>JARQOD010000003.1:498030480-498063900 GCA_033576555.1 Oophaga sylvatica | reverse complement strand
GGGCGCATATGGGGAAAATCTATGGACATCGGTGGGGATAATACATGGGCACATATGTCCATAATCTATGGACATCTTTAAGGCATAATAAGGGGTCACATAGGGGCAAAAACGGGGGCACTATGGGGCAAACTATGGAGCAACTTGTGAGGCATAATACATGGGGCAGCATAGGGGCCAATCTATGGGCAGCATAGGGGCATAATCTTTGGCACATATGGGGCTAATCTTAGGCACATATGGGCATAACTGTGGGGAAAACATATGGGGCATGTCTATGGACAGCATATGGGCATAAAAATGGGGCAGCATTGGGGCATAATATAGGGGCACATATGGGCAAATCTGTGGTGCAGCATATGAGGCAAATCTAGGAGCGCATAGGGGCAAAACTTTGGGCAGCATATGGGGCATAAACAGGGCAGCAAATGGGCATAATCAAGATGAAGCCATATGGGGCACAATCTAGGGAGCATCTTGTGAGGCAAATAAAGGGCCCCCAAAATCTATGGAGCATCTTGTGCGAAATAAAACATGGGGCACATATGGGTCATAATCTATGGAGCATCTTGTGGGGATAATCAGGGGAAGCATTGGGGCATAAATCATGGAGCACAAATGGGGCAAAAACATGGGCAGCATATGGGCATTCTATGGAGCAACTTGTGGGCTAATACGGGGGCCAGCATAGGGCAAAAATCAATGGGCATCATATGGGCTTAATACATGGGGCAGCATATGGGGAAATAAAACTGGGCAACATAGGGGCATAACTATGAAGCAAATGGGCACAATCTATGGACATCTTGTGAGGCATAAACAGGGGGCACAACTATGGACACTTGTCGGCATAATACATGGGAAATATGGGTCATAATCTATGGAGCATCTTGGGGCAAAAAACATGGGAAAGCATAGGGGCAATAAAGGAGCATCAATGGGGCATAAACATGGGCAGCATATGGGCATAACTATGGAGCAACTTGTGAGGCATAATACATGGGGCAGCTATGGGGCACAATCTTGGGGCAGCATAGGGGGATAATCTGGGGGCAGCAAATGGGGCATAATCGTAGGGCAGCATATGGGGCATAATCTGTGGGGCAAAAATTTTGGGGCAAGTCTATGGAGCAGCATATGGGGCATAATAAAAGGGGGCAGCAATGGGCAAACTGGGACAGCATATGGCATAATCTATGGAGCAGCAATGGGACTCCTGTTAAATATGGTTATTAAAAAACATTTAACCACTTTAATTTTACTTTTATTGGAATCTATTTTTATTTTAAAATTAACCCAGTACGCCTCATTTTCCACCCAGGCTTATACCGATCGAAATTTCCCAGTTTTTTTGGCAAAATTAGGGGTCCCTTATACCGGGTCGGCTTTATACTCGAGTAATACGGTACTTTAAAAAATCTATATTTAGGGAAAATTCTATTAAGTTTAAATGTAAATATTTTGATTTTGTTCCTTTTTGGGTACCCGTCACAAATTGAGAAATGCTTGTCTTCAAACAATAGAACACAACAGAATACTCTATTTCCTTGGACATTTTTTAAAAATCGATGCTTTGCCAATATCATACCCAACCGTTTTGGCACCCTTTTAAAACAAAGTCCAAGTCCAATCAGTTCAGTTAATTGGGCTCACCTATTATTAGGGGTTTTTTTTGTGATAATAACATCACAACAATAATAAATTCATTTGAGAGACCTACAATCTCCTAAGTACCCATAGTCAAATATTGGAAAAAAGGGGGATTGTCAACTCATCCAAAAGGGTCTTTGTAGCCTTTATTTAAAAAAAATTTAAAATCCATAGAAAAAGGGTGACTGGATCTGAAAATCAATCTTTATTACACTAAATGCATTCTTATCGGCTAACAGCCCCCCCCTTTTTTTTTAATTGATTCCACTTGCAGCAGGTTGAGCGATACATACTGCAAATACGGGTACGGCCTTTATTGGCTTATCGGATATCCGCCCCAGCCGATATTTTCGTCATATCGGATACCGGAATCGGAATTGGGTCACGTCACGTCAGTGTCCTCGGTCGGGTCTTTCAGGGTCACGGCACTTACCCGCAGAAATCTCCGGCGGTCCCCATCCCGGGGGTGCTTAATGGCCGCCATCCTCTTCTCCCCCGGCGGTCACATGCAGTACTCGCGATAACTGCAGTTGACGCTGGTAATCGCGGCCTAAAGCAGTCCCCATGACGTCACCGCCGGGAAGCGGAAGCAGCTGTGCGCCCGGGATGACAAGGCTCGCCTGTCATTCCGATGTAGCAGAGCGGATCGCGTGGGACAATCGTTACTAGGACTGCGAGGACAGGTGGTATACTGTTGGTTTTTTTTTTTATTTTTTTACAGAGACGATGGCGTCGCAGGAAAAGAGAGTAAAAAAAAATGAAAACGTGTTGCCTTTTATTTCATTAAAAGACTTTTTTCTTCTGTGTCCCTTTTTTTTAAACATTTTAAAAACTTTGGGAATTTAAAATGGATCGGTGTCTTATTGACGCCTCTCCATTACTAACGGGCTTTTTGGGCACCGTGCAATCAACGGTGACAATAACCCCTTATTACCCCGCTTGCCACCGCTACAGGCAAGTGGGAAGAGCCGGTAAAGGCCACAATTGGCACATCTTTTGACCCAAATGTGGGGCGCTGTAGCCGGTTTATCAGGCTGTTGAGGGCCAAAATCCATGGGCCTTGACAGTCCCCTTTTTTTACCAGGCCCGCAGCATCTTTCATTTTACTTGGCTGTTAACAAAAATAGGGGGGATCCCCAGCCGTTTTTTTTTCGAGGGGGTTCCCCATTTTTGTAACCAGCCAAGCGAAGCAGACAGCTGTGGCCTGGTATAATCAGGCTTGCAAGGTCCAAGAATTGGATCCTTACCAGCCTGAAAAACCAGGCCTCAGCGGGGCCCGTCTTCATCTGGCTGGTTTTAAAAAAAATAGGGGGGACCCCCACGCCAATTTTTTCGAGGGACCCCTATTTTTTTAATCGCCAAGATATGCAGACTGCTGTGGCCTGGTATTACAGGCTGGGAAGGTCCATGGATCTTGGCTCCTTAACAGCCTGAAAATCCAGGCCTCACGTCTGCTTCATCTGGCTGGTTTAAAAAAAAGGGGGGACCCCACGCCATTTTTTTTTTTCGAAGGGAACCCCTATTTTTTGTTAATCAGTTCCCTCTGACGTCATGAAGGGTCCCTGCTGCCCCAATGAAAAATGGAAACAATAATTAACTTTTCCACTCCTCTCCTGTCACCAGGGGAAAGGGAAATCATTCATTTGGGGGTTTACTGTGAGGCTGCAGCATTACTGCGGTCCCCCCGCATAAACTTAACCCTTTCTGAAGGATTACCCGTGGGACCTGATGGCATCGGATTGGTAAGAAATATTTTGCTTTATTATTTTATTTTTATTACAGGAAATGGTTTTTAGCAGGTAAATAAAATATGGTCAAAAAATGTGTGATTATTTCATTAAACTTCTTTTTTTAAAGTTGTGTGTTTGATTTTCTTTCATACAATAATTAATAAAATTGATAGTTGTCTAATTGACACTCTCAATTATTAACCTGCTTAAATGACCTTTCATTGCAAGGTCATTTTAACCCCTTATTAACCCATTCGCCACCGCTACAGGGCAATGGGAATAGACGGGCAAATGCCAGAAAGGGCAAAACTAATTAGAGATTTGCCCTTTCTGGGGTGTCTGGGGGCGTGTTAGTAAGCCGGGGGGGGCCAAAAATAATGGTCCCTCTCTGGCTATTATTTTCTGCCCCCCACTCACTGCTTTGGGTCGTCTGGTTGCGAAAATAGGGCGGGAGCCCACGCATTTTTTTTAAAAAATTTTACACCTCAAATATATATATACAGTCATTGATTTTGTGACAAAAATATAAATTATTATATTTATAGTTCATACACTTCTACATAGTATAATACCGTAATTCAATTGCCGTTTTTGGGAAAATGCAGAACCCGACATGAAATGACATTTGGTGTACATAGGGTTTAACCATGCCCCCTTTGCTATCTGATTTGCACAAACAATTAAAACATTCTATGTGTGCAAAAATTTCACACCTGTAGGGGTTAATTAAAAGGGTGTAAATCGTAAAAAAAAGTCCGTTTTTTTTACAACAAATTTTACACCTTTAATTAACCCCTACAGGTTGAAATTTTGCAACATAGACTGATTTAATTGTTTGTGCAAATCAGAAGCAAACGACGAAAAGACATGGTTAACCCATTACACCAAGTGCATTTCTGTCGGGTGCTTCTGTCTTTCACTAACCGGCTTTACCCGGCAATTGAACAGAGGATTTTTACTATGTAGAAATTAAAAAACTATACATAATGATATAATATGCAAAATGACATGTATATATATATATGTTTTCCCTAGGGTTTTGTATATTTATGTTTTACAAGGAAAGAATGGGTTTTTTTTTAGTTCCATATTTTGTTCCCAAACCCTACATGGGACTTCCGTATCGATCGGGAAACGCCGATATTTTAATGGTTCGGCGATACATTTCCGATTCCGATACTTAGGGGTATCGAAAGTAACCTCAACTCTACTTGCGCGGCTTCTGCTCCAGGATCTCCAAAATCTAAATTGAAAGCAAGGGTTGAGCGGTGATTTCCCTTTTTACCTTTAAAAAACATATCGCAAAATGTTTTTATTTTTTAAGTAATCTTATGGACTGCCTTCAAAAACTGAATGGAAGCAGAAGTAGACACAGTATCATTTTCTTTTCTATGTATCACTGTGTTTTCAAAGGTTTGTCCGACGAACAATTTTTTGTTTTTTTTTTTTTGATTTCAGAAATGACTTTAGATTTTCCAATCACTTTTTGAGACATGATACGAAACTTTATAATATTCTTTGTAGTTCTAAAAACTCATATATGAATTTTTTTCTGAAACAGTATATTCGAATTTTCCACTAAATAACATAAATCGCTGACACACATATGCAACACTTATGCAATTCCTCGCAGGCGAGTGAAACATTCGGCTGACCCCTGTATTTACAAACCACATCTCCTGGGCAGGGAGGGATCAAAAGACAATACTGACATACTTAAAGCATGGTTGAATGGATATGACCTTCAATGCCGTTTACGTCCCAATATATGGAGAAGCAGAGAGATCATGTAATGGGCGGCACTTCTGCCTTACAAATTAACAGGATATTCAGCAAAGAACAAGAAACTAGAAATTCTAATCTTCCTTCACAAAACCATGCCACACATTAAAGTCTTTGTGTTCCAAATCCACCCAAAGTATGGACAATGGGGGACAACGAAGATAACCAACAATGTCATGGGAAAATAAACTGCTGCAGCCCAACTTACCTTCTACTCTAATACACATCTGTTCAGTCAAGCGATCTGAGTGACTTGGTCAGAGATTGAAATTGTCAAAGAGGCGGCAAATATTGGATCAAGGTAAAAACGGAAACTCTTATTCCAAGAACAAGAGTTTCTGTTTTTTCGCATCCTCAAAAAGACCTTTTAAACAATTTTTCAACCATGCGAAGTTTAACCTTTGCAACGACGTCTTGGGGTTGTTTGGTGCTCTTGGATACGAACGGACCCGAAGGAATGGCGATGTCATTGCTCGTCTTTTTAAGTCTAAGGCTGTTTTACTACACAATGGAAAATCTATCCTTCTTTACCATTGGACATCCCTTTCACAAAAAAGAAAGATGAGAATAGGAGGTTACTGTTGACCCACATTAAATTTTAGAAATTTAACTGGAACATATGGGGTGATCTAAAAGTTTTGCCCTCTTCTTGACTGCTGCTTGGATATACCAAGTATTGTTTGTTTAATTTTTGAGTGTGACAGTCGTGCATCAGAAAAGCACTATTTCAGAAAGACGGCCACTCTGCGAAAACCTGGTGCTGGACAGAAGAATGTTAAACATAATCCTCTCATTGATCCAGCAGAGATATTTCTCCCTCCTTTGCATATTAAACTGGGCTTATGAAGAATTTTGCCAAAGCAATGAACAAAGAATCAGAAACCTTTTCTTACTTGCGACAGAAATTTCCAAGAAAAAGTATGCAAAGATTAAAGAAGGTATTTTTATTGGCCCACCGATCAGAGAATAATGAATGACAGTAGCTTTGATGGTCTTTTGCAAGGTGCTAACAAGTGGCATGGAGAGTCTTAAAGATGTGACCTCCAACTTCCTTGGCAACAGCAGGGCACCGAACTTAAAAACTCATGGACAACATGCTCACAGCATATTATTTTGATGAAATGCAATACGTCACTAAAATACATTTTCTACATTCTCACTTGGTCTTTTTTCCAGCCAATCTTGGTGCCGTTAGCGATGAACATGGTGAAAGATTTTCACCAAGACATTGCCTGATGGAGAAAAGATACCAGGAAAGTGGAGTATGTCAATACTGGCTGACTATTGCTGGAATCTTATTCGAGAAGCATCTGACATGGATTATATACAAAAGTCGTCTGCAAAACACTTTGAACAATTGCTTTTGCTATGTACATCAATGCATATGTATGTAGTGTCCTCGGATGTCATAATGTAGACTATAAACTGTTTTTTTCTTAACCCTTACTGCCAGCTGACATACTATTCCCGTCAGCTGGCAGTATCCCCTGCTTTGAGGTGGGCTCCGGCGGTGAGCCCACCTCAAATCACAACATGTCAGCTGTTTTTAACTCAATCAAAATAAAACAATAAAAAAATCAAACCTACACATATTTGGTATCGCTGCGTTCAGAAACGCCCAATCTAAATTAACCTGATTGCTAAACGGCATAGTATTAAAAAAATCAAAATGCCAGAATTATATGTTTTTTTGTTACCGCGACATTGTATTAAAATGCAATAACGGGCAATCAAAAGAATGTATCTGCACAAAAGTGGTATCATTAAAAAACATCAGCTTGGCACGCAAAAAAAATAAGCTGCACCCAACCCGAATCACGAAAAATGGAGACGCTACGGGTCTCGGAAAATTGCGCAATTTTTTTTTATATCAAACTTTGGAATTTTTTTTCACCACTTAGAAAAAAGAGAACCTAGACATGTTTAGTGTCTATGAACCATAATGACCTGGAGAATCAAAATGGCAGGTCATTTTAGCATTTAGTGAACCTAGAAAAAAAGCAAAACAAAAAACAAGTGTGGGATTGCACTTTTTTTGCAATTTCACCGCACTTGGAATTTTTTTTCCCGTTTTTGAGTACACGACATGGTAAAACCAAAGGTGTTGTTCAAAAGTACTACTCATCCCACAAAAAATAAGCACTCACACAGTCATATTGACGGAAAAAATAAAAAAGTTATGGCTCTGGAAAGGGGAGCGTAAAACGAAAACGAAAAAATCAAAAAAAAAAGCTCCAGTCATGAAGGGTTTAAAAACCTTATGTGATACAGACTTTTGGACACATATTCATGTTCAGCGTATAAAATCTATAAGATACAATAACATTTTCTCAGGGGACAAGAACTTCCCTGAAATTTATTGCGCAGTATAGTTGATAGCAATTCTATGCATGTAATTATACAGTTGGAAATGTCTGGGGCATATGTTTTGAGGAATTTTTCAAACATTTTCACTAAACATAATGCCTGAATTGTGTGTGAACCTTGATTTATGCACAAAAACTGTAGTCTGTTGTCATTATATAGTTCATCACATGGCACTTCCCATGATACAGCACAGAATTGGCAATACACTTTGGGAGGAGTCAACTGTAAAATTACTTTGAGGCTGTATGTGGTATAGAGCTATATGTATCATATTCTTGGCAATAACATTGAGTCTTAATAGAGATAAGAAAAGTGCTTTCTTACCCCGCTAAAGGGGTTGTTCATCTTAAAGGGAGTACCCCCACAATTAACATACAGTATGGTGACATCGCAAAGGGAGTTCCTACCCACCAAGAGCACCACTGACAATGAATTATGACAGGGAGCTACTAATTGACATGCTATCTACCATGGAAACCTTAAAAGGAACCTGAAGACCTACCTCTTCCAGCAAGCCTACAACCTGCAGTAACCACTTATACACTGTACCACTGCAATGACCAGCTCTACCCTCACCTACTGTATCCTCACCCATCCCTTGTAGATTGTGAGCCCTCACAGGCAGGGTCCTCTCTCCTCCTGTCCAGTCGTAACTTGCATTGTTTAAGATTATTGTACTTGTTTTTTTATGTGTACCCCTTTTTACATGTAAAGCACCACGGAATAAATGGCGCTATAATAATAAATAATAATAATAACAATGCATAGTTTTTCCCAAACCATCCCGGATTCAGCGGACTGTCCCAATATGTCCATGTAATCCAGTGGGGAAGATAAAGTCAGAATTTTTTGTTCCCATAAAACTACTAAAAATAATGAGAAAATAATTACAAAATGTAATTTATTTGTGAGATCTAATCTCACCCGGAATCGAGCTCACAACCTCCATTTTGGGTTGGGTCTGCCCCTGCATCTCAGACATCTGCTGAATGTCCCTCAATGTCAACGTCCTTCTGAAATCTCCTCCTGCCAGGATACAAACTGTACATGGGTGTGGCTTGGGGTGTGACTTGGGGCTGGTCAGAATTTGTCATGGCGTGTGTGATTTTTCCCTCTAGATATATTTTTTTAAAAGTTGGGAGGTATGGACATGGTATACTGCATTTCTCCTACAGTGGCCTGTAAAGATGATCAACGGAGTTTTTGGGATGTATCAATCTATTAAAAGGATTTTGTTCATAAGCCGACTTGTATAATCATGCATTTGGTAACAAGTGAACTGGTTTGTCCCCAGGCACACCACAAAAAAAAAAAAATCCCTGCAAACTTTGCTTCAGGTAACCTGCTTGCTGATGTTTTCTGACTACAGCAGATTCTCTTGAACACTGCCCACTGTAATTCTAACGAAAAAAAGAAAACCAGCAAACATGAATCACAGTGTATAACAGGATTGTGAAATAGCACCTTTACTGCTTCTAAACCTGATGTTGCTCAAAGGTGAAGCTGCGCTTTAATAGTAATCAGTCCGCACATTTTCTGTGTAGATACAAACAGCAAAGGTGTCCATAATGGTAAATTCCCTACACACTTCCACAACAATGATTTACTGATTTAATACCCATTCAGTATCTCTTATGGAAGTCAAGACATACTTCTTCTAAGCATTTGCCCTTCATGATAGAAAATGGAAGGTGCTTTAATTGAAAGAACTGAGGCTTCTGAACTCAGTTACAGGCTAAATGGGATAGGTAGGATTGATGACAGTTCTCTGTTAATATATTAGTGTAGGTCTAATTCTAGCAGTATGGGATAACTAACCCCTGCAATGGCCTTTCTTGCTTTATTAGCAAATGTTCTGTTCTCATGAAAAAAATCAATCCCTACACTGGAGATGCAGGTATGCTGCAATTACTTGGTTAAAATGCTGAATCCAGACAGAGAATGAATAAGACTGGGACACATTATCTAATCTGTGCATCTAATGATGCCACCAGGACTGTTGTCGAGAAAGGTACATCTGCAGTCAAGAGATACAGCTGCTATTCAATAATAGGATTTTTTTGCCATATGTAATAGTCCAGTTCATTGTAGCTAGATACCAGAATCTTTTCAGATACAGTCGGGCAAGTCTGGAAATTTCGGTCTATGGTCTAGTAATTAAACCTCTGCTAGGCTATGTCACAGTAATGTCTAAAGCACCACTCCAGCATTATTTATTGCACCACTGGAGTAAAGCTTTAAATGTAAGTTCCCTGCCCCCTGTCTGATACTCAACTTCCATTGTTTTCATCGGTTTTTGCCTACAATCCCTGCCTGCAGCACCAGTTTTTCATGGAGCTACGCTGAGGTCACTTTTCAATACAAGTCTGTGAAAACCTTGTTTTGACCCTCATAGACTTATATTTATTTATTTTTTATTTTACTCATTTATATTGTGCCATTAATTCCACAGCGCTTTACAGACATTATTGGCACTTCTCCATAGAATTTTAAAAGCACCAGCCATAATTAATGGGGATATCTGTCTTCACTGAATACAGATTTTAAAAATGCTAGCTATGAATTGAAAGTGAAAGATCCGAACAGGAAGAGAAAGCAGAAGATTTCTCCGATAAGACATATTACAAAGTTTCTTCATTTCAAGTGTACTATTGATTTATGAAATACAAATTCAAACAATGATTACTCTTGAAGGACATTATGGAATTACATTATCATGATTTCCTAAAAAGTGAGAGTTATATTTTCATTTTCACCCCTCTCTGCCAGCACTGCTCTGCCATCTTGTCACTTCTCGATAGAGCTGGTGAGGGAGCGCATTGTTGGTATGCAATGAAAGTAAAATCGGTGACTAGATATTGAAAACCAGCAAATGCTCGACATTGTAGAGAATAGCCCAGCTCCTGAAAGGGTCTTTGATGACTGTCTTGTCTCATGGTGAGACCCTGTTTGAGTCCCATTGCCTGCTTGGAGACACAATTGAAATTTCATCGAAAATTAGATAAAAAACAGATAGAAAGTAGAGAAGGAAGTACAGTATATGGATTTTTTAATTGAAGTATATTAAAAACGTGCTTTGGTGGATTTTTTTTTTACATTAAATAGAGAATGATTTTGAATTCATTTAGGTTTCGGACAACCCCTTTAGTCGCTCAGTTGCTCATGCTATCTACATGGGCAGAGGAGCCGAGCTGTGGACCAAACAGAGAGACTGGGGGAACGGTGAAGTCAGCGCATTAAGCAGGAGAGTGTGAGTAATATGTCTTTGTTATCGTACATTAGAGGAATCATTTGGAGACCACATTTCTAAAAGCAGAAAACCCCCTTTAAGTAGTGTTATAATAATAAAAACCGCTGAGACATTAGAAATGCAATTCAGACAGGTAACTTGCTGACAGTCGATACAAACATTCAAATCGTTCTTTTTTGCCCATAGTTGCAGATTATGAATCTAAGGGCATAAAGAATTCATTTGCGTATTGCCACTAACAAGAAAAAAACAACGGTCAATAAGAAAAGTTCATATAGTGTTATTTCATATGACGACCGTTCCTCATCAGTTTTCTTTTTAAAACATTTTTGTTACTTAAGTTTTGGACATAAAATACCTAGAATCCTGAATAGAAGTCGGAGATGTATTTATGTTTAGACATTTAGTATTTCATTATATATTACCATAGTAAATTGGACTTAAATGAGTCTTTAAGAAAAATAAATCAAAGAGATAATAGTACCATCTTTTTTATCTCATTTGTTCCCATACAATTAGGAGTTTTACTGCCCTGTTGTGACAGGTGACTGTGTTTGACCTTTGCCGCTTGGTTGGCTGACTGGTGCTGAAACTAATGAAGACCCTTTAATGGATTGGATTCTCTGTGTCTCTCAGTACTAGGTGAAGACTGAGTGGTGCTGCAGTGCACAGAGTCCATTGAAGATCCTTCAATTAAACCTGAAGTCTATTAGCCAAGAAATATTGGGTAGGTTGAGAGTTAGAAATGATTTAGCAATAAAGCCTTCTAGGTGATTCGTTAAAATTAAAATCCTCTTGTTACTTATTAGGCTGCGGAAGCAGACAATGATTTTTGACCACATTAAACTATCGGGTGGACGTTTATTCACTGTCACATTTGTTGTTTAAAATGAGAATTAGTTAAATTTAAGAGGGGTTTACATCTTCACATAAATTTTTTGCAATTAGCTGGCTATTATTTTTAAGCAATTTGGATATTGATATCGCAAGGTTCTGTTATCTACTAGATATATACTTTTAATACAGATAGCGCTTCATAGCTTTGTTTTCTCATTTTGACTCTCATAGTTGAGGTCTACAGGGGCGGGATGGGCCAGGTGGCAGGGAGGCAAATGCCCCCCAGGCTGCTCCCCCAGGCGCACATGTCGGCGCTGGGGCCGGCAGCTTTCTCTGAGCTGTGTACGGCCGTCTTACCTTGACAGCTGCGCTGCTCCGACTCTCTCCCTCCGCCCTCCCTGGACTTCTGGTCAAGTGATATGGTTGTAGCTAAAATGTATAGGCTCCTTGCAGGTCCTGACTACAGCCCATACATTCTAGCTGTCTCAGTAGTGAATGTGCCAGACTGTATGGGCTCCTGGCAGGTCCTCTCAGCAGCCCATACATTCTAGCTGATTCACTTCTGAAAATGATACAATGTATGAGCTCCTTCCAGGTATAGCGTCTACCATGACAAGAAGAGGAGCTGCGCCTGCTTGTGAAGTAAGTATGAAAAATGTTTTTTTTTCTTTATAAAATGAATTAAATGGGTGAGGGGGCTGAAAATGATGAAAGCAGGGCTGCCAATGAGGGAGGGGGGCTGCAAATGATGGAGAGTGCTGCAAATTATGAAAGTGGGGCTGCCAGTGATGGAGGGGGGCTGCAATGATGGAGGGGGTGCTGCAAATTATGAAAGCAGGGCTGTCAATGATGGAGGGGGGCTGCAAATGATGGAGAGGTGCTGCAATGATGGAAGGAGTGCTGCAAGTGATGAAAGCAGGGCTGCCAATGATGGAGGGGGCTGCAAATGAGGGAGGGGCTGCCAATGATGGAGGGGGCTGCAAATGATGGAGGGGGTGCTGCAGTGCAAATGATGGAGGGGGTGCTACAAATGATGAAAGCGGGGCTGCCAATGATGAAGGGAGGCTACAAATGATGGAGGGGTGCTGTAAATGATAAAGGGGCTGCAAATAATGGAGGTGGTGCTGCAATTTGCAAATAATGATGGCGTGGGGGCTGAAAATGATGGAGGCACTGCAAATGATGGAGGGGGCTGCAAATGATGATGTGAGGGAGGGGACAGGGGACTGCACATGAACAAAAGGGGACTGCACATGATGAAGTGGGGGGAGAATGGGGACTGCAAATGATGAAGTGAGGGGGAAGGGGGACTACAAATGATGAAGCAAAGGGGAGGAGGACAGCAAATGATGAAGTGAGAGGGGAATGGGGACTGCAAATGATGAAGAGAGGGAGGGGAGGACAGCAAATGATGAAGTGAGGGGGACTAAAAATGATGAAGTGAGGGACAGGGACAGCAATTGAATTGAAGGTGGGGGATGGGGAGAGGAAATGAGGACCTGGGGAGAGCAAATAATGATGAATTTTCAGGGTGATGGGAGTAAATGATGTATTGAATGTGGGGGAGAGCAGTTGGTAATGAATAGAGGGTGGGAGAGAGAGAAGACATGACAATGAATTGGGGCGGAAGGGGCATGGAAATATAATGAATCGAGGGAGCGGGAGGCACATAGTGGGGAATGTTGAGGATGCAATGACTGGTTATGCATTGTAGGAAGAGTACTGGGGCTAATTAATGTATATATTTATTAGGTGAGGAAATGGCTATTTATTGTTGGTGGGGGCGCAGTGGTGAATTATAATTTATATTTTGACTGGTGGATTGCATAATAACTAATTATATATTAAAGGTGGGTGCTCGTCTGTATTTAGATGTGTAGTGTAGAAGAAAGGTGAAAAAGTTGGGAATGTGCTCTGGAAGCTGGGCTCTAGGTAACTATGTGTTATTTTATGCAGAGACGAGTCCTGGCTGAAAGAAATGATGACGGTCTGCGCTGCATCAAAAAGAAAAGCAAAGATGAGGGACTTCAGCTAGAGACGTCACTGGTGAGTCAGTGTGTTACCTGTACACTGACACTATACACTATTACCTGTTCACTGTACACTATATACAGAGCTCCTGTATATAATGTCACTGGTGATCACTGTATTACCTATACACTGACATATACAGAGTTTCTGTGTATAATGTCACTGGTAATCACTGTATTACCTGTACACTGACACTATATACAGACCTCCTATGTATAATATCACTGATGATCTCTGTATTACCTGTACACTGTCACTATATACAGAGCTCTTGTGTATAATGTCACTGGTAATCACTGTATTACCTGTACACTGACACTATATACAGACCTCCTATGTATAATATCACTGGTGATCTCTGTATTACCTGTACACTGACACTATATACAGACCTCCTATATATAATGTCACTGGTGATCTCTGTATTACCTGTACACTGACACTATATACAGAGCTCCTGTGTATAATGTCACTGGTGATCCCTGTATTACCTGTACACTGACACTATATACAGAGCTCCTGTGTATAATGTCACTGGTGATCCCTGTATTACCTGTACACTGACACTATATACAGAGCTCCTGTGTATAATGTCACTGGTGATTGCTGTATTACCTATACACTATATACAGAGCTCCTGTATATAATGTCACTGGTGATCACTGTATTACCTGTACACTGTCACTATATACAGAGCTCTTGTGTATAATGTCACTGGTAATCACTGTATTACCTGTACACTGACACTATATACAGACCTCCTATGTATAATATCACTGGTGATCTCTGTATTACCTGTACACTGACACTATATACAGACCTCCTATATATAATTTCACTGGTGATCTCTGTATTACCTGTACACTGACACTATATACAGAGCTCCTGTGTATAATGTCACTGGTGATCCCTGTATTACCTGTACACTGACACTATATACAGAGCTCCTGTGTATAATGTCACTGGTGATCCCTGTATTACCTGTACACTGACACTATATACAGAGCTCCTGTGTATAATGTCACTGGTGATTGCTGTATTACCTATACACTATATACAGAGCTCCTGTATATAATGTCACTGGTGATCACTGTATTACCTGTATACTGACACTATATACAGAGCTCCTGTGTATAATGTCACTGGTGATCCCTGTATTACCTGTACACTGACACTATATACAGAGCTCCTGTGTATAATGTCACTGGTGATCCCTGTATTACCTGTACACTGACACTATATACAGAGCTCCTGTGTATAATGTCACTGGTGATTGCTGTATTACCTATACACTATATACAGAGCTCCTGTATATAATGTCACTGGTGATCACTGTATTACCTGTATACTGACACTATATACAGAGCTCCTGTGTATAATGTCACTGGTGATCACTGTTTTACCTGTACATTATACACTATATACAGAGCTCCTGTGTATAATATCACTGGTGATCTCTGTATTACCTGTACATTATATACAGAGCTCCTGTGTATAATGGCATTATTGTTATTTTTTTTTTATTAATGATCAGTATTGTAGTGTTCTGTCACTATGTGGTGGTAGTATGTGATCTGGTTATGGTGTGGCAGTATTTCTCCCAGTATTTGATATTATTTGGTCACTATGTGATGGTAATATGTGGTCTGGTCATGGTATGGAGGTATTTGTTCCTTGTATATGGTATTATTCGGTCACTATGTGGTGGTAATATGGTCTAGTCATGGTGTGACGGTTTTTGTCCCTTGTATGTGGTATTAATGGTCATTCTAAAAAATATATGCGACTCATTCCCTTAAAGAAAAATAAATAAAAATAAACCTAAAAAGAATATTGGATATTTTAGGAAATGTTTAATAGATGAGAGTAGAATACGGCCCGGCGAAAAGCGTCTACCTTGTCGTGGTGATTGCTTAAAAATTCTTTTGGCCAAAACAAAAGCTGCTGGTTATGTATGTGATCTGGTGTTTGCTGGGAACTGTTAATATCAGATTGGTGAGGACGTGGTGTAGAACATGAGTTTTTCCAAGAGCGGGTGGTGGGACTGTGGAAGGCTCGAGGTGTGGAGGCGGAACTGGGGTGGAGCCTGGGTGGAGTCTCAAGGGGGCCTGAAAATTTTGCCAGTATGGGGCCCTGAAATTCCTAGTGGCAGACCTGACTGTAATCATGTGTGTGTTCTGCAGGACTGGTATCTACCAATATATGGTTCCTCTAAGGTGGGACTATTGCTCTTTTTAGTAGATTTTTTTAAATTTATTTAGTAACGGCTTAATGTGTTTCGGTCATTATGTAGTAGAAGGAGTATGGTGGTGTCATTGATCTTTGTATAGAGTGTTTTGTTATGTAGAGGTAATGGTCATATTATATAATGTATTCGCGGTGTGGTGGTGATGGTAGGGGGCATTGTGCAGCCGTATTGTTTTGGCCTTTTATAGTAGCAATATTGATAATATTGGTCTTTGCGCTTTGTTTTTGGGTAGCAGCAGTGTTATACTGTAATTATATATACATACTATTTTAAATGGCTAAAGGTTGGTCGTATGGGGAGACATACACTTTGGGGCTTGGGCCCTTGATCTTTAAGGACCCTAGCAATGCTCCTGCCATACTCTGTGTTTACATGTCCGTGTTTCTGGAGTTGTATGTATGTTTGTAAGTAAGCTCAGTTATGGCACCATATCTAAGCAGTAACCTTGGTTCTGGTACTGTATCGATGTAGTAATCTAGATTCTGGTACAATATGTATGCCGTAAGCTTGGTTCTGTTTCCGTATCTTGTAGTAGACATAGCAAGCTCGGTTCTGCTCCCATATCTCTGCAGTAAGCTTGGTTCTGCGCTGATATCTCTGTAGTAAGCACGGTTCTGCTCCATATCTCTGTAGTAAGCTTAGTTTTGCTCCCATATCTCTGCAGTAAACTCCGTTCTGCTCCCATATCTCTGTATTAAGCTCGGTTCTGTTCCTTTATTTCTGTAGTAAGCTCGGTTCTGCTCCCATATCTCTGCAGTAAGCTCCATTCTGCTCCCATATCTCTGTATTAAGCTTGGTTCTGCTCCTTTATTTCTGTAGTAAGCTCTGTTCTGCTTCCTTATCTCTGCAGTAAGCTCGCTTCTGCTCCCATATCTCTGTATTAAGCTCGCTTCTGCTCCCATATCTCTGTATTAAGCTCGGTTCTGCTCCCATATCTCTGCAGTAAGCTCCGTTCTGCTCCCATATCTCTGTATTAAGCTCGGTTCTGCTCCTTTATTTCTGTAGTAAGCACGGTTCTGCTTCCATAGCTCTGTAGTAAGCTTCATTCTGTTCCCATATCTCTGTAGTAAGCTCTGTTCAGCTCCCATATCTTTGCAGTAAGCTCCGTTCTGCTCCCATATCTCTGTATTAAGCTCGGTTCTGTTCCTTTATTTCTGTAGTAAGCTCGGTTCTGCTCCCATATCTCTGCAGTAAGCTCCGTTCTGCTCCCATATCTCTGTATTAAGCTCGGTTCTGCTCCTTTATTTCTGTAGTAAGCTCGGTTCTGCTCCCATATCTCTGCAGTAAGCTCCATTCTGCTCCCATATCTCTGCAGTAAGCTCCGTTCTGCTCCCATATCTCTGTATTAAGCTCGGTTCTGCTCCTTTATTTCTGTAGTAAGCTCGGTTCTGCTCCCATATCTCTGCAGTAAGCTCCATTCTGCTCCCATATCTCTGCAGTAAGCTCCGTTCTGCTCCCATATCTCTGTAGTAAGCTCTGTTCTGCTCCCATATCTCTGCAGTAAGCTCCGTTCTGCTCCCATATCTCTGTATTAAGCTCAGTTCTGCTCCTTTATTTCTGTAGTAAGCTCGGTTCTGCTCCCATATCTCTGCAGTAAGCTCCATTCTGCTCCCATATCTCTGTATTAAGCTTGGTTCTGCTCCTTTATTTCTGTAGTAAGCTCTGTTCTGCTCCCTTATCTCTGCAGTAAGCTCAGTTCTGCTCCCATATCTCTGTATTAAGCTCGCTTCTGCTCCCATGTCTCTGTATTAAGCTCGCTTCTGCTCCCATATCTCTGTATTAAGCTCGGTTCTGCTCCCATATCTCTGCAGTAAGCTCCGTTCTGCTCCCATATCTCTGTATTAAGCTCGGTTCTGCTCCTTTATTTCTGCAGTAAGCTCCATTCTGCTCCCATATCTCTGTATTAAGCTCGCTTCTGCTCCCATATCTCTGTATTAAGCTCGCTTCTGCTCCCATATCTCTGTATTAAGCTCGGTTCTGCTCCCATATCTCTGCAGTAAGCTCCGTTCTGCTCCCATATCTCTGTATTAAGCTCGGTTCTGCTCCTTTATTTCTGTAGTAAGCACGGTTCTGCTTCCATAGCTCTGTAGTAAGCTTCATTCTGTTCCCATATCTCTGTAGTAAGCTCAGTTCAGCTCCCATATCTTTGTAGTAAGCTCCGTTCTGCTCCCATATCTCTGTATTAAGCTCGGTTCTGTTCCTTTATTTCTGTAGTAAGCTCGGTTCTGCTCCCATATCTCTGCAGTAAGCTCCGTTCTGCTCCCATATCTCTGTATTAAGCTCGGTTCTGCTCCTTTATTTCTGTAGTAAGCTCTGTTCTGCTCCCATATCTCTGCAGTAAGCTCGCTTCTGCTCCCATATCTCTGTATTAAGCTCGGTACTGCTCCTTTATTTTTGTAGTAAGCTTGGTTCTGCTTCCATATCTCTGTAGTAAGCTTCATTCTGTTCCCATATCTCTGTAGTAAGCTCAGTTCTGTTCCCATATATCTGTAGTAAGCTCCGTTCTTTTCCCATATCTCTGTAGTAAGCTCTGTTCTGCTCCCATATCTCTGCAGTAAGCTCCGTTCTGCTCCCATATCTCTGTATTAAGCTCGGTTCTGCTCCTTTATTTCTGTAGTAAGCTCGGATCTGCTCCCATATCTCTGCAGTAAGCTCCATTCTGCTCCCATATCTCTGTATTAAGCTTGCTTCTGCTCCCATATCTTTGTAGTAAGCTCCGTTCTGTTCCCATATCTCTATAGTAAGCTCAGTTCAGCTCCCATATCTTTGTAGTAAGCTCCGTTCTGCTCCCATATCTCTGTATTAAGCTCGGTTCTGTTCCTTTATTTCTGTAGTAAGCTCTGTTCTGCTCCCTTATCTCTGCAGTAAGCTCGCTTCTGCTCCCATATCTCTGTATTAAGCTCGCTTATGCTCCCATATCTCTGTATTAAGCTCGGTTCTGCTCCCATATCTCTGCAGTAAGCTCCATTCTGCTCCCATATCTCTGTATTAAGCTCGGTTCTGCTCCTTTATTTCTGTAGTAAGCTTGGTTCTGCTTCCATATCTCTGTAGTAAGCTTCATTCTGTTCCCATATCTCTGTAGTAAGCTCAGTTCTGTTCCCATATATCTGTAGTAAGCTCCGTTCTTTTCCCATATCTCTGTAGTAAGCTCTGTTCTGCTCCCATATCTCTGCAGTAAGCTCCGTTCTGCTTCCATATCTCTGTATTAAGCTTGGTTCTGCTCCTTTATTTCTGTAGTAAGCTTGGTTCTGCTTCCATATCTCTATAGTAAGCTTCATTATGTTCCCATATCTCTGTAGTAAGCTCTGTTCTGTTCCCATATATCTGTAGTAAGCTCCGTTCTTTTCCCTTAACTCTGTAGTAAGCTCGGTTCTGCTCCCATATCTCTGTAGTAAGCTTCATTCTGCTCCCATATCTCTGTAGTAAGCTGCAGTCAGTTTCCTTGTCTACGTAGCAATCTTGGTTCCGGTCTCGTGTCTACGTAGTCAGCTTGCTACTGTTACAGTATCTATGTAGGCAGCAAGCTTGGTTCTGCTCCCATATATATGCAGCCATCTCCGTTTTGTTCCCATATCTATGTACCAGCCTGCTTTTAAAGCCTGTTATCTCTGCTGCTTTAATGCAGCGGCCAGAGATAAGCAGGGCAAAAGCACCGCAACTGGAGGACCACTGCCTTGTGATTGCCCCCAGACAGAAAAGTGCCAGCCAGCCCTTGGTGGTCTACCTATGATGTCAATTACAGGCCCCTCATCTTTTTAAGTGAGAGAACTTGCACAATTGGTGGCTGACTAAATACTTTTTTTCCCAACTGTAAGTGCAAATCTAGATGTTGGTAATGCTGCTGATGTGATTTATCTGGACTTTGCAAAAGGCATTTGTTACTGTTCCATATAACAGCTTTATACTGAAGTTATAAAAGCAAGGACTGGGGGAAACTATATGCAGATGGGTAAGGAATTGGCTTAATGACAGGAAAGAAAGAGTCATCATAAATGGTATGTTCTGCAAATGGGTATAGTCAGCAGTGGGGACCGAAGGGATCTGTGCTAGGAACAATTTTTTTTTAACATCTTCTTTAATGATCTAGTGGATGGAATTGAAAGTAAAGTGTCAGTCTTTGCTGATGACACCAAACTATGTAGGATAGTAAAATCTGACCTTGATATTTCAATATTGGAAAATGATCTGGATAAGATGTCTGGATGGGCAAACACTTGGCAAATGAGGTCTAATGTAGATAAATGTAGAGTAACGTACCTAGGACGGAGTAATCCTATTGCTGCATATACATTAAATGGGACCATACTCGGGACTACAGAACAGGTGAAGGACTTGGGTATTCTGGTTACAAGTAAGCTGAGCAGCAGTACTCAATGTCAAGTAGCAGCTGCAAAAGCAAACAAGATTTTAGGATATATAAAAAGAGAGATAAAATTCCGCAATCCCAACTTATTGTTACCACTTTATAAATTACTGGTGAAACCACATCTAAAATATTGGATCCAGTTTTGGGCTCCACATTTTAAAAAGGATATTCCGAAGTTAGAGTCAGTTCAGCGATGGGCAACTAGAGTATCACAAGGAATGGAAGGCCTCTCATACGATGAGAGGTTAGAAAATTTGGGCTTGTTTAGCTTAGAAACAAAAGACGCCTCAGAGGAGATCTCATTTATGTGTAGTCAGTAAAAAGAACTTTCACAAGAATTATTCCTTCCAAAGACCATATTAAGGACCAGTGAGCACTCATTACGGGTGTCAGAAAGGTGATTTCGACAGCTAAATAGGAAAGGGTTCTTTACAGTTAGAGCAGTCAGACTGTGGAATGCCGACCACAAGAGGTAGTAATGACAGACACTATAACAGCTTTTAAAAAAGGGCTGGATGACTTCTTCAATACACATAACATTGGGGTTCTAGTTAAATTATTGACAAAATGTACAATTGGTGGAGAAATGTTGAACTTGATGGACCTAGGTCTTTTTTCAGCCTATGTAACTATGTAACTATGCATACCCCACTTCTCCACACCACCAGATACAGCAACACATAAAATGATATTAATGTTCAATATTTGAATGAGACCCACCAGTTCTTGCTTTCTAGGTTCTATGCATTACAGGATAACCCTACTTATAATTTCTTCCTGGCTTTGCACTTTGTGCATAACCTTAATAAGTGTAGAAGTATAGATGCGCCTTTTCTGGGGTGGCTGGGGGCAAATGTTTGTAGCCAGGGGGTGGCCTATAACCATCGTCCCTCTCTAGGCTATTAATATCTGTCCTCAGTCACTGGCTTTCCCTCTCTGGTGCAGAAAATTGCACGGGAGCCCACACAGTTTTTCCCCGCCATTATAACCTTAAATTTAATCCCTAGAGTTCCAAATTTTTCCTAACACAAACTAATAAATTGATTAAACACTGACATATATAGATCGTTTTGATATGACATGGTTTACTATATGCAAACCATGTGTCATATCATGTCGGGTTCTGTAAAGATTTTACTGAAGCCGGCAATTGATTTAGCAGCTATTATGCTATGTAGAAGTCTATGAACTATAAATATATGTACATATATATGTCTCAATGACATGTGTTGTGAATGGGTTTGAGATGAGTTCTGAGCAGAGGCTCCCTCTGGTGGTTACAAGCGGTACTAGTGAGGATTGTGAGGACTGGGAATCAGGTGTTACTGACTGGTCTTATATAAGGGAGTCATTTTCCCATCAGGGTTGCCGGTGATCAATTGTTCTGGTCTGAATCCTTCTTTCCAGTTTTCCTTGTAGCCTGCTGTGTCGTGTCTGCATCTCTTGCTATCAGATAAGACAATTTCTTCTTTTGTGTTTTTGCTATATTTTTGCATTTTGTCCTGCACTTCTGTGGGGGCCTTCAGGGTCCCCTCCGGGGGCTTCTGCCCTCTCAGTTTAGTTCAGCCACTGTGTTTTATACTTTTGCTTTTTCCAGTTTTTTCAGTGGCTGCTGTTTTGATTTTGTTACACCAGAGAGCTAATTTAGGTGGTAGAGGTCGTGTGATCTCAGGTGATTTTGAAATTAGTAGAGTTGGTGTTTTTCAGGGTTTTCTGAGATTGCAGTAAGTACCCTTCCTGTCCTTTTCTATTTAGATAGTTTGGGCCCCAGCGTTTGCTCATACTATTTTCTTTCTGTGTCAGTATTTCCTCTTGTCTAACCGCCATTACATGTTTGGGGGCTTTCTATTATCTTTGGGGTTCTGCTCCGGGCAGATAGCCTTCCTATTTCTATCTTTAGGTGTAGTTAGTTTCTCAGGCTGTGACGAGGCGTCTAGGACCAACGTAGGAACGCTCCACGGCTGCCTCTAGTTGCGGTGGTTAGTCAGGGTACTGCAATCTCATAGATTCCAACTGCTCTGGTGTATTTCCTTTTTTACCTGCACTCCTCAGCTACCGTAACATAACAGTATCACCGGCCATAAAAATTGTATGGTACTCACAGAAGGGAAAAAATATTTTGAAGGAAGAAAAGTTGTCAGAGATATTTTTCTGTTTGTTGCATTTTTTTTTTTTTTTTCCCTCTGTATCTCTGGGTGCTGGGGAGGATCTTTTCTCCCAATGGAGTTTGCACAGTTGTCTGGCCGTGTGGATCAGCTTGCCACTGAGGTTCAGAGTATTGCTGCATATCTTGCTAGGTTGCCTGTTGTGGAACCTAGGATCCCCATGCCAGATTTGTTTTTAGGGGATCGAGCTAAGTTTCAGAATTTCAAAAATAATTGTAAATTGTTTTTTGCCTTAAAATCTAAGTCCTCAGGAAACGCAGCGCAGCAGGTTCAAATTATCATCTCTCTCCTGCGCGGCGATCCTCAGGATTGGGCTTTTTCCCTGATACCTGGGGATCCTGTTTTGAGTGATGTTGATGCATTTTTTCAGGCTTTGGGGTTATTGTGCGATGAGCCTAATGTCACTGATCAAGCTGAAAAAGCCTTGTTGGCATTAAATCAGGGGCTTGATGACGCTGAGTTATACTGTCAGAGATTCCGTAGGTGGGCAGTCCTGACCAAATGGAATGACGACGCTTTGGCGGCCCTTTTCCGGAAGGGTCTGTCGGATAATGTAAAGGATGTTATGGTGGGATTCCCTGTCCCCTCTGGTCTCAATGATTCTATGTCATTAGCGATTCAAATTGACAGACGTTTGCGTGAGCGGAGAAGTATGCGTGGAGTGGTGTTGCCTTGTGAGCCAGCTGCTGAGCCCATGCAGTGTGATGGAGTGGTGTCTGGGGCACAGCGTCATGAGTTTCGTAAGCGCAATGGGTTATGTTTCTACTGTGGTGATGCCTCTCATGCTATTTCAGTCTGCCCTAAGCGGGGAAGACATTTTGCACGCTCAGTTGTCTTGGGTAGTGTTCAGACTAAGTTTTTATTAACTGTCACTCTGATATGCTCTCTGTCCTCATTTTCTGCTCAGGCTTTCGTTGATTCTGGAGCAGCTATTAACCTGATGGATTATGATTTTGCTAAACGTTGTGGGTTTCCCTTGATACCCCTACAGAAGTCTATTCCTCTACTGGGGATCGATTCTACCCCTTTGGCTGAGAATAAACCCCAGTTTTCTACTCAGGTGATAATAAGGGTTGAACCTGATCACCAGGAGTGCTGCTGTGCCTCCTGACCCTGTTTTGGTTGAGGGCAATCTGGAGTATGTGGTTGAGAAAATATTGGATTCTCGTTTTTCTAGACGAAGACTCCAGTATTTGGTTAAATGGAGAGGTTATGGTCAGGAAGACAATTCTTGGGTGTTTGCTTCGGACATCCATGCTAGGAGACTTATCCGTGCGTATCATAGAACTCATCCTGACCGACCTGGTTGCTCAAGGGGGGGGTACTGTTGTGAATGGGTTTGAGATGAGTTCTGAGCAGAGGCTCCCTCTGGTGGTTACAAGCGGTACTAGTGAGGATTGTGAGGACTGGGAATCAGGTGTTACTGACTGGTCTTATATAAGGGAGTCATTTTCCCATCAGGGTTGCCGGTGATCAATTGTTCTGGTCTGAATCCTTCTTTCCAGTTTTCCTTGTAGCCTGCTGTGTCGTGTCTGCATCTCTTGCTATCAGATAAGACAATTTCTTCTTTTGTGTTTTTGCTATATTTTTGCATTTTGTCCTGCACTTCTGTGGGGGCCTTCAGGGTCCCCTCCGGGGGCTTCTGCCCTCTCAGTTTAGTTCAGCCACTGTGTTTTATACTTTTGCTTTTTCCAGTTTTTTTCAGTGGCTGCTGTTTTGATTTTGTTACACCAGAGAGCTAATTTAGGTGGTAGAGGTCGTGTGATCTCAGGTGATTTTGAAATTAGTAGAGTTGGTGTTTTTCAGGGTTTTCTGAGATTGCAGTAAGTACCCTTCCTGTCCTTTTCTATTTAGATAGTTTGGGCCCCAGCGTTTGCTCATACTATTTTCTTTCTGTGTCAGTATTTCCTCTTGTCTAACCGCCATTACATGTTTGGGGGCTTTCTATTATCTTTGGGGTTCTGCTCCGGGGCAGATAGCCTTCCTATTTCTATCTTTAGGTGTAGTTAGTTTCTCAGGCTGTGACGAGGCGTCTAGGACCAACGTAGGAACGCTCCACGGCTGCCTCTAGTTGCGGTGGTTAGTCAGGGTACTGCAATCTCATAGATTCCAACTGCTCTGGTGTATTTCCTTTTTTACCTGCACTCCTCAGCTACCGTAACATAACAGACATGTGTATATATATATATGTGTAGTCTATGTGTATATATCTATTCTTTTGATTCTTTATTAAACCTGTCAGTGTGATTTTACAGTATATCGCGCTGAATTGCCAGCTTTTCTAAAGGACACCAGTGCGTATTTCTCGCAAGTCACACGTCTGGTCCGTGTGTAATCTGTATTTTTGGACTTGCATTGGTGTATTATGGGTGTAATACACTGCAAATCGCAGCATTCTGCGATTTCCTCAGCATGTATAATACGGCCGAGGAAAAATTGGCTGATGGGAGCTACCCCATAGATTAACATTGGTCCAAGTGCAATGCGATTTTTTTCTCGTATAGCACTCGTCCGTATTTCTCGCTCCGGCCTTTTGGGCAGCATCTCGGAGGGGGGAGGGTGAAAGTGCATGTCTCAGGGAAGAAACATCCAAAAAGCAAAGATTTCACATACTGCACTCCAGTGAAAACAAATGTGAATATCTCTACAATGGAGTGAAACAGCACAAATGGAAAAAAGTGTCAGAATCAGTTGAGCTCAGGGATTTTTAGAGAGAATTTAACTTTTTTTTTCAGCAATTGACAGATTAGCTTTAATATTTGGCAATGTATCATTTCTTTTGCAACTAATAAATAAACTGGGAGAAAACATCTGTCCAATAGCACATAACTTTTTTAAATAGCTTTCCCTCCAAACTTGATTAAATCAGTTAAAACAATGCAGCTATCAATTCCATCACAATTTTATGTTATTGGAGAAATTTGTACAGATAAGAAGTGGTTGACCAGTAGTGAAAAGTCTAAATATCACAAGTCTTGTTTATTTGGTTAAGAAAGTATGACATCAAAATTAATTTCAGGTAAGCTCAGGGGTAGCTTTTCATAGGTACCACCAATTTTAATGAAAGGTAATTACAGCCCTAATGCTGGTTTGTCTACCCCTGATAAACAAAGTTATATGCATATTTAGTACACTTCCATGTCTAATCGACAGAATATTGTGGTGCCTATTCACTTTTTTACAAGAAAGCAGTTTCTCAATCATTGTTCCGTTCCACCCACCCCTTCCCCCATCCTTAAGTTTCAACTAAAGATGGCGAAATCCCCTTATTGCTTTGGGTAGGTAATCATTTGGGAGAAGGATGGCAGAAGAATTGGAAAGGTGACAGTCTGTTGCAGTCATTGAATACAATGGCTCTCTGACATGCAGCAGTTGTGACAGATGGGAATAAATGTGGCTTAGCTCTTTTATCTTGCAATGATGGCTGTAATTCTTTGGATAGCCTAATTTGTTTTGTCTAAATTATTTCTTTCCATGTTGGTATTAGCTAATTGAGTGCGTTTTGAGGTTAGAATATCATCAAATGAACTAATAACCCCATATGTGAGTCAGTCCAGTTTGGGAATTACTAACTGGGTGGGTTTGATCCACTTTTCTAGCTTGACCCACTAGATTCTGCCCTTGGAAAGCCAAAGGATCTTGGTTTGGGAGTTTGCCCGAGGCCAGGTATTCTGCACATATTCTCCTGTGAAACATAAATTGACTATTGTTGAAGGTTTTTTTCCCACGCAGTTGTGGCTCAGCTGTTGTTTGCATACACTAGACAGGGCCAATTCTAGTTTTCCTGCTGCCTGACCAATATAAACCTTTAGTGAATAAGCGCAATTCCAGCATTGTTTTTTGGGTTTTTCTTTTATGGTATTCATTGGAAGTTGAATATGACCCACAAACTTCATTTTTCGAGTCATTGTGATTACAACGATACTAAACTTTCAAAGTTTGTTATTGTAAAAAAAATTGCGGATTTCTAATGCCGTTTTTTTAAATCCCATAATATTTTTGTATTTTTATTGTTCTGTCCATGGCGCTGTGTGAGAGCTTGCTTATTGTGCGATGAGATGACTTTTTTATTGATACTAATCAGGAGTGTATACAATGTTTGGGAGGTTAGGTGACAAAAAAAACACAATTTTGACATTTTTTTCTTTTTATTGTTTGAGTTAATTAATTTTATATTTTGATAATTTTGATAAATCAGACTTATAAGGATGCGGTGATGCCAATTACTTTTTTATTTTTCTATTTTTAAACAGGTAGAAGCAAAAAGCTTCAATTTTTTTCTTTTTTATATTTACTTATGACCTATGACATATAGGTAAGTTATAAGTCGCCTTCCTCTTTTTGATGCAGGCTGTCATGTGCCCCTAACAGTCCTGGGTGGAATTGCGATCCACCCGTGGTTGTTAATATGTTAATATGCCACTGTCAATTTCTATTAGCATGAGCGCGTCACAAGACATGGCCATTGGCGCCCCTCTCACATGATTGTGGGCATCGTTTGGATTAGCAGAAGAATAAAGATCGCAAAAATGTGTGGTCTGTCATTTTATTAAAATACTTTATTCTACATGTGTGTGTTTATTTAACCCTTTATAAACTTCAAGATTAGTGATGGATAGGAGTCTTATTGACACCTCTCCATTACTAAGCCAGGCTTAATGTCACCTTACAATACAAAGGTGACATTAACTCCTTATTACCCCATATGCCACCACTACAGGGCAGTGGGAAGAGAGAGGCTAAGTGCCAGAATTGGCACATCTTACAGATGCGCCTTTTTTTTGGGGAGGCTGGGGCCAGATGCTTTTAGCCAGGGGGCCAATAACCATGGGCCCTTTCTAGGCTATTAATATTTGCCCTCAGTCACTGGCTTTCCCTCTCTGGTGCAGAAAATTGCACAGGGGCCACACCAGTTTTTTCTGTGAATACATTCTTTTATTAAATACTTACAGCTCCCAAATTTTGCACACATATACTACTAACAGTAGTAGTCGGTGACATATATAAATCAAACTGTTCTGCAATGGTTTACTGTATGTAAACATGTCTTCTATCATGTCGGCTTCTGCAATGATTTTACAGAAGCCGACAAATGAATTAACAGCTATTCTGCTATTCTGAAGGTCCGTGTGGTGTGCGAGTTTTTCTCGCACCCATAGACTTGAATTGGCGAGTCTCATCTGATACACGGTGCAAATTGCAGCATGCTACGATTTCACTCGCACGTATAATACAGACGAGAAAAAAACGGATGATGGGAGCTGCCCCATAGATTAACATTGGTCCGAGTGCTATGCAATTTTTTCTCGCATAGCACTTTTCCGTATTCCTCTCTAGTGTGACGCCGGCCTAATACAAAATACCTGTTAGATACATTTCATTTCAATGTAAAGGAAGACTTAAATTAAATATTTTCATATTTTAGAATAAAAGGTTTATGCACAATACATCAGAAAACTAACTTTTAACTTTTCAACCTTTGGTTTGCTTCATAGTATGAACATGCAATAAGCAGTGATGGCTACTCTGGCAGTTTTAATGTGACATTTGCAAAAAAGACCCCAGCAATTGGAAAGAAAGAATACCGTATATACTCGAGTATATGCAGAGTTTTTCAGCACATTTTATTGTGCTGAAAACGCCACCCTCAGCTTATGCTCGAGTGAGGTGTCCAGAACATGGAGGGGGAGCGCCAGCGATGGAGCAGCAGGTCACAGGAGGCAGGAGCCAGCTGCTGCGGCTAACTACTGTGATCGCACCTGAACAGAAATGAATATTCACTGCACTAGCAATGAATATTCATTTCTCTTAAGTAGCGGCACACGTGACTGCCCGGCAGCTGACACTGTGCGCACTAATTAATACTCACTGCCCTCCATGCACATAGTTCCGGCTTGGGTAGCGGTGAGTATTCCAGCAGCTGTGCTCTGCTTGTGAGCAGCGCATGACGTCCCTACCATGCGCTGCTTACAAGCATAAAACAGCTGCTGGTACCGGAACAAGACGCTACAAGGGAGCGCAGGAAGGTAAGTGTAGTGGATTTTTTTATGTTTTTTGATGGGGGCCAATCATACCAGGATAAGAATGGGGTCATGCATACACAGATAGGGATGGGGCCATGCATACAAGGATAGTGATGGAGCCTTGCATTCAAGGATAGGGATCAGGCCATGCTTACAAGGATAGGGATGGATCCATGCATACAAGGATAGGGATGGGGTCATGCATATAAGGATATGATGGAGTCATGCATACAAGGATAGTGATGGAGCCATGCATACAAGATAGGGATGGGGCCATGCATACTAGGATAGGGATGAGGAGCCATGCATACAAGGATATGGAGGGAGCCATGCATACAAGGATAGGGATGGGTCATGCATACAAGGATAGGGATGGAGCCATGCATACAAGGATAGGGATGGAGCCATGCATTCAAGGATAGAAATGGGTCATGCACACAAGGATAGAGATGAAGCCATACAGTCAGGGCCAGAAATATTTGGACAGTGACACAATTTTCGCGAGTTGGGCTCTGCATGCCACCACATTGGATTTGAAATGAAACCTCTACAACAGAATTCAAGTGCAGATTGTAACGTTTAATTTGAAGGGTTGAACAAAAATATGTGTTAGAAAATGTAGGAATTGTACACATTTCTTTACAAACACTCCACATTTTAGGAGATCAAAAGTAATTGGACAAATAAACATAACCCAAACAAAATATTTTTATTTTCAATATTTTGTGGCGAATCCTTTGGAGGCAATCACTGCCTTAAGTCTGGAACCCATGGACATCACCAAACGCTGGGTTTCCTCCTTCTTAATGCTTTGCCAGGCCTTTACAGCCGCAGCCTTCAGGTCTTGCTTGTTTGTGGGTCTTTCCCTCTTAAGTCTGGATTTGAGCAAGTGAAATGCATGCTCAATTGGGTTAAGATCTGGTGATTGACTTGGCCATTGAAGAATGTTCCACTTTTTTGCACTCATGAACTCCTGTGTAGCTTTGGCTGTATGCTTGGGGTCATTATCCATCTGTACTATGAAGCGCCGTCCAATCAAGTTTGCAGCATTTGGCTGAATCTGGGCTGAAAGTATATCCCGGTACACTTCAGAATTCATCCGGCTACTCTTGTCTGCTGTTTTGTCATCAATAAACACAAGTGACCCAGTGCCATTGAAAGCCATGCATGCCCATGCCATCACGTTGCCTCCACCATGTTTTACAGAGGATGTGGTGTGCCTTGGATCATGTGCCGTTCCCTTTCTTCTCCAAACTTTTGGCTTCCCATCATTCTGGTACAGGTTGATCTTTGTCTCATCTGTCCATAGAATACTTTTCCAGAACTGAGCTGGCTTCTGGAGGTGTTTTTCAGCAAATTTAACTCTGGCCTGTCTATTTTTGGAATTGATGAATGGTTTGCATCTAGATGTGAACCCTTTGTATTTACTTTCATGGAGTCTTCTCTTTACTGTTGACTTAGAGACAGATACACCTACTTCACTGAGAGTGTTCTGGACTTCAGTTGATGTTGTGAACGGGTTCTTCTTCACCAAAGAAAGTATGCGGCGATCATCCACCACTGTTGTCTTCCGTGGGCTCCCAGGTCTTTTTGGATTGATGAGTTCACCAGTGCTTTCTTTCTTTCTCAGGATGTACCAAATTGTAGATTTTGCCACTTCTAATGTTGTAGCAATTTCTTGGATGGTTTTTTTTCTGTTCTTGCAGCTTAAGGATGGCTTGTTTCACCTGCATGGAGAGCTCCTGTGACCGCATGTTTCCTTCACAGCAAAACCTTCCAAATGCAAACACCACACCTCAAATCAACTCCGGCCCTTTCATCTGCTTAATTGAGAATGACATAACAAAGGGATTGCCCACACCTGTCCATGAAATAGCCTTGGAGTCATTTGTCCAATTACTTTTGGTCCCTTTAAAAACAGGGTGGCACATGTTAAGGAGCTGAAACTCCTAAACCCTTCATCCAATTTTAATGTGGATACCCTCAAATGAAAGCTGAAAGTCTGGACTTCAACTGCATCTGAATTGTTTTGTTTCAAATTCATTGTGGTAATGTCTAGAACCAAAATTAGATAAATGTTGTCTCTGTCCAAAATATATGGACCTAATTGTACATACATGGATAGGGATGGAGTCATGCATAAACGGATAGTGATGGAGCCTTGCATTCAAGGATAGGGATCAGGCCATGCTTACAAGATAGGGATGGATCCATGCATAAAAGGATAGGGATGCGACCGTGCATACAAGGATAGTGATGGAGCCATGCATACAAGGATAGTGATGGAGCCATGCATTCAATATAGGGATGGGGCCATGCATACTAGGATAGGGATGAGGAGCCATGCATACAAGGATAGGAATGGGCCATTCATACAAGGATAGAAATGGAGCCATGCTTACATTGATAGGGATGGAGTTATGCATAAATGGATAGGGATGGGGCCATGCATACAAGGATAGGGATGGAGCCATGCATTCATGGATAGGAATGGGTCATGCACACAAGGATAGAGATGGAGCAATACAAACATGGATAGGGATGGAGTCATGCATAAACTGATAGAGATGGGGCCATGCATACAAGGATAGGGATGGGGCCATGCATGCAAAGATAGGGATGGAGCCATGCATAAAAGGATATGGATGGGGCCATGCATTCAAGGATAGGAATGGGCCATGCATACAAGGATAGAGATGGAGCCATGCATACATGGATAGCGATGGAGTCATTCATAAACGGATAGGGATGGGGCCATGCATACAAGTATAGGGATGGGGCCATGCATACAAAGATAGTGATGGAGCCATGCATTCAAGGTTAGGGATGGGGCCATGCATACAAGGATAGGGATGGAGCCATGCATTCAAGGATAGGAATGGGCCATGCATACAAGGATAGAGATGGAGCCATGCATACATGGATAGGGATGGAGTCATGCATAAATGGATAGGGATGGGGCCATACATATAAGGATAAGGATGGGGCCATGCATACAAGGAGAGGGATGGAGCCATGCTTTCAAGGATAGGGATGGGGCCATGCATACATGGATAGGGATGGAGCCATGCATACAAGGATAGGGATGGGGCCATGCGTACATGTATAGGCATGGAGTCATGCATACACGGATAGGGATGGGGCCATGCATACAAGGATAAGTATGGGGCCATGCATACAAGGATAGGGATGGAGCCATGCATTCAAGGATAGGGATCGGGACATGCATACAAGGATAAGGATGGAGCCATGCATATAAGGATAGGGATGGGGCCATGCATACAAGAGTAGGGATGGGGCCATTCATACAAGGATATGGATGGGGCCATCCATACAGAGATAGTGATGAGGAGCCATGCATACAGGGATAGGGATGAGAAGCCATACATACCGGGATGGGGATGAGAAGCCATAAGACAAGGATAGGTATGAGGAGCCATGCAGACAAGGATACGTATGAGGAGCCCATGCATACCAGGATGGGGATGAGGGGACAATGCATACCAGGCTTATACTTGAGTCAATAAGGTTTTTTAGGTAAAATTAGCTGCCTCGGCTTATACTTAGGTCGGCTTATACTCGAGTGTATACAGTATTTGCTTACTTCTCAATTACAATTCCCCTTTGGTGAATTTATCATTTTTCTGGTCTGCAAATTTTAAGTTAAAAAATGAAAATTAAGGTGAGAAGGAATCAATGAATAGTTTAGCACTCTGATCATGAGGGCGTTTCTTGTGGCATTTATTTTCTGGGGTTGCAATCAATCTCCCAAATCCAGATTGACAATTGATCACATTCAGACTTTCGTGGTTTTTGTGATTTTTTTTTTCTAGATTTTGCTATATCCTTTTATAAGTCTTATGTGGATTCAAAAGAATTATTCTGCTATGATTGTCATCTTTTTAATTTTAATGGGAAGACGAGCATGAAATTCTGCAAACAAATCTGCAATGTAATTCTAAAATTTGAAAAATTTGCACCAATTTTTCCGCATTGTGTAATTATTCAAGTTCAATCTTGATTTGCACTAAATTAAAGTTGTAATGACAATCAGCAACAAATCGACAACAAACTCACAAACACATACACACAGCCCTAAGGACCAATTTTACCACGCTGCATTAAGAAATCAGAACACAACTTAGTGTTATCTATACATTCCAAAGAATGTCATTATTGTCAGTTTATATATGTAGCTCTCACAGTATTTTAACATAAAAGGTTCATGAGTCGCACGCTAACATGGCCATTACATTCATTCATTTCCTGTGTTATGTTCTACTATTACCCTGTTTAATGTGTCATCATTATTTTATTTATTTTACATTGTATTCTCATTTCTTCCCTGCATCATTCTGCCCTTTTAATCTTCTTCTTTGGACATCATTTTCCATGTTATCTACTAACTTTTTTCTCCATGGCCTTTTTAAATTCCGCTTGCCTATTTTATGGCTAGAATTGTAATGGTTATCTCCCAGCCCTGCCTCTGGCTATCATGTAGGGAATAAACAGAAGCTGACACAGTAATTTACTTAAATCTTCTCCGCAGTTTTGTAGCATTTTACTCCAGAGGATACCCCTGAAACAACAATTATTTTAAATGTCACGCATTTGTGCCCTTGGGCTACCGACAAATGAACATTAAATCTATTAACGACGGCGAAAAAAAAATTAAGTGTTTACTTTTCAGAGTAGGTGAGTGAAAAAAAGGAACTTGCTTCTATAAATTCTCCTTCAATAATAAAGTGAGGTACTTATGCTGTCTCTACAGATACTGTTTGCTCTTCTGTTTGTGTCTGTTAAGTTACATTTATAAACAAGTAAACTTTACAATAAATGAAATGATATTTTTTTTTATTCTATTTTAATTAAGTTACAATGAATTTTATTCTAATTCATCTATGGCTTTTTAATATTTATTTCAATGGAATAGTAATCTGAGAAGATAATCAAGTCTAACTTCAGGTTTAG
>JARQOD010000003.1:498001325-498030380 GCA_033576555.1 Oophaga sylvatica | reverse complement strand
ACCTTCAATTCAATTGCTGTCCCTGTCCCTCACTTCATCATTTTTAGTCCCCCTCACTTCATCATTTGCTGTCCTCCCCTCCCTCTCTTCATCATTTGCAGTCCCCATTCCCCTCTCACTTCATCATTTGCTGTCCTCCTCCCCTTTGCTTCATCATTTGTAGTCCCCCTTCCCCCTCACTTCATCATTTGCAGTCCCCATTCTCCCCCCACTTCATCATGTGCAGTCCCCTTTTGTTCATGTGCAGTCCCCTGTCCCCTCCCTCACATCATCATTTGCAGCCCCCTCCATCATTTGCAGTGCCTCCATCATTTTCAGCCCCCACGCCATCATTATTTGCAAATTGCAGCACCACCTCCATTATTTGCAGCCCCTTTATCATTTACAGCACCCCTCCATCATTTGTAGCCTCCCTTCATCATTGGCAGCCCCGCTTTCATCATTTGTAGCACCCCCTCCATCATTTGCACTGCAGCACCCCCTCCATCATTTGCAGCCCCCCTCCATCATTGGCAGCCCCTCCATCATTTGCAGCCCCCTCCATCATTGGCAGCCCTGCTTTCATCACTTGCAGCACTCCTTCCATCATTGCAGCACCTCTCCATCATTTGCAGCCCCCCTCCATCATTGACAGCCCTGCTTTCATAATTTGCAGCACCCCCTCCATCATTGCAGCCCCCCTCCATCACTGGCAGCCCCACTTTCATAATTTGCAGCACTCTCCATCATTTGCAGCCCCCCTCCATCATTGGCAGCCCTGCTTTCATCATTTTCAGCCCCCTCACCCATTTAATTCATTTTATAAAGAAAAAAAAACATTTTTCATACTTACTTCACAAGCAGGCGCAGCTCCTCTTCTTGTCATGGTAGACGCTATACCTGGAAGGAGCTCATACATTGTATCATTTTCAGAAGTGAATCAGCTAGAATGTATGGGCTGCTGAGAGGACCTGCCAGGAGCCCATACAGTCTGGCACATTCACTACTGAGACAGCTAGAATGTATGGGCTGTAGTCAGGACCTGCAAGGAGCCTATACATTTTAGCTACAACCATATCACTTGACCAGAAGTCCAGGGAGGGCGGAGGGAGAGAGTCGGAGCAGCGCAGCTGTCAAGGTAAGACGGCCGTACACAGCTCAGAGAAAGCTGCCGGCCCCAGCGCCGACATGTGCGCCTGGGGGAGCAGCCTGGGGGGCATTTGCCTCCCTGCCACCTGGCCCATCCCGCCCCTGTAGACCTCAACTATGAGAGTCAAAATGAGAAAACAAAGCTATGAAGCGCTATCTGTATTAAAAGTATATATCTAGTAGATAACAGAACCTTGCGATATCAATATCCAAATTGCTTAAAAATAATAGCCAGCTAATTGCAAAAAATTTATGTGAAGATGTAAACCCCTCTTAAATTTAACTAATTCTCATTTTAAACAACAAATGTGACAGTGAATAAACGTCCACCCGATAGTTTAATGTGGTCAAAAATCATTGTCTGCTTCCGCAGCCTAATAAGTAACAAGAGGATTTTAATTTTAACGAATCACCTAGAAGGCTTTATTGCTAAATCATTTCTAACTCTCAACCTACCCAATATTTCTTGGCTAATAGACTTCAGGTTTAATTGAAGGATCTTCAATGGACTCTGTGCACTGCAGCACCACTCAGTCTTCACCTAGTACTGAGAGACACAGAGAATCCAATCCATTAAAGGTCTTCATTAGTTTCAGCACCAGTCAGCCAACCAAGCGGCAAAGGTCAAACACAGTCACCTGTCACAACAGGGCAGTAAAACTCCTAATTGTATGGGAACAAATGAGATAAAAAAGATGGTACTATTATCTCTTTGATTTATTTTTCTTAAAGACTCATTTAAGTCCAATTTACTATGGTAAATATATAATGAAATACTAAATGTCTAAACATAAATACATCTCCGACTTCTATTCAGGATTCTAGGTATTTTATGTCCAAAACTTAAGTAACAAAAAATGTTTTAAAAAGAAAACTGATGAGGAACGGTCGTCATATGAAATAACACTATATGAACTTTTCTTATTGACCGTTGTTTTTTTCTTGTTAGTGGCAATACGCAAATGAATTCTTTATGCCCTTAGATTCATAATCTGCAACTATGGGCAAAAAAGAACGATTTGAATGTTTGTATCGACTGTCAGCAAGTTACCTGTCTGAATTGCATTTCTAATGTCTCAGCGGTTTTTATTATTATAACACTACTTAAAGGGGGTTTTCTGCTTTTAGAAATGTGGTCTCCAAATGATTCCTCTAATGTACGATAACAAAGACATATTACTCACACTCTCCTGCTTAATGCGCTGACTTCACCGTTCCCCCAGTCTCTCTGTTTGGTCCACAGCTCGGCTCCTCTGCCCATGTAGATAGCATGAGCAACTGAGCGACTAAAGGGGTTGTCCGAAACCTAAATGAATTCAAAATCATTCTCTATTTAATGTAAAAAAAAAATCCACCAAAGCACGTTTTTAATATACTTCAATTAAAAAATCCATATACTGTACTTCCTTCTCTACTTTCTATCTGTTTTTTATCTAATTTTCGATGAAATTTCAATTGTGTCTCCAAGCAGGCAATGGGACTCAAACAGGGTCTCACCATGAGACAAGACAGTCATCAAAGACCCTTTCAGGAGCTGGGCTATTCTCTACAATGTCGAGCATTTGCTGGTTTTCAATATCTAGTCACCGATTTTACTTTCATTGCATACCAACAATGCGCTCCCTCACCAGCTCTATCGAGAAGTGACAAGATGGCAGAGCAGTGCTGGCAGAGAGGGGTGAAAATGAAAATATAACTCTCACTTTTTAGGAAATCATGATAATGTAATTCCATAATGTCCTTCAAGAGTAATCATTGTTTGAATTTGTATTTCATAAATCAATAGTACACTTGAAATGAAGAAACTTTGTAATATGTCTTATCGGAGAAATCTTCTGCTTTCTCTTCCTGTTCGGATCTTTCACTTTCAATTCATAGCTAGCATTTTTAAAATCTGTATTCAGTGAAGACAGATATCCCCATTAATTATGGCTGGTGCTTTTAAAATTCTATGGAGAAGTGCCAATAATGTCTGTAAAGCGCTGTGGAATTAATGGCACAATATAAATGAGTAAAATAAAAAATAAATAAATATAAGTCTATGAGGGTCAAAACAAGGTTTTCACAGACTTGTATTGAAAAGTGACCTCAGCGTAGCTCCATGAAAAACTGGTGCTGCAGGCAGGGATTGTAGGCAAAAACCGATGAAAACAATGGAAGTTGAGTATCAGACAGGGGGCAGGGAACTTACATTTAAAGCTTTACTCCAGTGGTGCAATAAATAATGCTGGAGTGGTGCTTTAGACATTACTGTGACATAGCCTAGCAGAGGTTTAATTACTAGACCATAGACCGAAATTTCCAGACTTGCCCGACTGTATCTGAAAAGATTCTGGTATCTAGCTACAATGAACTGGACTATTACATATGGCAAAAAAATCCTATTATTGAATAGCAGCTGTATCTCTTGACTGCAGATGTACCTTTCTCGACCAACAGTCCTGGTGGCATCATTAGATGCACAGATTAGATAATGTGTCCCCAGTCTTATTCATTCTCTGTCTGGATTCAGCATTTTAACCAAGTAATTGCAGCATACCTGCATCTCCAGTGTAGGGATTGATTTCTTTTCATGAGAACAGAACATTTGCTAATAAAGCAAGAAAGGCCATTGCAGGGGTTAGTTATCCCATACTGCTAGAATTAGACCTACACTAATATATTAACAGAGAACTGTCATCAATCCTACCTATCCCATTAGCCTGTAACTGAGTTCAGAAGCCTCAGTTCTTTCAATTAAAGCACCTTCCATTTTCTATCATGAAGGGCAAATGCTTAGAAGAAGTATGTCTTGACTTCCATAAGAGCTACTGAATGGGTATTAAATCAGTAAATCATGTTGTGGAAGTGTGTAGGGAATTTACCATTATGGACACCTTATGCTGTTTGTATCTACACAGACAAATGTGCGGACTGATTACTATTAAAGCGCAGCTTCACCTTTGAGCAACATCAGGTTTAGAAGCAGTAAAGGTGCTATTTCACAATCCTGTTATACACTGTGATTCATGTTTGCTGGTTTTCTTTTTTTCGTTAGAATTACAGTGGGCAGTGTTCAAAGAGAATCTGCTGTACGTCAGAAAACATCAGCAAGCAGGTTACCTGAAGCAAAGTTTGCAGGGATGTTTTTTTTTTTGTGGTGATGCCTGAGACAAACCAGTTCACTTGTTACCAAATGCATGATTATACAAGTCGGCTTATGAACAAAATCCTTTTAATAGATTGATACATCCCAAAACACTCCGTTGATCATCTTTACAGGCCACTGTAGGAGAAATGCAGTATACCATGTCCATACCTCCCAACTTTTAAAAAAAATATATCTAGAGGGAAAAATCACACACGCCATGACAAATTCTGACCATGCCCCAAGTCACACCCCAAGCCACACCCATGTACAGTTTGTATCCTGGCAGGAGGAGATTTCAGAAGGACGTTGACATTGAGGGACATTCAGCAGATGTCTGAGACTGCAGGGCGCAGACCCAACCCAAAATGGAGGTTGTGAGCTCGATTCCAGGTGAGATTAGATCTCACAAAAAAATTACATTTTTGTAATTATTTTCTCATTATTTTTAGTAGTTTTATGGGAACAAAAAATTCTGACTTTATCTTCACCACTGGATTACATGGACATATTGGGACAGTCCCGCTGAATCCGGGATGGTTGGAAACTATGCATTGTTATTATTATTATTTATTATTATAGCGCCATTTATTCCGTGGTGCTTTACATGTGAAAAGGGGTACACATAAAAAACAAGTACAATAATCTTAAACAATGCAAGTTACGACTGGTACAGAGGAGAGAGGACCCTGCCTGTGAGGGCTCACAATCTACAAGGGATGGGTGAGGATACAGTAGGTGAGGGTAGAGCTGGTCATGCAGTGGTACAGTGTATAAGTGGTTACTGCAGGTTGTAGGCTTGCTGGAAGAGGTAGGTCTTCAGGTTCCTTTTGAAGGTTTCCATGGTCAGATAGCATGTCAATTAGTAGCTCCCTGTCATAATTCATTGTCAGTGGTGCTCATGGTGGGTAGGAACTCCCTTTGCGATGTCACCATACTGTATGTTAATTGTGGGGGTACTCCCTTTAAGATGAACAACCCCTTTAGCGGGTAAGAAAGCACTTTTCTTATCTCTATTAAGACTCAATGTTATTGCCAAGAATATGATACATATAGCTCTATACCACATACAGCCTCAAAGTAATTTTACAGTTGACTCCTCCCAAAGTGTATTGCCAATTCTGTGCTGTATCATGGGAAGTGCCATGTGATGAACTATATAATGACAACAGACTACAGTTTTTGTGCATAAATCAAGGTTCACACACAATTCAGGCATTATGTTTAGTGAAAATGTTTGAAAAATTCCTCAAAACATATGCCCCAGACATTTCCAACTGTATAACTACATGCATAGAATTGCTATCAACTATACTGCGCAATAAATTTCAGGGAAGTTCTTGTCCCCTGAGAAAATGTTATTGTATCTTATAGATTTTGATACGCTGAACATGAATATGTGCTCCAAAAGTCTGTATCACATAAGGTTTTTAAACCCTTCATGACTGGAGCTTTTTTTTTTGATTTTTCGTTTTCGTTTTACGCTCCCCTTTCCAGAGCCATAACTTTTTTATTTTTTCCGTCAATATGACTGTGTGAGTGCTTATTTTTTGTGGGATGAGTAGTACTTTTGAACAACACCTTTGGTTTTACCATGTCGTGTACTCAAAAACGGGAAAAAAATTCCAAGTGCGGTGAAATTGCAAAAAAAGTGCAATCCCACACTTGTTTTTTGTTTTGCTTTTTTGCTAGGTTCACTAAATGCTAAAACTGACCTGCCATTTTGATTCTCCAGGTCATTATGGGTTCATAGACACTAAACATGTCTAGGTTCTCTTTTATCTAAGTGGTGAAAAAAAATTCCAAAGTTTGATATAAAAAAAAATTGCGCAATTTCCGAGACCCGTAGCGTCTCCATTTTTCGTGATCTCGGGTTGGGTGCAGGCTTATTTTTTTTTGCGTGCCAAGCTGATGTTTTTAATGATACCACTTTTGTGCAGATACATTCTTTTGATTGCCCGTTATTGCATTTTAATACAATGTCGCGGTAACCAAAAAACATATAATTCTGGCATTTTGATTTTTTTAATACTATGCCGTTTAGCAATCAGGTTAATTTAGATTGGGCGATTCTGAACGCAGCGATACCAAATATGTGTAGGTTTGATTTTTTTATTGTTTTATTTTGATTGAGTTAAAAACAGCTGACATGTTGCTGATTTGAGGTGGGCTCACCGCCGGAGCCCACCTCAAAGCAGGGGATACTGCCAGCTGACGGAATAGTATGTCAGCTGGCAGTAAGGGGTTAAGAAACAACAGTTTATAGTCTACATTATGACATCCGAGACACTACATACATATGCATTGATGTCAATAGCAAAAGCAATTGTTCAAAAGTGTTTTGCAGACGACTTTTGTATATAATCCATGTCAGATGCTTCTCGAATAAGATTCCAGCAATAGTCAGCCAGTATTGACATACTCCACTTTCCCTGGTATCTTTTCTCCATCAGCGCAATGTCTTGGTGAAATCTTTCACCATGTTCATCGCTAACGGCACCAAGATTGGCTGGAAAAAAGACCAAGTGAGAATGTAGAAAATGTATTTTTAGTGACGTATTGCATTTCATCAAATAATATGCTGTGAGCATGTTGTCCATGAGTTGTTTAAAGTTCGGTGCCCTGCTGTTGCCAAGGAAGTTGGAGGTCACATCTTTAAAGACTCTCCATGCCACTTGTTCAGCACCTTGCAAAAGACCATCAAAGCTACTGTCATTCATTATATCTCTGATCGGTGGGCCAATAAAAATACCTTCTTTAATCTTTGCATCACTTATTCTTGGAAATTTCTGTCGCAAGTAAGAAAAGGTTTCTGATTCTTTGTTCATTGCTTTGGCAAAATTCTTCATAAGCCCAAGTTTAATATGCAAAGGAGGGAAATATCTCTGCTGGATCAATGAGAGGATTATGTTTAACATTCTTCTGTCCAGCAACCAGGTTTTCGCAGAGTGGCCAGTCCTTTCTGAAATAGTGCATTTCTGATGCACGACTGTCACACTCATAAATAAAACAACAATACTTGGTATATCCAAGCAGCAGTCCAAGAAGAAGTGCAACAACTTTTAGATCACCACATATGTTCCAGTTATAATTTCTATAATTAATGTGGGTCAACAGTAACTCCATATTCTCATACATTTCTTTTATGTGTAAGGCATGTCCAATAGGTAAAGAAGGATAGATATTTCCATTGTGTAGTAAAACAGCCTTCAGACTTAAAACTGACGAGCCAATGAACAGTCGCCATTCCTTCGGGTCACGTTCGTATCCAAGAGCACCAAACAACCCCAAGACGTCGTTGCAAAAGGTTAAACTGTCGACATGGTTGAAAAATTGATTAAGGTCTTCTTGAGGACTGCGAAAAACAGAAACTCTTGTTCCTGGTAATAAGAGATTCCGTTCTTGTAGCCTTGATCCCAATAATTCTGCCTGCCTCTTTGACAATTTCAAATCTCTGACCAAGTCACTCAGATCAGCTTGACTGAACAGATGTGTATTAGATGTAGAAGGCTCAAAGTCTGGGACTGCAGCAGTTTCATTTTCCACTGACATTGTTGGTTCATCTTCGTTGTCCTCCATTGTCCATACTTTGGGTGGATTTGGAACACAAAGACTTTAATCGTGTGGCACTGGTCTTATGACTGAAGGAAGATTAGAATATTCTATTGATTTCTTGTTCTTTGCTGAATATCCTGTTACATTTGTAAGGCAGAAGTAGCCGTCCATTACATGATCTCTCTGCTCTCTCCATATCATTGGGACAGTAAACGGCATTGAAGGTCATGATCCATTCAACCATGCTTTAAGTATGTCAGTATTGTCTTTTGATCCCTCCCCTGCCCAGGAGATGTGGTATGTAAATACACGGTCAGCCGAATGATTCACTGCGCCTGCGAGGAATTCGCATAAGTGCTTGCATATGTGTAGATCAGCGATTTATGTTATTTCAGTGGAAAATTCAGAATATACTGTTTCAGAAAAAATTCATATATGAGTTTTTAGAACTACAACAGAATATTATAAAGTTTCGTATCATGTCTCAAAAACGTGATTGGAAAATCTAAAGTCATTTCTGAAATCAGAATAAAAACAAAAAATTGTTCGTCGGACAAAACCTTTGTAACACAGTGATATCATAGAAAAGAAAATGATACTGTGTGCTACATTCTGCTTCCATTGCAGTTTTTAGAAAGTGCAGTCCACTAAGATATACTTAAAAAATAAAACAATTTTGCGATATGTTTGACTAAAGGTAAAAAGGGAAATCACCAGCTCAACCATTGCTTTCAACTTTAGATTTTGGAGATCCTGGAGCAGAAGCCGCTGCAAGTAGAGTTGAGCGATACTTTCCGATACCCCTAAGTATCGGAATCGGAATGGTATCGCCGATACCATTAAAATATCGGCGATACCCGATACCGATACCGGAAGTCCCATGTAAGTCTATGGGAACAAAATATCGGAACTAAAAAAACCCCATTCTTTCCTTGTAAACACTAAATATACACACATAGAATACATATATATATATACATGTCATTGTGACATATATATATACATATATGTATAGTTTATACACTTCTACATAGTAAAATATCCTCTGATTCAATTGCCGGGTAAAGCCGGCTTCAGTGAAAAGACAGAAGCACCCGACATGAAATGACACTTGGTGTACATAGGGTTAACCATGTCTTTTCATGTCGTTTGCTATCTGATTTGCACAAACAATTAAATCAGTCTATGTTTGCAAAATTTCACACCTGTAGGGGTTAATTAAAGGTGTAAATTCGTTGTAAAAAAAACGGACTTTTTTGCTACGAATTTACACCTTTAATTAACCCCTACAGGTGTGAAATTTTGCACACATAGACTGATTTAATTGTTTGTGCAAATCAGATAGCAAAGGACATGGTTAACCCTATGTACACCAAATGTCATTTCATGTCGGGTTCTGCATTTTCACAAAAGCCGGCAATTGAATTAGCGGCTATTATACTATGTAGAAGTGTATGAACTATAAATATATATATATATATATATGTGTCACAAACTCAATGACATGTATATATATATATGAGGTGTAAAATTGTTTAAAAAAAATGCGTGGGCTCCCGCCCTATTTTCGCAACCAGACAGACAAAGCCAGTGAGTGGGGGCAGATAATAATAGCCCAGAGAGGGACCATTATTTTTGGCCCCCCCCCGGCTACTAACATCTGCCCCCAGACACCCCAGAAAGGGCAAATCTCTAATTAGATTTGCCCTTTCTGGCACTTTGCCCGTCTATTCCCATTGCCCTGTAGCGGTGGCGAATGGGTTAATAAGGGGTTAAAATGACCTTGCAATTGAAAGGTCACTTTAAGCCAGGTTAATAATTGAGAGCTGTCAATTAGACAACTATCAATTATTAATCCTATTGTATGAAAGAAAAATCAAACACACACACTTTAATAAAAAAGAAGTTTAATGAAATAATCACACAGTTTTTGACCATATTTTATTTACCTGCTAAAACCATTTCCTGTAATAAAAATAAAATAATAAAGCAAAATTATTCTTACCAATCCGATGCACAGTCAGGTCCCACGGTGTAATCCTTCAGAAAGGGTTAATGTTTACTGCAGGGACCGCAGCTAATGCTGCAGCCTCACAGTAAACCCCCAAATGAATGAGTTCCTCTCCTGGCTGACAGGAGAGGAAGTGGAAAGCTTAATTGATTGCTTTCCACTTTCACTTCAGGTCAGCCAGGGACACCATCAGTGACGTCAGAGGGAACTGATTAACAAAAATAGGGGTTCCCTTCGAAAAAAAAATGGCGTGGGGTCCCCCCTATTTTTGTTAACCAGCCAGATGAAGCAGACCGCTGAGGCCTGGATTTTCAGGCTGTTAAGGAGCCAAGATCCATGGACCTTGCCAGCCTGATAATACCAGGCCACAGCAGTCTGCATATCTTGGCTGATTAACAAAAATAGGGGATCCCCTCGAAAAAAATTGGCGTGGGGTCCCCCCTATTTTTGTTAACCAGCCAGATGAAGCAGACCGCTGAGGCCTGGTTTTTCAGGCTGGTAAGGATCCAATATCCATGGACCTTGCAAGCCTGATAATACCAGGCCACAGCAGTCTGCTTCGCTTGGCTGGTTAACAAAAATAGGGAATCCCCTCGAAAAAAAAACGGCATGGGGATCCCCCCTATTTTTGTTAACCAGCCAAGTAAAATGCAGACTGCTGCGGCCTGGTATTAAAAGACTGTCAAGGCCCATGGATTTTGGCCCTCAACAGCCTGATAATACCAGGCTACAGCAGCCCCACATTTGGCGCATCAAAAGATGTGCCAATTGTGGCACTTTACCCGGCTCTTCCCACTTGCCCTGTAGCGGTGGCAAGCGGGGTAATAAGGGGTTATTGTCACCGTTGATTGCACGGTGACAATAAGCCCGGTTAGTAATGGAGAGGCGTCAATAAGACACCGATCCATTATTAATCCCAAAGTTATTAAATGTTTAAAAAAAAGACACAGCAAGAAAAAAGTCTTTTAATGAAATAAAAGAGACAACACAGTTTTCATTTTTTTTATTACTCTCTCATTCCTGCGACGCCATCGATCTCCTGTAAAAAAATAAAAAAAAAAAACCAACAGTATACCACCTGTCCGACGCAGTCCATAGTAACGATTGTCCCACGACGATCCAGCTCTGCTACATCGGAATGACAGGCAGAGCCTGTCATCCCGGCGCAGCACAGCTGCTTACCAGCTTCCCCGGCGGTGACGTCATCGGACTGCTTTACGGCCGCGATTACCCAGCAGTCACTGCAGTTATCGCGAGATACTGCATGTGACCGCCGGGGAGAAGAGGATGGCGGCCATTAAGCAGCCCGGGATGTGACCGCCGGAGATCTTCTGCGGGTAAGTGCCGCTGACTCCTGACAGACCCGACCGACGGACACTGACAGTGACAGTGACAATTCCGATTCCGGTATCCGATATGACGAAAATATCGGAACTCGGGATCGGATATCCGATACAGCCAATATCGGCCGATACCCGATATTTGCAGTATCGTATCGCTCAACACTAGCTGCAAGGCTGAGATCAATTAAAAAAAGAGGTGGGTCTGATCAGCTCGATTAAGAATGCATTTAGTGTAATAAATGCATTGATAATCAGTATCCAGTCACCACTCTTCTATGGATTTTAAATGTTTTAAATAAAGTGCTAACAAAGACCCTTTTGGATCGAGTTAGACAATCCCACCTCTTTTTCCAATATTTGACTATGGCTACTCTAGGAGATCTGTCAAGGTCTCTCAAATGAATTTATCATACTTGTTGTAGCTGTTATTATCACAAAAACCCATAATAATAGCGTGAGCCCAATTAACTGAACTGAATTGGACTTGGACTTTGTTTTCATAGGGTGCTCACAAACGAGTTGATCATGATATTGGCAAAGCATCGATTGTAACAATGTCCAAGGAAATAGATGTATTCTGTTGTGTCATATTGCTTTGAAGACAAGCATTTCTCATATTTGTGCACAGGGTACCCAAAATAAGGAACAAAATCAAATATTTACATTTAAACTTAATAGAATTTTCCCTAAAATATAGAATTTTTTAAAGTACCGTATATACTCGAGTATAAGCCGACCCGAGTATAAGCTGACCCCCTAATTTTGCCACAAAAAACTGGGAAAACTTATCGACTCGAGTATAAGCCTAGGGTGGAAAATGAGGCAGCTACTGGTAAATTTCAAAAAAAAAATAGATACCAATAAAAGTAAAATTAAAGTAGGTTAAATGTTTTTGAATAACCATATTGAATCAGGAGTCCCATATGCTGCTCCATAGATTATGCCTCATATGCTGCTCCACAGATTATGCCCCATATGCTGCCCCATATATTATGCCCCATATGCTGCTCCATAGACTATGCCCCATATGTTGCCCCACAGATTATGCCCCATATGCTGCCCTACAGATTATGCCCCATATGCTGCCCCACAGATTATGCCCCATATGCTGCCCCATAGATTGTGCCCCATATGCTGCCCATGTATTATGCCTCACAAGTTGCTCCATAGATTATGCCCCATATGCTGCCCATGTATTATGCCCCATATGATGCTCCATAGATTATGCCCCATATGCTTTCCCATGTATTATGCCCCACAAGATGCTCCATAGATTATGACCCATATTCTGCCCCATGTATTATGCCGCACAAGATGCTCCATAGATTGTGCCCCATGTATTATGCCTCACAAGATGCTCCATAGATTGTGCCCCATATTATGCTTCATAGATTATGCCCCATATGTTGCCCATGTATTATGCCCCATATGCTGCCCCATGTATTATGCCCCATATGATGCTCCATAGATTATGCCCCATATGCTGCCCCATGTATTATGCCTCACAAGTTGCTCCATAGATTATGCCCCATATGCTGCCCCATGTATTATGCCCCATATGATGCTCCATAGATTATGCCCCATATGCTTCCCCATGTATTATGCCCCACAAGATGCTCCATAGATTATGACCCATATGCTGCCCCATGTATTATGCCGCACAAGATGCTCCATAGATTGTGCCCCATGTATTATGCCTCACAAGATGCTCCATAGATTGTGCCCCATATGATGCTTCATCATAGATTATGCCCCATATGCTGCCCATGTATTATGCCCCATATGCTGCCCCATGTATTATGCCCCATATGCTGCTCCATAGATTATGCCTCATATGCTGCACCACAGATTATGCCCCATATGCTGCCCCATATATTATGCCCCATATGCTGCCCCATATATTATGCCCCATATGCTGCTCCATAGACTATGCCCCATATGTTGCCCCACAGATTATGCCCCATATGCTGCCCTACAGATTATGCCCCATATGCTGCCCAACAGATTATGCCCCATATGCTGCCCCATAGATTGTGCCCCATATGCTGCCCCATGTATTATGCCTCACAAGTTGCTCCATAGATTATGCCCCATATGCTGCCCACGTATTATGCCCCATATGCTGACCCATGTATTATGCCCTATATGATGCTCCATAGATTATGGCACATATGCTGCCCCATGTATTATGCCCCACAAGATGCTCCATAGATTATGCCCCATATGCTGCCCCATGTATTATGCCCCATATGATGCTCCATAGATTATGCCCCATATGCTTCCCCATATATTATGCCCCACAAGATGCTCCATAGATTATGCCCCATATGCTTCCCCATGTATTATGCCCCATATGATGCTCCATAGATTGTGCCCCATATGCTGCCCCATGTATTATGCCCCACAAGGTGCTCCATAGATTGTGCCCCATATGCTGCCCATGTATTATGCCCCATATGCTGTCCCATGTATTATGCCCCACAAGATGCTCCATAGATTGTGCCCCATATTCTGCCCCATGTATTATGCCCCCATATGCACCATAGATTGTGCCCCATATGCTGCCCATGTATTATGCCCCATATGCTGCCCCATGTATGTATTATGCCCCACAAGATGCTCCATAGATTGTGCCCCATATGCTTCCCCATGTATTATGCCCCACAAGATGCTCCATAGATTGTGCCCCATATGCTTCCCCATGTAGTATGCCCCACAAGATGCTCCATAGATTGTGCCCCATATGCTTCCCCATGTATTATGCCCCACAAGATGCTCCATAGATTGTGCCCCATATGCTGCCCCATGTATTATGCCCCCATAAGATGCTCCATAGATTATGCCCCATATGCTGCCCCATGTGTTATACCGCACAAGATGCTCCATAGATTGTGCCCCTTATGCTGCCCCATGTATTATGCCCCACAGGATGCTCCATAGATTATGCCCCATATGCTGCCCCATGTATTATGCCCCCATAAGATGCTCCATAGATTATGCCCCATATGCTGCCCCATGTATTATGCCCCAAAAGATGCTCCATAGATTATGCCCAATATGCTGCCCCATGTATTATGCCCCATAAGATGCTCCATAGATTATGCCCCATATGCTGCCCCATGTATTATGCCCCACAAGATGCTCCATAGATTATGCCCCATATGATAGTATAGGTCCCTAATGCTGCCGCTGCAAATGAAAAATAAAAAAAATGACATACTCACCTCTTGTTGCTGGGGGCCAGGTGCCGGTGTCCTGAGCAGGTGGGGACACCAGCGAGCTATGGGGGACAGGTGCCAGTGTCACCGCTGGCTCAGGCCCCGGCACCAGCAATATTCACCTGTCCCTGTTCCACCACTGCACGCCGCTGTCTTCCGGGTTCTCAGGCAGTGAATGCTCAGGCAGAGGTTGCGGCACGCACTAAACACGTCATCGCGCCCTCTGACCTGAACATTCACAGCTAGAGGACGCGAGGACACAGCGGTGCGCAGCGGTGGAACAGGGACAGGTGAATATCGCTTATACTCACCCCCTCCTGGCTCAGTCTCTGCAGCCCCTGCTCTTCTCCCACGGTCTCCGGCAGCTATGCCTAACTTCAGCGGTCACCTGGTACCGCTCATTAAAGTCATGAATATGTGCATATTCATGACTTTAATGAGCGGTACCACGTGACAGCTGAACACAGGCGCCGGAGATCGTGGGAGAAGAGGAGGAGCCAGGAGGGGGTGAGTATATACAGTCAGGGCCAGAAATATTTGGACAGTGACACAATTTTCGCGAGTTGGGCTCTGCATGCCACCACATTGGATTTGAAATGAAACCTCTACAACAGAATTCAAGTGCAGATTGTAACATTTAATTTGAAGGGTTGAACAAAAATATGTGTTAGAAAATGTAGGAATTGTACACATTTCTTTACAAACACTCCACATTTTAGGAGGTCAAAAGTAATTGGACAAATAAACATAACCCAAACAAAATATTTTTATTTTCAAAATTTTGTGGCGAATCCTTTGGAGGCAATCACTGCCTTAAGTCTGGAACCCATGGACATCACCAAACGCTGGGTTTCCTCCTTCTTAATGCTTTGCCAGGCCTTTACAGCCGCAGCCTTCAGGTCTTGCTTGTTTGTGGGTCTTTCCCTCTTAAGTCTGGATTTGAGCAAGTGAAATGCATGCTCAATTGGGTTAAGATCTGGTGATTGACTTGGCCATTGAAGAATGTTCCACTTTTTTGCACTCATGAACTCCTGTGTAGCTTTGGCTGTATGCTTGGGGTCATTATCCATCTGTACTATGAAGCGCCGTCCAATCAAGTTTGCAGCATTTGGCTGAATCTGGGCTGAAAGTATATCCCGGTACACTTCAGAATTCATCCGGCTACTCTTGTCTGCTGTTATGTCATCAATAAACACAAGTGACCCAGTGCCATTGAAAGCCATGCATGCCCATGCCATCACGTTGCCTCCACCATGTTTTACAGAGGATGTGGTGTGCCTTGGATCATGTGCCGTTCCCTTTCTTCTCCAAACTTTTGGCTTCCCATCATTCTGGTACAGGTTGATCTTTGTCTCATCTGTCCATAGAATACTTTTCCAGAACTGAGCTGGCTTCTGGAGGTGTTTTTCAGCAAATTTAACTCTGGCCTGTCTATTTTTGGAATTGATGAATGGTTTGCATCTAGATGTGAACCCTTTGTATTTACTTTCATGGAGTCTTCTCTTTACTGTTGACTTAGAGACAGATACACCTACTTCACTGAGAGTGTTCTGGACTTCAGTTGATGTTGTGAACGGGTTCTTCTTCACCAAAGAAAGTATGCGGCGATCATCCACCACTGTTGTCTTCCGTGGGCTCCCAGGTCTTTTTGGATTGATGAGTTCACCAGTGCTTTCTTTCTTTCTCAGGATGTACCAAATTGTAGATTTTGCCACTTCTAATGTTGTAGCAATTTCTTGGATGGGTTTTTTTCTGTTCTTGCAGCTTAAGGATGGCTTGTTTCACCTGCATGGAGAGCTCCTGTGACCACATGTTTCCTTCACAGCAAAACCTTCCAAATGCAAACACCACACCTCAAGTCAACTCCGGCCCTTTCATCTGCTTAATTGAGAATGACATAACAAAGGGATTGCCCACACCTGTCCATGAAATAGCCTTGGAGTCATTTGTCCAATTACTTTTGGTCCCTTTAAAAACAGGGTGGCACATGTTAAGGAGCTGAAACTCCTAAACCCTTCATCCAATTTTAATGTGGATACCCTCAAATGAAAGCTGAAAGTCTGAACTTCAACTGCATCTGATTTGTTTTGTTTCAAATTCATTGTGGTAATGTCTAGAACCAAAATTAGATAAATGTTGTCTCTGTCCAAATATTTATGGACCTAACTGTAGGACAGCTGCGCTCCCCCTCCCCCGCCGACCCCCGGTATAAGACTCGAGTATAAGCCGAGAGGGGCACTTTCAGCCCTAAAAAATGGGCTGAAAATCTCGGCTTATACTCGAGTATATACGGTATGTCCATTTGGGAGTGTATTGTCATTATTTCCTCATATTTTAAAACTAACACTATATTGCATTATGATCTTCAAAATATCTCATGTATCTAATTTTATAATATAATTCATTTTATTTTGTCTAATTCTTTACCTTTTTGCTATTTTTTGGCATTTTTTGAGTATTTGCTGCATACTGCACATTTCAGTCAGCACCATGGACAGAGCCCAGCAAACTATTTTCTCCCTGAACTAAACAGAAGAAAAAGAGTAAGTTAAATTTAACAACACATAAGCAATATCACCATTATATATAAATGTGTGTTAATGCTAGTCAATGACCTATTAATTTACACTATGGATTGAAAAGATCTATATCATTAAAGAGTCATAAAACGGCTCCAAAAACATCCCCGTGTTATTGCTAGAGAAATACTAATCTGTTCACTCATTTGTATGGTGTTATAAATTGGGGGAATTGTAATATTGATTTTATGTTAAAATATGTACAATTAAAGACACTTGGAGCTGCTGAAAGAGGAAAATGTGCACAGAATGGACATTCCAAGCTATAAACGTCAGTAGGTGAGAGGATAAATCCAGGGGATGGAAAACACTGGTAGAGGAGTTATTTAAGGAAATCAATAGCTGCAAATTAAATACTGTGCAGTAGAACAGAGAAAAAACATTCCAAAGGTGGTCAGAGTCGATGAAGTTTACTAAACCTTCCAAATGTATAAACTAAAATGCTTATTCCCATGTATAATCATCAAAAAAAAGTGTTAAGGCATAACTAGATGACATTGAGTTCATGTTTCTTAGGGTGGGGGCACCTGTAATGTCATAAAATGATTTGACTTCATTCAAAAAATGACATTGTTGTGCATCAGATCTTCAAAAAATGTTTAAAAACTGTAAAAATATCCCCCAAAAAAGGGACATGTCTGATCTGTCGTGGCATATAATTTATTTCCTTTAAAGTTAAAAGCAAAAAACAGATGTGTTGCAATTTTCTGATATTATATTTATCGGTTGTCAAATGTGTCATTAACATTATGCAAAAAAAACTCTAATAATAATGCATATCAGATATAACAACGATGCTTAAGGGGAATCTGTGTTAGGCACCAGGACTCTTCTGCTGTGCAGGATAGATCCCAATACTTGTATGGTGCCGGGGTCTCCCATTCAGGTCCAGCCACTGGGTCTGCTGTTTAGCACAGACATCAGTCCCAGCAACTTGCTTAGGCTCCTGTTATACATGTAGTTACTGCTGGTTCTCCAGCTAAAGTCTATGGTAACCAGTGGTATTCTAAGGCAGCCCTACTCTCTGGAGTCTATGTCCAGAAGTCACCTTACTGAGCATATCCATGATGTGGCGCCTTCTTATTGGTACTCAGATTGCTCTGGTTATGTAGCAGCTCCGGATTGACTCACGGATGACGCCCCTTCCGACTGGGAATGTTTGGGATGGAGCCTAGCGCATAAAGGGCTTTCCGCAAAGCACACAGGCGTGCTAGGTTCGTGCGTGCGTGCACTCTGCTGGCTCATATGTATGCCTAGTTTTCTTTAGTCAGGCAGGTTTTTGCTTTCGTTTGACCTAGCGTCTGTCTCAGCCACGTGTGTGGTTAGCACAAACATGGCACAGTCAACCCACGTGCTTAAACTCTATTGTTTTTACTGGGTATTGCACATTCCTTTTTCTGTACCACACGGTGGTTAGCTGAGCTGGTAGTCATCTCCCTTGTACCCCTCAGGTGTTAGCTGAGTTGGTAGTCATCTCCCTTGTACCCCTGGGTGGTTAGCTGAGTTGGTACTCATCTCCCTTGTACCCCTCGGTAGTTAGCTGAGCTGGTACTCATCTCCTTTACCCCTTGGTGGTTAGCTGAGGTGGTACTCCTATTCCTGTGCAATCCAGAGTATTATTGGTGTTGGGATTTAGCGTTCAATTCACACTGTGTGGAGTTAACTAGTAGTTTTTTATCCATCATTGTTCACACTAGCAGCAGCTTTACATCTCTGCATGGTGGACCCCGGGTTGTGATCACACTTTATAGTTTAATTTAATTTAGTGTGATCTGCAAACCCTAATAATCTGTCATCTCATCTGAGAGCAGCATAATATAGGAAAAAAGGCCCAGACTAAAGGTACTGCCACACTAAGCGATCTCGCTAGCGATCACGATAACGACGCAAGCTAACGAGATTGTTGGTGTGATCGCTTTAAGGTCGCTAGTAGCTGCCAAACAGGACGATATCATTAATGACGCATCAGCGATCTGCATAACGACTTCGGCGGTCGTTGGGACGTGCCACACAGCATGTATTGTGAAAGATCACGACCTCGATAGGCGTGATTGAGCGCAACCTTTTCCACGCGCCTCATCACAGATTGGTGGTCACTATTTATGTCATGAATGTTTGTCACAGCTCTCTCGCTTTGTGATTGGATGACCACGTCATAAAAGACGACGTACCAGCGCTCCTTTCCATTGCTCTCGAGCAGAAGCGGTTCTGTTGTGAATGGGTTTGAGATGAGTTCTGAGCAGAGGCTCCCTCTGGTGGTTACAAGCGGTACTAGTGAGGATTGTGAGGACTGGGAATCAGGTGTTACTGATTGGTCTTATATAAGGGAGTCATTTTCCCATCAGGGTTGCCGGTGATCAATTGTTCTGGTCTGAATCCTTCTTTCCAGTTTCCCTTGTAGCCTGCTGTGTCGTGTCTGCATCTCCTGCTATCAGATAAGACAATTTCTTATTTGTGTTTTTGCTATATTTTTGCATTTTGTCCTGCACTTCTGTGGGGGCCTTCAGGGTCCCCTCCGGGGGCTTTTGCCCTCTCAGTTTAGTCCAGCCACTGTGTTTTGTACTTTTGCTTTTTTCCAGTTTTTTTTCAGTGGCTGCTGTTTTGTTTTTGTTACACCAGAGAACTAATTTAGGTGGTAGAGGTCGTGTGATCTCAGGTGATTTTGAAATTAGTAGAGTTGGTGTTTTTTCAGGGTTTTCTGAGATTGCAGTAAGTACCCTTCCTATCCTTTTCTATTTAGATAGTTTGGGCCCCAGCGTTTGCTCATACTATTTTCTTTCTGTGTCTGTATTTCCTCTTGTCTAACCGCCATTACATGTTTGGGGGCTTTCTATTATCTTTGGGGTTCTGCTCCGGGGCAGATAGCTTTCCTATTTCTATCTTTAGGTGTAGTTAGTTTCTCAGGCTGTGACGAGGCGTCTAGGACCAACGTAGGAACGCTCCACGGCTGCCTCTAGTTGCGGTGGTTAGTCAGGGTACTGCAATCTCATAGATTCCAACTGCTCTGGTGTATTTCCTTTTTTACCTGCACTCCTCAGCTACCGTAACATACCAGTATCACCGGCCATAAAAATTGTATGGTACTCACAGAAGGGAAAAAATATTTTGAAGGAAGAAAAGTTGTCAGAGATATTTTTCTGTTTGTTGCATTTTTTTTTTTTTTTCCCTCTGTATCTCTGGGTGCTGGGGAGGATCTTTTCTCCCAATGGAGTTTGCACAGTTGTCTGGCCGTGTGGATCAGCTTGCCACTGAGGTTCAGAGTATTGCTGCATATCTTGCTAGGTTGCCTGTTGTGGAACCTAGGATCCCCATGCCAGATTTGTTTTTAGGGGATCGAGCTAAGTTTCAGAATTTCAAAAATAATTGTAAATTGTTTCTTGCCTTAAAATCTAAGTCCTCAGGAAACGCAGCGCAGCAGGTTCAAATTATCATCTCTCTCCTGCGCGGCGATCCTCAGGATTGGGCTTTTTCCCTGATACCTGGGGATCCTGTTTTGAGTGATGTTTATGCATTTTTTCAGGCTTTGGGGTTATTGTACGATGAGCCTAATGTCACTGATCAAGCTGAAAAAGCCTTGTTGGCATTAAATCAGGGGCTTGATGACGCTGAGTTATACTGTCAGAGATTCCGTAGGTGGGCAGTCCTGACCAAGTGGAATGACGACGCTTTGGCGGCCCTTTTCCGGAAGGGTCTGTCGGATAATGTAAAGGATGTTATGGTGGGATTCCCTGTCCCCTCTGGTCTCAATGATTCTATGTCATTAGCGATTCAAATTGACAGACGTTTGCGTGAGCGGAGAAGTATGCGTGGAGTGGTGTTGCCTTGTGAGCCAGCTGCTGAGCCCATGCAGAGTGATGGAGTGGTGTCTGGGGCACAGCGTCATGAGTTTCGAAAGCGCAATGGGTTATGTTTCTACTGTGGTGATGCCTCTCATGCTATTTCAGTCTGCCCTAAGCGGGGAAGACATTTTGCACGCTCAGTTGTCTTGGGTAGTGTTCAGACTAAGTTTTTATTAACTGTCACTCTGATATGCTCTCTGTCCTCATTTTCTGCTCAGGCTTTCTGTTGTGAATGGGTTTGAGATGAGTTCTGAGCAGAGGCTCCCTCTGGTGGTTACAAGCGGTACTAGTGAGGATTGGGAATCAGGTGTTACTGATTGGTCTTATTTAAGGGAATCATTTTCCCATCAGGGTTGCCGGTGATCAATTGTTCTGGTCTGAATCCTTCTTTCCAGTTTCCCTTGTAGCCTGCTGTGTCGTGTCTGCATCTCCTGCTATCAGATAAGACAATTTCTTATTTTGTGTTTTTGCTATATTTTTGCATTTGGTCCTGCACTTCTGTGGGGGCCTTCTGGGTCCCCTCCGGGGGCTTCTGCCCTCTCAGTTTAGTCCAGCCACTGTGTTTTGTACTTTTGCTTTTTCCAGTTTTTTCAGTGGCTGCTGTTTTTGTTACACCAGAGAACTAATTTAGGTGGTAGAGGTCGTGTGATCTCAGGTGATTTTGAAATTAGTAGAGTTGGTTTTTTCAGGGTTTTCTGGATTGCAGTAAGTACCCTTCCTGTCCTTTTCTATTTAGATAGTTTGGGCCCCAGCGTTTGCTCATACTATTTTCTTTCTGTGTCAGTATTTCCTCTTGTCTAACCGCCATTACATGTTTGGGGGCTTTCTATTATCTTTGGGGTTCTGCTCCGGGGCAGATAGCTTTCCTATTTCTATCTTTAGGTGTAGTTAGTTTCTCAGGCTGTGACGAGGCGTCTAGGACCATCGTAGGAACGCTCCACGGCTGCCTCTAGTTGGTGTGGTTAGTCAGGGTACTGCAATTCCATAGATTCCAACTGCTCTGGTGTATTTCCTTTTTTACCTGCACTCCTCAGCTACCGAAACATAACAGTATCACCGGCCATAAAAATTGTATGGTACTCACAGAAGGGAAAAAATATTTTGAAGGAAGAAAAGTTGTCAGAGATATTTTTCTGTTTGTTGCATTTTTTTTTTTCCTCTGTATCTCTGGGTGCTGAGGAGGATCTTTTCTCCCAATGGAGTTTGCACAGTTGTCTGGCCGTGTGGATCAGCTTGCCACTGAGGTTCAGAGTATTGCTGCATATCTTGCTGGGTTGCCTGTTGTGGAACCTAGGATCCCCATGCCAGATTTGTTTTTAGGGATCGAGCTAAGTTTCAGAATTTCAAAAATAACTGTAAATTGTTTTTTGCCTTAAAATCTAAGTCCTCAGGAAACGCAGCGCAGCAGGTTCAAATTGTCATCTCTCTCCTGCGCGGCGATCCTCAGGATTGGGCTTTTTCCCTGACACCTGGGGATCCTGTTTTGAGTGATGTTGATGCATTTTTTCAGGTTTTGGGGTTATTGTACGATGAGCCTAATGTCACTGATCAAGCTGAAAAAGCCTTGTTGGCATTAAATCAGGGGCTTGATGACGCTGAGTTATACTGTCAGAGATTCCGTAGGTGGGCAGTCCTGACCAAATGGAATGACGACGCTTTGGCAGCTCTTTTTCGGAAGGGTCTGTCGGATAATGTAAAGGATGTTATGGTGGGATTCCCTGTCCCCTCTGGTCTCAATGATTCTATGTCATTAGCGATTCAAATTGACAGACGTTTGCGTGAGCGGAGAAGTATGCGTGGAGTGGTTTGCCTTGTGAGCCAGCTGCTGAGCCCATGCAGTGTGATGGAGTGGTGTCTGGGGCACAGCGTCATGAGTTTCGAAAGCGCAATGGGTTATGTTTCTACTGTGGTGATGCCTCTCATGCTATTTCAGTCTGCCCTAAGCGGGGAAGACGTTTTGCACGCTCAGTTATCTTGGGTAGTGTTCAGACTAAGTTTTTATTAACTGTCACTCTGATATGCTCTCTGTCCTCATTTTCTGCTCAGGCTTTCGTTGATTCTGGAGCAGCTATTAACCTGATGGATTATGATTTTGCTAAACGTTGTGGATTTCCCTTGATACCCCTACAGAAGTCTATTCCCCTACTGGGATCGATTCTACCCCTTTGGCTGAGAATAAACCCCAGTTTTCTACTCAGGTGATAATGAGGGTTGAACCTGATCACCAGGAGTGCTGCAAATTTTTGGTTCTATATAATCTGCATGACATTATCGTGCTGGGTTTCCCTTGGTTACAGTCTCATAATCCTGTTTTGGATTGGAAATCTGTGTCTGTAACCAGTTGGGGCTGCCAATGTGTTAATACCAACACTCCTGTTTTTTCTGCCTCCCCCAGGCTGAGGATGTTCCTGACTTTTTGTTTGATTTTTCTGATGTGTTTAGCGAAAGTAAATCTGCATCCTTACCTCCCCATAGGAGCTATGACTGCGCTATTGAATTAGTGCCAGGTAGTAAATTCCCTAAGGGTCGCCTTTTTAACTTGTCTGTACCTGAACATGACGCTATGCGGTCTTATATCAAGGAATCATTGGAGAAGGGTCATATCAGACCATCCTCTTCACCCTTAGGTGCCGGTTTTTTCTTTGTGGCCAAAAAAGATGGTTCATTAAGGCCGTGTATTGATTATCGTCTCTTGAACAATATTACTGTGAAATATCAATACCCGTTACCCTTGATTTCTGACCTGTTTTCCAGGGTGAAAAACGCTACTTGGTTTACCAAGCTTGACCTCAGGGGGGCGTATAACCTTATTCGCATTAAGCACGGGGATGAATGGAAGACGGCATTTAACACCCCTGAAGGGCATTTTGAGTACCTTGTGATGCCCTTTGGGCTCACTAATGCTCCTTCCGTCTTCCAGTCCTTCATGAATGACATTTTCAGGGATTTTGTGGACAAGTTTCTGATTGTTTACTTGGATGATATCTTGATTTTTTCTAATGACTGGGACTCTCATGTGAAACATGTTCGAACTGTATTCCAGATTTTGAGAGAGAATGCTCTGTATGTGAAGGGATCAAAGTGTCTTTTTGGCGTACAGAAGATCTCATTTCTGGGATTCATTTTGTCCCCATCTGTTATTGAAATGGACCCGGTCAAGGTTCAGGCCATCTGTGATTGGGTCCAACCTACTTCATTAAAGGCTCTTCAGAGATTTTTGGGTTTTGCCAATTTTTATCGTAAATTTATTGGTAATTTCTCTGTTATTGTTAAACCATTAACTGATTTGACCAGAAAGGGTTCTGATGTGGTGAATTGGCCTCCTGAGGCAGTCTCTGCGTTTCAGGAACTTAAGCAGAGATTCACTTCTGCTCCTGTTCTACGGCAGCCTGATGTTTCTCTGCCATTTCAGGTGGAGGTTGATGCCTCTGAAATTGGGGCAGGTGCCGTTTTGTCCCAAAAAGATCCAGAGACCTCTAAAAGTAACCCTTGTGCCTTTTTCTCTCGAAAATTTTCTCCTACTGAACGTAATTATGACGTGGGTAATCGGGAGTTATTGGCCATGAAGTGGGCTTTTGAAGAGTGGAGACATTGGCTGGAGGGAGCCAAACATCAGGTGGTGGTCCTTACGGACCATAAGAATCTGGTCTATCTGGAATCTGCCAAGCGACTCAATCCTAGACAGGCCAGGTGGGCCTTGTTTTTCACACGTTTTAATTTTGTGGTTTCCTTTCTTCCTGGCACTAAGAATGTTAAGGCGGATGCCCTCTCGAGGAGTTTCCTTGCGGACTCTCCTGAGCTATCTGATCCCTCTGTTATTTTGAAGGAGGGTGTAGTTCTTTCCGCCATCTCGCCCAATTTGAGACTTGCTCTGGAGGGGTGTCAGGAGGATAGGCCCGAGCGCTGCCCTGTTGGAAAATTGTTTGTCCCGGACCAATGGAAAAAGAGTGTGATGTCTGAGATTCATTGTTCCGCATTGGCTGGGCATCCCGGAATTTTTGGTACCAGAGACTTGGTTAGTCGGTCCTTTTGGTGGCCTACCTTGTCTCGCGATGTCAGGGAATTTGTGCAGTCCTGCGGGACTTGCTCTCGCTCCAAGCCTTGCTCTCGCTCTAGTGGTTTGTTGATGCCATTGCCTGTGCCCAAGAGACCATGGACCCATATCTCTATGGATTTCATTTCCGATCTTCCTGTTTCTCAGAGAATGACCACCATCTGGGTAATTTGTGATAGGTTTTCCAAAATGATACATCTTGTGCCATTACCTAAGTTGCCTTCCTCCTCTGAATTGGTGCCGTTGTTCCTTCAGCACGTGGTTCGTTTACACGGCATTCCTGAGAACATTGTGTCTGACAGAGGAGTCCAGTTTGTTTCCAGATTTTGGAGGACTTTTTGTTCTAAACTGGGTGTTCAATTGTCTTTCTCCTCGGCATTTCATCCTCAGACCAATGGTCAAACTGAGAGAACAAACCAGACATTGGAGACTTATCTAAGATGCTTTGTGTCTGCTGATCAGGATGACTGGGTCTCTTTTTTGCCTTTGGCTGAGTTTGCTCTTAATAATAGGGCTAGCTCTGCCACTTTGATGTCTCCGTTTTTCTGTAATTCTGGGTTTCACCCTCGATTTTCTTCAGGACAGACGGAGGCTTCTGTCTGTCCAGGTGTTGACTCTGTTGTTGAGCGTATGCAGCAGATTTGGGACCAGGTAGTGGAGAGGTTGTCCCTCTCTCAGGAGAAGGCCCAGCGGTTTGCTAACCGGCATAGGACTGGTGGTCCTCGGTTTAAAGTGGGGGACTTGGTCTGGTTGTCCTCAAAGAATATTCCTATGAGAGTAGCATCTCCTAAATTTAAGCCTAGGTTCATTGGACCTTATAAGATCATGGAGATTATTAATCCTGTTTCTTTTCGTTTGCTTCTTCCAGGGACATTTAAGATCCATAACGTGTTCCACAAGTCCTTGTTGAAGAGGTTTGTTGAGCCAGTGGTTCCTGCTGCTGTGCCTCCTGACCCTGTTTTGGTTGAGGGCAATCTGGAGTATGTGGTTGAGAAAATATTGGATTCTCGTTTTTCTAGACGAAGACTCCAGTATTTGGTTAAATGGAGAGGTTATGGTCAGGAAGATAATTCTTGGGTGTTTGCTTCGGACATCCATGCTAGGAGACTTATCCGTGCGTATCATAGAACTCATCCTGACCGACCTGGTTGCTCAAATGAGGGTTCGGTGACCCCTCCTCAAGGGGGGGGTACTGTTGTGAATGGGTTTGAGATGAGTTCTGAGCAGAGGCTCCCTCTGGTGGTTACAAGCGGTACTAGTGAGGATTGGGAATCAGGTGTTACTGATTGGTCTTATTTAAGGGAATCATTTTCCCATCAGGGTTGCCGGTGATCAATTGTTCTGGTCTGAATCCTTCTTTCCAGTTTCCCTTGTAGCCTGCTGTGTCGTGTCTGCATCTCCTGCTATCAGATAAGACAATTTCTTATTTTGTGTTTTTGCTATATTTTTGCATTTGGTCCTGCACTTCTGTGGGGGCCTTCTGGGTCCCCTCCGGGGGCTTCTGCCCTCTCAGTTTAGTCCAGCCACTGTGTTTTGTACTTTTGCTTTTTCCAGTTTTTTCAGTGGCTGCTGTTTTTGTTACACCAGAGAACTAATTTAGGTGGTAGAGGTCGTGTGATCTCAGGTGATTTTGAAATTAGTAGAGTTGGTTTTTTCAGGGTTTTCTGGGATTGCAGTAAGTACCCTTCCTGTCCTTTTCTATTTAGATAGTTTGGGCCCCAGCGTTTGCTCATACTATTTTCTTTCTGTGTCAGTATTTCCTCTTGTCTAACCGCCATTACATGTTTGGGGGCTTTCTATTATCTTTGGGTTCTGCTCCGGGGCAGATAGCTTTCCTATTTCTATCTTTAGGTGTAGTTAGTTTCTCAGGCTGTGACGAGGCGTCTAGGACCATCGTAGGAACGCTCCACGGCTGCCTCTAGTTGGTGTGGTTAGTCAGGGTACTGCAATTCCATAGATTCCAACTGCTCTGGTGTATTTCCTTTTTTACCTGCACTCCTCAGCTACCGAAACATAACACTTTCGTTGATTCTGGAGCAGCTATTAACCTGATGGATTATGATTTTGCTAAACGTTGTGGGTTTCCCTTGATACCCCTACAGAAGTCTATTCCTTTACTGGGGATCGATTCTACCCCTTTGGCTGAGAATAAACCCAGTTTTCTACTCAGGTGATAATGAGGGTTGAACCTGATCACCAGGAGTGCTGCAAATTTTTGGTTCTATATAATCTGCATGACATTATAGTGCTGGGTTTCCCTTGGTTACAGTCTCATAATCCTGTTTTGGATTGGAAATCTGTGTCTGTAACCAGTTGGGGCTGCCAATGTGTTAATACCAACACTCCTGTTTTTTCTGCCTCCCCCCAGGCTGAGGATGTTCCTGACTTTTTGTTTGATTTTTCTGATGTGTTTAGCGAAAGTAAATCTGCATCCTTACCTCCCCATAGGAGCTATGACTGCGCTATTGAATTAGTGCCAGGTAGTAAATTCACTAAAGGTCGCCTTTTTAACTTGTCTGTACCTGAACATGACGCTATGCGGTCTTATATCAAGGAATCATTGGAGAAGGGTCATATCAGACCATCCTCTTCACCCTTAGGTGCCGGTTTTTTCTTTGTGGCCAAAAAAGATGGTTCATTAAGGCCGTGTATTGATTATCGTCTCTTGAACAATATTACTGTGAAATATCAATACCCGTTACCCTTGATTTCTGACCTGTTTTCCAGGGTGAAAAACGCTACTTGGTTTACCAAGCTTGACCTCAGGGGGGCGTATAACCTTATTCGCATTAAGCACGGGGATGAATGGAAGACGGCATTTAACACCCCTGAAGGGCATTTTGAGTACCTTGTGATGCCCTTTGGGCTCACTAATGCTCCTTCCGTCTTCCAGTCCTTCATGAATGACATTTTCAGGGATTTTGTGGACAAGTTTCTGATTGTTTATTTGGATGATATCTTGATTTTTTCTAATGACTGGGACTCTCATGTGAAACATGTTCGAACTGTATTCCAGATTTTGAGAGAGAATGCTCTGTATGTGAAGGGATCAAAGTGTCTTTTTGGCGTACAGAAGATCTCATTTCTGGGATTCATTTTGTCCCCATTTTGTTATTGAAATGGCCCGTCAAGGTTCAGGCCATCTGTGATTGGGGCCCCAACCTACTTCATAAAGGCTCTTCAGAGTTTTTTTGGGTTTTGCCAATTTTTAAACGTAAATTTATTGGTAATTTCTCGGTTATTGTTAAACCAAATTTAAATGATTTGACCAAAAGGGTTCTGATTGGTGAATTGGCCTCCTGAGGCAGTCTCTGCGTTTCAGGAACTTAAGCAGAGATTCACTTCTGCTCCTGTCTACGGCAGCCCGATGTTCTCTGCCATTTTCAGGTGGAGGTTGATGCCTCTGAAATTGGGGCAGGTGCCGTTTTGTCCCCAAAAAAATCCAGAGACCTCTAAAAGTAACCCTTTTTGCCTTTTTTTTCTCGAAAAATTTTCTCCTACTGAACGTAATTATGAAAGTGGTAATCGGGAGTTATTGGCCATGAAGTGGCTTTTGAAGAGTGGAGACAAATTTGGGTGGAGGGAGCCAAACATCAGGTGGTGGGCCTTACGGACCATAAGAATCTGTCTATCTGGAATCTGCCCAAACGACTCAATCCTAGACAGGCCAGTTGGGCCTTGTTTTTCACAACGTTTTAATTTTGTGGTTTCCTTTCTTCCTGGCACTAAGAATGTTAAGGCGGATGCCCCCTCGAGGAGTTCCTTGCGGACTCTCCTGAGCTATCTGATCCCTCTGTTATTTTGAAGGAGGGTGTATTCTTTCCGCCATCTCGCCCAATTTGAGACTTGCTCTGGAGGGGTTCAGGGGGATAGGCCCGACGCTGCCCCGTTGGAAAAATTTTTTTCCCCCGGACCAATGGAAAAAGAGTGTGATGTCTGAGATTCATTGTTCCGCATTGGCTGGGCATCCCGGAATTTTTGGTACCAGAAAACTTTGTTAGTCGGTCCTTTTGGGGGCCTACCTTTCTCGCGATGTCAGGGAATTTTTGTTTCGTCCTGGGGGACTTTCTCCGCTCCAAGCCTTGCCCGTTAGTGGTTTGTTGAGCCATTCCTGTCCCAAAAGACCGGACCCCCTTCTTATGGGTTTCTTTCCCATCTTCCCTTTTTTCAGAGAATGACCACACGGGGAATTTTTGATAGG
>JARQOD010000003.1:497910946-498001225 GCA_033576555.1 Oophaga sylvatica | reverse complement strand
TTTGGCCATGTATCAGTTGAGACCCAAAACTTGAATGGGGAAAGAGCCATCTGGGGTAAAACTGAGAGGGAAAGACATGTAGTCTGTCACCATCTTACGGAAACGTTGCCTCCTGCTGACTGGAGCCGTCCGGTTTGGTGTAGACATTGGTGGGCTGCCACAACACTTCGCCACATTGGAACATACTGGTCTTGCCCTTTTGCAGAGGCGCTGCTTGTGCTCCTCTTGTTGAAAGGCTATCTCCCACTGCCTCGACGCAAGAGCTGCTTTGTAAGCAGTAGCAGCAGCAGTGCTCTCGGCTGGAATGGAGAACATTATGGATTGCACCAGAGTGTCTTGGTTTCTCCGCTTTTTTACGCTCCCGGTTCAAGGGTGTGATGAGGCTTTGTAAGTTGCCCCGGTAGCGAGGGTCTAGGAGGGGTGTACCCCCAATTTAATCAGACGTGGGAGAATGGTGGGCGATGTGGCGGTCGTTTTCAGGCACTGCAGCATGAAATCAACCATGTGCTGCAGACCCCCAAAACGGGCCCAAGAAACGCTGTCCCCTGCAGAGGCGTCATCTCTGCCTGTTTCTGCATCACCCCACCCTCGCTCTACATACTGATTTAGGGTTGTTACCTCCCTCTGGAGCGATGTTTTTCCCCTCCTCCATTGACTCCTCCTCATTCCTCCTCACAAAGTGAACACTGCCCAGCCTTTGTGAGGAACCACGTTGCGCTGACTGTCCAAAAGGGTTTGATGGAATTTGTGACTCCTCATCCCCCACCTCTTCCAAAACCTCACCCCCTTATTGTTGCAGTTTTTTTTGAAGCAGGCAGTTTAAGGGGGACAGTCAGGTGACTAGTGCATCATCTGCACTCGCCATCCGCGTTGACTCATCAAACGCACGCAAAACGTGGCAGATGTCCTTCATAGAGGCCCACTCAGTAGTGGTGAAGTGTGAACGACGCAAATTGCGAGTTGATTGCGCCTGATGCAGCTGATACTCCATTACTGCTGGCTGCTGCTCACACAACCGCTCCAACATATGTAACGTGGAATTCCACCTGGTGGGTACGTCACATATGATGCGATGTTCAGGAAGGCGAAATCTGCGTTGCAGAGCTGCAATGCGCGATCTGGCCATGCTGGAACGTCGCAAGTGAGCGCACTCTAGGCGGACCTTGTGCAGCAGTGCATCAAGATCCGGATAGTCCCTCAAAAAACTCTGCACGACCAAGTTGAGCACATGTGCCAGACATGGTATGTGAGTGAGGTTGCCAAGGGCCAGAGCTGCCACCAGATTTCGGCCATTGTCACACACTACCAAGCCTGGCTGGAGATTCGCTGGCAAAAACCACACGTCGCTCTCCTGCTTGATGGCATTCCAGAGCTCCTGCGCTGTGTGGCTTCGATTCCCCATGTAAATTAATTTCAGGACGGCCTGTTGACGTTTGGCCACCGCTGTGCTCATATTGGTCGCATCAGGTAAGCGTTCACGGGTCCATGTGGAGGTAGACCGTGACGGCTCCTGCAGCGATGATTCTGAGGAACTGGAGTAGGAGGAGGAGTCAATGTGGACAGACTTGATTCCTGCAAACCTTGGAGTTGGCAGAACACGTACAGCGCCACTCTCAAGATCTGTACCCGGCTCCACAACATTGACCCAATGGGCAGTGAGGGAAAGGTATCGTCCCTGGCCATGGGTACTGGTCCACGCATCGGTGGTCAGGTGGACCTTGCTACTGACGGCGTTTAGTAGCGCATGTTTAATTTTTCCCTCGACATGCTTTTGCAGACCAGGGACGGCTTGCCTGCTGAAATAAAATCGGCTGGGCACATTGTATTGTGGGACTGCCAATGCCATAAAGTTACGGAAAGTGTCAGTCTCCACCAGCCTGAATGACAGCATTTCAAGGGACAGGAGTTTTGCAATGCCAGCATTCAGAGCCTGTGCTCGTGGATGGTTTGCCGAGTATGGCCGTCTTTTATCCCATGCCTGTGCTACCGATGGCTGTTTTGTGGCCTGGGAGTGTGAGGATGACAGGGAACTTGCAGCTGTGGGTGGAATAGCACTGGGTCTCTGGACAACAGTTACAGAGGTTCTTCCATGGCGATCCTGTGAGGAAGCCGAACCAGCTGTGTGTGAGCTGGAGGAAGAGGCTCCAACACGAGCTGAAGATGTAGGTGCTGCTGTAGGTTGGCCTACATCTCCAGTGTGTCTTTGTAACTCAGCTACGTGCTTTGTCCGTACATGTTTCCACATATTTGTGGTATTGAGGTTACTGGTATTTTTACCTCTTTTAACTTTTTGATTACACAGCTTGCATTTGACATAGCAAATATCATCTGCAAGTGTGTCAAAAAAGGACCACGCAGTGCAAGTCCTGGGAGCGCCCGTTTTGGCTGTTGGAAGAGAACTGCTACGAACGGGTGCCAAACTGGAGGGTACAGGCAACCGAGTCTGCAGCCTACCTCTCCCTACTGTTTGGACCGTTGGGGCAATCTCTTCCTCAGAGCTGCTACCACCACCTTCCTGTTCCTCACGCCATGTTGGGTCTTGGACCTCATCATCTCCACTACCCTCTTCCAACACCTGCTGCTGTTGGGTGGTCTGGCCAGCACCTTGCTCAACAGAAAATGGCACCTGAGTCTCATCATCATCAGATGCGTTCTGCGGTGTGCTGACCATCGGCACTGGCTCACCCGCCTCTTCAGATTCAGAGAGACACAGCTGTTGCGCATCACTGCACACTGCCTCTCCTTCACATTCCAGAATGCTGCTTGGCTGGGCCCCTGTTTCCAAGCCAACAGATTCTGAGAACAGAAGCAGAGACTCAGCTGGCTCCAGTTCAGAACTCTCTGACTGCCTGGGCAATTTGGCAGGCGGTGAAGAGACAGATGGTTGTTCAACAGTGCTGTGGTCCTGAGAGGAGGTGGAAGCAATTGAAGTCGATGCATTGGCTGCCATCCAACCAACAACGGCTTCAATTTGTTCTTCCCGCAGCAGGGGGGTACGCTGAGCTCCTACAAAAGTGCGCATAAAGGAACGCTCACGGGGAAAACTGGTGGATGCTGTGTCACTGGGTGCGGCAGCAGCAGGCACAGAATCCCCACGTCCTCTCCCTGCTGCAACTCCACGGCCACGACCACGTGCCTTACTCCCTGCCTTCTTCATCTTGGTAGATTGATAAAGAAAGTCAGAAAAGTTATAAGGCCTAAGTGGGGTTATTCCTCACAGACTACAGTGAACACTGAAACACAACTGTTCAGTAGCTGTTAAAGGCCCCTTTGTCTACTTCTATAGTGTTTGCAACCAATGTATTGTATACGGATGGAAGCGCGTCACACTAATAGATTAGATTTTTTTCAAATATAATGGAGCAGCACCAATTAGTGAAGGATGAGGCAGTGACACACGCTCAGCAGACTACAACCAGCAGTGGTTGAAGAACTAACTGGAGCGTGATCTGCACTCAAAAATGAAAAGCTCACAGACTACAGTGAACACTGAAACACAACTGTTCAGTAGCTGTGAAAGGCCCCTTTGTCTACTTCTATAGTGTTTGCAACCAATGTATTGTATACGGATGGAAGCGCGTCACACTAATAGATTAGATTTTTTTCAAATATAATGGAGCAGCACCAATTAGTGAAGGATGAGGCAGTGACACACGCTCAGCAGACTACAACCAGCAGTGGTTGAAGAACTAACTGGAGCGTGATCTGCACTCAAAAAATGAAAAGCTCACAGACTACAGTGAACACTGAAACACAACTGTTCAGTAGCTGTGAAAGGCCCCTTTGTCTACTTCTATAGTGTTTGCAACCAATGTATTGTATACGGATGGAAGCGCGTCACACTAATAGATTAGATGTTTTTCAAATATAATGGAGCAGCACCAATTAGAGAAAAATGTGAAGGATGAGGCAGTGACACACGCTCAGCAGACTACAACCAGCAGTAGTTGAAGAACTAACTGGAGCGTGATCTGCACTCAAAAAATGAAAAGCTCACAGACTACAGTGAACACTGAAACACAACTGTCCACAATCTGTGAAAGGTTACTCCTTTGTCTACTTCTATAGTGTTTGCAACCAATGTATTGTATACGGATGGAAGCGCGTCACACTAATAGATTAGATTTTTTTAAAATATAATGGAGCAGCACCAATTAGAGAAAAATGTGAAGGATGAGGCAGTGACACACGCTCAGCAGACTACAACCAGCAGTAGTTGAAGAACTAACTGGAGCGTGATCTGCACTCAAAAAATGAAAAGCTCACAGACTACAGTGAACACTGAAACACAACTGTCCACAATCTGTGAAAGGCTACTCCTTTGTCTACTTCTATAGTGTTTGCAACCAATGTATTGTATACGGATGGAAGCGCGTCACACTAATAGATTAGATTTTTTTAAAATATAATGGAGCTGCACCAATTCCACAAAATCAAATAAAAAAAAGAGTCAGTGAGTGTCACGTGCAGATGCCTACAAACAGCGGTGGATGCAGAGCAAACTGCAGCGTCACCTGCACTCTCACAGACACCTTGCACAGAGCTGTTAAAACAACACTGGCAAAAGGAAGCTTTACACAGTGGTTGGTAAACTAGCCTGCCTAAAGCACAGTAGAGTACACAAAATCGCTATGTCTAACTGTCCCTCAGAGTCAGCACAGCAGCGTTCTGTCCCTAACTGAGTTCACAGCACAGTGACGCTAAAATGGCGGCGGCGCCTTTTATAGTGCATTCTGACATCATTTCAGCAGCCAATCACAGCCATGCCATTAGTTAAGATGACCGCAGCATTACAGGATGTGCCCACACTTCATAAGATTCCTCATTGGCTGACTAAAATCACATTGCCTCTCAAAGAATTATGGGAACTTCCGATTCCGGTATACGATATATGAAAAATATCGGAACTAAGTATCGGAATTCCGATACAGCGAATATCGGCCGATACCCGATACTTGCGGTATCGGAATGCTCAACACTAGTTACCAGAGATGCTTAGCACTTGTTGGCCCTTTTGCCTTCACTCTGCGGTCCAGCTCACCCCAAACCATCTTGATTGTCTGGTGACAGTGGAGGCCAGGTTATCTGGCTTATCACCACATCACTCTCCCTCTTGGTCAAATAGCCCTTACACAACCTGGAGGTGTGTTTGGGGTCATTGTCCTGTTGGAAAAAAAATGATGGTCCAACTATATGCAAACCAGATGGAATAGCATGCCGCTGCAAGGTGCTGTGGTAGCCATGCTGGTTCAGTATGCCCTCAAATTTGAATAAATCCCCAACAGTGTCACCAGCAAAGCACCCCCACACCATCACACCTCCTCCTCCATGCTTCACGGTGGGAACCAGGCATGTAGAGTCCATCCGTTCACCTTTTCTGCACCGCACAAAGACAAGGTGGTTGGAACCAAAGATCTCAAATTTAGACTCATCAGACCAAAGCACAGATTTCCACTGGTCTAATGTCCATTCCTTGTGTTCTTTAGCCCAAACAAGTCTCTTCTGCTTGTTTCCTGTCCTTAGCAGTGGTTTCCTAGCAGCTATTTTACAATGAAGGCCTGCTGCACAAAGTCTCCTCTTAACAGTTGTTGTAGAGATGTGTCTGCTGCTAGAACGCTGTGTGGCATTGACCTGGTCTCTAATCTGAGCTGCTGTTAACCTGCGATTTCTGAGGCTGGTGACTCGGATAAACTTATCCTCAGAAGCAGAGGTGACTCTTGGTCTTCCTTTTCTGGGGCGATCCTCATGTGAGCCAGTTTCTTTGTAGCGCTTGATGGTTTTTGCAACTGCACTTGGGACACTTTCAAAGTTTTCCCAATTTTTCGGACTGACTGACCTTAATTTCTTAAAGTAATGATGGCCACTCGTTTTTCTTTACTTAGCTGCTTTTTCTTGCCATAATATACATTCTAACAGTCTATTCAGTAGGACTATCAGCTGTGTATCCACCAGACTTCTGCACAACACAACTGATGGTCCCAACCCCATTTATAAGGCAAGAAATCACACTTATTAAACCTGACAGGGCACACCAGTGAAGTGAAAACCATTTCCGGTGACTACCTCTAGAAGCTCCTCAAGAGAAAGCCAAGAGTGTGCAAAGCAGTAATCAAAGCAAAAGGTGGCTACTTTGAAGAACCTAAAATATAAGACATATTTTCAGTAGTTTCACACTTTTTTGTTAAGTATATAATTCCACATGTGTTAATTCATAGTTTTGATGCCTTCAGTGTGAATGTGCAATTTTCATAGTCATGAAAATACAGAAAAATCTTTGAATGAGAAGGTGTGTCCAAACTTTTGGTCTGTACTATATATATATATATATATATATATATATATATGAATATATATATATATATATATATACAGAAACTTAATTTTCGGATTATGAGATGCACATTTTTCCTCCAAATCTGGGATGAAAATGGGGGTACATATTAAAATCCAAAGACAGTTTACCAGGGGGCGGTGGCGGTGGAGCGGGGTCACAGGAAGTAGGGTCGCTGCTTCAGAATGCTGGTGGAGGTGACGGCAGGAGTGAAGTGATGCTGCGGTGACTGTGCTCTCAGAAGATGTCTGCACCAGAGAGTGGAGTCCCCTTTTCTCATTGGTTTCCCATGGTGGGCTTCAGAAAAATGGTCTCCGGAGGTGGCGCATGCGCAGATTGAGATCTCAGGAGACTGGCGACCCTACATCCTGTAACCATATTTCACCAGCACCGCTGGCCTCCTGAAGCAACAACCCTGCCTCCTGTGAGCCCATTCCACCGCCGCAGACCCACAGTAAGCTACCATTAAAATAGATTATAAGACGCACCACCATTTTATTTTTAAAAATCCTATTTTCCATCCCAAAATATATATACCAGGAAGGGGCCAGGATAAGGAACATATATACCAGGATGGAGGACATATCTGCTCCAAGTACACTTGTAATGTAACATTTAAAGGGACATTTACACTTCAAGGTAATCAAAAATGAGTGCTGTTAAAAACACTAATTTCGCGATTATCTTGCCATGTAAAAAGCAGCCAATCACCAATGAACAAGCAAAATGCTCACACCGCAGATGAAGTGATTTTTTGCAGCAAAAGAGATCATCATTCTTGGTGACACATCATCCTGTGTAAACAGAACTCACACTGCCGAAAACAATGGCAGCCTGTGCATACTGAACAATTTAGTATAGATCACTCAGTTTGCATAGTTTACTATGGTCTGCCAGTATTCAAGAGACCGCCGATTGGTAAAAGTTGACAGATTAGTGGTGCATCGTGTCACCAGTTGGTCTATGTATACCATTGATGGAAATACAGTTGTGCTGTCATACCAATTAATCTGACTGAAACTTACTTCTTATTGCACAGCAAGTAATCAAATGGAAACACATTTGAACAATCTTAGCAGTTACGTCTCTTTAGAAATCTGTTGACCGAATGATGGTTCAATTTTTCAGTCAGCTGCTATCTTGGCCGACTCAATCAGAGCAAACGCAAATTCTCCTGTGTTCTCCATGGGAGAGCTGCTGACAGACCTCTCTTGCAGAAGCTTATTTTTTAAAGAACAAAATGATCATAACTCAAAAATCAGAAATGCCGGATCTTTATTTCCTCTGACATCATCAGTCGGGGAAGAATTGGGAGGCCCCCATATTTATTAGGCTGTAGGTCATCAATATCAGCAGGGTAGGCCAACATTAGTTTAATGTGTATAGGTGACCTTTACTTGTTATGTTATGCCTATAAAATAAAAACATTAATTGAAATGTCAATGAGATAATCAAATTTAAACACATTTGTAATGTCACAGCTATCTGCCTGCATTAAACCTACTTGTAATGTCACAGCAGCGTACCTGCATGAAACCTGCGTGTGATGTCACTGGAGCCTAGCAGATGAAAACACATTTGTAATGTTACAGCAGTTAAGGCGTTTGTCCAGTGAGTTAATGTATTGAGACAGAATCAGAAAGCAGAGACAAATGGGGGCTAAGTCAGAGTTGGAATTGGAGTTGTGAGAGATTGCTGAGCGTAAGTATTATTTCTTTAATTTTTTAGACCATATTGAGCTCTTTAAAAAAAAAGTTTTTTCACTAGGCTACCCTTTTAAAGGGGTTTTCCCACAAACAACGTTAATCTTAAAGTTGATTTTAATCAATATATATCTTAATAATTTCCACAATTTCGATGTGTTTAAAAAAATGTTCCTGTGCTGAGATAATCTTATAAATGTGCCCCTGCTGTGTACTGTGTAATGGCCGTGTCTGACCGTATAGGAACATGGTCTGATCATATCACATCTCCTGGGAAGAGAAGGAAGCAAAAGAGAGTATACAGATAGCACATCATGGGATCACAGCTGATTCTTTTTGTGAGATAAAGCATTTCGCTGCCTGTTTTTTTTAATAAAATACTTCAAAGAAAGAATTATTTGTGATCCCATACTGTCATGTCTGTATTAGTGTTGAGCGATACGATACTGCAAATATCGGATATCGGCCGATATTAGCTGTATCGACCTTTCGATACTTCGTTTCGATATTTTCGTCTTATCGAATACCGGAATCGGAAGTTCCCATAATTCTTTGCGAGGCAATGTGATTTTAGTCAGCCAATGAGGAATCCTAAGAAGTGTGGGCACATCCTGTACTGCTGCGGTCATGTTAACTAATGGCATGTCTGTGATTGGATGCTGAAATGATGTCAGAATGCACTATAAAAGGCGCCGCCGCCATTTTAGCGTCACTGTGCTATGAATTCAGTAAGGGACAGAACGCTGCTGTGCTGACTCTGAGGGACAGTTAGAGATTGCGATTTAGTGTACTGTGCTGTAGGCAGGCTAGCACCAACCGCTGTGTAAAGCTTCCTTTTGCCTGCAGTGTTGTTTTAACAGCTCTGCAAGGTGTGTGTGAGTGCAGGTGACGCTGCAGTTTGCTCTGCATGCAACGCTGTCTGTAGGCATCTGCACGTGTCACTCACACACTCTTTTTTTTTTCTTCAGTGTAATTCTTGCTGCTCCATGCAATTTAACTATTAGTGTGACGCGCTTCCATCCGTATCCAATACATTGGTTGCAAACACTATAGAAGTAGACAAAGGAGTAGCCTTTCACAGATTGTGAACAGTTGTGTTTCAGTGTTCACTTCAGTCTGTGTTTTTTATTTTTTGAGTGCACATCACGCTCCAGTTACTTGTTCAAGCACTGCTGCTTGTACTCTGCTGAGCGTGTCTCAGTGCCTCATCCTTTTCATTTATCTCCAATTGGTTCTGCTCCATTCCATTTAAAATATAATCTATTAGTGTGACGCGCTTCCATCCGTATCCAATACATTGGTTGCAAACACTATAGAAGTAGACAAAGGAGTAGCCTTTCACAGATTGTGAACAGTTGTGTTTCAGTGTTCACTTCAGTCTGTGTTTTTTATTTTTTGAGTGCACATCACGCTCCAGTTACTTGTTCAAGCACTGCTGCTTGTACTCTGCTGAGCGTGTCTCAGTGCCTCATCCTTTTCATTTATCTCCAATTGGTTCTGCTCCATTCCATTTAAAATATAATCTATTAGTGTGACGCGCTTCCATCCGTATCCAATACATTGGTTGCAAACACTATAGAAGTAGACAAAGGAGTAGCCTTTCACAGATTCTGAACAGTTGTGTTTCAGTGTTCACTTCAGTCTGTGTTTTTTATTTTTTGAGTGCACATCACGCTCCAGTTACTTGTTCAAGCACTGCTGCTTGTACTCTGCTGAGCGTGTCTCAGTGCCTCATCCTTTTCATTTATCTCCAATTGGTTCTGCTCCATTCCATTTAAAATATAATCTATTAGTGTGACGCGCTTCCATCCGTATCCAATACATTGGTTGCAAACACTATAGAAGTAGACAAAGGAGTAGCCTTTCACAGATTGTGAACAGTTGTGTTTCAGTGTTCACTTCAGTCTCTGCGTAATAACCACACTTAGGCCTTATAACTTTTCTGACTTTCTTTATCAATCTACCAAGATGAAGAAGTCAGTGAGTAAGGCACGTGGTCGTGGCCGTGGAGTTTCAGCAGGGAGAGGACGTGGGGATTCTGTGGCTGCTGCCGCCCTCAGTGACACAGCATCCACCAGTTTTCCCCGTGAGCGTTCCTTTATGCGCACTTTGGTAGGAGCTCGGCGTGCCCCCCTGCTGCGGGAAGAACAAATTGAAGCCGTTGTTGGTTGGATGGCAGCCAATGCATCGACTTCAATTCCTTCCACCTCCTCTCAGGAACACAACACTGTTGAGCAACCATCTGTCTGTTCACCGCCTGTCAAATTGCCCAGGCAGTCAGAGAGTTCTGTACTGGAGCCAGCTGAGTCTCTGCTTCTGTTCTCAGAATCTCGCAAACACGGGCACAGGCAAGCAGCATTCTGCAATTTGAAGAAGAGGGAGTATGCAGTGATGCGCAACAGCTGTGTCTCTCTCAATCTGAAGAGGCGGGTGAGCCAGTGCCGATGGACAGCACACCGCAGAACGCATCTTATGATGATGATGAGACTCAGGTGCCAGGTTTTGTGGAGCATGGTGCTGCCCAGACCATCCAACAGCAGCAGGTGTTGGAAGAGGGTAGTGGAGATGATGAAGTCCGAGACCCAACATGGCGTGAGCAACAGGAAGGTGGTGGGAGCAGCTCTGATGAAGAGATTGGCCCAACGGTACAAAGAGGAGGGACAGGTAGGCTGCAGACTCGCTTGCCTGTAGCCTCCAGTTTGGCACCTGTTGGGAGCAGTTCTCTTAAAAATGTCAAAATTGGCGCTCCCATGTCTTGCACTGCGTGGTCCTTTTTTGACAGACTTGTATCTGATATTTGCTATGTTCAATGCAAGCTGTGTAAGCAAAAAGTTAAAAGAGGTAAAAATATCAGGAACCTGAATACCACAAATATGTGGAAACATGTACGGACAAAGCACGTAGCTGAGTTACAAAGACACACTGGAGATGTAGGCCAACCTACAGCAGCACCTACATCTTTAGGTCATGTTCGAGCCTATACCTCCAGCTCTCACACACCTGGTTCGGCTTCCTCACAGGATCTCCATGGAAGAACCTCGGTCACTGTTGTCCATAGACAAACTGTTATTCCACCCACTGCAGCAAGTTCACAGTCATCGTCACAGTCCCAGAACAAAAAACAGCCATCGGTAACACAGGCATGGGATAAAAGACGGCCATACTCGGCAAACCATCCACGAGCACAGGCTCTGAATGCTGGCCTTGCAAAACTCCTGTCCCTTGAAATGCTGTCATTCAGGCTGGTGGAGACTGACAGTTTCAGGAACTTTATGGCATTGGCAGTCCCACAATATAATGTGCCAAGCCGATTTTATTTCAGCAGGCAAGCTGTCCCTGCTCTGCAAAAACATGTCGAGGGAAACATTAAACATGCGCTACTAAACGCCGTCATTAGCAGGGTCCACCTGACCACCGATGCGTGGACCAGTACCCATGGCCAGGGACGATACCTTTCCCTCACTGCCCATTGGGTCAATGTTGTGGAGCCGGGTACAGATCTTGCCAGTGGCGTGGTACGTGTTCTGCCAACTCCAAGGATTGCAGGAATCCAGTCTGTGCACATTGATTCCTCCTCCTACTCCAGTTCCTCAGAATCATCGCTGCACGAGCCGTCACGGTCTACCTCCACATGGACCCGTGAACGCTTACCTGTTGCGACCGATATGAGCACAGCCGTGGCCAAACGTCAACAGGCCGTCCTGAAATTAATTCCCATGGGGAATCGAAGCCACACAGCGCAGGAGCTCTGGGATGCCATCAAGCAGGAGAGCGACGTGTGGTTTTTGTCAGCTAATCTCCAGCCAGGCTTGGTAGTGTGTGACAATGGCCGAAATCTGGTGGCAGCTCTGGGCCTTGGCAACCTCACTCACATACCATGTCTGGCACATGTGCTCAACTTGGTCGTGCAGAGTTTTTTGAGGGACTATCCGGATCTTGATGCACTGCTGCACAAGGTCCGCCTAGAGTGCGCTCACTTGCGACGTTCCAGCATGGCCAGATCGCGCATTGCAGCTCTGCAAGTCAGATTTCGCCTTCCTGAACATCGCATCATATGTGACGTACCCACCAGGTGGAATTCCACGTTACATATGTTGGAGCGGTTGTGTGAGCAGCAGCCAGCAGTAATGGAGTATCAGCTGCAACAGGCGCAATCAACTCGCAATTTGCGCCGTTCACACTTCACCACTACTGAGTGGGCCTCTATGAAGGACATCTGCCACGTTTTGCATGCGTTTGATGTCTCAACGCGGATGGCGAGTGCAGATGATGCACTAGTCAGCATGACTGTCCCCCTTATCTGCCTGCTTCAGAAATCACTGAAAGCACTAAAGGAAGAGGTTTTGGAAGAGGTGGAGGATGAGGAGTCACAAATTCAATTACCTTCAGGACAGTCAGCGCAACGTGGTTCCTCACAAAGGGCTCGGCAGGGCTCACTTTGTGAGGAGGAGGAGAAGGAGGAGTCAATGGAGGAGGAAGAAATCCCTACAGAGGGAGGTACACAACGCTGTAGTAAGTATGTAGAGCGAGGGTGGGGTGATGCAGAGGAGGCAGAGATGACGCCTCTTCCAGAGGACAGCCTTTGTTGGCCAGTTGGGAGTCTGCAGCACATGGTTGATTTCATGCTTCAGTGCCTGAGAAACGACCGCCGCATCGCCCACATTCTCAGCACGTCAGATTATTGGGTGTACACCCTCCTAGACCCTCGCTACCGGGACAACTTACAAACCCTCATCACACCGGTGAACCGGGACCGTAAAATGCAGGAGTACCAAGACACACTGGTGCAATCCATACTGTTGTACATTCCAGCCGAGAGACCTGCTGCTGCTGCTACTGCTTTACAAAGCAGCTCTGTGCGTCGAGGCAGTGTAGACACCTCTACAACAAGAGGGAGCAGAAGCAGCGGCTTTGCACAGGGCAAGAACTGTATGTTACAAATGTGGCAAAGTTTTGTGACAGCGCCAGCAAGGTCTACACCATCCGAGACGGCTCCAGTCACCAGGAAAAAACGTTTCCGTAAGATGGTGACAGACTACTTGGCTTTCCCTCTAAGTGTACTCCCAGATGCCTCTTCCCCTTTCAAATTTTGGGTCTCTAAGTTGGATACATGGCCAGAGCTTAGCCAGTATGCATTGGAGGTGCTGGCTTGCCCTGCTGCCAGTGTATTATCTGAGCGTGTCTTTAGTGCTGCAGGTGGTGTAGTAACAGACCGTCGCATGCGACTATCCTCAGAGAATGTAGACCGGCTTACTTTTCTGAAAATGAACAAGGCATGGATCTCACCTGAATTTGCCTGTCCGTTTTCAGATTAAATAACTGTTTGGCAACGTTTTCCATGTCTCCTGTTATGTTCATCTTTCTACCACCTGAACTCTACTCCCTGGGCTACAACACCGCCATTTGTTGCTCGTAAGTAATTGGCAGGGGTACTGACTCCTGGCCAGCCTGGTTACAGCACGACAGCTGTTTCCTGGCAGTGTGAACGTCAATTATCCTCCAATAAGTTGTGCTGTCGCGTTGCATTCGGGTTAGCCGACTCTATGGTGCCTGCAGTTTAGGTGATTCCTATGTGTGCTGTGGGATATGTAAATAAAGGCGGTTTCCATTGTGACAATAGGATAAGCACCCACTGTAGGACTGTGTGATTCGGTAACTGCAGACGGCTTGCGTACTGTCAACTTTAGTGTTGAGCGATATTGCTCGATATCTAAAAATATCGTATCGAAATTGTATCGCCGATAGCACTAAATATCGTCGATATCCGATTTCGATACCGGAAGTCCCATGTAAGTCTATGGGAACAAAATATCGCAACAAAAAAAAACCCTTTCTTTCGTTGTAAACACAAAATATACACACATAGAATACATATATATATATATATACATGTCATTGTGACATATATATATACATATATTTATAGTTTATACACTTCTACATAGTAAAATCGACTCTAATTCAATTGCCGGGTAAAGACGTGACATACCCCATAGAAGTCGACGGGCTCGGTGCCGAGTACCCCCAAAACCTCTGGCTCTGTGCGACTCAACTTGGGCGTCACGAACAGGATTCTGTAGCTCGCTATAAGCGAGTCCTGTGTGCCTGAATTGCACTGGTTTTGTGCTTGAGAATTGCTAAAATCATCAGCGAATGTATTTGCCATTTTTCCGCCATATCTGCGTCACGACGAGGCACTGGTGAAGAAGAAGGGCGTGCTCTTCGTGGGTGTCACTCACTCAATGGCGTGAAAACGATGGCCGCCCACTGTAAATGGTACTGCAATGTAACATCGTGCCCCACAGCTCTGGAGTTCCGCCTCCTCATCCTCCTCAGTGTGAGGAGGTCCCGCCTCCCTACAAAAGAGGGGCCCTCTCCAGATATGACACATGTGACTTGGCAGAGATGGCTAATGGACACGACGAGCAGAAGTGGGAAGGGATGGAGCAGTCAGAGCTCTCCCCCCACGGAAGCGACCCGATCGCCACGGAATCACCGTTGGGCACCCGGCCTGTAAACCCTCCTACGCTGCAAGAAGCGGAGGATACCCTGAGAGGCCTGGCCCGGCACCGGGAGGAGGTTGCCAGGATGGAAGCCAGCTGGCGTGCCCTAAAAATAAACTTGGAGCGGCACCAATCCCTCTTACCTGAAGTGTCTGTACCGGAAGGTGAGGCACCCGTTATAGTAGAGGAGCCCTTGCAATGTGATCCGGTTGACGTTGTCGCAGTGGAGGCACCCGTTCCTGCAAAAACCGCAGCACCGTCAGCAGCACCCCAGATCCCGCTGTCTGCCCCGGTCGCTGAGACAGAAGAAGCGACACCCGTCCTCATGGAGGAGGCCGCGCAGGCACCAGAGCACTACCTGCCTGTACCGGAGCCCCGACTGTCATCTGATTTAGAGCCGTCTGCTTCCTCCGCAGGGGAGCGCCGCCAGGACTGGGGGGCGACAGGAGAGCTGCCGCAAACCGGACACTGTAAGCTGCAGTGGAGTGGTGGAGACATGGAGCAACTGGTGGAGGAGAATTACAATCGGCGTCAGGAGGAAGAGTGGAGACGTTGGGAGCGGGAAGCAGAGCGACAAAGGGAGCAGCGAGAAACCCTAAAACTTCGCCAACGTCACCTGGAGAAGGACCGGGCAGATAAGGACCGGATGAGAAAGGATAAAGGAACCCTGAGTGAGCCGCGGCGTAAGGGTGCAGTACGGAGCTTTAAATTGAAAGGTGGGTGGGGCTTCATCAAGGAGCCTGGACTTTATTTAGAAGTCTTTGTGACCCGGCGGGACGTGGAGGCTCACCTCCCAGAAGGACACCCGGGGAGGGACCTGTTGCCAGGAGACTTGGTGACTTACACCCGACACTGGGGTTACAATGGATGGTACGCCCTAAATGTTACCAGGTGCGACCCCTACTCCCCAATGTGTCAGGAACCTGTGAGACCCTCGAAGACTTCAGCCTCCCACATCCAGGCCTCTGCAAAAGTGCCCACCCCACGCCGTAAATCTCCCCAGCCTCCCTCAGTGGTCTCCTCAGCAGCCCCAGCTATGGACATGATAAGTATAGCTGGCCCGTACCCGGCGCCTGTTAGGCCCCCTGGGGTTCGTACAGTCCGTGACATAGGGCTCCAGACCCGGAGAGAGATGAAAGAGGTGGCCACACAGACCCAGATAGCGGGTCACGACTTGACTGTACAGGCCACACGACGTCATCAGGTCCTGGTGGTCCTTGGTGTCTCGGATGTTTGGCAAGCACCAGAAGAGTACCAGGTGGTACCTGTAACACCCCTGCCAAAGAAGTCTAAATAACCCGGACAGGGTCCCTGTATGTAAATAAATAGTTAAATTGTTTATGTACCCGGACGGGTGAATGTTCCAAAAAAATTTTTTTAATTTAATAAAAAATAAAAAAAAACAGTTTTCATTTCTTTTATTACTGTCTCATCCTGCTGCGACGCCATCGATCTCCTGTAAAAAAATGAAAAAAAAAAAAAAAAGTATACCACCTGACCGACGCAGTCCATAGTAACGAGTGTCCCACGACGATCCAGCTCTGCTACATCAGAATGACAGGCAGAGCCTGTCATCCCGGCGCAGCACAGCTGATTACCTGCTTACCCGGCGGTGACGTCATCGGACTGACTGCTTTACGGCCGGGATTACCCTGCAGTCACTGCAGTTATCGCGAAAAACTGCATGTGACCGCCAGGGAGAAGATAATGGCGGCCATCAAGCAGTCCAGGACGTGACCGCCGGAGATCTTCTGCCAGGTAAGTGCCGCTGACTCCTGACAGACCCGACCGACGGACACTCACAGTGACAGTGACAAATCCGATTCCGGTATTCGATAAGACGAAAATATCGAAACGAATTATCGAAAGGCCGATAGAGCTAATATCGGCCGATAGCCGATATTTGCATTATCGTATCGCTCAACACTAGTCAACTTACATTTTCATGGGTGCGTTCTTCTACCCGTCCGGGGTCCAGTACCGTCAAGTGGTTCTCCCCAGTGCTTTTGGCCTAGGTGCCTCCATCTCCGTATCCGAGTTCCAGCAACGTCTGCTGGTCCTTGGTAGTGCTTTGGAGCACAGGTACCTCCTGCTTAGTAACCGTGTCACAGTAACGTCAGCTGGTACTCAGTTGTGACATTGCCTCTTTTCCTTCTGCTACCCGTCCGGGGTCCAGTACCGTCAAGTGGTTCTCCCCAGTGCTTTTGGCCTAGGTGCCTCCATCTCCGTATCCGAGTTCCAGCAACGTCTGCTGGTCCTTGGTAGTGCTTTGGAGCACAGGTACCTCCTGCTTAGTAACCGTGTCACAGTAACGTCAGCTGGTACTCAGTTGTGACATTGCCTCTTTTCCTTCTGCTACCCGTCCGGGGTCCAGTACCGTCAAGTGGTTCTCCCCAGTGCTTTTGGCCTAGGTGCCTCCATCTCCGTATCCGAGTTCCAGCAACGTCTGCTGGTCCTTGGTAGTGCTTTGGAGCACAGGTACCTCCTGCTTAGTAACCGTGTCACAGTAACGTCAGCTGGTACTCAGTTGTGACATTGCCTCTTTTCCTTCTGCTACCCGTCCGGGGTCCAGTACCGTCAAGTGGTTCTCCCCAGTGCTTTTGGCCTAGGTGCCTCCATCTCCGTATCCGAGTTCCAGCAACGTCTGCTGGTCCTTGGTAGTGCTTTGGAGCACAGGTACCTCCTGCTTAGTAACCGTGTCACAGTAAAGTCAGCTGGTACTCAGTTGTGACATTGCCTCTTTTCCTTCTGCTACCCGTCCAGGTTCCAGCACAGTCAGCTGGTCCTCGTTACTTCCATTGTCTCTTGCTCCATCTGATACCCGTCAGGGTTCCAGTAACGTCAGCTGTTTCTCGGAAATTAGACGACCTTAAAGACCACCCAGAAGTAGATGACGACAACAAGGACGACGAGCATGAAGCCAACCAGCCTGAACACCATCACAAAGAAAAAATAAAAGATTACCCAGAATAAGATCACCAACAGGACAAAGAAGGTTAAGACAAACTACAAGATACAGAACAAGAGACAGAAGAACAATAAGCAAAAGATCAAAAAGCAGAAGAACATGAAGTATAAGACCAAAATGAAGAGCAAAATATATGCTCTAAATTCTAAGCAGAAGAAGACTAAGCAGTGTATGGGGGTGAGTCCGTTCCTCCTCGTGGTGCCCCTGGAAAATGCCTGCTGCTGCTGTAGGCTAAACTGAACACGGACAAATACTGTTGTAATTTAAATCTTTTGTGACAGCAAGAACGGAAGGATGAACAATTCATACTTTTACAGATTACAAGTACAGGAATCTCTGTCACAAATAAGAATATGATGAAGAAGATGAAGAGGAAGAAGATGAAGAATTTGAATATGAAGAAGATTAATTAGTTTAATAATAACAATATGAGTAATGTAAACAAAAACATGAATAGCAAGAAGTTTAAGAAGAAGATTAAGAAGGTGAAGATGAAGAATAATTTGATGAGAAAGATGATGCTGCTGCTGAAGATTATGAAGGAGAAAGTGTGGCACTGGCAAAAGTTAAAAAGGTGAAGAGCATGGAAGTTGTGAAACATACATATTTGCCAAAATAGAAAAAAGGTTAACAACATTGTCAATTTGTTAGTCAATCCAAACGTATTTCCCAAAAAAAATATATTAATGCTATTCCAATGCATTGGGTTAAACATGTATGCCTTTATTGTCTCCTCAACCTCCCCCAATACATTCTACATTAGTCTTTGTTGTTTTCCTTCATGTACAATTAACCAACAAGGCAAGAATGGGTTTTTTTTAATGTCGATATTTGGTTCCCATAGACTTACATTGGACTTCCGGTATCGGAATCGGATATCGACGATATTTAGTGATATCGGCGATACCATTTCGATACGATATTTTTAGATATCGAGCAGTATCGCTCAACACTAGTCTGTATACTTTATTGTTTCCTCTCCTGCCCAGGAGATGTGGTATGATCAGACCATGTTCCTGCATGGTCAGACACAACCATTACATGTAAGAGAAAAGTCCAAAAAAAGTTAGCTTACCCATTGAGGAATCCAAAGCCAGTGAAAATAGTAGTGCAGCAGAAAAAGTCCAGCTTCAAGGATCCTCTAAAACATGGTTTAATTGTATATGTATTAAAATTAAACAGCGACAGTATGAATGTCACAGCCACTACATGGGGAAAAATGGTCTTGCAAACGCGTTTCAGATGGTGAGGTTTTTAGTCATTGCATAGTATGGTGACCATTAGGTCGGCATTACATACTGTTTCCTGGTAAGAACACATGATGTTTCGGAGCCAATCCTGGTGAATTGGATACAAAGTAAAAAAGACGTAACAAATTGTTAAAAACTTAGATAGTTAATGAAATAGAAAGAAATAAGGGAAAACATTTAAATCATAATGATAAATAATGTCATACTTAATGTTCCTCCATTTTTCTCTTAACATATCTTGTCTATCCATATGGTTTATAGTATTAGCAGCCCTTTTTCTATATGTCATAATGGAGATACTACAGCATCTTAAATCATAAAACGTGTGAACAAGCCACACATTGGTGGTGACCACCGTAGAAAACTCCTCAACTGGGAGTCTTGGTGGATCTACATATGACAAATTAGGATGCCATTAAGGATGGACATTAAGTATGCTCTTATTTATCATTATGAATATTTGTTTCCCTCATTTATTTTTTTATTTTATATTTCTTTCATTCCAATTCATCTTATATTGGACATGTTTGTTCCTCTTAATTGCATTAACAAACCAGGGGAGGAGTCCCGAGGAGATAATTTGCATATTCCCAGTGCCTTCTGGGATAAGTGAAGAGTCTCCGCGAGCTCAAGGAACACTGGATTTTGGCTGTTGCAGCTGAAAGGAGGGCATCAGTAAACCAGGGGAGGAGTCCCGAGGAGATAATTTGCATATTCCCAGTGCCTTCTGGGATAAGTGAAGAGTCTCCGCGAGCTCAAGGAACACTGGATTTTGGCTGTTGCAGCTGAAAGGAGGACATCAGTAAACCACGCGCCGCTAGGCGTGCGAGTTTTGGCTTATATTTCACCGCTTGATTATCTCTTGAACAATAAGAACATGGAAGAGGCCAGGAGCCATGTGGTGAGCTGCATTTCTTGCTACATGTTCATAGACTTACCAGTGGAAAAGCCAAATTTCACATGCCACAAATGCAAGCTTGTGTCCCTGTTGGAGGAAAAGTTGCAAAATCTGGAAGAGAGGTTATCTACATTGAAGACCATTAAGGAAGGTGAAGAGTTCTTAGACAGAGCAGAATTATCTCTTCATGGTACAGAAAGAGAAGAAATTCGAAGTGCAACTGAAGAAACAGAGGAATGGAAGCATGTGACCCAGAGAAGCAGGAGGATCAGGAGGCAGTCAGCACCAATTCTGCTCAGAAACCAGTACCAGGCTCTTACACAGGAGAACGATGAAGAAATACATCAGGATAAGACTTTGCCCACAAAGAGTAACCTTGTACGCCCTCAGAGTCCTCCTGAATGGAGAAAGAAAAATGTTGTGAAGAAGAAACGGAGAGTTGTTGTCATGGGTGATTCCCTGTTGAGAGGAACAGAGGCCGCTATCTGCAGACCGGATATAACCTCAAGAGAAATGTGCTGTCTTCCAGGTGCAAAAATTAAAGATGTGTCTGACAGGATATCAGGACTCTTCAGACCTAAAGAGGACTACCCATTCCTGCTAATACATGTGGGGACAAATGACACCACAAGAAGTGACCTGGAAACCATCTGCAGTGACTTTGAAAACTTAGGTAAGAAAGTGAAAGAACTGGGAGCGCAGGTGGTCTTCTCCTCCATCCTTCCAGTGGATGGCCATGGAACAAGGAGGTGGAATAAGATTCTGCAGGTGAACAACTGGCTACGTCGATGGTGCCGTCAGCAAGGATTTGGATTTCTGGATCACGGAGTGAATTACCTGTACGATGGACTACTTGCTAGAGATGGGGTGCACCTTACGAAGACTGGAAAACATGTATTTGGAAGTCGCCTTGCTACACTCATCAGGAGAGCTTTAAACTAGAACAATGTGGGAAGGGAAGCAAAACGCCAGCAAAAGCCATACACCTGACAAATGCTATTGAGAACTCTGCTATTAGAAGTGAAGGGGAAGAACAAAGACAAAAAATCTACATAATAAAAATATTGAAGAAAGAGAAACCAATCACAAACTAAAGTGTTTCTATACGAATGCACAAAGCATGGGCAACAAACAAGGAGAACTGGAGCTACTAACGCAGGAGAAGAAATATGATGTCATTGGAATCACTGAGACTTGGTGGGACGATACACATGATTGGAATACAAGGCTAGAAGGTTACAACTTATTTGCAAGAAACAGACTTGATAAACGAGGAGGAGGTGTTGCATTGTATGTTAGAAAAGCGTATATCTGCACAGAGATTGAAGCTTCAGAGACTGGGAGTTCTGTGGAAACTGTTTGGGTAAGAATACAAGGACAGAACAATGGAAAGGACACCATTGTAGGCATTTACTACAGGCCGCCTGTGCAAGCTGAAGATATGGATGAACTCTTTATGCATCAAATGGCCAAGTTCTCCAAAAAATATGACATAGTGGTCATGGGAGATTTCAAACTATCCAGACATTAGTTGGGAATCTCTCTCAGGCAAAACTAACAGGTCCAGGAAATTCTTATCCTCTCTTGCTGACAACTTTATCTTCCAAAAGGTAATGGAGAAAACAAGGGGATCTGCTACCTTGGATCTAATCCTCATAAACAGGAGGAAATGGTGGAGGAGGTAAGAGTGGCTGGGACCCTAGGAGGTAGTGACCATGCTATTTTAGAATTTTGGATAACAAGAGGAGGAAGACCTGTGAAGACTCAGACGTCAAGGTTAGATTTCAGAAAGGCAGATTTTAAGGAACTCAGAAAGAGAATTGGAGGGATCCAATGGCTGGATATCCTTAAGGACAAAAATGTCCAGGAAGGATGGAAAATCTTGAAAAATGAGATGCTCAAAGCACAATCGTTAACAATTCCGAAAAGAGGGAAGAATGGGAAGCATTTAAGGAAACCAGGATGGATGAACACAGAACTTAAACACATGCTAAAAAGGAAGAAAGAAATGTTTATCAAATGGAAAGAGGGAGGCATATCTAAAGAAGAATATAATGCCGTCTGCAGAACCTGCAGGGCACAAATCAGATTATCTAAAGCTGACAATGAATTAAGGCTTGCAAGTGACGTCAAAAGCAACAAAAAAGGATTTTGGGGATACGTCAAAAGTAAAAGAAAAGTCAAAGATGCTATAGGATTTTTACAGGATGAAAATGATGAAATGGTAAGTCAGGATGTTGAGAAGGCTGAACTTTTAAATTGCTATTTTGCATCTGTTTTCTCTCAGAAAGGAAATGTAACATCAACTGATCTTCACTGTCCTATTAAAGGAATAGAAGAATCCAGGATATCTATAAACAGAAAGACAGTGAGGAAACACTTAGCTAACCTAAATGAATTCAAGTCTCCAGGTCCAGATGAATTACACCCCAGGGTACTGAAGGAGATAGCAGAAGAAATTCTTGAACCACTGTCCATAATCTTTGAAAATTCTTGGAGAACAGGAGAAGTCCCAGAAGACTGGAGAAGAGCAAATGTTGTTCCTATCTTCAAAAAGGGGAAGAAGGTGGACCCAGGGAACTACAGGCCGGTGAGTCTGACTTCTATACCAGGAAAGATCTTTGAACAAATTATTAAAGAACATGTATGCAAGTACCTGGATAAGAATGAAGTGATTAAACAGAGTCAGCATGGGTTTGTAACTAATAAGTCATGTCAGACTAACTTAATTTCCTTCTATGACAGAATCACTGACTGGGTGGATCAGGGAAATGCTGTAGATATAGTATATCTTGACTTCAGCAAAGCATTTGACAAAGTATCTCACACAATCCTTATTGAAAAAATGACTAAGTATGGAATGGACAAGGCAACTGTTAGGTGGATTCATAACTGGCTTAGTGATCGGACCCAAAGAGTGGTTGTAAATGGCTGCACATCCAGTTGGAAGAATGTCTCAAGTGGGGTACCACAAGGCTCTGTTTTGGGCCTGTATTGTTCAACATCTTTATCAATGATTTAGATGAAGGAATTGAGGGTAAACTGATCAAATTTGCTGATGACACAAAGCTAGGAGGGGTAGCTAATACTAGAGAAGAGAGAGAGAGGATTCAAAAAGATATACATAAACTGGAGCAGTGGGCAGCAACTAACAGAATGGATTTTAACAGGGAAAAATGCAAAGTACTACATCTGGGCAATAAAAATGAAAAAAGCATATACAAAATGGGAGGAATAGGGCTAAGTAACAGCACATGTGAAAAAGACTTGGGTATACTAATTGATCACAGACTTAACATGAGTCAACAGTGTGATGCAGCAGCAAAAAAGGCAAATGCAATTCTAGGATGTATCAACAGAAGCATACAGTCTAGATCACGTGAGGTCATTATTGCCCTCTACTCCTCTTTGGTCAGACCTCATCTGGAATACTGTGTCCAGTTTTGGGCACCACATTTTAAAAAAGACATCAACAAACTGGAGCAAGTTCAGAGAAGAGCCACCAGAATGGTGACCGGTCTGCAAACCATGTCCTATGAGGAACGGTTGCAGGATTTGGGAATGTTTAGCTTGCAAAAAAGAAGACTGAGAGGAGACTTAATAGCTGTCTACAAATATCTCAAGGGCTGTCACATTATAGAAGGATCATCTTTATTCTCATTTGCGCAAGGAAAGACTAGAAGCAATGGGATGAAACTGAATGGGAGGAGACACAGATTAGATATTAGAAAAAACTTTTTGACAGTTAGGGTGATCAATGAGTGGAACAGGCTGCCACAAGAGGTGGTGAGTTCTCCTTCAATGGAAGTCTTCAAACAGAGGCTGGATAGACATCTGTCTGGGATGATTTAGAGAATCCTGCTTTGAGCAGGGGGTTGGACCAGATGACCCAGGAGGTCCCTTCCAACTCTACCATTCTATGATTCTATGATTCTATGATTCTATCTAAGTTTTTAACAGTTTATTACGTCTTTTTTCTTTTCATCCAATTCACTAGTAGTGACTTGGACACACCATGTGTCCTAACTAGAAATGAGAGAACTTGTTCAGAAAACGTTCGCCAATCTCAAATTCGGCACGAATATAGCACATTTGGATTCGTGTATGATTTCCCGAGGTTTTTTTTCTCAAAGTCTGCAAAGTTGATAGATCGGTAAATGATCACATTTCCACTAATGCTTTGTTTTCTACTTTGTCTAGGATAGTGGTGCTGTATGATTAGCAGAGGGGATGTGTTTTATGAGGGGAGGGGGTGTGTCTAAGTCAGAGGAGCAGAGTAATAACTTAATGTGTGTACATTCCAACAGTCAATCAGGGCTCAGAAACCATCCACGACATGACACAAGGTCTTCTGTGATTGGCTGCTGAAGCCCCTATCCATATAAAAAGCAGACATCTTGTTTTTCAGGCACCATTTTCTCAGTGTTACAGAGAGGCCTCTCCTGCTGTGGCAAGTGAACTTTTCATTTAGTTAGTTAGGTTCCTGTCCTGTGTGAAATTGATCTGCCAGCATCTAACTAGATTGTGCTAAAACTGTGCTGCATTCAAGAGGCCCTATTTGCTAATCCAAATCATTTGTACAAAAACTGTGTGGTACTGAGGAATCAGGAGGTCCTATTTGTTCTTAAAAATTGCTTGGCCTAATATACAGGTTCAGTCCGGAGGCCCTGTTGGCTAATCTAAATCGTTTGCCATAAAAGTGTGTTGCAGTGAGGAATCAGGAGGCCGCATTTGCTCCACAAAATCATTAGGCCTAATATTGGGGTTCAGCCAGTAGGTCCTATTGGCTAATCCAAATCATTTAGCCTAAAACTGTGTTGCAGTCAGAAGGTCCCATTTGCTAATCCAAATCGTTTGTGCTAAAACTATTTGCTATTCAAAATCAATATTCTAAAAATGTTGTTCAGGCACACTATCTATTAGCATCAGAGGTCTGCTGAAAAGACTCACAGAATCCAGTGGAGGAAAGCATCTGCACTGATACCCAAAATCTTTTCCTGTTGGATCTGGTGCCGGACGAAGTAGGGATCGAGCAGAATCTAGACCCTCATCACCAGATGTTAACTCCTAGGGGTGGAGGTAATCCTGATGAGACTCTGATACCAGAGGCACAAGCAGACTCGACTGTGGTGTCAGGGCAGGAAGAGGATGAGGGTGACTCTCAGGGCGAGGAGTGGGAGAACATAGAGGATGATGATGAGGTTGTAGATTACACTTGGTGTGAATCCAGAGGTACGCAGCTGAGTAGCTCAGCAGAGGAGCTGGAGGAGGAAGACGAGGAGGTTATGTTGCAGCTTCCTGCACACATGCGGAGTGATGCAACCACGACAATCACTGCATCCTCAGCCACAACTGTGGCTTTGGCCAACACCGGTCGTGAGTCTGCAATTTGCATGGGCAGCAAGGTTTGCCTAGCTTGGGCCTTTTTTTAGACAGCAAAGGATGACCCAACTCATGTTATCTGACAAATTTGCAAAAAAAGACAAAGTTGAGGTAAAAATTTCAATAATTTGACTACTACATGCATTGAACACCAAACATGTATAGGTTCTTTTTTATTTAAGTGGTGAAAAAAAATTTCAAAGTATGTTAACAAAAGCTGCCATTTTCCGATACCTGTAGCCTCTCCATTTTTTGTGATCTCGGGTTAGGTGAGGGCTTATTTTTTGCGCGCCGAGCTGACATTTTTAATTATATCATTTTGGTGCAGATACGATCTTTTGATTGTCCGTTATTGCATTTTAATGCAATTTTGCGGAGACCAAAAAAAGTAATTCTGGCATTTTGACTTTTTTCTCGTTACGCCGTTTAGTGATCAGATTAATTTTTTTTCTTTATATTGATAGATTGGATGATTCTGAACGCGGTGATACCAAATATGTGTATATTTGAATTTTTTATTGTTTTATTTTGAATGGGCGAAATGGGGGTGATTTGAACTTTCATTATTCAATCTTTTTAAAAACTTTTTTTTTTTACTTTTTGCATGCTTCAATAGTCTCCATGGGATAAGCACTCAACTTCAGAGAAAAAATTTATTGTAGTACATCAAAACGTTTCTGTCGATGTGACCTTCATCAGTTACTTGTATGTCCTACTGTGTAGCATATGGTAATGCATGGTCGTCCAAGGAAGTTCAATAGGATAAGGGAGAAGCGCTACTCTACATATGAGAGATAAAAAGCTAAATAATACTGCCAGGTACGGCAATCGTGCCTCCAGACGCGGTATCCGCCGCACATCAACTGAAACGTTTTGATGTAGTACAAAAAAATTTTCCACTGAAGTTGAGTGATTAGTTTATATTTATCAACTACTTGGTTTGGGAACCTAAACTTTAGCACCACCCTATAGTTGTGCTCATGGTGTATTTCTCATATGTAGTCTCAATGGGAGATTAGAACCTGAGGCGGCACTCAAAGCAATCTGGCTATGACAACCATAGAGGTCTGCTGGAGAACTCTGGTTGTCATGCCAACCCATTGGTGACCTGCAATCATAGGATGGGGTCACCGATGGGCAGGTTTAGTGACTCGCTTCCAGTAAGCACAAGTTAAATGCCGCTGTCAGAGACTGACAGCGGCATTTGACTAGTTAACAGCCATGGGTGGATAGCGATTCCACCCGCTGCTGTTGCAGGCACAAGTCAGCTGTGTATATCAGCTGTCATGTGCCCAGGAAGACCCGCATCAAACAGGGGGAGTCCAACATCGGCGTACTATTTCACCCGATGTTGGAATTGGGTTAATAGTGCACAAGTTTCTGTCTCCAGCGTAGTGTTATATTGCCAATAAAGCACTATTAAAAAAAAAAAACAGGTAGTTCCTGTTCACTGTGTGTGCAGTTGGAGCACATTTTACTTTCACTTTGCAAGCTGACAGACAAGATGCTAAGATCCTAAGCAATAAAAAATACCAGTTGTAAGCTGTGTTACCTTTATTCCTGAATAAATACAATTCACTTTTGAATGACTGGACAGTACAGAGATTAGTCCGCTGCCAACACTAAGCCATCAATATGGGCATGTAGGTCATAGGAAGCGGAATAAAATGATACCATAATGTCTGAGATCCGTTGTCTTATTCCAGAGAAATCCACATTTATTTTATATGTAAATGATCTCTTCCAGGTTATGGAGTGGATGTTGCCTAGAAGATAACTCTGCCTCCAGGGATTATTTAATATATAAAAGATGGCATTAACAGTGTGTGACATCTAATTAAAACAGAACTTCAGAAATTAACTTTATCTTCTTGCAAAAACATATTTTGACGCTCTCTGAGCTCTGTTGTATTGCAATAATATTGCAGCCCTGTCTACCTGTGAAATGGAAGGTGAAGCAGAGAGGAACCTGCAGATGTGTCAGGTATAACCACACACAGCTCTGCAGTGAGATCAGGAAAGTTATCTTCCAGGCAGCGACCTCCCCATAGGCTGGAAGTGGTTATTTATATAAAATTATAAAAGATGATTTCTCAATAGCAAGACATCTGATAGCAGGCTATAACCTGTATGCCTATATTAATAATTTAGATATGTCAGATTCCGTTTAAAGTTGTTTCCCCTTATCTTTATTTTAACAAATATGTTAGGGACATGATTTTGTTACTTTTACTAACCTGTAAGTGTTACAAACTTAACACCACTCCTGTTTACACAAAATCTTCTGACATGTTAGAGAAAATATAGTTTGAGGATCCAACTGGGGACAATCTCTGGAGATGAGACTAGTGTGGCATCACTTGTTGTGTTCTCACTGCACTGCTCTAGTTGTTGATAGGTCTCTCCCATGTGTGTACATAGGGAAAAAGCCGTCTGGTATGGTTTCCAGCAAATCTTGACTCTGGCTATGAAATCCCGCTTTCTCTTTCAACAATATTTTGTCTTAAACCACAGAGCATTTCAGAGAAAAATATACCACACAGCCAGGCTCTGGTTCATGCTGCCTGTGGTTTTCGCAGCAAGAATAAACTTACCAGTTTGCTTTAACGAATGGAGAAGGCTGATGCACTGGTGTGGTTACATGCCCCTTCATCATTTGTTATTTTGAAAAAAGTAGTGCAATGTGATCCGTGAGAAAGTACAGGAGGAGAACCTGCAATTCTTATATATTAACCGACGAGGATGGGATTCAAACTCATGCATGCAGAGCACAATGGATTAGCAGTCCATCGCCTTAACACCTCAGTGTGGACGAGTAAGGCCGGAGTCACACTAGTGAGAAATACGGACGAGTGCAATGTGAGAAAAAATCGCAGTGCACTCGGACCAATGTTAACCGATGGTGCAGCTCCTATCATCCGATGTTTTCTCGCCCGTTTTATACGTGCGAGTGAAATCGCGGCATGCTGTGATTTGCAGCATAATACGGCCGAGACTCGCCAATGCAAGTCAATGGGTGCGTGAAAAAAACGGATTGCACACAAACGAGACGTGTGAGTTGCGAGAAAAACGCAACAGTTCCCCTGGTGACAGGAAATTCAATCATGCTTTCTCAGGAAGTTTTGACATGCAGATTAGCCTGCCACACTACACTCCTAACCAGGAAGCACGCCTCCACGGAGTAATAATGGCCAGAATCATTAATGTGGAAATGCTGCTAGTGCTGGTGCAGGAAAGGCCTGTTTTGTGGGACCAACACGACCCCCATTATGCGGACCGCTCCCGCAAGGAGGCAGCATGGAGGTCTATATGCGGCCACATGGTCCCTGGTTTTGAGGATCGGCCTCGTGCGGAGCAGCAAGAAATTAGTAAGTAGATTTATGGAACTATTGTATTCACTCTTAAATCTAAAATTAGAATGCAGGATATCTTATGTGTGTCCTATATTACCCATATTGTGTAGGATACACATTTGCTACATCACAGGCCACATTACACTGAGGCCTACATGTTCAAACACATCCAATCTGATCATTTGTATGCTATTTTTCTTTTCCTTTTCAGTGAATGATGTAACTAGACGGTGGCCTAGTTGCCGGGACCAGTACTGGCGTGAACGCCAGCAATTAGGGAGGAGTAGGGATGCAGCCCTCAAAAAATGGAAATATGTATATTATGACCGTTTGAATTTTCTGGCCCCCAGCATGGATTTTAGGCCGTAAGTGCATGCATTAAGGTACACCTTAAACACATGTTCTACTGTCTCCATAACTTATTGATTGCAATGTTCAATGTTTTCTATCCAACAGAACGGATTCAAACCTTAGAGAAAGAGAGACGGCATCCGACTCCGAGGTCATCATTGACCCTGTCGGTGAAGGTGACAAAGTGGCTGGCGCATCTTCGGCACCCCCCGACACCAATCAGCCAGCAACACCACCACCAACAACATGTGAAGCAGCATCAGCATCCACACAGGAGGCTAATCCCCAGGAGGAAGATGTGGGACACAGCAGCAGTCCTACAGTGCCGTTTGAAAGGTCACCACTGCCTTCTGCCTTACCACTTTGTGGACGCCGTAGAAGAGTGGTTTCCACCTCTACCACTAGGAGGCAAGTGGATACCGGTGTCCTCAACTATCTTTCCAGGGCTGCCCATGATGATGGGGAAGAGGCATTCTTTCGTAGCCTTGCCCAATATTTGCGCCCGGTCCTGCGTTCCCTCAGATTGCGTGCCCGAGGTGCTCTCCAGATAGTACTGGACCCTTGTGCCCCACCCAACAATCCTCTGCCCATTTTTATTTTTTTAGAAAGGTGGCAGTTATCACAAACCAACCTTCTGCCGCTGCAAGACCTTCCCCACCAGCAGTCAGGGGAATTAGAGTCCGCACCCCCTACCTTCCAGACACAGGCCACCCAAACCGAAGGCCAAAGAACCTATGGACACTTGCCCGAGTTCAGTGCACCTGCCCAATATGGCCACTTGACCAGACACAATGTCGGAGGCTGGTCCCAACATGTGTCTGGTGGACATGGCCATATTGGGGGGTATGAAGCCATGGGTTACTCCCATAGCCAGGATGTCAGCCATCCATACCACGCTCAACACTATTATGGAGCGCTACCACAGGAACAAACCTTGGGCCTGAATACTGCATGGCCAACTTCCCTAGCCCAGGGTGATACACAGGTTGCCCAACAGAATAGACAAACTTCTGCCCAAGGTGAACGTCCCCCTCAACCCCACCCCCAACTTACCACAACCTATAATGAGGCAATGTGGTGGCCTGTTGTTGTTTGTTATTTTATGATGTTTTTACATTTTTATTACTTTGTCATATTCTTTGTCCGTTTTATGACAGTTCGATATTATGAGGACTGAATGTTAGGCCGTTACAGCCATATGATGGCAATATGGCAGAAAAAAATTTTAATGCAAAGAAAACATACATTTGCACAACAAAAAAAGCAATGCGTGTCATGTTTTATTTAAGCAATATTTTATTATCAACCTAGAACTAAGGGTATCTTCTAAACACTTATAGGCTTCAAAGGGTCAAACATTACAAAAACACTGTGACAAACTGCCATAAGTACTACATAGACATCACATTCTGTTGCCAGGGAGTAGATCCCTCAGGGAAACAAAATAATTAGTTAAAACATCACGCACTCTTAGGCCAGAGGGCTGGCGATGTTGAGGATGGACAGGTCTTCCATTAGTAGGATGAGGACTTACATCCTCAACCTCATCATCAACATTTGATGGGCAATCATGGTATCTTGTGAAATTATGCAGTACAACACATGCCTGTAGTACCACATTAACATTGGCTTCACCAAGTTGAATTGCGGACTGGAGAACCCGCTATTTGGCACACAGAATACCAAAGGCACACTCAACAAGACGGCGTGCACGGGAAAGTCTAAAGTTAAATATAGTGCGCCTGTGGTTGAGGGCTCTCCGTGGATATGGCCTCGTGACGTTACGCATCAACTGGAAAGCCTCATCTGCAACCATCACATAAGGCAAGGCTTCAATATTATTCCCTGGTAGGTAACAGGGGGTGGGATGTTCAACTCATTGTTGCGCAGCCACTGACCCATAATGGAAGAATTGAAGACTCTGGAGTCTCCAGTTCTTCCATAGGCCCCAATATCGACAATTACAAACCTGTAGCTAGTGTCAACCAGGGCCAACAGAACTACAGAAAAATATTGTTTATAATTGTAATATTTGGACCCTGAGTTCGGCGGCTTACGCACACGGATGTGCTTCCCATCCAGGGCTCCTAGACAGTTAGGAAACTGGCAGGTCTCCTGAAAACCACTAGCTATACGCATCCAATCTTCCATTTGCAGCTGAGGCATGACCAGGTGATGGAGTCGGGACCAGATTTCTGCGCATGTTGACCGCACAATCCCAGAGATGGTTGACTTTCCAAGTAAGAATTCTAAATGCAATGCTGCATATGACATCCCCGTGGAAAGAAATCTAAAGGGTAAACACAAAATATACATGATAAGCCATCCAGTTAAGTACATGGTTATACATTGATGACACTTTGAGTCCATTAATAACAAACCTTGGTACAAAAACATGCAAACGCAAGGTGTGTGGTTTTTGGGTCATATCCAAGGTTATATTGGATCAGAAAACTTGTCGGAGGTCACACATAGATCAATAGAGGTCTAAATAACAAAGATGTAAGGCCAGGTAATACATAAATATCTCAAATACATCATCAATATATCGGTTGCATACATACCGTAACTTAAGGATTAGGTGCTCCTCGGCAGATATTGCTTTACGCATCCTTGTGTCGTCAAACGTTATCCCAGGGCGCACAATCTCCAACAATATATCAAAAGTGCGAAGGGATATCCGACAATAAGAAAAAAACTTGTCGGGATTGCTACGATGGACCCAAAATCTTCTACGCCTCCTGGGATCCACAATCACTGGGTATGGCTGACAAAAATGTCGTGACAATACCCAGTTATACAACACATGCTCAGTTGTGTTAAAAGTAAGTGTGTCTTCCATATTTAGGACAAAGCACAACTCACGCAACACAAGCACGGAGTGAAAGCCAAAGATTGGAGGGTGCCACCTGTTGAGGAGCCAATAAATAGGGTTGTTCTTGATTATTTAAATGGGTTTCAGGCCTAAAAACCATTATTTGTCAGTTTTGCAAGCTGGCGAGAGAATCTCATCGTACAGATTGCATACGGATGCCATACGGATGACACACGGATGTTTTCATGCGAGGAAATCGCATCCTCGCATTGCAAACGGATTACATACAGATCACTTTTCTAGGGACTTCTCGGCGTATTACGGCCGTATAATACGGACCGAATTTTTATCGTTTAGTGTGACTCCAGCCTTATTCTTATATATTAGTACGTGCCACAAAAGTGGATTGTAACTAACACATTTTTTACAATAACGTGAACTACCTCTTTAAAGCAAACTGTCATGTCTCCAAAGCATGCAGATGAAACCCCTATATGCAGATTTAATGGTGTATGGGGAGGTATAGAAGAGATTTTTTTACTCCCAATGCCCATCAAGATTAAAAATAGGAAACTGTAGGTTACTCACACTAGCTGCTACTTCTGACTTTAACCCCTTCCCAACTGACCAATTTTCCATTTTTGCACTTTCGTTTTTCCTCTGCTTTTTGCAAGAACCATTTTTCTGCCAACATAGCAATATGAAAGCTTTTTTTCACTATCTGATGTGCTGGAAAATGGGAAATAAAATTCCAAGTCCTGGTGAAATTAGAAAAAAAATGAAATTCTACAATTGTTTTGGGGTTTTGTTTTTATGCTATTCAATATATGATAAAAATCCAAGTGAGTACGGTTATGCCATAATACCAAACATATTGTTAAGGCTGGCAGAACGCACAAAATAATATAAATAATAAGTGCGTTCGCAGCCCGGGGTCCACTGTGCAGGCGAAGCCCGCTGCTGGCAAAAAGGCGCAAGAAGCAAACTCTGTTATCCCGCAGAGCTGCCAACATAAACGCCGTAATGCGCTGTGGCAATGAGTGCGAACTCTGTTACTCCACAGAGCCGCTAGAAGAGGAGCCGCAACGCTATATGGCGATGTGTGCGCACTCACTAGACACAACTGAGTGGCAAAGAAAACACGCTAGGGCGCTGACTAGCGTTGAAAGCGAACCCTGTTACGTCACAGGGCCGCTGAGAAAAAGCACTGTGTCCTGTAAGGCTCTCAGATACACAGTTAAGTGCTAAGCGTACATAAAGCGTGATCATGCGCTAATGTCCTCGCGGGAGTCACCCGAAATCTATGGCGTCTGAACGCCAGACCCTGAATACGGCAATCAAAACTCCTCACCGGTTATGCCGGTAATCTAGGGCATCTAGGACACCGACCCTGACCAGCTACCATACCAAACTCCTCACCGATTAAGTCGGTATTCTAGTGGCTTATTTCAGCCGGGTCCCTATCCACACATACACATGACCACACTGGCGCATAGCATGCAATGATTGATATTAGCGCATGGCGGCCCAGCCATGCTACCCTTTTATAGCAACAGCTACAGGACCTTCCAGGAACAAGGACCAATGAGAAGCTGTTACAAACACACGTAGCTACATGACCTTCCTGGCGGACCAATAGGAGCCGCTGCAGCACCTGAACATGTGACCCCTGATCTCCAATGAGAGATCTCACTCTGGGCATGCTCAGATGGGAAAACGCAGGACTTTGTCCCAAAGACGACTGCTCCAGCACTGGCTATAATAGCAGATCCAGGAAAGGCAGCAGCAAGTCACTGCACAGTAGAGGAGTGGGCAAGATGCCTGCACTGAGGTCTCTGCTGAGCAGGCTCCACTGCGGCCGGAGATGAATGGGAGACCGCATCGGGACGGGTTCGAGACTCCCCTTGTGCAGCAGCGGGAAATCAAACCCTAACATTACCCCCTCTCCTAGGGCCCCCCCTTCTTTGGGCCTCGCTGCGCTCAAAGGCAGCGATGAGCTGCGGAGCGTGAACATGCTCAGCAGGCTCCCAGGATCTATCCTCAGGCCCATAACCCCTCCAATCCACCAAATAAAATTTTTTGCCTCGTACCACCTTGCACCCAACAATGGCGTTCACCTCATGATCGTCGGTAGATGAACCCGACGTCCCGGTAGATGACTCGGAAAACCGGGAAATGGCCACGGGTTTCAAGAGGGACACGTGAAAGGTGTCAGTGATACCAAGGCGAGGCGGAAGGGCTAGGCGGTATACCACAGGGTTAACCTGCTCGAGGACCTTGAAAGGACCCAGGTAGTGGGGTGCCAACTTAGTGGACTCAACTCGCAGCCTGATGTGACGGGCGGAGAGCCACACCATGTCCCCAGGAGCAAATGTTGGAGCGGGGCGCCGATGTGCGTCGGCGGAGGACCTCATCCTCTCCTTGGATGCCTGAATGGCATCCTGGGTACGGTCCCAAATGTCCCGTGCCTCCACAGCCCAGTCTGCCACCCTGGAGTCGGTGGAAGACACAGGCATGGGCACCGGAACCCGCGGATGCTGACCTTAGTTTTGGAGGAATGGAATCTGTCCGGTGGAATCAGCCACAGCATTGTTTAATGCAAACTCAGCCCATGGTAGCAAGGATGCCCAGTCATCCTGCCTGACCGAGACAAAATGTCATAGATAGGTGACCAAGGTCTGGTTGGCCCTCTCTACCAACCCATTCGTCTCTGGATGGTACGCTGAAGAGAGATTTAACTCAATACTGAGTAGACGACAAAGCTCTCTCCAGAACCGAGACGCAAACTGGGGACCTCGGTCACTGACAATTTTGTCCGGCATGCCGTGTAGACGAAAGATATGCCTAACGAACAACGCTGCCAGAGCCCGTGCAGAAGGTAACCGTGGAAGCGGCACCAAATGCACCATTTTGGAAAAATGGTCGGTGATTACCCAAATGATGGTGCAACCTCGAGACTTGGGCAAGCCCACCACAAAGTCCATCCCAACCATCTCCCAGGGCCTGTCTGCCACCGGCAAAGGGTGAAGTAACCCAGCTGGCCGTTGTCGTGGAGACTTATTCTTGGCGCAGGAGACACACTCCCGAACATAGTCCCCAACGTCACGGACCATATGCGGCCACCAGTATGTCCTTGCCAACAATTCAGATGTCCTCTTTGCCCCAAAGTGTCCACCCACCCTGGACGAATGTGCCCAAGAGAGTACCTCCGGTCGCAAATTAGTAGGCACGAAAGTCTTGCCAGGAGGGCACAGACTCTAGCGAAACCGGGGCCACTGTTCTCAGGCTCTCTGTGGGGACGATTAGCCGAGGCTCCTCCACCTCCTCCTCCGAGGACACCACAGAGCGAGAGAGAGCGTCGGCACGAATGTTCTTCTCTCCCGAGAGGAAATGCAGTGTGAAATGAAACTGGGAGAAGAACAAGGACCATCTGGCTTGGCGAGAATTAAGCCGCTGGGCTGTCTGAAGATATACCAGGTTTTTGTGATCCGTGAAGACTTGGAAGGGAAAGCGAGCTCCCTCCAACAGATGTCTCCACTCCGAGAAGGCCAACTTCATTGCTAGCAACTCCCTGTCCCCAATGGAATAATTCCTCTCCGCTGGTGTGATGGTCTTGGAGAAAAAGAAGCATGGATGCTTCCGACCTTGAGCATCCTTTTGGAAAAGGACTGCTCCAGCTCCAACGGACGAGGCATCCACCTCCAATATAAATGGCTTATCAACATCGGGGCGATGTAGGATGGGAGCTCTAGCGAAATGGGACTTAATAGACGTGAAGGCCTTGGAGACCTCTTCAGACCACAATTTGGGATTAGCTCCCTTTTTGGTGTGGGCAACCACGGGAGCTACCAAAGTTGAGAAGTGAGGGATAAACTGGCGGTAGTAATTAATGAACCCCATAAAGCGCTGCACCGCCTTTAGAGAATGGGGTTCTTGCCAGTCCATCACCGCCTGTAGTTTGGCAGGATCCATAGCCAATCCCTGGGCGGAGATGATATAGCCCAGGAAAGGTAAGGACTCCTGCTCAAACACACATTTCTCCAACTTTGCGTAGAGGGAATTTGCCCGTAGGAGGTCGAAGACTCTGCAAACATCTCTCCGGTGGGAGTCAATACCTGGGGAAAAGATGAGAATATCATCCAGATAGACTACGACTGAGGTGGAGAGCATATCCCGGAAGATGTCATTAACAAAGTCTTGGAAGACGGCTGGGGCGTTACAGAGCCCGAAGGGCATCACCAGATATTCATAGTGCCCGTCCCTTGTATTAAAAGCCGTCTTCCATTCGTCCCCCTCACGGATGCGAATCAGGTTATAAGCACCCCGCAGATCTAATTTCGTAAATATCCTTGCCCCTCGTAGCCTATCAAATAGCTGAGAAATCAGTGGCAACGGGTATTTATTCTTAACAGTGATGGCATTAAGACCCCTGTAATCGATGCATGGACGTAATTCTCCGTTCTTCTTCTGCACGAAGAAGAACCCCGCCCCTGCAGGTGACACTGACTTCCTAATGAATCCTCTCGCCAGGTTCTCCTGGATATATTGGGACATAGCCTCCGTCTCCGGGAGAGAAAGGGGATAGACCCGTCCCCGAGGAGGTTCTGCTCCAGGCAAGAGGTCAATAGGACAGTCATAGGGACGGTGAGGTGGAAGGACTTCTGCAGCCTTTTTGGAGAATACGTCTGCATATGACGAATAGTAATTAGGAAGAGAAGTAAGATCTGCGGGCATCTCTGTAGTGGCCACCTGAATGCATTCCCTCATACATCTGCCTTTACATGACTCACCCCAACCCAATATCCTCCCAGAGTTCCACTCAATGTGTGGAGAATGGAAATGGAGCCAGGGCATCCCTAACAAGATCTCGTCTATTCCCTCGGGAATGACTAAAAGTGAGATAATCTCTTGATGGGAAGGTGACATTGACATCGTGAAAGGGATGGTCTGATGTGTGATTGGTGAAGGCAGTGTCGACCCATTCACTACTCGAACAGTCACGGGTTTGGCTAGCATCACCAGAGGTATAGAGTGGCGGAGAGCGAAGGTAGATGACATGAAATTTCCTTCGGCTCCAGAATCCACACAAAGCGTGACTGTTATAGTGGATGAGCCAAAATTGATTGTCCCCCTAAAGGACAACTTGGAGGCGTGTACTGCTGTGTCTAGTGAACCCCCTCCAATGGTTACTAGACGCGGTCGTTTCCCGACCGCCGTGGACATTTGTTAGCATAATGCCCTATTTGTTGACAGGCATTACAGGTCACAGATACTCGAGCAGCCCGAGACTTAGGTCTCACTCGAGAAATCTCCATGGCCTCAGGGGAATCGGACGCCTGAATGGAAGATTCCAGAGGTCTGGCGAAGGTGGGCGCCAGCCGGAACCTCTGCCTACACTGGGCCCGCTCCAACCTCCGCTCGTTAAAACGAAGGTCGATGCGGGTAGATATGGTAATGAGCTCCTCCAGTGTGGCAGGAATCTCCCTGGTGGTCTGCCAGTCCCCTCCAGTACACGGGTATAAGGACTTTATCTGGCTAATCCAGCTCAGAGACCAGAGTCCGAAATTGGACGGCAAACTGGCTGACCATGGATGAACCCTGGGTGATAGCCAACAATTGAAGAGCCGTATCATGGGTGACACGAGGTCCTAAAAAGACCTGTTTAAGAGTGTCCAAGAAGAGAGGAGCACTCTGCACCACACGATCATCGCGCTCCCATAACGGCGTTGCCCACTCCAACGCCCTGCTCGACAAAAGGGATATGATAAAACCCACTTTCGCCCGCTCCATGGGATAACGTGCAGCCAGAAGCTCTAGATGTATGGAGCACTGACTGACGAAACCCCAACATTGTTTACTGTCACCGGTAAACTTGTCTGGAAGTGGGAGGCGGGAAATAGTCAGAGCAGGGGTAGCAGAGGACAAACTGGCGGCGGCCACACTAGCAGCCTGAACCGCGACTGCGGTAACATCCACTGCTGAGGTTGTGCGCTCTAGAGTCGCCAACCTACCCTCCAGCTGCTGGATATACCGCTGCAGACGCTGGTCGTCCGCCATTTTACCAGCCAGACCCTGGCGCTAATATTATGTTAAGACTGGCGGAACGCACAAAATAATATAAATAATAAGTGTGTTCGCAGCCGGGGGTCCACCGTGCAGGCGAAGCCCGCTGCTGGCAAAAAGGCGCAAGAAGCAAACTCTGTTATCCCGCAGAGCTGCCAACATAAATGCCGTAATGCGCTGTGGCAATGAGTGCGAACTCTGTTACTCCACAGAGCCGCTAGAAGAGGAGCCGCAACGCTATATGGCGATGTGTGCGCACTCACTAGACACAACTGAGTGGCAAAGAAAACACGCTAGGGCGCTGACTAGCGTTGAAAGCGAACCCTGTTACGTCACAGGGCCGCTGAGAAAAAGCACTGTGTCCTGTAAGGCTCTCAGATACACAGTTAAGTGCTAAGCGTACATAACGCGTGATCATGTGCTAATGTCCTCGCGGGAGTCACCAGCAATCTATGGCGTCTGAACGCCAGACCCTGAATACGGCAATCAAAACTCCTCACCGGTTATGCCAGTAATCTAGGGCATCTAGGACACCGACCCTGACCAGCTACCATACCAAACTCCTCACCGATTAAGTCGGTATTCTAGTGACTTATTTCAGCCGGGTCCCTATCCATACATACACATGACCACACTGGCGCATAGCATACAATGATTGATATTAGCGCATGGCGGCCCAGCCATGCTACCCTTTTATAGCAACAGCTACAGGACCTTCCAGGAACAAGGACCAATGAGAAGCTGTTACAAACACACGTAGCTACATGACCTTCCTGGCGGACCAATAGGAGCCGCTGCAGCACCTGAACATGTGACCCCTGATCTCCAATGAGAGATCTCACTCTGGGCATGCTCAGATGGGAAAACGCAGGACTTTGTCCCAAAGACGACTGCTCCAGCACTGGCTATAATAGCAGATCCAGGAAAGGCAGCAGCAAGTCACTGCACAGTAGAGGAGTGGGCAAGACGCCTGGACCGATGTCTCTGCTGAGCAGGCTCCACTGCGGCCGGAGATGAATGGGAGACCGCAGCGGGACGGGTTTGAGACTCCCCTTGTGCAGCAGCGGGAAATCGAACCCTAACACATATAGTCCCCAATTCATAAAAATTTTGCTAAAAAAAACTGGTGTAAAATGCTTTTTGAAAAGTCGCAAAAGTTTGTTTAACAGAAGTCTGTGCAAAAATGTTGCAATTTTTGATGTTTTCATGCCTTTTTGAATCATCTCTGCCAAAATGGACTGAGCTCGGGAGGAGGCAGAACGTGGTGTAGCCATTTCTGCCAAATTCAGAAAAAGTGCTGGTGTTTCTTACACCAGAAATGGAATGCTAGTCCCTTTCTGGAGTAACATTTCTTGCGAAGCGCACAGAGGCACGCCAATAATCAGTTGCGCTGAATTCATCAAGTGGTATGCACCTCTTAAAGGGAATCTGTCACCCCAAAATTGCCATATCAGATAAAGATATGGCTGAATACAGCGTCCCATAACAAAGCCATCTGTCTTTTCCTTATATTCTGATACCCCCGTTTTCATATATAAATACCTTTGTAAACTTCGTTTTTGTGGTGTCAATCATGGCGGTCAGGTCAGGAAGGCGGCGGTTATTCGCTTCCCCCAACCCCCCGTTCCTCTACTTCTGTCACATTACTGCGCATGCGTCAGACTTCCTGACTTTCCTTGGCCCGGAAGTCATCAGCAATCACTGGACGACTTCCGGGTCAAGTGAAGTGTCAGAAATTACTTGTGCTTGCGCGGTAGTCATAGTGTGCTGGCCCACTGTTGGGAAAACAACACTGCGCACGCGCGAGGGACTTTTACACAGCGCAAGCGTGGAAAGACAACGGACAAGAAAAAAAAAAGCTACGTACGCCAAGAATGGAGGAGGGTTGGGGGAAGCGAATAACCGCCGCCCAGCTGACCTGACCGCCCTGATTGGCAGCCCAAAATACCAACTTTACTAAGGTATTTTTATATTAAAACAGGGGTATCAGGATATAAGGTAAATAACCGCTACTTTCTTCTGGGACGCACTATTCAGCCATATCTTTAGTTGATATGGCAAAAATGGGGTGACAGATTCCCTTTAATGAATCCAGTGAGTCTTATATAAAGAGTTTATTTTATTTAAGTGGGAAAAAGAGGAAATACCAGCTCATCTGTTGCGATAATGCGGTGGAGGAGCATGGAAATTCCTCCTGACCAGATGTGGAAAAAATGTAGAAAAATAGTAGATTCCAGCTCCAGTTTAAAAATTAGAACCTTTATTGAAAAAATTTGGATAAAAATACCAACTTCATGATGGTGGTTCGTCAAAACATAGTTAGATGTGAACAGACATCTTGAAACTATGCGTTTCAGATGCACTCCAGCGTTCTTTGTCTATTTTTCTACATTTGCCCACCACAATCTAGGTGTAACCCAAACCACAAATGCCCCCCAAATCCCATCCCTCCAACACTTTTCTTTTTTATGTCATTGTCAGTGAAACGCCTCTGGTTTTTAGGACAGGCTGCGGTGGTGTTGTCATTACTGCAGCACATATGTCCACTGCAGCCAATCACTGGCTCACCTACCTTGTGCCTAATCCTTCAACATCAAAGCTCAGCCCAGTGATTGGCTTCATCGGTCACGTGTGAAGCATGGCTGACTGGTATTTTTAACCTTGACAGGCCTGAGAAATAAAAAAAAAATCTTATTTTTCTCTAATATGCAGTGCATTGCCTGTAATAAAAGAAGATGGGAAAATAAGTTAGCTTATTACATCCCTCTATTTATTACAAAAAAAGTGGATCCCATCAGAAGAAAGTAAGATTTCCTTGTGCTAATATGTAACATGGACTGAAAACATGAGGACATAAATAATCCCTTACTTTTGGAAAGACATAGATCCAAATTGCCAAGAATGGAATAACCAAGAAGTTATTCCCAGGGAAGGTATTATACTTAGCTATTTTCTCAATATCTGACGCAAACATCTTTCCTGTAGAATCAGTGACCTATATACATGTTTAATTGTATGATTTTCCAATGTTTTGGTATTGTATCTCTGGGTGCACATTTTGTACTTGTACAACCACAGTTCCTTCAGCCTTCATCTCTTATCTTTTAGTGAGCAGGGTGGAATAAAGAATATTCTCCCACTTTCCAATTTCGAAGGTGTATATTGGCAGAAGGCTTAATACACTTGGGCAGTGAGGTGATTAAACCAAATAACCATAGAGTTATGTTCACAGTGCAGATTCTGCTATCTCATTTTCACCAGTAACATGCCTCACGTGAATAAGAGATGCGTTTGATCTATTGGTTTGCAGCCAAGCCCCCTTTCCCCGGCTGCATCCTGCCTGCATTAAAGATATTAATGATTTTCTCTGCAAAACTGCACAACTTAATAGGCAGCACAAGCCTGATGAAAACACTTTAATTACCAATTTTAATTCCTTCTTCCTGTTTACCAGCACACTCATGCAGAGACCAGCACACAAAGTTCAAAAGGCAGAAATGTGATTGCTTACAAAACTTTTCGCTGAATATATTCATATACAAGAGACAATCTTTTCTTTAGGCTTCTCTGGCTTTACATTTCATTACACCTAACATTACAATTTAAAAGGTGGCCAGACTATGCAGAGAAAAAATAAATAATATTTATTTGTCTTAGCATTGTAAGGCCACGTTCACACATTGAGTATTTGGTGAGTTTTTTACATTAGCATTTGTAAGCCAAAACCAGGAGCGGGTGATAAATACAGAAGAGGTGACGTGTTCCTATTCTACTTTTCCTCTGATTGTTCAACACCTCATTTTGGCTTAGAAATACTGATGTAAAAAGTCACTAAATACTCAACATATGCACGTGTTACTTGTGTCTTTTTTTATATGTTTTTGAGTGTTTTTTTTACATGCTTTTTTATCACATTTTTTTTCATCTGGAGTTTCTTTCTCTTTTTGGTAGGTTATGTTTTAAATAAATCTACTTTGTTTTTGGATACCTCCTGATAGTTGGCTTTGAAAGAACTTTATTAATAAAGTCATGTGCAGATTATATGGGTTTAAAGTACGTTTCCACTGTGGAAATGCAATAAAAACGGAGATAAGTTTTTTTTACCTGCGGATTTTCCTCATCTCATTCAAGTCTATGAGGAAAACCTGCAAAAAAGGTGCATATTTACCACAAGGGAAATTGAAATTTTGCCGATTTCAAAACTTTGATGTTAGAAATAAACTATAAAGTTATGATGAGATGGTATCTGACCACAGTCAGAGCTGCTAAAGCTGTCCCTAGCTACTCATCGCAATGCCTCAGAGGCTGCCAATCCACAGGTGACATGTACCACATATGGTGGCTTTGCCCGAAAGTGCGCGGGCTCTAGATCAGGGTATATGTACTCATTCTCTCAGTCATAGATCATAATCTAAAGCAAAATTCTTGAGCGTCCTTACTTAACAAATGTATCTACAACATTTCCAAACATTCCCACATCGCTATTTCTTTTTTTTTTACTAGCGCTAAACAAACTACAGCCTCAGCTTGGAAAAAAAACGGGACTAGACTTCTTGGAGGTCAAAAGATGAATCTCTTGGTATATTATGAGAAACTATCAGCTTAACTACCAGACAAACTGCATAAATCGAGAAAATCTAGTTACATTCTAGAGAATACAATAGCCATGCTCCCTTTGCCACACCACCATTTTGTCTGCAGGCTTCTAGTAACCCTGATTACCCTTAATAAATTTCCATCCAGCAATCAGAACTGAAGTCCCCATTGGGCTTTCTCCTTTCCCCATCTCACCACCCTTTTTTCTCTTTTTTGACAATTCCCCTTATTGCTCTCCTTCCATATTCTTACTTAAATGTTTGTATAATGTTGTTTTGATATATATTTGCAATTTCTGATCTTTAAACTTTCAATAAAAATTTATAGTTTGAAAAAAAAATGCACCACAGGTCAGTTTACACTGACTAAAAAGCACAGCATCCATGAAAAATTCCCAAATACTTTGCTGGAACTGTAGGATGCTGCGTCAAAAACACACCAAATACTCATTGGGATATCTTAGCCTAACTGGTGAAATGGCTTAGGACAGTCCCTAATTTTTAGGGTCCAAATGAGACGATGACAGGGTGCCCTTGTGCAGGGTCTCTTGCAATCGATCCATAGGGAAACAAGCCGACAATTTCTCTGAAGCGCCATTGTAGGGCCAATTACAACTACACAGCATCCATTAAAAGCAATGTGCATCTGTGTAATGCCGTACTTGGTCTAGATGATCTAATGCTGCCATTATTTGCAATGGAGCACAAATGTTTCTTTTAGTTAGTTGTTGAATTTATCAACCCGCACTAAATCTCCACTCGTACCTTAATATTTATTTCTGTCTCCTAGACTTGTGCTTGGAACTGACCTTGGCTTTGTCTGTGACCTTTTCACTTTGTCTGTTACCCCAACCATAGCCATGTTATTGCTCATATTCTTGTCCTATCAGTCAAGACAGACAGAAATTGTTTAAGCTGCCATGCTCACCACATCATTGTTGCTCCTTCTATAAACCTATTAGAGACTTACAGGTGATAAGATTTAAAAAGTCAATCAAATTATTTTGTATTTCAAAAGGTTTGCCGTTATTCATCAATTGATCACCTGTTTGTGAGATAGAGTAGGTCATCAATATAAGATCGGTAGGGGTACGAAATTCATCACCGCCATTGATAAACTCAAAAGTGCTCCCACAGTTCCCCAGTAATAAACAATGTACAGGTGGGAACACAGCAGCCCCATATATAACTTAGTGGCTGCTATATGGCTGCTTTTCCTTTAGCCAAATGCTCACCCCATACTTCATATAACACTTACCACCAATTTTTGAGAAAGGCTTGAGTCAGGAAAAAAGTAATTAACATTTTTTCTAAGTAATAATAACCATTCAATGTTTTTATTGCTTTTTTTTTTAAATACTATATTCCTTCATACTCTTTTACATGTTTCACTAACCATGAATATTGTGATATAACTGGAATGTTAACAGATTACCATACCCTTAATATTAATAAACAAAAAAAAGACAATATGCTCACAATTATATTGCTTCCTGTACATTGAAGACTTAATACATTTACAGCAGAGCTTGGGGAGATGTCTGATAAATATCTAGTAGTGATTAGTTAGAAAACGTGCTTACAATATAATTCTACACTCAAACTCCACCATACTTGATAACAACATGGGGAGGTAGAATTATCTGTTGATATAGTTATATAGGGCTTGGGGGGCAATGTGCAGTTTTCATTAGTTCCATTTTTGGGTATATACGTGTTTTTGATAGCTTTTTATTCCGTTTTTTGTAATGGGAGACGTGAACAAATACTGAAATTCTGGCATTTTTTTTCAATTGTTTGTTTATCTTGTAGGATAAATAATGGTAGAATTTTAATATATAGTTTTTACATATGATGCTATATCAAATATGCCTTTGTCATGACTTCATGGGAGCACAAATATGGCAAACACAGGAGTTTTTAGTAGGCTTGCTGACATATTCAAGACTTTCAATGAAATAGATGTTGACTGGATGGAGCATATGTTGCTCTAAAAACCTCTATATAATGCTCAGCATTGTGAGTGCTTTTCAAGATGTGTAAGCTGCCCATACTATAGGCACTAATGCTATCCCAAACCATCAGAGATGCAAGATTTTGAACTGTGCTTTGATAGCATGCTGGACGGTCCTTCTCCTCTTGAGACATGGCATACATGGTTTCCATAAAGAATTTCACATTTTGACTCATCTGACCACAGAACAGTTTTCCATTTTGCTACTGTCCATTTTCAAATAACTTTGGCCCAGAGAAGACAGCAGCATTTCTGGATTGTGCTGATGTATGGCTTCTTCTTTGCATGATAGAGATTAACTTGTATTTGTAGTTTGCAAGGCAAACTATGTTCACATACAATGATTTCTTGAAATAGTACTGAGCCCATGAACAACTTACTTTTCCAGGCTTTTTACAACCATGTTCCAACTTTTTGGAGATGTGTTGCTGCCATCAATATTTACATATGAGTTAATTTTGTTCAAATGAAATGGAAAAATATCTATGATCTGTTGTAAAAATCCAATTTTTTTTAGAATTAGGGGTGGAATATACATACATTATTTTTGTTATTATTATTTATGCATTGTTAAAATGCTTTATGAGGGATTTACCATCATCTTAACTTCCATTACTATGAGTGAACTGAGTGAATTACTATAAGTAAAACATTCGCTCACACATGCACAATGATTGTGCCTAAGTGTGTATCATTTCAAACATGAATAGTGGTCTAAGCTTCTATTGTCCACGTATGGTAGTAATCTATCTCCCAAGAGAACAAAGTATTGGGCGTTAAAATAAAACAGGCCAGATTGTTCTTTTCCTTACATTTGTAGGTGTGGTGGAGGTGATGGTCTGATCCCCGACACTCAAAAGGGGTTGAATGTGTGTTTCCAAAAATAGAATTATCCGTGGCTGCAATTTAGCCTAAGTAGGGTTAACTGTAGCTGCCAGCCCAGATTGAGTAGGGGTTAACTGAGGGTTATTGCCAAGTTCAAGAAGTGACGAGGGAGTGAGTTGTGAAGAGTGACAAGCAGCAGGCTCAGGTCAGGGGCTGCTAGGGACAGCGCAAGCCTAGAACCTCGAGGAAGTGGATTGCCAGAGAACCCCTCCGCACGAGTCCCCTTTTGCAGGCCTGGGAACCTCAAGATAGACGTCGGGGTCTGGAGGCACATTCTACCTGCGAAGCTGCAGGAGAAATTGTTCTCAAATGCTAAGAGGCGGAGTGAAATGAAATCCAGATATACTGCTAGAAAAGGAGAAGATTCCCTAGAGCTATAGAAGATAGTTAAAGGGATGTTCTACCTATACCAAGAACCAGGGCTGAAGTTGTGTGCAGTACCTGTAGGAAAGATGACAACCCATTGGGCCTTATCCTCTACACCTACCTGTAAATATTGTAAATACTGTCAGTCACCAAGCAAAAGTTTGGTTGTTTTTATGAACCTTGCATCTCCTGGATTGATTGCTACCCTGGTTCCAGAAGAGAGATTCCTGGAGTTAGAAGAGGCATGCGGCCCTGAAGTAAATGTGATGCACCCCACACACAGCAGTACATCGGGACTGGAACACGTGTTGTCTGTAGATGCCAAAGCGAGTGAGAACAGAAGCTCTCCCACAACTACCTTGTTTGGGCATCTTACACATTGTTGACGGAGAGATGCAAGGCTCCCAAATACCAGTACTCATTATTTAATTGTCTGGTTCTGACAAAAAGTGTGACTTTTTATGTGTCTATACATGTGTCCCATTTTATGTGTCCCATTATGCTTTAGTGCTTACCTAGATACACTGTAAATGTAAAATATCACGTAATAATAATAAAGCTTACATTCAGCATTTACATTAAAAATGGCTAGTAATACACAAGATTCCCCCTATATAGCCAGCATAGGCTGTGCCTTCAATAAAAGAAAGGTTTACTTGGCTGTGTTTCAGTATTCTGATATACAGTTACTCAGTTTCACAAAAATAAAACCTACTTCCTGTCAGCCATATTGCTTTGATGGGTATGATATCTTTGTCAACTGGCCAAACACAGAGCCTGTAGGTTTGTGTCTGCGTGTAATTACTCCTGAATTCTTGTCCCCTCTCCATCTGTCACCTTCCCTCGCAGCCAACAGCTGTGAGAGAAATCTTCTCCCCCAATCTTTTCACCACACAGAGATATTTTTGATGCTTAAAGACCTCAGCTGTTCACTATCAAATGTAATATGCCTATATATTCCTTGGAAATCACTAAAATGGTTAAATTGTAAAATCCTGGATATTTTCTTTCCTTTGCTTTTGTGAACAGTAAAAATAGCGCCAATAAAAAATGCCATAAAAATGCCATAAATATCTAAATATGCACTAAAGACTTCTTCACACATAGCTATTACACTGAAGTTTTTGACTTGTAAAAAGCTTCATTTATTTCACGTGGTTTTTACAAACATTTTGGTGTCTTTTTATGAAGATGAGTCGCACGTACCAGGGCTTATGGGGTACTCGGCACCGAGCCCGTTCACTTCAATGGGGGAGAGGTCACGGGTAGCGCAGCTCGGTCCGTTGCCCTGGGCGCTCATTCAAGGGGGTATTTACAGGGGATTGTAGATTGTTCGTGACGCCACCTGTGGTTCCTGATCAGGGTGACTAGCGCTGCAGGGTGAATCCTCTGAGGGGTTGTTATTGGGCAGCAAGGTGTTAAGTCTCCCACAGGCGAGACTGGATCCCTCAGGGTATATGGCGGTGCGGGAGTGCAGGGCAATAAGGCAAACACACACAAAAAGTCTCTTTCTGTACCTTTACTGTTGTGGGTTCAGGCACGTCCCGGGAGGCTGTCAGGGTGGAGAATGCACATACAGTAATCACTGAGTAGGTGTAAGGCCTCCTTTCGTCTTCGTTTGTGTGTGAGTTTCTAACCTGCATGAAGCCAAGTTTAACTCCGTGTGAAACAGCTACGCCCGGCTGACATTGTGGTGGAGCCTTCTTGTGGTCAGAACTAAGTCTATGTGGCTGATCAGGCCTGACTCCTGTTCTTCCTGACCCCGGTTACGTATCAGCACTAAAGGGCCCCTCCGCGACCTGAAGTCCAGCAGGGTCTCCGGTTTCTCCCACTAGCCGTGAAGGAACTAGCAAGCTCGGACCCGGTGTCCGGTTGCGCAGAGTGGAGGACAGCTATCGTTGCTATTTCTCCTCAGTCACTCTCTCTCCCTTTATCCACTCGCCTGTTGTCCTACTCACGCCCTTAACATAAGCACAGGCAACAGTAGTCGTAGTTGTCAGCTTCCTTCTATCCACCGCTCACTGACCGTTCCTCAGTCGACTCGTTGTTACAAATACTGTAGTTCCCTTCCTTCTTCTCCTTCATAGACTCTGTCCAGAGTAGCTACCAGGACTTTCCGTCAGACTGATCTGTGCACACTCTGAGAGTCACTTTCCACGTTCATAGGGAACTAACAGTCAGCCTGTTCTGAGGTAACAGCTTGTCTTTCTTCCTCTGTCTCATCTGACAGGAATCACAACTCATCTGAACTCGCTCTGGCTGGAATCAACACTGGCTCAGACTGCCTACTGCTGCGTCTCCCACACCCTTATATAGTCTAAAGGGGCTCCCTCTGGTGGAACTATAGGGAAATGTGGAGTGTGAATGAATATCAGGTGTGTTAGGGTTTGAGTTCCCGCTGCTGCACAAGGGGAGTCTCGAACCCGTCCCGCTGCGGTCTCCCATTCATCTCCGGCCGCAGTGGAGCCTGCTCAGCAGAGACGTCGGTCCAGGCGTCTTGCCCACTCCTCTACTGTGCAGTGACTTGCTGCTGCCTTTCCTGGATCTGCTATTATAGCCAGTGCTGGAGCAGTCGTCTTTGAGACAAAGTCCTGCGTTTTCCCATCTGAGCATGCCCAGAGTGAGATCTCTCATTGGAGATCAGGGGTCACATGTTCAGGTGCTGCAGCGGCTCCTATTGGTCCGCCAGGAAGGTCATGTAGCTACGTGTGTTTGTAACAGCTTCTCATTGGTCCTTGTTCCTGGAAGGTCCTGTAGCTGTTGCTATAAAAGGGTAGCATGGCTGGGCCGCCATGCGCTAATATCAACCATTGTATGCTATGCGCCAGTGTGATCATGCGTATGTGTGGTTAGGGACCCGGCTGAAATAAGCCACTAGAATACCGACTTAATCGGTGAGGAGTTTGGTATGGTAGCTGGCCAGGGTCGGTGTCCTAGATGCCCTAGATTACCGGCGTAACCGGTGAGGAGTTTTGATTGCTGTATTCAGGGTCTGGCATTCAGACGCCATAGATTGCGGGTGACTCCCGCGAGGACATTAGCACATGATCACGCGTTATGTACGCTTAGCACTTAACTGTGTACCTGAGAGCCTGACAGGACACAGCACTTTTCCTCAGCGGCCCTGTGACGTAACAGGGTTTGCTTTCGACGCTAGACAGCGCCCTAGCGTTTTACTTTGCGGCTCACTGAAGCTAAGTGAGTTCGCACCTATCGCCATATAGCGCTGTGGCATTTCCGTTAGCGGCTCTGGGTATTAACAGAGTTCGCACTTACTGCCACAACGCGCTACGGCGTTTATTTTAGCAACTCTGCGGGATAACAGAGTTCGCTACTTTCGCCATTTTACTAACAGCAGGTTCCGCCTGCACGGTGGACCCCGGGCTGCGAACGCACCTCTCTACCTCATATATTTGGTGCGTTCCGCAGACCCTAACATAATATTAGCGCCAGGGTCTGGCTGGTAAAATGGCGGATGACCAGCGTCTACTACGGGACATCCAGCAGCTGGAGGGTAGGTTGGCGGCTCTTGAGTGCACAACCTCAGCTGTGGATGTTACCGCAGTCGCTGTTCAGGCTGCTAGCGTGGCTGCAGCCAGTGTGTCCACTGCCACATCTGCCCCCACATTATCCCACCTCCCGCTTCCAGACAAGTTTGCTGGTGACAGCAAGCAATGTCAGGGATTCGTGAGTCAGTGCTCTATACAACTCGAGCTTCTGGCTGCACGTTTCCCCACGGATCGGGCACAAGTGGGCTTTATAATTTCGCTTCTGTCAGGCAGAGCGTTGGAGTGGGCCACCCCGCTGTGGGAGCGTGACGACCGTGTGGTGCGGAGTGCTCCTCGTTTTCTGGAGGCTCTAAAAAAGGTCTTTTTAGGACCTCAGGTCACCCACGATACGGCGCTACAACTGCTGGCATTGGCACAGGGTTCGTCTTTGGTCAGTCTGTTTTCCGTCCAATTTCGGACTCTGGCCTCAGAGCTAGACTGGTCGGATAAAGTACTCATTCCAGTCTACTGGCGAGGACTGGCTGATCATGTTAAAGATGCTTTGGCTACCAGGGAGATTCCCGCCACACTGGAGAAGCTTATCGCCATATCTACCCGCATCGACCTCCTTTTCACGAGCGGAGGTTGGAGCGGTCCCAGTGTAGGCAGAGGTTCCGGATGGCTCCCACCTTCGCCAGACCTCTGGAATCTTCCAGCCAGGCGCCCGACTTCCATAAGGCCATGGAGGTTTCTCGAGCGGGACCTAAGTCCCGGGCCGCTCGAGTACCCGTGGTCTGTAACATCTGCCATCAGTTAGGACACTATGCCAACAAATGTCCACAGCGGTCGGGAAAACGGTCGCGTCTAGTGACCTTGGGAGGAGGTTCACTAGACACTGCGGCATTTTCCACCAAGTGGTCCTTTAAAGGGACAATTACAGTAGGTCCATCCACGCTCTCCGCTGAGCTCTGTGTGGATTCCGGAGCTGAGGGGAATTTCATGTCCTCTGCATTTGCTCTCCGCCACACTATACCTCTGGTGATGCTCGCCAAACCGGTGACTGTGCGAGTAGTGAATGGATCACTCTGCCCTCCCAAATCACCCACCAGACGATCCCTCTCACTTTATCTATGTCCCCGTCCCATCAGGAGAGTATTTCTTTTCTTGTCCTGCCCGAGGGAATAGACGAGGTGTTGCTGGGAGTACCTTGGCTCCGTTACCACTCTCCCCATATTGAGTGGTCCTCTGGGAGGATACTGGGTTGGGGTGATTCATGTAGAGGCAGGTGTATCAGGGAGTGCGTTCAGGTCACCACCACAGAGATACCCGTAGATCTCACTTCTCTTCCTCAGTGTTATTGGGCATATGCAGACGTTTTCTCCAAGAAGGCGGCGGAGACTCTTCCACCTCATCGCCCCTACGACTGTCCTATTGATCTCTTGCCTGGATCAGAACCTCCTTGAGGGAGAGTATACCCCCTCTCGCTCCCTGAGATGGAGGCCATGTCCCAGTACATTCAGGAGAATCTGGCAAGAGGGTTCATTAGGAAGTCAGTGTCACCAGCAGGGGCAGGGTTCTTCTTTGTGCAAAAGAAGAACGGAGAATTACGTCCATGCATTGACTACAGGGGTCTTAACGCCATCACCGTCAAGAATAAGTACCCGTTGCCCCTAATCTCTGAGCTCTTTGATAGGCTCCGAGGAGCAAGAGTATTTACCAAGCTTGATCTACGTGGTGCCTATAACCTAATTCGCATCCGTGAGGGGGACGAGTGGAAGACAGCTTTTAATACCAGGGATGGGCATTACGAATACCTGGTGATGCCCTTCGGGCTCTGTAATGCTCCCGCTGTTTTTCAAGACTTTGTCAATGATATCTTCCGGGATATGCTCTCCACCTCTGTGGTAGTCTATCTGGATGATATTCTCATCTTTTCACCAGATATAGACTCTCACTGGAGGGATGTCAACAAAGTCTTCGACCTCTTACGGGCAAACGCCCTCTATGCCAAGCTGGAGAAATGTGTGTTTGAGCAGGAGTCCTTACCTTTTCTGGGCTATATCATCTCTGCCCAGGTATTGGCTATGGATCCTGCCAAACTACAGGCTGTAATGGACTGGCAAGAACCCCATTCTCTTAAAGCGGTGCAGCGCTTTATGGGGTTCATTAATTATTATCGCCAGTTCATTCCCCATTTCTCGACTTTGGTAGCTCCCTTGGTAGCCCTCACCAAGAAGGGAGCAAATCCCAAGTTGTGGTCTGAGGAGGTCTCCAAGGCGTTCTCTTCCATCAAGTCGCATTTTGCCAGTGCTCCCATATTACATCGCCCTGATGTTGATAAACCGTTTGTTTTAGAGGTGGACGCCTCTTCTGTTGGTGCTGGAGCAGTCCTATATCAAAAGGATGCTCAAGGTCGGAAGCATCCCTGCTTCTTCTTTTCTAAGACCTTTACACCAGCAGAGAGGAATTATTCCATCGGGGACAGGGAGTTGCTGGCTATGAAATTGGCCTTCTCAGAGTGGAGACATCTTCTGGAGGGAGCTCGTTTTCCCTTCCAAGTCTTCACCGACCACAAGAACTTGGTATATTTGCAAACGGCTCAGCGGCTAAATTCTCGCCAGGCCAGATGGTCCCTATTCTTCTCTCGGTTCCATTTCACCCTCCATTTTCTCTCCGGTGAGAAGAATGTTCGGGCCGACGCTCTCTCTCGCTCCTTAGTGTCATCAGAGGAGGAGGATGAGGAGCCTCGGCTTATTGTCCCTGAAGAAAGCCTGAGAACTGTAGCCCCGGTTTCGCTAGAGTCTGTGCCTCCGGGCAAGACTTTTGTGCCCACTAATTTGCGACCGGAGGTACTCTCTTGGGCACACTCGTCCAGGGTGGGTGGACACTTTGGGGCAAAGAGGACAACTGAGCTATTGGCGAGGACATACTGGTGGCCACATATGGTCCGTGACGTCAGGGAGTATGTTCAGGCGTGTGTCTCCTGCGCCAGGAACAAGTCCCCTCGACAACGGCCAGCTGGGTTACTTTTTCCTTTACCGGTGGCAGACAGGCCCTGGGAGATGGTCGGGATGGACTTTGTGGTGGGCTTACCCAAGTCTCGGGGTTGCACTATCATTTGGGTGATCACCGACCACTTCTCCAAAATGGTGCACTTAGTGCCGCTACCACGGTTACCTTCCGCACGGGCCTTGGCAGCATTATTTATTAGACACATCTTCCGTCTACACGGTATGCCAGACAAGATTGTCAGCGATCGAGGTCCCCAATTTGCGTCTCGGTTTGGAGAGAGTTGTGTCATCTACTCTGCATTGAATTGAACCTCTCCTCTGCACATCATCCCGAGACGAATGGGTTGGTAGAGAGGGCCAACCAGACCTTGGTCACCTACTTGCGACATTTTGTCTCTGCCAGGCAGGATGACTGGGCATCCCTGCTTCCGTGGGCGGAGATTGTGCTAAACAATGCTGTGGCTGACGCCACCGGACAGACCCCATTCCTCTTAAATTACGGCCAGCATCCACGAGTACCGGTGCCCATGCCCGTTGCTTCCGCTGACTCCAGGGTGGCAGACTGGGCTGTGGAAGCACGGGACATATGGGACCGCACCCAGGATGCCATTCAGGCTTCCAAGGAAAGGATGAGGTCTTCTGCCGATGCTCATCGGCATCCCGCTCCGACATTTTCTCCTGGCGACCTAGTGTTGCTCTCCGCCCGAAATATCAGGCTACGGGTGGAATCCACTAAATTGGCACCCCGCTATTTGGGTCCCTTCAAGGTTCTCTAGCAGGTGAACCCTGTGGTTTACCGTTTGGCCCTTCCGCCTCGCCTTGGTATCTCCGACACCTTCCATGTGTCCCTCCCTAAAACCCGTGGTCATCTCCCGGTTGCCTGAGTCATCTGCCGGGACGTCGGGTTCGTCTTCGGACGACTATGAGGTGAATGCCATTGTTGGGTGCAAGGTGGTACGAGGCAAAACATTTTATTTGGTGGATTGGAGGGGTTATGGGCCTGAGGATAGGTCCTGGGAGCCTGCCGAGCATGTTCACGCTCCGCAGCTCATCGCTGCCTTTGAACGCAGCGAGGCCCAGAGAAGGGGGGGCCCTAGGAGGGGGGTAATGTTAGGGTTCGAGTTCCCGCTGCTGCACAAGGGGAGTCTCGAACCCGTCCCGCTGCGGTCTCCCATTCATCTCCGGCCGCAGTGGAGCCTGCTCAGCAGAGACGTCGGTCCAGGCGTCTTGCCCACTCCTCTACTGTGCAGTGACTTGCTGCTGCCTTTCCTGGATCTGCTATTATAGCCAGTGCTGGAGCAGTCGTCTTTGAGACAAAGTCCTGCGTTTTCCCATCTGAGCATGCCCAGAGTGAGATCTCTCATTGGAGATCAGGGGTCACATGTTCAGGTGCTGCAGCGGCTCCTATTGGTCCGCCAGGAAGGTCATGTAGCTACGTGTGTTTGTAACAGCTTCTCATTGGTCCTTGTTCCTGGAAGGTCCTGTAGCTGTTGCTATAAAAGGGTAGCATGGCTGGGCCGCCATGCGCTAATATCAACCATTGTATGCTATGCGCCAGTGTGATCATGCGTATGTGTGGTTAGGGACCCGGCTGAAATAAGCCACTAGAATACCGACTTAATCGGTGAGGAGTTTGGTATGGTAGCTGGCCAGGGTCGGTGTCCTAGATGCCCTAGATTACCGGCGTAACCGGTGAGGAGTTTTGATTGCCGTATTCAGGGTCTGGCGTTCAGACGCCATAGATTGCGGGTGACTCCCGCAAGGACATTAGCACATGATCACGCGTTATGTACGCTTAGCACTTAACTGTGTACCTGAGAGCCTGACAGGACACAGCACTTTTCCTCAGCGGCCCTGTGACGTAACAGGGTTTGCTTTCGACGCTAGACAGCGCCCTAGCGTTTTACTTTGCGGCTCACTGAAGCTAAGTGAGTTCGCACCTATCGCCATATAGCGCTGTGGCATTTCCGTTAGCGGCTCTGGGTATTAACAGAGTTCGCACTTACTGCCACAACGCGCTACGGCATTTATTTTAGCGACTCTGCTGGATAACAGAGTTCGCTACTTTTGCCATTTTACTAGCAGCAGGTTCCGCCTGCACGGTGGACCCCGGGCTGCGAACGCACCTCTCTACCTCATATATTTGGTGCGTTCCGCAGACCCTAACAAGGTGTTTGTGATTTACCTTTCTGTGCATCCTCCTGGGTACATGTGGCACCAAGCGCAGCTGGGTCACACATCTACACTTCTGTGTTATTTTCAAGTGGTTTTCAAATTCTATAGAAAGAAATTTGGGGTACCTGCCTGAAAAAATGTCATACTTAGACAATGATTTGTTTTGGATGGATCTAAAAAATTTTTAGCAAAATTGAGTAAGAACGCAGCAAAAATAATGACCCCTTCTTTTACTAAAATGCAGTGTATTAAACTACCCTCTACACCTTCACCTTGCAGCTCTAGATAAAAAAAAAATCACGTGTCATGACTGGTATTGGCATGCTGAATGTTTTAGTTCTACCACATCTAAAGAGCTATGGGTTGCATATAAAGTCGATGCAAAGTCACTTCATAAACAGGAAAATGTGCAGAGAACATCAAAATGTATGAAAGATTTAAAGCATACATTTAGAAACAGGCATTAAGTAGAGATGAGTGAATTGATCTGCGGAGGATTGAGTTTGCATCAAATTTTCTAAACTTTGTGGCTTTGTGTGAATTTGAAAATTTTTAGATTCAATTCGCTGGCACCATTTCCCACACTGCTGAAGCATCAGACAGCAGGGTAGAATAATTTTGTTTTTCCACGTGGGCTTCTCCATAATGCCCTGATGCTATGATATCTTACAAATTACCATATTGAGCATACATATTAGTCCATAAAAAAACTAAACTCCATATTGAGATATATTTATCAGAAACCAAGAAACAGAGAACAGGGAATGTATACAACAATAGCGAAATTTTATTAATACATTAACAAAAGAGTAGATAGAAATGGATGCCTCACAAAAAAAAGGCACAGCAACAGATTGACAACCTGTCAATGGGGATAGGGGAAAATATGTGTAAGTGGGTTAAGAACTGGCTCATGGATAGAAAACAAAGGGTGGTTATTAATGGAGCACACTCAGACTGGGTCACGGTTAGCAGTGGGGTACCACAGGGGTCAGTATTGGGGCCGCTTCTCTTTAACATATTTATTAATGACCTTGTAGGGGACATACGGAGTAGTATTTTGATATTTGCAGATGACACTAAACTCTGCAGGGTAATAAATACAGAGGAGGACAGTTTTATATTACAGGAGGATTTATGTAAACTAGAAGCTTGGGCTAATAAATGGCAAATGAGCTTTAATGGGGATAAATGTAAGGTCATGCACTTGGGTAGAACAAACAAGATGTATAATTATGTGCTTAATTGTAAAACACTGGGCAAAACTGTCACTGAAAAAGACCTGGGTGTATGGGTGGACAACAAACTCACATTTAGTGGCCAATGTCAGGCAGCTGCTGCCAAGGCAAATAAAATAATGGGATGTATTAAAAGAGGCATAGATGCTCATGAGAACATAATTTTACCTCTATACAAGTCACTGGTGCGACCACACTTAGAATACTGTGTGCCGTTCTGGTCTCCGGTGTATAAGAAAGACATAGCTGAACTGGAGCGGGTGCAGAGAAGAGCGACCAAGGTTATTAGAGAACTGGGGGTTCTGCAATACCAAGACAGGTTATTACACTTGGGGTTATTTAGTTTGGAAAAACGAAGGCTTAGGGGTGATCTTATTACAATGTATAAATATATGAGGGGACAGTACACAGACCTTTCTAATGATCTTTTTACTCTTAGACCTGTGACGGGGACAAGGGGGCATCCTCTACGTCTGGAGGAAAGAAGGTTTAGCCATAATCACAGACACAGATTCTTTACTGTAAGAGCAGTGAGACTATGGAACTCTCTGCCCTCTAATGTTGTAATGAGTGATTCCTTACTAAAATTTAAGAGGGGACTGGATGCCTTTCTTGAAAAGTATAATATTACAGGCTATATTCACTAGTTTCCTAGATACAGCGTTGATCCAGGGAGCTAGTCTGATTGCCGTATGTGGAGTCGGGAAGGAATTTTTTTTCCCCAATGTGAAGCTTACTGTTTGCCACTTGGGTTTTTTTTTGCCTTCCTCTGGATCAACATGTTAGGGCAGGTTAGGATAGGATATAGGTTGAACTAGATGTACTTAAAGTCTTCCTTCAACCTTAATAACTATGTTACTATGTTACTATGTTACCTTTCCTAGGTTACACATTGAGCTGCATTGAGCAAGTTGGTTGTATTAGTCATCTGCACCTTAGATGAATAAATATGATAAGATATTGGCTAAACGACTATAGTAAAATATATCTCACAGTGGAAACAACACCAAAATTATTATTATAGGCAAAGTGCCTTTCATTACATTTAATCACAGGTGCATGTGACCATGGAATACTAAAAGAGGCTTCAATCTATGCTTATGCAGAGATAGAATTATATCCACATTTATGTAAACAAGTAATAACAAGATAGTCATAAAGTGCCTCAGTGCGTATGAAAAAAAGACTACAGACCATACCATCACATATAACATATTGTCCGTTATAGACTACAGGTTGAAACCACATTAATAAAGTGCATGCAAAATAGATTGTACCTGGGTTGTAAGCCAAAGATTGCCGCATCTCCCACTCCAATGCGCGGTTCGCCGATTTATCTTTTGGGGGCATACCATACTGGTACGCCCAATGGTGGTGCACGTGGATTTGTGGATCCACTGTGCCACAGAACCGAGCCTACCTAGGAAGGGGTGTAACTAAGTGTCTACGAGGTGTTCACTCGAGCTCTTGATGATGGAAACAGACTGGGCTGCAGGTAGCCACCGGGTACCACTCCCAGGCAGATCCTGGTCCTGCAGCTGCTGACCCCAGGGGTCAGGTTCGCTGACATGGACTAGGGAAATGTTCAGACACACCAGACTGGCACCTGTGCATAATGTCCAATCACTGTCTGCACTGGAAGCAGGGGACTTTGGAAACAGGCTGCACCGGGACCAGGGGACTTCGGATTCATCACTGGCTGCACTAAGACCAGATGACAAAATTCAGGCACTGGTTGTCCTGAGACCAGAGGACTTTGGAGTCAGGACTGGTCGCTCCGGGACCAGAGATTAGTGTTCAGGACACTGGCCACACCAGGACCAGGGGACCTAACAACTGCACTGGTAGAACACCACAGTACCTAATGACTAAACTAGTTGATTGGCGACTCCCTAAGGGGAAGGGAGTCATTTATACAGGATAACTCCAGCAATAGGCTGAGAGCCATTCATCAGGTGTACTAATTATTCACGCTGCCGCTTTAAGAGCAGGGAGTGTGCATGCACTATAGAAAGGAGAAGGAGCATGCTGGGGAACCACGTCGCAGGGCCAGTGAGGTGAGTATGTCGGCATCCCTGCATGGAAGGAGAAGGGGACACCATACAGGGGTGCCTGCCATAAAGCTATACATACCTTGTACAGTGGTGGTCAGTACCTGGTCCATTACAAATCAGCAGTCTTCAGTGGAGAAAAGTTTGAACGGCAGAGTCGTTTTCCATCTCCAGAATCACTGGGTAAATTTTGCTCTCGTGCACAGTGTAAGCTCTTATGATCAGCAGGGTCCTCTTTTCCTTATGTAGAGTGCAAGCTCTTATGATAAGTGGAGTTATGAGCTCGGTTGCAACAGCTTTATTATATAATGGATTGCAACCGAAACCGGGGTCCGCGATTCAGTTTATGTTCACTGCTGCCGAATACCCCTAGAGTATGAGGGTCAAACTGACGACAGAAATCTAACATTAGATCTCGCCTGTGTTAATTCACACTAGGGGAGAGTGTAGAATTGGCACTATCTCCGTTAACGTCACAGGAGATGTGCTATCAACTGGCGTAGATGTAGCCCTGTTAAATGGCACAGAAGCCACTTGCCAGATATTAGGTTTGCACTATGTGCTGCAAGTTGGTATAGACATAGCCCTGTTGACTGCACAGAAGCTACGTGCCAGCTGCTAACAAGTGCGTGCGACTAACGCCAGGCGTACGTTCTACTAGCCGGCGTGAGACCGGGCTGAGCAACTCTCTATTCAGCTTGGCAGGCGATGCCCAGGTTACGTGCCACGCAGTCTGCTCAGGGTGTATAGCTACCCTATATTCGTAGCAGGACTGCACCACGTTAGCTACAGGATTACGCGCCCCGCAGTCTGCTCAGGGTGTATAGCTACCCTATATTCGTGGCAAGACTGCGCACATTGGCTACCTGCCTGGCATAAGCTGAACATGCCTAAAGGACCTGTGATAATTAGCCGAGCATACTCTGGCATCGGCAAGTCCCGGAGAGCAAAGCTAGAGAGCACGTGGAGCCCAGATTCTGGTATGTCCACACATGAGCACTGCCTATTTTAGTATCATCTGACCGCATCGTGCCACGGACAGACAAGCTATTTAAGGGCTAAGCTCCGCCCCCAGCCATCTCATCAATCTCATCACCGATGACGTCATCCGTGACCAATCAGGCGATGCTAGGTCAGAGGATCAGCTGACATTAAGCACCAATCATGGCTCGCCATGTCACGGACATGCTCAGTGCAGGCATTTCTGGACTTAGGCTTACAACAGCCTTTTCTTGTTCCGTAACCTAGGTTTAAGGTTACTATGAACAAAGACCCGAGTAACTATTTGTGCCTCTTGGGTATTGGCTAGGCACTGGGATTGATAGCGAAGCTGAGCAGCATCTTCCTTGGCTGGATCTGGATGGGAGACCACAGACTCCTTGGCTCCCGGTTCAGATCCTGCTGATGCCTAACAGTAGTGCTTTCTTTCTTCTGTTGAGTGTAATCTCTTATGGTTCGTGGTGTACTCTCTATCTCCTCTCCCCATGTGTATATTATGTGTCAAATTTGCTCGCTGCAAATTAAATTTGAGGGGGAAATTAGACGAAGTTGATGAATTTGAATTTCAAAAGATCCACTCTCTCCAGCATTAATAATTCTGCCTGGCATCCAAACATTTTGGACAGAATAGATCAATAATCAAATCAGTAAATGAAGCATAATCAATAAATAAAACTGGCTCTACACCCCAAAAGGTGAAAAAAGGGGAATTGTGAATAGTGTTGAGCGATACTGCTCGATATCTAAAAATATCGGATCGGAATGGTATCGCCGATATCACTAAAATATCGGCGATACCCGATACCGATACCGGAAGTCCAATGTAAGTCTATGGGAACCAAATATCGACATTAAAAAAAACCATTCTTGCCTTGTTGGTTAATTGTACATGAAGGAAAACAACAAAGAGTAATGTAGAATGTATTGGGGGAGGTTGAGGAGACAATAAAGGCATACATGTTTAACCCAATGCATTGGAATAGCATTAATATATTTTTTTTTGGAAATACGTTTGGATTGACGAACAAATTGACAATGTTGTTAACCTTTTTTCTATTTTGGCAAATATGTATGTTTCACAACTTCCATGCTCTTCACCTTTTTAACTTTTGCCAGTGCCACACTTTCTCCTTCATAATCTTCAGCAGCATCATCTTTCTCATCAAATTATTCTTCATCTTCACCTTCTTAATCTTCTTCTTAAACTTCTTGCTATTCATGTTTTTGTTTACATTACTCATATTGTTATTATTAAACCATTAATCTTCTTCATATTCAAATTCTTCATCTTCTTCCTCTTCATCTTCTTCATCATATTCTTATTTGTGACAGAGATTCCTGTACTTGTAATTTGTAAAAGTATGAATTTTTCACCCTTCCGTTCTTGCTGTCACAAAAGATTTAAATTACAACAGTATTTGTCCGTGTTCAGTTTAGCCTGCAGCAGCAGGCATTTTCCAGGGGCACCATGAGGAGGAACGGACTCACTCCCATACACTGCTTAGTCTTCTTCTGCTTAGAATTTAGAGCATATATTTTGCTCTTAATTTTGGTCTTATACTTCATGTTCTTCTGCTTTTTGATCTTCTGCTTATTGTTCTTCTGTCTCTTGTTCTGTATCTTGTAGTTTGTCTTAACCTTCTTTGTCCTGTTGGTGATCTTCTTCTGGGTAATCTTTTATTTTTTCTTTGTGATGGTGTTCAGGCTGGTTGGCTTCATGCTCGTCGTCCTTGTTGTCGTCATCTTCTTCTGGGTGGTCTTTAAGGTCGTCTAATTTCCGAGAACCAGCTGACGTTACTGGAACCCGGACCGGTATCAGATGGGACAAGAGACAATGGAAGTAACGAGGACCAGCTGACTGTGCTGGAACCCGGAGGGGCAGCAGAAGGAAAAGAGGCAATGTCACAACCGAGTACCAGCTGACGTTACTGTGACACAGTTACTAAGCAGGAGGTACCTGTGCTCCAAAGCACTACCAAGGACCAGCAGACGTTGCTGGAACTCGTATACGGAGATGGAGGCACCTAGGCCAAAGGCACTGGGGAGAATCAGTTGACGGTACTGGACCCCGGACGGGTAGCAGAAGGAAAAGAGGCAATGTCACAACCGAGTACCAGCTGACGTTACTGTGACACGGTTACTAAGCAGGAGGTACCTGTGCTCCAAAGCACTACCAAGGACCAGCAGACGTTGCTGGAACTCGTATACGGAGATGGAGGCACCTAGGCCAAAGGCACTGGGGAGAACCAGTTGACGGTACTGGACCCCGGACGGGTAGCAGAAGGAAAAGAGGCAATGTCACAACCGAGTACCAGCTGACGTTACTGTGACACGGTTACTAAGCAGGAGGTACCTGTGCTCCAAAGCACTACCAAGGACCAGCAGACGTTGCTGGAACTCGTATACGGAGATGGAGGCACCTAGGCCAAAGGCACTGGGGAGAACCAGTTGACGGTACTGGACCCCGGACGGGTAGCAGAAGGAAAAGAGGCAATGTCACAACCGAGTACCAGCTGACGTTACTGTGACACGGTTACTAAGCAGGAGGTACCTGTGCTCCAAAGCACTACCAAGGACCAGCAGACGTTGCTGGAACTCGTATACGGAGATGGAGGCACCTAGGCCAAAGGCACTGGGGAGAACCAGTTGACGGTACTGGACCCCGGATGGGTAGCAGAAGGAAAAGAGGCAATTTCACAACCGAGTACCAGCTCACGTTACTGTGACACGGTTACTAAGCAGGAGGTACCTGTGCTCCAAAGCACTACCAAGGACCAGCAGACGTTGCTGGAACTCGTATACGGAGATGGAGGCACCTAGGCCAAAGGCACTGGGGAGAACCAGTTGACGGTACTGGACCCGGACGGGTAGCAGAAGGAAAAGAGGCAATGTCACAACCGAGTACCAGCTGACGTTACTGTGACACGGTTACTAAGCAGGAGGTACCTGTGCTCCAAAGCACTACCAAGGACCAGCAGACGTTGCTGGAACTCGTATACGGAGATGGAGGCACCTAGGCCAAAGGCACTGGGGAGAACCAGTTGACGGTACTGGACCCCGGATGGGTAGCAGAAGGAAAAGAGGCAATGTCACAACCGAGTACCAGCTGACATTACTGTGACACGGTTACTAAGCAGGAGGTACCTGTGCTCCAAAGCACTACCAAGGACCAGCAGACGTTGCTGGAACTCGTATACGGAGATGGAGGCACCTAGGCCAAAGGCACTGGGGAGAACCAGTTGACGGTACTGGACCCCGGACGGGTAGCAGAAGGAAAAGAGGCAATGTCACAACCGAGTACCAGCTGACGTTACTGTGACACGGTTACTAAGCAGGAGGTACCTGTGCTCCAAAGCACTACCAAGGACCAGCAGACGTTGCTGGAACTCGTATACGGAGATGGAGGCACCTAGGCCAAAGGCACTGGGGAGAACCAGTTGACGGTACTGGACCCCGGACGGGTAGCAGAAGGAAAAGAGGCAATGTCACAACCGAGTACCAGCTGACGTTACTGTGACACGGTTACTAAGCAGGAGGTACCTGTGCTCCAAAGCACTACCAAGGACCAGCAGACGTTGCTGGAACTCGTATACGGAGATGGAGGCACCTAAGCCAAAGGCACTGGGGAGAACCAGTTGACGGTACTGGACCCCGGACGGATAGCAGAACGCACCCATGAAAATGTAAGTTGACAGGACGCAAGCCGTCCGCAGTTACCGAATCACACAGTCCTACAGTGGGTGCTTGTCCTATTGTCACAATGGAAACAGCCTTTATTTACATATCCCACAGCACACATAGGAATCACCTAAACTGCAGGCACCATAGAGTCGGCTAACCCGAATGCAACACGACAGCACAACTTATTGGAGGATAATTGACGTTCACACTGCCAGGAAACAGCTGTCGTGCTGTAACCAGGCTGGCCAGGAGTCAGTACCCCTGCCAATTACTTACGAGCAACAAATGGCGGTGTTGTAGCCCAGGGAGTAGAGTTCAGGTGGTAGAAAAATGAACATAACAGGAGACATGGAAAACGTTGCCAAACAGTTATTTAATCTGAAAACGGACAGGCAAATTCAGGTGAGATCCATGCCTTGTTCATTTTCAGAAAAGTAAGCCGGTCTACATTCTCTGAGGATAGTCGCATGCGACGGTCTGTTAGTACACCACCTGCAGCACTAAAGACGCGCTCAGATAATACACTGGCAGCAGGGCAAGCCAGCACCTCCAATGCATACTGGCTAAGCTCTGGAAAGGTATCCAACTTAGAGACCCAAAATTTGAAAGGGGAAGAGGCATCTGGGAGTACACTTAGAGGGAAAGACAAGTAGTCTGTCACCATCTTACGGAAACGTTGCTTCCTGGTGACTGGAGCCGTCTCGGATGGTGTAGACCTTGCTGGCGCTGTCACAAAACTTCGCCACATTTGTAACATACAGCTCTTGCCCTGTGCAGAGGCGCTGCTTGTGCTCCCTCTTGTTGTAGAGGTGTCTACACTGCCTCGACGCACAGAGCTGCTTTGTAAAGCAGTAGCAGCAGCAGCTCTCTCGGCTGGAATGTACAACAGTATGGATTGCACCAGTGTGTCTTGGTACTCCCGCATTTTACGGTCCCGGTTCCCCGGTGTGATGAGGGTTTGTAAGTTGTCCCGGTAGCGAGGGTCTAGGAGGGTGTACACCCAATAATCTGACGTGGTGAGAATGTGGGCGATGCGGCGGTCGTTTCTCAGGCACTGAAGCATGAAATCAACCATGTGCTGCAGACTCCTAACTGGCCAACAAAAGCTGTCCTCTGGAAGAGGCGTCATCTCTGCCTCCTCTGCATCACCCCACCCTCGCTCTACATACTGACTAGAGCGTTGTGTACCTCCCTCTGTAGGGATTTCTTCCTCCTCCATTGACTCCTCCTCCTCCTCATCCTCCTCACAAAGTGAGCCCTGCCCAGCCCTTTGTGAGGAACCACGTTGCGCTGACTGTCCTGAAGGTAATTGAATTTGTGACTCCTCATCCTCCACCTCTTCCAAAACCTCTTCCTTTAGTGCTTTCAGTGATTTCTGAAGCAGGCAGATAAGGGGGACAGTCATGCTGACTAGTGCATCATCTGCACTCGCCATCCGCGTTGAGACATCAAACGCACGCAAAACGTCGCAGATGTCCTTCATAGAGGCCCACTCAGTAGTGGTGAAGTGTGGACGGCGCAAAGAGCGACTTGATTGCGCCTGATGCAGCTGATACTCCATTACTGCTGTCTGCTGCTCACACAACCGCTCCAACATATGTAACGTGGAATTCCACCTGGTGGGTACGTCACATATGATGCGATGTTCAGGAAGGCGAAATCGGCGTTGCACTCTAGGCGGACCTTCTGCAGCAGTCCAGCAAGATCCGGATAGTCCCTCAAAAAACTCTGCACGACCAAGTTGAGCACATGTGCCAGACATGTTATGTGAGTAAGGTTGCCAAGGCCAAGAGCTGCCACCAGATTTCGGCCATTGTCACACACTACCAAGCCTGGCTGGAGATTCGCAGGCAAAAACCACACGTCGCTCTCCTGCTTGATGGCATTCCAGACCTCCTGCGCTGTGTGGCTTAGATTCCCCATTGAAATCATTTTCAGGACGGCCTGTTGACGTTTGGCCACGGCTGTGCTCATATCGGTCGCAACAGGTAAGCTTTCACGGGTCCATGTGGAGGTATACCGTGACGGCTCGTGCAGCGATGATTCTGAGGAACTGGAGTAGGAGGAGGAATCAATGTGTACAGACTGGATTCCTGCAATCCTTGGAGTTGGCAGAACACGTACAGCGCCACTGGCAAGATCTGTACCCGGCTCCACAACATTGACCCAATGGGCAGTGAGGGAAAGGTATCGTCCCTGGCCATGGGTACTGGTCCACGCATCGGTGGTCAGGTGGACCCTGCTACTGACGGCGTTTAGGAGCGCATGTTTAATGTTTCCCTCGACATGTTTTTGCAGAGCAGGGACGGCTTGCCTGCTGAAATAAAATCGGCTTGGCACATTATATTGTGGGACTGCCAATGCCATTAAGTTCCTGAAACTGTCAGTCTCCACCAGCCTGAATGACAGCATTTCAAGGGACAGGAGTTTTGCAATGCCAGCATTCAGAGCCTGTGCTCGTGGATGGTTTGCCGAGTATGGCCATCTTTTATCCCATGCCTGTGCTACCGATGGCTGTTTTGTGGCCTGGGAGTGTGACGATGACTGTGAACTTGCTGCTGTGGGTGGAATAACAGTTTGTCTATGGACAACAGTGACCGAGGTTCTTCCATGGAGATCCTGTGAGGAAGCCGAACCAGGTGTGTGTGAGCTGGAGGTAGAGGCTCCAACAGGACCTGAAGATGTAGGTGCTGCTGTAGGTTGGCCTACATCTCCAGTGTGTCTTTGTAACTCAGCTACGTGCTTTGTCCGTACATGTTTCCACATATTTGTGGTATTCAGGTTACTGATATTTTTACCTCTTTTAACTTTTTGCTTACACAGCTTGCATTGAACATAGCAAATATCATCTACAAGTCTGTCAAAAAAGGACCACGCAGTGCAAGTCATGGGAGCGCCAATTTTGACATTTCTAAGAGAACTGCTCCCAACAGTTGCCAAACTGGAGGCTACAGGCAAGCGAGTCTGCAGCCTACCTCTCCCTCCTCTTTGTACCGTTGGGACAATCTCTTCCTCAGAGCTGCTCCCACCACCTTCCTGTTGCTCACGCCATGTTGGGTCTCGGACTTCATCATCTCCACTACCCTCTTCCAACACCTGCTGCTGTTGGATGGTCTGGGCAGCACCATGCTCCACAAAACCTGGCACCTGAGTCTCATCATCATCATGAGATGCGTTCTGCGGTGTGCTGTCCATCGGCACTGGCTCACCCGCCTCTTCAGATTGAGAGAGACACAGCTGTTGCGCATCACTGCATACTCCCTCTTCTTCAAATTGCAGAATGCTGCTTGCCTGTGCCCGTGTTTGCGAGCCAACAGATTCTTAGAACAGAAGCAGAGACTCAGCTGGCTCCTGTACAGAACTCTCTGACTGCCTGGGCAATTTGACAGGCGGTGAACAGACAGATGGTTGCTCAACAGTGTTGTGTTCCTGAGAGGAGGTGGAAGGAATTGAAGTCGATGCATTGGCTGCCATCCAACCAACAACGGCTTCAATTTGTTCTTCCCGCAGCAGGGGGGGCACGCCGAGCTCCTACCAAAGTGCGCATAAAGGAATGCTCATGGGTAAAACTGGTGGATGCTGTGTCACTGAGGGCGGCAGCAGCCACAGAATCACCACGTCCTCTCCCTGCTGAAACTCCACGGCCACGACCACGTGCCTTACTCACTGACTTCTTGGTAGATTGATAAAGAAAGTCAGAAAAGTTATAAGGCCTAAGTGTGGTTATTACGCAGAGACTGAAGTGAACACTGAAACACAACTGTTCACAATCTGTGAAAGGCTACTCCTTTGTCTACTTCTATAGTGTTTGCAACCAATGTATTGGATACGGATGGAAGCGCGTCACACTAATAGATTATATTTATTTTAAATGGAATGGAGCAGAACCAATTGGAGAGAAATGACAAGGATGAGGCACTGAGACACGCTCAGCAGAGTACAAGCAGCAGTGCTTGAACAAGTAACTGGAGCGTGATGTGCACTCAAAAAATAAAAAACACAGACTGAAGTGAACACTGAAACACAACTGTTCACAATCTGTGAAAGGCTATTCCTTTGTCTACTTCTATAGTGTTTGCAACCAATGTATTGGATACGGATGGAAGCGCGTCACACTAATAGATTATATTTATTTTAAATGGAATGGAGCAGAACCAATTGGAGAGAAATGACAAGGATGAGGCACTGAGACACGCTCAGCAGAGTACAAGCAGCAGTGCTTGAACAAGTAACTGGAGCGTGATGTGCACTCAAAAAATAAAAAACACAGACTGAAGTGAACACTGAAACACAACTGTTCACAATCTGTGAAAGGCTACTCCTTTGTCTACTTCTATAGTGTTTGCAACCAATGTATTGGATACGGATGGAAGCGCGTCACACTAATAGATTATATTTATTTTAAATGGAATGGAGCAGAACCAATTGGAGAGAAATGACAAGGATGAGGCACTGAGACACGCTCAGCAGAGTACAAGCAGCAGTGCTTGAACAAGTAACTGGAGCGTGATGTGCAATCAAAAATAAAAAACACAGACTGAAGTGAACACTGAAACACAACTGTTCACAATCTGTGAAAGGCTACTCCTTTGTCTACTTCTATAGTGTTTGCAACCAATGTATTGGATACGGATGGAAGCGCGTCACACTAAAATTTAAATTGCATGGAGCAGCAAGAATTACACTGAAGAAAAAAAAAAGAGTCTGTGAGTGACACGTGCAGATGCCTACAGACAGCGTTGCATGCAGAGCAAACTGCAGCGTCACCTGCACTCACACACACCTTGCAGAGCTGTTAAAACAACACTGCAGGCAAAAGGAAGCTTTACACAGCGGTTGGTGCTAGCCTGCCTAAAGCACAGTACACTAAATCGCAATCTCTAACTGTCCTCAGAGTCAGCACAGCAGCGTTCTGTCCCTTACTGAATTCACAGCACAGTGACGCTAAAATGGCGGCGGCGCCTTTTATAGTGCATTCTGACATCATTTCAGCATCCAATCACAGCCATGCCATTAGTTAACATGACCGCAGCAGTACAGGATGTGCCCACACTTCTTAGGATTCCTCATTGGCTGACTAAAATCACATTGCCTCTCAAAGAATTATGGGAACTTCCGATTCCGGTATACGATATATGGAAAATATCGGAACTAAGTATCGAAAGTCCGATACAGCTAATATCGGCCGATACCCGATACTTGCGGTATCGTATCGCTCAACACTAATTGTGAAAAATTAATGAACTGGTATCTTGAAAGCTGCTGGTGGTTTATAAGTAGGCTCTGTGTTAACCTACCAAAAATAATAATAAATATAAAATAAATAAACACCGCGCTAATCAAGGACACCTGATAAGATTAAGTGATTAAATATAACAATAAAGCAAAATGATGAACTCACTGTCGACTGCAGAGTTCCTAGAAAAATTTGTAGGATATTCACTCCAGGTATATGCTGAAATAATGAGACAGCCAGTGAATTGTCAGTTTCTACTGGATTTTGAAATATGCCTCATATAACTATACTTACTGGTGATTACAGATTGGGGTGTACAGCAATATTCCAAAGATCAAAGGTAAAAAAATTTTATACGGATTTGACTTGCGCCAAAATGATCTAAATAAGACAAAAACGGGGGGGAGGCTAATAATTAAAAGACTTATAGAATTTCGCTATAAATATGTATAGATATAGTAATGATAATGAGTACTTACAGGAAAAATATGTTCATAAATGTTGTCTCCCCTTGAATAATGAGTCACAAGATTCAGTGATATTTCAATAATGGCACATTAGAAGAAATATATATGCTGATATAGACAAATTATGGACCCAAAACAGGTTCAAATCATGTTCCTGCTCAAAGCCTTGCTGTAATAAATGTTGTGAATACGGTAATTATATATTGATACAGGGAATCCACATAGAGATAGCAAATGACCGCTATACTCACAATATGTGATGAAGATCTAAGTAGCTGCAGAGAGAACCATCATATGTAGCGTTGATACATATGCTGGTACAGATAAAATGTGTGTCCGTGCCAGTTTCCAATCTAGCTGCTGCTCCAGACCTTACTGTGATAAGTATTTATATGTTCATGCAGGAAGTCTACATAAGGATGGCAAATGAGCATTATACTCACTGTATGTGATTGAATCTGATCAGCTGCGGGAAATGCCACCGCATGGAGCGTTGCTAGGAGGAGGTCGACAAACACTCGGCGCGCCCCGGCCGGAAGCAGCGCCGAGGTAGCGACAGGAAAGGGCGGGACAATAAGGTGACGTCACCGATTAGTCGCACCTACGTGGAGGTGCAGGGGCTGAATTTGCTGATGCGTTGCTAGGGAATACTATCCCTCTTCATCAGAGCTAGCTTTCCTGTCGCTACTCGGCGCTGCTTCCGGCCGGGCGCGCCGAGTGTTTGTCGACCTCCTCCTAGCAACACTCCATGCGGTGGCATTTCCCGCAGCTGATCAGATTCAATCACATACAGTGAGTATAACGCTCATTTGCCATCCTTATGTAGACTTCCTGCATGAACATATAAATACTTATCACTAGTGTTGAGCGATACTTTCCGATATCCAAAAATATCGGATCGGAATGGTATCGCCGATATCACTAAAATATCGGCGATACCGATACCGATACCGGAAGTCCCATGTAAGTCTATGGGAACAAAATATCGCAACTAAAAAAAACCTTTCTTTCGTTGTAAACACAAAATATACACACATAGAATACATATATATATATACAGTTAGGTCCATAAATATTTGGACAGAGACAACATTTATCTAATTTTGGTTCTAGACATTACCACAATGAATTTGAAACAAAACAAATCAGATGCAGTTGAAGTTCAGACTTTCAGCTTTCATTTGAGGGTATCCACATTAAAATTGGATGAAGGGTTTAGGAGTTTCAGCTCCTTAACATGTGCCACCCTGTTTTTAAAGGGACCAAAAGTAATTGGACAGATTAAATAATTGTAAATAAAATGTTCATTTCTAGTACTTGGTTGAAAACCCTTTGTTAGCAATGACTGCCTGAAGTCTTGAACTCATGGACATCACCAGACACTGTGTTTCCTTCTTTTTGATGCTCTGCCAGGCCTTCACCGCGGTGGTTTTCAGTTGTTGCTTGTTTGTGGGCCTTTCTGTCTGAAGTTTAGTCTTTAACAAGTGAAATGCATGTTCAATTGGGTTGAGATCAGGTGACTGACTTGGCCATTCAAGAATATTCCACTTCTTTGCTTTAATAAACTCCTGGGTTGCTTTGGCTTTATGTTTTGGGTCATTGTCCATCTGTAGTATGAAACGACGACCAATCAGTTTGGCTGCATTTGGCTGGATCTGAGCACACAGTATGGCTCTGAATACCTCAGAATTCATTCGGCTGTTTCTGTCCTGTGTCACATCATCAATAAACACTAGTGACCCAGTGCCACTGGCAGCCATGCATGCCCAAGCCACCACACTGCTTCCGCCATGTTTTACAGATGATGTGGTATGCTTTGGATCATGAGCTGTACCACGCCTTCACCATACTTTTCTCTTTCCATCATTCTAGTAGAGGTTGATCTTGGTTTCATCTGTCCAAAGAATGTTCTTCCAGAACTGTGCTGGCTTTTTTAGATGTTTTTTTAGCAAAGTCCAGCCTAGCCTTTTTATTCTTGATTCTTATGAGTGGCTTGCACCGTGCAGTGAACCCTCTGTATTTAATTTCATGCAGTCTTCTCTTTATGGTAGATTTGGATATTGATACGCCTACCTCCTGGAGAGTGTTGTTCACTTGGTTGGCTGTTGTGAAGGGTTTCTCTTCACCATGGAGAGTATTCTGCGATCATCACCACTGTTGTCTTCCGTGGGCGCCCAGGTCTTTTTGCATTGATGAGTTCACCAGTGCTTTCTTTCTTTCTCAGAATGTACCAAACTGTAGATTTTGCCACTCCTAAAGTTGTAGCAATTTCTCGGATGGGTTTTTTCTGTTTTTTTGCAGCTTAAGGATAGCTTGTTTCACCTGCATGGAGAGCTTCTTTGACCGCATGTTTCCTTCACAGCTAAACCTTCCAAATGCAAACACCACACCTCAAATCAACACCAGCCCTTTTATCTGCTTAATTGAGAATGATATAATGAAGGGATTGCCCACACCTGTCCATGAATAGCCTTGGAGTCAATTGTCCAATTACTTTTGGTCCCTTTAAAAACAGGGTGGCACATGTTAAGGAGCTGAAACTCCAAACCCTTCATCCAATTTTATTGTGGATACCCTCAAATGAAAGCTGAAAGTCTGAACTTCAACTGCATCTGATTTGTTTTGTTTCAAATTCATTGTGGTAATGTCTAGAACCAAAATTAGATAAATGTTGTCTCTGTCCAAATATTTATGGACCTAACTGTATATATACATGTCATTGTGACATATATATATACATATATGTATAGTTTATACACTTCTACATAGTAAAATAGCCTCTGATTCAATTGCGGGTAAAGCGGCTTCTGTGAAAAGACAGAAGCACCCGACATGAAATGACACTTGGTGTACATAGGGTTAACCATGTCTTTTCATGTCGTTTGCTATCTGATTTGCACAAACAATTACATCAGTCTATGTGTGCAAAATTTCACACCTGTAGGGGTTAATTAAAGTTGTAAATTCGTTGTAAAAAAAACGGACTTTTTGCTACGAATTTACACCTTTAATTAACCCTACAGGTGTGGAAATTTTGCACACATAGACTGATGTAATTGTTTGTGCAAATCAGATAGCAAAGGACATGGTTAACCCTATGTACACCAAGTGTCATTTCATGTCGGGTTCTGCATTTTCACAAAAGCCGGCAATTGAATTAGCGGCTATTATACTATGTAGAAGTGTATGAACTTAAATATAAATATATATATATGTGTCACAAATTCAATGACATGTATTATTATATATATATATATTGAGGTGTAAAATTGTTTAAAAAAAATGCGTGGGCTCCCGCCCTATTTTCGCAACCAGACATACAAAGCCAGCGAATGGGGGCAGATAATAATAGCCCAGAGAGGGACCATTATTTTTGGCCCCCCCTGGCTACTAACATCTGCCCCAGACACCCCAAAAAAGACAAATCTATAATTAGATTCGCCCTTTCTGGCACTTTGCCCATCTATTCCCATTGCCCTGTAGCGGTGGCGAATGGGTTAATATGGGGTTAAAGCCCTTGCAATTGAAAGGTGACCTTAAGCCAGGTTAATAATTGAGAGCTGTCAATTAGACAACTATCAATTATTAATCCTATTGCATGAAATAAAAATAAAAACACACACTTTAATTAAAATCATTTTAATGAAATAAAGACACATGTTTTTGACCATCTTTTATTTGACTGCAAAAAACCATTTCCTGTAATAAAAATAAAATAAAAAAGCAAAATTATTCTTACCTATCCCATGCACAGTCAGGTCCCACGGTGTAATCCTTCAGAAAGGGTTAATGTTTACTGCAGGGACCGCAGCTAATGCTGCAGCCTCACAGTAAACCCCCAAATGAATGAGTTCCTGTCATGTATAGTGTACAGTTCCTATAGCGTCTTGTGCTTGGGTGCGAGGAAAACACATGAGACACACGTTGATATGAAATGACTTGTATTACTTCATACAAGCATGCAGAAAAGGTCACAGTTTGCAGGAACAGAGGCAGGAGACACAGCAGGCCAGAGTAACTTCAAGCTCTACAATAACTCTCCAAAGCAGGTTCAGGATCTCTTCTCTGTACCGTAATTCCTCTGCAAACATGGATTCACCAGACAGCGGTTTCCAGAGTCCAAAAGTGTTCCAAAGTTTCCTCAGTAGGAAATAGCTGGAGTCCAAAATCCTAGGTTTCCAGGAGTCAGGTCACAGGCTGACTGAAGCTTGATTCAGGAGCACTGATTGTTCAGCTGAGGCTGCTTAAGAAGCAAGAGGAGAGAATCAGGGCGGAAACATGAAAGCTGGAACCTCCATATTAACTGAGGGCAAGATAGCTGCAGCAAGACAGAAAGCAAAATGGCCGACGGAAAACTGAGTTTCAAGGAACATGTCAAAAGAGACAAAGAAACTTACATTACTCCCCCCTTAGGGACAACCTCCGGATGACCTCAGACCAGGCTTGTCAGGGTACCTCTGATGAAACTAGCGGAGCAGGCGAGGAGCATTTACATTATTGACTGGCTCCCATGAGTTGTCCTCCACTGGGTAGCCCTGCCATTTAATCAAATATTGCAACTGATTTCTGTACAACTGGAATCTAGAATCCTTTCCACCATAAATTCTTCCTGACCATTGACCAGCACTGGGTCAGGGCAAGGAGAAGAGCGTCCAGGAAACGTATTGGGTGTTGCAGCCTTTAGTAGGGATACATGAAAGATAGGGTGGATTCTCATAGTTCTGGGCAGTTGAAGACGACAAGCAACAGCACTTATATCTTATGATCTTATAAGGTCCAATGTACTAATGTCCCAATTTAGACGATGGAATCTTTATTTTAAGATTTCTGGTTGACAGCCAGACCAAATCTCCTACCTTGAAAGCTGGTGCAGGTTTACGAAATTTATCTGCTGCTTTCTTGTACCTTTCCTGAGCCAATTCTAGATTTTCCTTTAGAAGATCCATATTCTTTTGTAAAGAAGTGATTCTTTCAGCCACTGCCGGCAAGGGCGTATCTATGGGAAATCGAGGAAGAATGTTAGGATGATAACCTAGATTGGAGTAAAAAGGAGACTGCTTAGTGGAGGCGCTCTGAGAGTTGTTATAAGAGAACTCAGCCAGTGGAAGTAGATCCACCCAATATCCTGTAGGTGGCAGATAAAACAGCGGAGATACTGCTCCCAGGGTCTGATTGGTTCGTTCTGTCTGTCCATTAGTTGGGGATGAAAAGCAGAAGAAAGGTTTACTTTAATGTCCAATGCGGCACAGAAATTTTGCCAAAACCTTGAAGTGAATTGCACCCCTCGATCGAAATGACCTCATCCGGTACTCCATGTAAGCGAAACACATTCTTAATCATTAAGTCTGATGTCTGTTTTGCAGGGGTAAACCGACACAAGGATAAAATGAGCTGCCTTTGTTTAAACGATCAACCACCACTAGAATGGTGTTTTCCCTTGAGAGGTTGGTAACTCCACAATGAAGTCCATAGAAATGGATCCCCACGGGCAGGACGGGGTGGGAAGAGGTTGTAACAGACCAGTTGGTGAGGAGCGAGGTGTTTTGCATTTGCACAGACTTCACTTGAAGTGACATAGTTTAAAACATCTTTCCTGTAAGTGGGCCACCAAAAGAAACGAGAAAGAAATTCTTGTGTCTTTAGATTCCCCTATGCCCGGCTATCTTGGAATCGTGGATGAGTTGCAATACTCTCAATCTGACTGTTTCAGGTATATACAGACGTTGTCCCTGAATCCACACACCATTCTTAAAAACAAGACTTACGTCCCTTGGGGGTTGAGCCAACAAAGAATCCGCATGGTATGCTTCCTTGATGTCCTTAAGTAGGTCTTGATTATGAATCACTCCCAGGAATCTAGAGACAGGAAGAATTAGTTTAGGAGGAGTAAGTGGACGTGTCTCTGCTGAATGAATCCTGAGAGTGCATCAGCCTTTCCATTGCGCGATCCTGGTCTATAAGAAATTACAAAATTAAATTGGTTTAGGAAAAGATTCCAGCGAGCCTGGCGAGGAGTCAGGCACTTAGCCGACCTGATAAATTCAAGGTTACGATGGTCTGTCAGGACGACTATTTGCTGTGCAGCTCCCTGAAGAAGGTGTCTCCATTCCTTGAAGGCGGCAATAATGGCCAACAATTCTCTATTGCCCACATGTAGTTCCTCTCAGCCGAAGACAAACTGCTGGGGAAAAGAAGGCACAGGGATGCAAGACATTCTTCTCACCTGTTCTTGAGAGAGTATAGCTCCAACGGCACAGTCTGAAGCATCCACTCTATTATGAAGGCAAGCTCGGGGTTGGGATGTACTAAGATAGGTGCGGTGGTAAATTTATCCTTTAAACAGGAAAATGCTTCCTGCGTTGCGAGGTTCAGGAGAACCTAGACTGTTTCCGTGTAAGTTGGGTGATAGGTGACACTACCTCAGAGAAATTCCTAATGAAACGTCTATAGAAGTTGGCAAACCGATGAAGCGCTGCACCTCCTTCACATTTCTAGGAATTGGCCAATCCTTGATGGCTTGGGTCTTGCTTCCATCCATACTAATCCCTTGCGTAGATAGTACATACCCCAGAAATTGAATTTCGGTCCTATGGAATTCAACTTTTCAAGTTTGATGTAGAGATGGTTTTGTCTTAGGCGTTTTAAGACCATTCTCACATGTCCATGATGTTCCTCTGTGGAGTTAGAAAAAATTAGAATATCATCCAGATAAATCACACAAATGTATCTAGAAGATCCCTGAAGATGTCATTCACCAAGTGTTGGAAAGTGGCTGGGGCGGGTACTCAGACCAAAAGGCATAACTAGATATTCAAAGTGTCCATAGCGTGACCTGAATGCAGTCTTCCATTCATCCCCAGGTTAATACGGACCAAGTTATAGGCCCCACGGAGATCCAGTTTAGAGAAAATTTTGTGCGGCCGCACTCTCTCCAACAACTCAGGGATTAAAAGCAATGGATAACGGTTTCTATTTGTAACCTTATTGAGTTCCTATAGTCTATGCAGGGTCTCAGAGATCCATCTTTCTTCTTCACAAAGAAGTGGGTGCACCTGCGGGGGGATGAAGAGGGGCGTATGAGCCTTTGGCTAGATTTTCATCTATGTAGTCCTTCAAGCTTTTAGCTCGGGCCCCGCTAGGGGGTAGATCTTACCAAAAGGTATCTCGGCTCCAGGCAATAATTCAAATTGGACATCATATGGACGGTGAGGAGGAAACTGATCAGCGTTCTTCTTGTACATAAATCCCATAGTCCTGGTATTACAGCTGGTAGTTCAGGGACTGACATGGTTCCTTTAGGAACAGAGCAAGCTGAAATCCTTGATCATCTGTTTTCCGGAAAGTGTAATTCCTTGGTCTCCCGTTTAATCGTAGGATTCTGCGCCTGTAGCCATGGTTAGCCCTAGAATAATGGGAAAGTGGGGAGAAGAGATAAGCATAAAAGACATTTTCCTGATGATCTTTACCCATAAGGACCCTCAAAGGCTCTGTTTCCTGATCCACTGGTCCAGAGGTCAGCAGGGAGCCATCCACAGTCTCCATCTGTACTGGAGTAGCCTTCTTAAATGAAAAGTATCCCTGTTTCAGAGCAAAGGAGATATCCATAAATTTCCACTTGCTCCTGAGTCGATCATAGCAGAGCTAGACACCCAGACTGAGTCAACCAGAGTTTGATGGAAAGGAAGCAATGAGAATTGTTTCTTTTACAACTCAGCTGGGACACCGCTGAGGAAACTTGAAAATTGCAGCGTTTATACCGTCATTGTCCCCAGAAACTAACAGAGTTTAAGTCCGAAAAATCAAGATCTCTTGCAGCAGATCTCTCTGGAATTGAGGTTCGGACATGGACAGAGCTCCTCTCGCAACACTCACAGTGAATGACTGCTGCAGTAGTCTTACGAGAACGGTGGGGCAGTTTATAATGAAGTGCCTGACTTACACAGTAAAACATAGATTTTCCTTTATACGATGTTCTTTGCGTGCATCATAACCGTCTTTGTAAAGAGTCCACCTGCATGGGTTCAGGTTTGGTTCCTTGTGATCTACTCAAAGGTTCTTAGCTGAGGAGGGAGGTAGGAAAAGGTTAGTGCGATTATTTTCGAACCATCTCTCTTGTCTGCGTTCAGTCAGACGAGCATCAATACGGATACAATAGTTTAAAGTCACCTAACGCAGTGGGAGGGTCGGCACGAGCAAGTTCATCCTTAATCAGTGGAGACAACCCTTTCCGAAAAATAGATTTTTTGGCGGAAGTGTCCCAAGTGGTTCAAGAGCCCATCTCCTGAAATCCAAGGCATATTCGGCTACTGAACGTTACCTTGGCGCAAAGTTAACATGGCTGCTTCAGCTGTTGCACCTCGATTGGGGTCATCAAAACCTGCCCATGGCTGAATAAAAGCATCAAGGTGATTCAAACAATCATCCCCAATCTCAATCAGAGGGTTTGCCCACATCAAAGCCTTATTGGTAAGCAACATGATTATAGTAAGCCTTTGGATCGTTCAGTGGGAAATTGGTGAAGCATGTGCAGAGAAAAATAGATTGCATTGGTTAATAAATCCCCTGAATTTCTCCTTCCTGCCAAAACGAAAAGGAGGTAACTTGGGGATCCCAGAATCGGGGTTATGGCGGAAAAGCTGGACTCGTTCTTCTGGCCTCAATCTGGTGTAATTCCTGGGTTAGTTTGTCCAAAACTTGCAAATTATGAAAAGTGGGTCCTGTAGGCTTGCAAAAGGGTCTTTTGTCTTTATATCTGCAAGGTTGTATCAGTCACTCCGCAAAGCTTTTTGGGGCCTCCTCTTCCAGATTTTTTTAAAGGCAGAAGTGCGGAGGAGAAGAGAAAGGAAAAAAAAAAACAATAGTGTTTACCTGTGGTAAACACCCAGAGTAAATTTAAGGGAATGCGCTCACGGAATGGTTGTGAGAAGTCACAACCACTGTCATCACAGAAGGTATTAAACGGAATCTGATATCCACAGTACAGCGCACGGCTTTCCCGACCCAGCAGACCAAAATTGGCTCCTGAATTTGTATGTATGTGTCGTTCCTATAGGTTTGTGCTTGGGTGGAGGAAAACACATGGACAAGTTGTTTTTGGAAATGCTTGTATTATTCTAAAGCATGCAGAAAGGTCACGTTTGCAGGAAGGAGGCAGGGAAACAGAGGCCAGAGTCTTAAGCTCTACAATAACTCTCAAAGAGGTTCAGGATCTCTTCTCGTACCGTAATTCCTCGAAAACAGGGATTCACCAGCAGCAGGTTTCCGAGTCCAAAAGTGTTCAAGTTCCTCGTGGAAATAGCTGGGTCCAAAATCTAGGTTTCCGGGTCAGGTAAGGCGATGAAGCTTGATTCGGAGCACTGATTGTTCAGTGAGGTGCTTAAGAAGCAAGAGGAGGAATCGGGCGGGAAATGAAGCTGGGAACCTCCATAAACTGAGGGCAAGATAGCGCGCAAGACAGAAGCAAAATGGCCGACGGAAAAACTGAGTTTCAAGGAACATGTCAAAAGGACAAAAACTTACATTAACCCCCCCCTTTTAGGGACAACCTCGGTAAACCTCAGCCACTTGTCAGGGTACCTCTGATGAAACTGGCGGAGCAGGCGAGGGATTTCATTATTAATGGCTCCAGAGTTGTCCTCCATGGGTAGCCTGCCATTTAATCAAATTTTTTGCAACTGATTTCTGTACAACCTGGAATCTAGAATCCTTTCCACCATAATTCTTCCTGACCTTGACGCACTGGGTCAGGGCAAGGAGAAGAGCGTCCGGAACGTATTGGGTGTTGCAGCTTTAGTAGGGATACATGAAAGACAGGGGGATTCTCATTGTTCTGGGCAGTTGAAGCGACAAGCAACAGCACTTAAATCTTACTGATCTTAATGGGTCCAATGTACTAATGTCCAATTTAGACGATGGAATCTTTATTTTAAGATTTTTTTGGTTGCGCCAGCCAAATCTCCTACCTTGAAAGCTGGTGCGGTTTTACGAAATTTATTGCTGCTTTCTTGTACCTTTTCCCGGCCCAAATTTAGATTTTCCTTTAGAAGATCCATTATTCTTTTGTAAAGAAGTGATTCTTTCAGCCATGCGGGGAGGGCGTATTATGGGAATCGAGGAAGAATGTTAGGTGATAACCTGATTGGAGTAAAAAGGAGACGCTTAGTGGAGGCGCTCTGAGAGTTGTTATAAGAGAACTCAGCCAGTGGAAGTAGATCCACCCAATCATCCTGAGGTGGGAGTAAAACAGCGGAGTATGCTCCAGGGTCTGATTGGGTTTGTTCTTGTTGTCCATTGTTTGGGGATGAAAAGCAGAAGAAAGGTTACTTTAATGTCCAATGGGCACAGAAATTTTGCCAAAACCTTGAAGTGAATTGCACCCCTGATCCGAAATGACCTCATCGGGGACTCCATGTAAGCGAAACACTTCTTAATCATTAAAACTGATGGGCTGTTTTTCAGTGGGTAAACCGACCAAGGGAAAAAATGAGCTCCCCTTTTTTTAAAACGACAACCACCACTAAAAGGGGGGTTTTTTCCCTTGAGAGGTTGGTAATCCCCAAGAAGCCAAAAAGGGGGTTCCCCCCTGGCAGGACGGGGGGGGAAGGGTTTGAACGACCAGTTGGTGGGAGCGAGGGGTTTTGCATTTGAAAGACTTCACATAAGGCCCCTTTTTTTTAAAAAAATTTTCCTTAAGTGGGCCCCCAAAAAAACGAGAAAGAAATTCTTGTGTCTTAAAATTCCCTATGCCGGCTATCTTGGAATGGGGATTTGCAATATCTAATTGATGTTTGGGGGGTTATACGGTTTTCCCTAAACCCCCACACACCATTTTAAAAACAGACTTACGCCCTTGGGGGTTTGAGCAAACAAAGAATCCGAGGTTGTTCCTTGAGTCCTTAAGTGGTCTGATTAGAATCACTCCCAGGAATCTAGAGTCAAAAGAATAGTCTTAGGGGAGTAAGTGGACGTGTCCTGCAAAAAAAAACCCTAGGAGTGCATCACCTTTTCCCCTTGGGGCGCATCCGGTCTATAAGAAATTAAAAAATTAAAATTGGTTGGAAAAAAAGATTCCAGCGGCGGGCGAGGAGTGGGGGCACTTACCCCCCCTGATAAAATTCAAGGTTCGTGGTCGTCAGGAGACTATTTGCTGGCGCTCCCTGAAGAAGGTGTCCCTTTTCCTTGAAGGCCAAAATAAGGCCCCAACAATTCTCATTGCCCACACGTAGTTCCCACCCAAAAAAAAAAACTGCCGGGAAAAAAAGGCCAGGGATGCAAGACATTCTTCCCCCCTGTTCTCTGAGAGAAAAGTCCAAGCACAGCAAAAGCACCCCTCTATTAAAAAGGCAAGCTGGGGTTGGGATGTACTAAATGGTGGGTGGTAAATTATCCTTTAAAAGGGGAAAATGCTTCCCCTTGGGGGTTCAGGAGAAACCTAGATGTTCCCCGGGTAATTGGGGATGGTGACACTACCTCAGAAAAATTTCCCTAATAAAGTTTAAAGTTGGCAACCCGATGAAGCGCTGCCCCCCCTTCATTTTCGGGAATTGGCCCATCCTTGATGGTTGGGTCTTGCTTCCCCCCATCTAATCCCTGCGTAGCTTTCCCCCCCAGAAATTGAATTTGGTCCTGGGGAAATTCAACTTTTAAGTTTGATGAGAGAGGTTTTGTTTGGGCGTGCAAACCCCATTCTCAAGTCCTGATTTCCTTGTGGTTTTAAAAAAATTAGAATATCATCCAGAAAATCACCCAATGTATTGGAGACCCCTGAAGTGTCATTCACAAGTTTGGGGAAAGTGGTGGGGGGGGTACTCACCCCAAAAGGCAAATAGATATCAAAGTGTCCATGCGGCCTGATGCGTTTCCCCATTCACCCCGGTCAATCGGACCAAGTTATGGGCCCCCACGGAGATCCGGTTTAGAGAAATTTTGGCGTCCGCCCTCCCCCAAAAAACCCCGGGATTAAAGGGAAAATGGATAAGGTTTTCTAATAGTAACCTTATTGATTCCCTATATCTATGCGGGTCTCAGAGCCCCATCTTTTTTCTTAAAAAAAGAAGATGGGTGCCCTGGGGAGATGAAGGGGGCGATGAAGCCTTTGGCTAGATTTTCTTTTTGTGTCCTCAAGCTTTTACCGGGCCCCCTGGGGGTAGACTTACCAAAAGGTATCGGGGGTCCAGGCAATAATTCAATTTTGGACAATCAAGGACGGTGGGGGGGGAAGCTATCAGCGTTTTCTGTCACTAAACCAAAAGTCCTTATACATGGTAGTTCGGGGGATGAAATGGGTTCCTTTAGGAAAAACAAGCAAGCTAAAACCCCCTTGACTCTTTTTTTTCTCGGAAAGTGTAATTCCTTGGTCTCCCTTTTAATCGGGGATTCTGCCCTACCATGGTACCCTAGAATAAGGGAAAATGGGGAGAAGAAAAAAGCATAAAAGACTTTTCCCCCTGATGATTTTTCCCCCAAAGGACCCTCAAGGCTTGTTCCCGATCCACTGGTCCAGAGGTCAGCAGGGAGCCACCCCCCCGTTCCATCTGTCTGGGTAGCCTTCTAACTGAACGTACCCCCCTTTTTTAGAGCAAGGGTTCCCCTAAAATTTCCACTTGCTCCTGATCGATTAGCAAACAAACCCAGATGATAACCCCGATTTGAAAAGGAAGCAATGAAATTGTTTTTTTTTAAACTCAGCGGGCACCGCTGAGGAAACTTGAAATTGCAGCTTTTTACGTCATTGTCCCAGAAAAACAGAGTTTAAGTCCGAAAAACAAGATCTCTTGCAGGATCTCTTGGAATTGAGTTGGGGGGATGACAAGCTCCTCTCGCAACACTCACAGTGAATGACTGCTGCAGTGCTTCGAAAACGGCGGGCGTTTTTAATGAAGTGCCTGACTTACCACAGTAAAAAACATAGGTTTTTTCCTTTTTTTACGATTTCTTTGGGTGCATCACAACCCCCTCTTTGTAAAGACCCCCGCATGGGTTCAGGTTTGGTTCCCTTGTGATCCTACTAAAAGGTTCCTTACTGAGGTGGGGGGTGGAAAAAGGTTAGTGCGTTTTTTTTCAACCCCTCCTCTTGTCTGCGATCATCGAGGCATAAAAACGGATACAATAGTTAATAAAGTCCCCAAAAACAGTGGGAGGGTGGCAGGAAAATTCATCTTAATCAGTGGAGAAACCCTTTCCAAAAAAAAAAATTTTTTGGCGGAAATGTCCCAAGTGGTATCAAGACCCCCTTTAAATAAAGGCATTTTCGGTAGGCCCCTTTCCTTGGCGCAAAGTTAAAATGGCGCTTCAGGTTTCCCCGAGGGGGGGATCAAAACCTGCCCCTGGTAAAAAAAAACTTAAATATTCAAAAAATTCATCCTCAATTCAATCAAGGGTTTGCCCCATCAAAGCTTTTGGTAGCAACATGATTATAGTAAGCATTTTTTATCGTTCAGTGGGAAATTGTGAAGCTGTGCAGAGAAAAATAAATTTCTTTTGGGTTTTAAAAAACCCCTGAATTTCTCACGTTCCCGCCAAAACAAAAGGAGGAAAAAAGGGACCCCCGAACTCGGGGTTTGGCAGGGCCGGACTCGTTCTTCTAGACCTAAAACCTGGCTCGTAATTCCCCGGGTTTTTGCCCCAAAAACTTTCAATTATGATTAGTGAGGCCTGTAGGTTTTCAAAAGGGTCTTTATAGTCTGTTTTTCGCAAGGATTGTATCGTCACTCCGCAAGCCCCTTTATGGGGCCCCCCATCTTCCAGATCTTTTAAGGAAGAAGTGGGAAGGGAAGAGAAAAAAAAAAAAAAAAAAAACAATAGTGTTTCCCCGTGGTAACACCCAGAATAACTTTTTAAAGGGGAAAGCGCTCCCCTGGAAATTTTGAGAATCAAACCACTGTCATCACAGAAGGTTTTAAACGGACATCGATATCCACAGTCACAGCAGCCCCGGCTTTCCCCGCCCCGCGACACTAAACTTGGCCCCTAATTTGTATGTATAGGTACATTCTTAAGCGTTTGGCTTGGGTGCGAGGAAAAAACCATGAGACCCGTTGATAAAAAATGACTTGTATTACTTAAAAACAAGATGCAGAAAAGGTCACGTTTGCGGAACAAGGCGGGAACACAGCAGGCCAGAAAAATTCAAGCTCTACAATAACTCCCAAAGCAGGTTCGGATCTTTCCTGTCCGTAATCCTTGCAAAAACTGGTTTCCCCCAGAAAGCGGTTTCCGAGTCCAAAATTTTTCCCCCAAAATTCCCCTCAGTGGAAATAGCTGGAGCCAAAAAATCCTGGTTTCCAGGAGCAGGTCACAGGTGACTGAAGTTGTTCGGAGCCGATTTTCGTGGGCTGCTTAAGAAGCAAGAGGAGAGAATCAGGGCGGGAAATGAAAGCGGAAAACCTCCATATTAATGGGGAAAAATTTACTGCAGCAAACAGAAAGAAAAATGGCCGACGGAAAACTGATTTCAAGGAAAATGTCAAAAGAGCAAAGAACCTTCAGTTCCCCCCCGGGCTGGGGGAGAGGAAGTGAAAGCTTAATTTTTTGCTTCCCTTTATTAGGTCAGCCGGGCCAATCAGTGACTCAAGGGAATGATTAACAAAAAAGGGTTTCCCTTTTTCGAAAAAAAAATGGCTTGGGGCCCCCCCCTATTTTTTTAACCACCTGATGAAGAGGCGAGCAGTGGCGCCCCGGAAGAAGAAACCCCAACAGTGCTATGGGGCCCGGGCAGTTGGGGGGCCCCGAGGTGGGTAGTGTGCTGACACAGTAACCAGGGGGTCGGCGGGGGAGGGGGAGCGCAGTTTCTTATATCACCCCCCCTGGTGCGGTCTCTGCACCCCCGCTTTTCCCCGGTCTCGACGCCTGTTTCAGCGGCAGGTGGACCGCCATTACGTCATGAAAACCCATATTATGACTTTAAGAGTTTTTTCCCGCGTGACCCCTAAACATTGCGGCGGGGACCGTGGGAGAAGAGCAGGGGCTGCACAGACCGCGGGGAAGGGTGAGTATAAGGGATATTTACCGTCCGTTCCACCTTGCTCGCGTCCTCTTGCTGCAATGTTCAGGTAGAGGGCGCGATGATTCGTTAGTGCGCCCCGTGCCCTCTCCCTGTCATTCACTGCTGGGGACCCGAAGAAGGGCATCAGAAAATTGGGGAGGGGAAAGGGGAAATACTGGGGCCCGGGGCCCCTTTACGAGCGGTCACGGCCTGGTGCACCCCCCGTCGGAACCGGCACCTGGCCCCAGGATGAAAAAGGGATATGTCTTTTTTTTTTTTTTTGGGTTTCAGCACTGGGCAGCATAAAAGGGGCCATACTAGGAGCACTATGGGGCACAATTTGGGGGATAATACATTTTTTTTTTTTAAGGGGCCCCCCCCCCCGTGCTGGACTTTTTTTTTTCAAAAGGGCCCGGGTTTTTTTTTTTTTTAGGGGGGCCCTTTAGACTTTTGTAGGGGGGGCCCTGATTCTAGTACGCCCCTGCTGCTGAGGCTGGTATTTAAGGTGTTAAGGAGCCAAAATCCTGGCCTTGCAGCACTCGGATGGAGTACCTTGGGCCCCCCCAAAAAAAAATATTCTTGGGGCCCACCATCATACTTCCCAACCCCTTTTAAAAAAGGGGGAAAGGGGGCAAAAAGGTGTGGACCTGTTTTCCCGCTGCGAAATTTTTGGCCTGCCCCCTTTTTACCACAGACTGTCCAGGGTTGGTGGATGCTTTAGTCCGGTGTGGGAGGAGATCCCTCAGGAGACCATCCGTCGCGCTATCAGGAGCGGCCAGAAGTTGTATAGGTCATACAGCATACCTCCCCCAAATTTGAAGACAGGAAAGGGGTTAAAGGCGCGGCCGTGTAGGGCTCGCTGAAATTTTTAAAAGGGCCAGCCCCCCCCCACCCATTTAACAGCTAATCACCCCATATCCTGGCCCCAACTTTTTCCCCTTTAGCACGCTATCACATGACTGGTAATGAGGCACAATGCTTGTACTGAGGAAAAGAAAAAAAGAGCACGGGGGGAGAGAAAGAAAAAGGGAAAAAAAAGAGGAAAAAAAGAAAAGAGAGAGAAAGAAAGTCAGAGGAAAAAAGAACAGGAGCGGGGGAAAAAAGAAAGAGAGCGAGAAGAAGGAGAGAAAGAAAACAGAGAGAGAGCCAAAGGGTAGCTTGGGTTTTGGTTTGTGGGGGGAAAAATTTGGTGGGCCCCAAACAGGGAAAACCCCGCAAATGACACGCTGTTGCCAAAATAAAATTTTATATAAAAAGACCAATATTATATTACCGCCTTTTTGGTCTGTTAAATAATACCAAATCCTACGAACATATTTAATTACGCCAGGTACAGTAATGATTTCCCTGATGTTTTCTTTTAATGGGGGAATTTTTTTTTTCATTTCTTTTCCATCTGGCCCAGACCCATGACGGCTTTCCGCCAGGGGTCGCTGCGAGATTACAAAAAAGAACATTTACTTCTCATTTTTTTTTGCACCGTCACGGCACCAATGGACTTTTTTTAACCGCACAAATCCTCTGCTGTACCCCCAATACTGAGCCGCTGCTGCCAAAGTTCCCTATTTTTTAATGATACCCCCAATACTGAGCCCCTGCTGATTTGTGTCCCAATTTTGCACCTGATACCCCCTACCCCGGGGGGAAAAAATTGTGGAAAAAGGGGAAAAGCTGCCCAGGGCCCGGGTAGAAGGGGGCCCGCCTGCTGCGCTGCCCCTGTTTAGGAGCAAAAAGGGGGGCCCCACACGCTGGCAAAGGATCCCCCCTCGGGGGGGCCCCCCCCAAATTTTTTTTGGCTTCTGACCTGAAAGCTGATGCTAAAACACTGTTTGTTTTAAAGAGGCACACGGTTGTAAATGCGACAGCGAACAGAAATGACACTAGCTTTAAGTGGGCCCGGGCATTATGGCCCCTCTGTCACAGGTGTGTGCATGTGGGGGGGGGACAGCAGACGGCCAGGCAGCCACTAAGCAGCAGGCTGACTGGCAACAGGTGGAGCCCCCGGGGAGCAGGGTGAGTACGTGGTTCTCAAAAAGGGGGAAATTTGGGCTGCTCAAGGTGACGGGGGGGGGGGGGGCGGTGCAGGGGATTAACGGGCCACATTCAAAAGGGCCCAGGCCCGGCTGCATGCAGGGGGCCCCATTCAAACTCCCCCCTTAACAAAAGGGGCCCCCATTCCAAAGGGGCCCCGGGGTCCGGGCCCTGTTTGCGCAAGCCTAAGTCCCCCAAATCCCCCTGGGCCCCTTTTGGGGGACGGGACCCATCACCAGTGGGCCCCCCGGGCCCCAGAAAGCTCATGGTTGCTCAAGTGACGAGTAACCCGTCTTGCTACTGTGCAAGTAAAACCTCTCTGCTACATGTAAAAGTAACAAACCCACTCTGCCACATGTGCAACCCCGCTCTGCTACATGTGACAAGTAGCAACCTACTCTGCTACATGTAAAGTAACCCCAGCTCTGCTAAAGTGACAAAAAAAAAACCCTCGCTCCTACATTTGACAAGTAACAACCCAGCTCGCTACATGGAAAAAATGAAACCTCGGCTTGTACATGTGACAATAACAACTCAGCTCTGCTACATGTGACAAGAGAAAACCCAGTTGCTCATGTGAAAGTAACAACCTAGCCTGCTAAGTGACAAGTAACAACCTCAGTCTGCTACATGTGACAAGTAGAAACCTCGGCTCGCTTCATTAAAAGTAACAACCTCAGCCTGCTACATTGACAAGTAGCAACCTCGGCTTGCTACTGTAACAACCCTCATTGCTCATTGAAAAGTAGCAACCTCAGCTTGTCAGTACAAGTACAACCCAGCTTGCTCATTGACAAGAAAACCTCACCCTTTGTACATGTGACAAGTAAACAACCCCACTTGCTACATGGAAGTAAAACCCTCAGCTCTGCTACATGTGACAAGTAGCAACCTCAGCCTGCCAGCGAGGAGTGACAGCCTCATTCTGCTACATGTGCGGAGCGACAGCCTCATTTTTTCTATACAATAGCAAGCTGAGGCTGCACTCCCACATGTTGCAGGTGAGGCGTCACTCCTTACATTTAGCGAGCTGAGGCTGTCACTCCCGATGTAGAAGCTGAGGCGTCCCACTCACATTTTAGAGAGCTGGGGGTTTCCCCCTCACTGTAGCAGGCTGAGGCTGTCACCCTCCAGTGCAGAACTGGTCTGCACTCCTCCCCATTAGCGGTTGGGGTCACCCCATGTAGCAGAGCTGAGGCTGCCCACTCCTTCTGGTAATTGGTGGGGGCGTGGGGCAAAGTACGGTTTTACAGAACAACTTAGAAATTTTTTGTATCCGGGGGTTTTTTTCTAATAATTACCGTTTTAAAGAAATTTCGGTGGATTACAAGTTTCTTAATATTTACTTGGAAAAAGCCTCCCTTGTCATACCCCAGTTGCTTCCTGGGATTTTGGTTTTTTCTGTTATTTCACTATTTTTTTCCAAAAAACCCCAATTTTGGAAAAAAATTTTAAAGGTATCTTTTTAACAATTTGGGGTTTTGACCGGGGGGTTGGCAACGGCGCAGGGGGGGGGGCCCCATTGGGGAAGTTTGCTGTGGGGCCCCCCCCTTCCTAGTTACGCCCCCCCCCCCAAAACGGCCCCGCGCCCCGTGTCCCCTATTATGACCTGATACCCCCTACTGGCCCTGTGCCTTTGTGTCCCTTTTCTGCCGTGTTTTCCCCCTACTGAGCTGCGCTGCTCCGTATGTTTCCCCCTTACTGCACTGCTGGTGGTTCTGGGTGACCCCTAAATTTTAAAGCACCCCTCTAGAATATAGTAATGCCGGGTGCAAGTGCCCTAGAAAACGTGCCACATTTTGCCCTGACTGTAATAATGCCCGTGGCCCCTTTGACAGTCACAGAAAAACCCAGTTCCCCTATAAAATAAGTGTCCATTTTTAATTTAAAAATTCCCTCTCCCCCGTACTTTTCCCCCTACACAGAATAATGCCCCTCCTGGATTAACTGACCCCTTAATGCCCAAACTATTTAATGGGGCCAAACTGTTGATGGCCCCCCGATAGCATCCATACGCTAAATACACCAGATACCTCAAAAAGTATAAAACACCCCATAGGCAGCCTCTAATTATAATAAACCCCATAGGAAGTCTATAATAAATCACCACCAAGGCAGCCCTATATTTAATGCACCCCCTAGGCACCCTGTAGTATAAAACATCCCCTAGGGGTCTCTGAAGAATAAAGCACCCCAATATGGAGCCTCTGTTTATAAGCAGCCCCCAAAAAACCTTCTGTATAATGCAACCCCCATTTCACCTTTGTGTAATGCCCCCCTTTTAAAAAAAAAAAAAACAAACTCCCCCCGGCTCCTGTGCTGCTCATGTTCTCCCTCTCAGCGTTGAAGCGGGCGCCCCGGCAGTTATGTCTTCGCGCCCGTTCAACCCGAGGGGGGATTAGGGGAGAAGGGCGTCGCTCCTTCTTCTCTATGCGGCAGCTGTATCGGCTGGTCCGTCGCTGACCCCCCCATGACGGGGGGGGCCCCCCGCTGGACCGGGCCCCCCCCAAGCCATTCAGGCCCCTAGCTTTGGGGGCGAGCAGGAAGTCGTTCCCCCTGCTCTGCCGCAAAAAGTAACTGTATCGGCGTGCTGTGCACGCCGATCATTTACTGTAGCATAGCTCCGGGGGGGCCCCCTCAAGGGGGGCCCGGGGCCCCCCCCCCCCCTTTCCCCCCGACCTAACTTTCAAAAAAGGGCCCCCCCAGGGTGGGACCCACCGGGGGTTTCTCCCGGGGCTCAGTCCCCCCCCGCTTTCCCCCCCGAAATATCGGGCCCAGCAGTGTGTCATGTTGTATGTTAGTGTACGTTCTATAGCGTCTTGTGTTGGGTGCGGGAAAACCGGAGACATAGGTTGAAATAAAAAGACTTTTTTTACTTCTACAACATGCTGAAAAGTTCACACAGTTTGCAGGAACAGGAAAGGGGGAACAGCAGGCCAAGAAACTTCAAGCACTCAAAAAAACTCCAAAGGGGGTTAGGATCTCTTCCTGTCCCCTAATTCCTTAAAAACATGGATTCCCAAACAGCAGGTTTCCAGAGTCCAAAAGTTTCCAAGGTTCCTCAGTAGGGAATAGTGGGTACAAGCCAAAAGGTTCCCCGGAGTGTCAAAAAACCTGGGGTTTATTAAAAAAGCACTTTTTTTCAGCTGAGGCTTTTAAGCAGCCTCGCTGAACAAAGAGGGAAGAATCAGGGGGGGGAACATGAAAAACGGAAAAATCCATTTAACTGAGGCAAGAGCTGCAGAAAGAAGAAAGCAAAATGGCCCGAGGAAAGATTTAAAAGGAACATGTCAACAGAGAAAAAAAACCCTTCATTCCCCCCCCCTTGGGGGACAAAAACCCCCCCCCCGGATTGACCTCAGACCAGGCTTGTCTACCTCGGGAAAAGGGCGGAGAGGCGAGGACATTTACTTATTGAAAGGTTTTTCCATGTTTTTCCCCTCCAGGGGGTACCCCCCCTTTTTAAAAAAATTATTAAAACTGATTTTGTACAACCTGGAATCTGAATCCTTTCCACCAAAATTTTCTTCCTCCCCATCGACCAGCACGGGTCGGGCAAGGAGAAGAACGCCGGAAAGTTTGGGTGTTGCCCCCTTTAGTGGGTACATGAAAGACGGGGGATTCTTATTCGGGCAGTGAAGACGCAAGCAACAGCACTTAAAATCTTTTGATCTTATAAGGTCCAATGACTTATTCCCAATTTAGACGGAAACTTTAAAAAGATTTCTGGTTGCAGCCGCCAAAATTTCCCCCTTTTTGCCCCCTTTCCCAATTTGATTTTCCTTTGAAGATCCCCTTTTTTTTGTAAGAAGTGATTATTTCAGCCCTGCGGCAAGGGTGTATCTATGGGAAATCGAGGAAGAATGTTAGGTGATAACCTAGTTGGGTAAAAAGGAATGCTTTGGGGCGCTCTGGAGTTGTTAAAGAAATAGCCGTGGAAGTAGATCCCCCAAAACATCCTGTGGTGGCATTTTTAAAAAGCGGAGATATGCTCCGGGTCTGTTTTTTTTTTCTTTTGTCCATTGCTGGGTTTGAAAAGCAGAAAAAGGGGTTTTTTAATGTCCAATGCTGCACAGAAAATTTTCCAAAACCCCTTAAAAGAATTGCACCCTCGATCCGAAATGACCCATCCTACTCCATTACGAAACACATTCTTAATCATCAGTTATGTCTGTTTTGCGTGGTAACCGACAAAAGGGGAAAAAAAAAGCCCCTTTGTTGCGGTAAACCCCCCCTAAAGGTGTTTTCCTTGAGGGTTTTGGGAACTCCACAATGAAGTATAAAAATGGATCCCCACGGGGGGATGGGGGGGAAAAGGTTGCAACAGACCAGTTGGTGAGGGGGGAGGTGTTTTTATCTTGCCCAGTTCATGAAGTGACATTGTTTAAGACATCTTTCCTGTAAGGGGGGGCCCCAAAAAAAAAGAGAAAGAAATTCTTTGGGTCTTTAGAATTCCCTTGCCCGGTTCTTGGGTTGTGGGGGGGGGGAGTTCAAAAATCCCAAAAATTACTTTTCGGTTATACAGCGTTGGCCCTGTTTTCCCACACCATTTTAAAGACAAAACTTCGTCCCTTGGGGGTTGAGCCCCAAAAAGAATCCGCATGCTATGCTTCCTTGATGTCCTTAAGTGGTCTTGTTATGAAAAACTCCCAGGAAAAATAGAGTCAGGAAAAAAGCTAGGAGGGAAGTGGAGTGTCTCTGCTGAAATCCTAAAGTGCATCAGCCTTTCCATTCCCTCCGGTTATAAGAAATTACAAAAAATTTAAATGGTTTGGAAAAAATTCCCCCGAGCCGGGGGGGAGTCAGGGGCTTACCCACTGATAATTTCAAGGTTCGTGGTTGTCAGGAGATTTTGCTGTGCCTCCTGAAGAGGTGTTCCCTTCCCCTTGAAGGGGAATATGGCCCCAAAATTCTTATTGCCCCAAAAGTAGTTCCTCTCCCCGAAGACAATGTGGGAAAAAGAAAAGGCCCGGGATAAGACATTCTTCTCACCGTTTTTTTGAGAGGATAGCTCCCCAAAGGACGCTGAAGCATCCCCCCCTTTTTTGAAGGCAAGCTCGGGTGGGATGTACAAAAAAGGTGCGGTGGTAAATTTTTCTTTAAACAGGAAAATGCTTCTGAGCTTGCGGGGTCCGGGAACCCGACTGTTTGGGTAGTTGGGTGATAGGTGGGGACTACTTTTTAAAAAAATTTTTAATAAAGTCTATAAAGTTGAAAAACCTAAACGCTGCACCCCCTTAATTTCTAGGAATTGCCAATCTTATGGCTTGGGTCTTGCTCCATCCATACTAAAAACCCTGGTAGAAAACCCCCCCCCAAAAAATTGAATTTCGGTTATGGAAAAATTTCCTTTTTAAGTTTGATGGGAGAGATGGTTTTGTCTTAGGCGTTCTAAGACCATTTCACATGTCCTGTGTTTCTGTGGAGTTAAAAAAAAATTTG
>JARQOD010000003.1:497845630-497910846 GCA_033576555.1 Oophaga sylvatica | reverse complement strand
TTTGGATAGCCGCTGATGCACCTAAACAGTGGAAACCCCCCATAAGTGACCCCATTTTGGAAACTAGACCCCCCAAGGAACTTATCTAAATGTGTGGTGAGCACTTTGAACCCCCAAGGGCTTCACAGAAGGTTATAACGTAGAGCCGTAAAACTAAAAAATCATATTTTTTCCACAAAAATGATCTTTTCACCCCCAATTTTTATTTTCCAAAGTATAAAAGGACCCCAAAAGTTATTGTTCAATTTGTCCTGAGTACGCTGATACCCCATATGTGGGGTAAAGCACTATTTGGGCGCATGGCAGAGCTCGGAAGGGAAGCAGTGCCATTTGACTTTTTTGGCTGGTATTGAGATTGAACGCCATGTCGCATTTGGAGAGTCCCTGATGTACCTAAACAGTGGAAACCCCCCACAAGTGACCCCATTTTGGAAACTAGACCCCCCAAGGAACTTATCTAAATGTGTGGTGAGCACTTTGAACCCCCAAGGGCTTCACAGAAGGTTATAACGTAGAGCCGTAAAATTAAAAAATCATATATTTTCCACAAAAATGATCTTTTCACCCCCAATTTTTATTTTCCAAAGGGTAACAGGACCCCAAAAGTTATTGTGCAATTTGTCCTGAGTACGCTGATACCCCATATGTGGGGGTAAACCACTATTTTGACGCATGGCAGAGCTCGGAAGGGAAGGAGCACCGTTTTCGAATGCAGACTTTGATGGAATGGTCTGCGGGTGTCATGTCGTGCTTGGAGAGCCCCTGTAAGGTTCTTTGTCTCTGTTGACATGTTCCTTGAAACTCAGTTTTCCGTCGGCCATTTTGCTTTCTGTCTTTCTGCAGCTCTTGCCCTCAGTTAATATGGAGTTTCCAGTTTTCATGTTCCCGCCCTGATTCTTCCCTCTTGCTTCTTAAGCAGCCTCAGCTGAACAATCAGTGCTCCTGAATCAAGCCTCAGTCAGTCTGTGACCTGACTCCTGGAAGCCTTGGACTTGTACTCCAGCTATTCCCTACTGAGGAACCTTGGAACACTTTTGGACTCTGGAAACCTGCTGTTTGGTGAATCCATGTTTGCAGAGGAATTACGGTACAGAGAAGAGATCCTGAACCTGCTTTGGAGATTTATTGTAGTGCTTGAAGTTACTCTGGCCTGCTGTGTCTCCTGTCGCTGTTCCTGCAAACTGTGTGAACTTTTCAGCATGCTTGTATGAAGTAATACAAGTCATTTCATTTCAACCTATGTCTCCTGTGTTTTCCTCGCACCCAAGCACAAGACGCTATAGGAACTGTACACTATACATGACAAGATTCAGGAGCCAATGTTTAGTGTCTGCTGGGTCTGGGAAAGCCGTGTCTGCTGTGACTGTGGATATCAGATGTCCGTTTAATACCTTATGTGATGACAGTGGTTGTGACTTCTCACAACCATTCCAGGTGAGCGCATTCCCTTAAAATTTTACTCTGGAGTGTTACCACAGGTAAACACTATTGTTTTTTTTTTTTTTTTTTTTCCTTTCCTCTTCTCCTTCCAGCACTTCTGCCTTAAAAGATCTGGAAGATGGAGGCCCGCATAAAGGAACTTTGCGGAGTGACTGATACAATCCTTTCAGATGTACAGACTTTAAAAACCCGTTTTGCAAGCCTACAGGACCTCACTAATCATAATTTGCAAGTGTTTGGACAGACTACCCAGGAATTGCGAGCCAGGATTGAGGCTCTAGAGCACATATGTCAAAGTCAAGGCCCGCGGGCCAGATTCGGCCCGCGAATTGATTATCTATGGCCCCCTGGATGATATTTAATTACTATTAGATCCGGCCCGCAGGCCACAGCCGCCTGCTGGTGTTTTGCACGCACCAACCAGGGCTGGCGTCAGCACCCGGCACACCCGGGCAAGTGCCGGGGCCCTGAGCAGGCGGGGGGGCCCACTCGCAGTCTGGCACCCCCCGCCCGTTAGCGGAGAGCGGTGTCAGCGCCGCCACTGGGTCCCCCCCCGCTTGCTCAGGGCCCCGGCAGCAGCTGGCACAATACTTACCTCTCCCGTGCCTCCGCTGCCGCAGCTCCGGGCTCCAGGGGGCGCCAGCGCTTCCTCTCACAGCAGGCCGCTGAATGACGTCATCATTCAGCGGCCGGCTGTGGCACAGAGCGAGCGGACGTCGGACAGGTAAGACGTGTGTGTGTATGTCTCTGTGTGTATGTAGCGCGGTGCTTTGTGTGTGTGTGTATATAAGTATGTGAGAGAGTGCTTGTGTGCTGTCTGTGTGTGATGATGGGCAGGCATTGCTGATAATGGGGAGGCATTGATGATGATGATGGGGAGAAGATGATAATGGGCAGGCATTGCTGATAATGGGGAGGCATTGGTGATGATGGGGAGAAGATGATGATAATGGGCAGGCATTGATGATGGGGAGAAGATGATGATGGTCAGGGATTGCTGATGATGGGGAGGAGATGATGATGATGGGCAGGCATTGATGATAATGGGGAGGCCATGATGATGATGGGGAGGCAATGATGATGATAATGGGGAGTCTTTCCACAGCGCCCTTTCCTGAGCTGTAACAGTGCAGAACGCAGTACAGGGCAGAGGAGAGCTCCATATTTTGTATGGAGCATTATATGGGGACCAGTATCCTGTATGGAGCATTATATGGGGACCAGTATCCTGTATGGAGCATTATATTGGGTCCAGTATCCTGTATGGAGCATTATATTGGGTCCAGTATTCTGTATGGAGCATTATATGGGGGGTGACATCCTGCATGGGGTATTATATGGGTGATGAGGGGGAGACTGTGATGCCCATAATATTGTATGGAGGACTGTACTGTCCAGTCTGTACTGTGCGCTGTGAGGATTTGGCGTTTTTTTGAGCTATTGTACAATTTACAATAGATATCACTCATGTAATGGAAGAAGAGAAGTATTTGGCATTGTACTGTACCCATATTTCTCTGCTGTATCTGTGCATCATGAATCGTGGTCTGTGTTAAAGGGGCCCACTGAGGCTCTTTCGCCCGGGGCCCATAAAAACCTGGAGCCGGCCCTGGCACCAACACTACATTTCCCACAATGCACCGGTAGCAGGGCCGGCGTCAGTCCGGCCCTCGGCTTGTAGCAAATTTGTTTTTTTTGGCCCTCGGTGTGTTTGACTTTGACATCCCTGCTCTAGAGGAACGAGCCCAGGCTCCTGCCATAACCCCAAGTTCTGGGATCCCCAAATTACCTCCTTTTCGTTTTGGCGGTGAACGTGAGAAATTCAGGGATTTATTAATCAATGCAATTTATTTTTCTCTGCACATGCTTCACAATTTCCCACTGAACGATCCAAAGTGCTTACTATAATCATGTTGCTTACCAATAAGGCTTTGATGTGGGCAAACCCTCTGATTGAGACTGAGGATGATTGTTTGAATCACCTTGATGCTTTTATTTCAGCCATGGGGCAGGTGTTTGATGACCCCAATCGAGGTGCAACAGCTGAAGCAGCCATGTTAACTTTGCGCCAAGGTAAGCGTTCAGTAGCCGAATATGCCCTGGATTTCAGGAGATGGGCTCTTGATACCACTTGGGACACTTCCGCTAAAAAATCTATTTTTCGGAAAGGGTTGTCTCCACTGATTAAGGATGAACTTGCTCGTGCCGACCCTCCCACTGCGTTAGGTGACTTTATTAACTATTGTATCCGTATTGATGCTCGTCTGACTGAACGCAGACAAGAGAGATGGTTTGAAAATAATCGCACTAACCTTTTACTACCTCCCTCCTCAGCTAAGGAACCTTTGAGTAGGATCACAAGGGAACCAGAACCTGAACCCATGCAGGTGGACTCTTTACAAAGACGGGTTAGTGATGCACGCAAAGAACATCGTATAAAGGAAAATCTATGTTTCTACTATGGTAAGTCAGGGCACTTCATTATAAACTGCCCCAGCCGTTCTCGTAAGACTACTGCAGCAGTCATTCACTGTGAGTGTTGCGAGAGGAGCTCTGTCATGTCCGAGCCTCAGGCTCCAGAGAGATCTGCTGCAAGAGATCTTGATTTCTCGGACTTAAACTCTGTTAGTTCTGGGGACGATGACGGTATAAACGCTGCAATTTTTCAAGTTTCCTCAGCGGTGTCCCAGCTGAGTTGTAAAAGAAACAATTCTCATTGCTTCCTTTCCATCAAACTCTGGGTTGACTCAGTCTGGGTGTCTAGCTCTGCTATGATCGACTCAGGAGCAAGTGGAAATTTTATGGATATCTCCTTTGCTCTGAAACAGGGGATACATTCAGTGAAGAAGGCTACTCCAGTACAGATGGAGACTGTGGATGGCTCTCTACTGACTTCTGGACCAGTGGATCAAGAAACAGAGCCTTTGAGGGTCCTTATGGGTAAAGATCATCAGGAGAAAATGTCTTTTATGCTTATCTCTTCTCCCCACTTTCCCATTATTCTAGGGCTACCATGGCTGCAGGCGCAGAATCCTACGATTAACTGGGAGACCAAGGAATTACACTTTCCGGAGAAACAGATGAGTCAAGGAGTTTCAGCTTGCTCTGTTCCTAAAGGAACCATGTCAGTCCCTGAACTACCAGCTGTATACCAGTACTATGTGGATTTATGTGACAAGAAGAACGCTGATCAGCTTCCTCCTCACCGTCCATATGATTGTCCAATTGAATTATTGCCTGGAGCCGAGATACCTTTTGGTAAGATCTACCCCCTAGCGGGGCCCGAGCTAAAAGCTTTGAAGGATTATATAGACGAAAATTTAGCCAAGGGCTTCATACGCCCCTCTTCATCTCCCGCAGGTGCACCCATCTTCTTTGTGAAGAAGAAAGATGGATCTCTGAGACCCTGCATAGACTATAGGGAACTCAATAAGGTTACTATTAGAAACCGTTATCCATTGCCTTTAATCCCTGAGTTGTTGGAGAGAGTGCGGCATGCCAAAATTTTCTCTAAACTGGATCTCCGTGGGGCCTATAACTTGGTCCGTATTAGACCTGGGGATGAATGGAAGACTGCTTTCAGGTCACGCTATGGACACTTTGAATATCTAGTTATGCCTTTTGGTCTGAGTACCGCCCCAGCCACTTTCCAACACTTCGTGAATGATATCTTCAGGGATCTCCTAGATACATTTGTGGTGATTTATCTGGATGATATTCTAATTTTTTCTAACTCCACAGAGGAACATCATGGACATGTGAGAATGGTCTTAGAACGCCTAAGACAAAACCATCTCTACATCAAACTTGAAAAATGTGAATTCCATAGGACCGAAATTCAATTTCTGGGGTATGTACTATCTACGCAAGGGATTAGTATGGATGGAAGCAAGACCCAAGCCATCAAGGATTGGCCAATTCCTAGAAATGTAAAGGAGGTGCAGCGTTTCATCGGGTTTGCCAACTTCTATAGACGTTTCATTAAGAATTTTTCTGAGGTAGTGTCACCTATCACCCAACTTACCCGGAAACAGTCTAGGTTCTCCTGGACCCCGCAAGCTCAGGAAGCATTTTCCTGTTTAAAGGATAAATTTACCACCGCACCTATCTTAGTACATCCCAACCCTGAGCTTGCCTTCATAATAGAGGTGGATGCTTCAGACTGTGCCGTTGGAGCTATACTCTCTCAGAGAACAGGTGAGAAGAATGTCTTGCATCCCTGTGCCTTCTTTTCCCAGCAGTTGTCTTCGGCTGAGAGGAACTACGATGTGGGCAATAGAGAATTGTTGGCCATTATTGCCGCCTTCAAGGAATGGAGACACCTTCTTCAGTGAAGAAGGCTACTCCAGTACAGATGGAGACTGTGGATGGCTCCCTGCTGACCTCTGGACCAGTGGATCAGGAAACAGAGCCTTTGAGGGTCCTTATGGGTAAAGATCATCAGGAGAAAATGTCTTTTATGCTTATCTCTTCTCCCCACTTTCCCATTATTCTAGGGCTACCATGGCTACAGGCGCAGAATCCTACGATTAACTGGGAGACCAAGGAATTACACTTTCCGGAGAAACAGATGAGTCAAGGAGTTTCAGCTTGCTCTGTTCCTAAAGGAACCATGTCAGTCCCTGAACTACCAGCTGTATACCAGGACTATGTGGATTTATGTGACAAGAAGAACGCTGATCAGCTTCCTCCTCACCGTCCATATGATTGTCCAATTGAATTATTGCCTGGAGCCGAGATACCTTTTGGTAAGATCTACCCGCTAGCGGGGCCCGAGCTAAAAGCTTTGAAGGATTATATAGACGAAAATTTAGCCAAGGGCTTCATACGCCCCTCTTCATCTCCCGCAGGTGCACCCATCTTCTTTGTGAAGAAGAAAGATGGATCTCTGAGACCCTGCATAGACTATAGGGAACTCAATAAGGTTACTATTAGAAACCGTTATCCATTGCCTTTAATCCCTGAGTTGTTGGAGAGAGTGCGGCACGCCAAAATTTTCTCTAAACTGGATCTCCGTGGGGCCTATAACTTGGTCCGTATTAGACCTGGGGATGAATGGAAGACTGCATTCAGGTCACGCTATGGACACTTTGAATATCTAGTTATGCCTTTTGGTCTGAGTACCGCCCCAGCCACTTTCCAACACTTGGTGAATGACATCTTCAGGGATCTCCTAGATACATTTGTGGTGATTTATCTGGATGATATTCTAATTTTTCTAACTCCACAGAGGAACATCATGGACATGTGAGAATGGTCTTAGAACGCCTAAGACAAAACCATCTCTACATCAAACTTGAAAAGTGTGAATTCCATAGGACCGAAATTCAATTTCTGGGGTATGTACTATCTACGCAAGGGATTAGTATGGATGGAAGCAAGACCCAAGCCATCAAGGATTGGCCAATTCCTAGAAATGTGAAGGAGGTGCAGCGCTTCATCGGGTTTGCCAACTTCTATAGACGTTTCATTAGGAATTTCTCTGAGGTAGTGTCACCTATCACCCAACTTACCCGGAAACAGTCTAGGTTCTCCTGGACCCCGCAAGCGCAGGAAGCATTTTCCTGTTTAAAGGATAAATTTACCACCGCACCTATCTTAGTACATCCCAACCCCGAGCTTGCCTTAATAATAGAGGTGGATGCTTCAGACTGTGCCGTTGGAGCTATACTCTCTCAGAGAACAGGTGAGAAGAATGTCTTGCATCCCTGTGCCTTCTTTTCCCAGCAGTTGTCTTCGGCTGAGAGGAACTACGATGTGGGCAATAGAGAATTGTTGGCCATTATTGCCGCCTTCAAGGAATGGAGACACCTTCTTCAGGGAGCTGCACAGCAAATAGTCGTCCTGACAGACCATCGTAACCTTGAATTTATCAGGTCGGCTAAGTGCCTGACTCCTCGCCAGGCTCGCTGGAATCTTTTCCTAAACCAATTTAATTTTGTCATTTCTTATAGACCAGGATCGCGCAATGGAAAGGCTGATGCACTCTCTAGGATTCATTCAGCAGAGACACGTCCACTTACTCCTCCTAAGACTATTCTTCCTGACTCTAGATTCCTGGGAGTGATTCATAATCAAGACCTACTTAAGGACATCAAGGAAGCATACCATGCTGATTCTTTGTTGGCTCAGCCCCCAAGGGACGTAAGTCTTGTCTTTAAGAATGGTGTGTGGATTCAGGGACAACGTCTGTATATACCTGAAACAGTCAGATTGAGAGTATTGCAACTCATCCACGATTCCAAGATAGCCGGGCATAGGGGAATTCTAAAGACACAAGAATTTCTTTCTCGTTTCTTTTGGTGGCCCACTTACAGGAAAGATGTCTTAAACTATGTCACTTCATGTGAAGTCTGTGCAAGATGCAAAACACCTCGCTCCTCACCAACTGGTCTGTTGCAACCTCTTCCCACCCCGTCCCGCCCGTGGGGATCCATTTCTATGGACTTCATTGTGGAGTTACCAACCTCTCAAGGGAAGAACACCATTCTAGTGGTGGTTGACCGTCTAACAAAGGCAGCTCATTTTATCCCTTGTGTCGGCTTACCCACTGCAAAACAGACATCAGACTTGATGATTAAGAATGTGTTTCGCTTACATGGAGTACCGGATGAGGCCATTTCGGATCGAGGGGTGCAATTCACTTCAAGGTTTTGGCAAAATTTCTGTGCAGCATTGGACATTAAAGTAAACCTTTCTTCTGCTTTTCATCCCCAGACTAATGGACAGACAGAACGAACCAATCAGACCCTGGAGCAGTATCTCCGCTGTTTTATCTGCCACCTACAGGATGATTGGGTGGATCTACTTCCACTGGCTGAGTTCTCTTATATCAACTCTCAGAGCGCCTCCACTAAGCAGTCTCCTTTTTACTCCAATCTAGGTTATCATCCTAACATTCTTCCTCAATTTCCCATAGATACGCCCTTGCCGGCAGTGGCTGAAAGAATCACTTCTTTACAAAAGAATATGGATCTTCTAAAGGAAAATCTAGAATTGGCTCAGGAAAGGTACAAGAAAGCAGCAGATAAATTTCGTAAACCTGCACCAGCTTTCAAGGTAGGAGATTTGGTCTGGCTGTCAACCAGAAATCTTAAATTAAAGATTCCATCGTCTAAATTGGGACATAAGTACATTGGACCTTATAAGATCAATAAGATTATAAGTGCTGTTGCTTGTCGTCTTCAACTGCCCAGAACTATGAGAATCCACCCTGTCTTTCATGTATCCCTACTAAAGGCTGCAACACCCAATACGTTTCCTGGACATTCTTCTCCTTGCCCTGACCCAGTGCTGGTCGATGGTCAGGAAGAATTTATGGTGGAAAGGATTCTAGATTCCAGGTTGTACAGAAATCAGTTGCAATATTTGATTAAATGGCAGGGCTACCCAGTGGAGGACAACTCATGGGAACCAGTCAATAATGTAAATGCTCCTCGCCTGCTCCGCCAGTTTAATCAGAGGTACCCTGACAAGCCTGGTCTGAGGTCATCCGGAGGTTGTCCCTAAGGGGGGAGTAATGTAAGGTTCTTTGTCTCTGTTGACATGTTCCTTGAAACTCAGTTTTCCGTCGGCCATTTTGCTTTCTGTCTTTCTGCAGCTCTTGCCCTCAGTTAATATGGAGTTTCCAGTTTTCATGTTCCCACCCTGATTCTTCCCTCTTGCTTCTTAAGCAGCCTCAGCTGAACAATCAGTGCTCCTGAATCAAGCCTCAGTCAGTCTGTGACCTGACTCCTGGAAGCCTTGGACTTGTACTCCAGCTATTCCCTACTGAGGAACCTTGGAACACTTTTGGACTCTGGAAACCTGCTGTTTGGTGAATCCATGTTTGCAGAGGAATTACGGTACAGAGAAGAGATCCTGAACCTGCTTTGGAGATTTATTGTAGTGCTTGAAGTTACTCTGTTCCTGCAAACTGTGTGAACTTTTCAGCATGCTTGTATGAAGTAATACAAGTCATTTCATTTCAACCTATGTCTCCTGTGTTTTCCTCGCACCCAAGCACAAGACGCTATAGGAACTGTACACTATACATGACAGCCCCTGATGTGCCTAAACAGTAGAAATCCCCCACAAGTGACCCCATTTGGAAACTAGACCCCCCAAGGAACTTATCTAGATGTGTGGTGAGCACTTTGAACCCCCAAGGACTTCACAGAAGTTTATAACGTAGAGTGTGAAAATAAAAAAATCATATTTTTTTCCCAAAAATTATCTTTTTGCCCCCAATTTTTTATTTTTATAAAGGTAACAGGAGAAATAGGACCCCAAAAGTTGATGTGCAATTTGTCCTGTATGCACTGATACCCCATATGTGGGGGGGGACCACTGTGATCGCCTTACTGCGATCTTTGGGAGGCAGAATGAACAAATCCACAAAAGGTGAAGAATTGGTTTTTATTTTTACGCCATACCTCGTGCGGTATTAGTGATTAGGCGACTTTATTTTTCGGGTCGGTGCGATTACAGAGATACCAGATTTACATCCTTTTTTCATGTTTAGCTTCTGTCACACACACTAAAAGGTGCTTTTTTTGGAAGAATTTTTTGTAAGAAATTTTTGCATCGTCGTATTTTGAGAGCTAAATTTTTCCATATTTCGGCCGACAGAGTTATCTGCGGGCTTATTTTTTGCAGGACGAGCTGACGTTTTTATTGGTACCATATTTGGGCACATAACGTTTTTTGATCGCTTCCTATTCCGATTTTTGTGGAAGCAGAATGAACAAAAACCAGCAATTCAGGAATTGTTTTTTTTTTTTCCCCATTCCGGATGTGGTAAAATTGATAAAGCAGCTTTATTCTTCGGGTCACTACGATTACAGCGGTACCTCATTTATATATTTTTTTATGTTTTGGCGTTTTTTACTCAATAAAAAATGATATAGAAAAATAATTATTTTTGCATCAGTTTATTCTGCGAGCTATAACTTTTTATTTTTTCGCTGCTGATGCTGTATAGCGGCTTGTTTTTTGCGGGACAAGATGACGTTTTCAGCGGTACCATGTTTATTTATATCCGTCTTTTTGATCACGTGTTATTGCACTTTTTCCAAGCTGTATGATGATACCGCTTGGAAAAAGTATAATTTACTACTTTTTTGTGTTTTTTTTACGGCTTTCACTGAAGGGGTTAACTAGGTTACTAGGGTTACGCTTTTATAGATGGGATTATTATGGACGCGGCGATACCAAAAGTGCATTTTTTTTGTTTTTTGTTTTTTTTTTATATATAAAGATGTGTATTTTTTAGGGAATTTTTTTTTTTCATTTTTTAATATTTTTTTTACAATTTTTAAAAAAATGGTTTTTTTTTACCTTGACCCTTTATGGGACTTTCACTTTTTCAGTTTTGATTGCAGGTACAATGCATTGCAATGCTCCAGCATTGCAATGCATTGTACCTATGGTGAAAGCTGCTGTGACCATGGTCACAGCGGCTTTCCGTAGCTAGATGACCCGAAGGTTGTCATGACAACCCCCGGGTCATCAAGGCAGAGATCGGCAAATACATTGCGGGGCACCGATCTGAGGCAGAGGGAGCTCTCGACCCTCTGCCTCTCCCCCTGAGCGCTGTGATCGCGCTCGATCGCAGCAGTCAGGGGGTTAACAGCCAGGGTCGGCGGGGGCGCCGCTCCTGGCTGTCAGTGCAGGAAGCTCGGCCACTGCAGCGCTGAGCTCCTGCACTGATCAGGCAGCTCCTGCCCGATCACTGCTATGTTTGGTCAGTCACATTGACTGACCAATCACAGCGCTGTAGGTGCGGGGACCGACTGCAAAGGTCCCGGCACCGCTTGCCGTGCCTGTCAGCTGTCATAGACAGCTGTCGGCACTGAACTACCGCTGCTCCATCATCCCCCCGTCCTGCACCGTGCTCCTGTGTGCCCTCCATCCTCCCCCCCGTCCTGCGCCGAGATCCTCTGTGCTCTCCATCCTCCCCCCCGTCCGGCTCCGTGCTCATTGTCCTCCTCCATGCTTCCCCTGTCCTCCGTTCTCCCATGGGAGTGGTGTCACGTCCATATTACATGACCTTAATGAGCGGTATTACGTCACCGCTCAGCACAGGAGAGCTGCAGGAAGCCGGGTACAACGCAGGATTGCCGGGACGTTCTGCGATGGCACGGGGAGGGTGAGTATGATGTCCCAGCCACCGGCTCCTGCCGCGGCACCTCCTCCCCCGCTGGTTTCTGCCAAGTGACTCGTGTATAAGCCGAGGGGGCATTTTCAGCACAAAAAAAGGTGCTTAAAATCTCAGCTTATACACGAGTATATACGGTAACCAAAAATTGGTATGTGCATGTGTATTCACACCTTTTACTATGAAGCCCCTAAAAATTCATGGTGCAAAAGATTACCATCATAAGTCACATGCTTAGTGAAAGGACAACCCCCTGTGTGCAATTTAAGTGTCACATGGTCTGTCAGTATATACACACCTTTTCTGAAATGACACATAGGCTGCAACACCAATAAGCAAGAGACACCTCTAACCAAACACCACTTTGAAGACCAAGGAGATCTCTAAACAAGTCAGGGACAAAGTTGCTGAAAATTACAAGTCAGGGTTTGGTTATAAAAAAAATCCCAATCTCTGATGATCACCCGAAGCACCATCAAATCCATTATCATCAAATGAAAAGAACATGGTACCACAACAAACCTGCCAAGAGAGGGCCACCCACCAAAACTTTCAGCCCAGGCAAGACGGGCATTAATCAGAGAAGTAGTACAGAGACCAGAGGTAACTCTGAAGGAGCTGCAGAGTTCCCAAGCAGAGACTGGAGTATCTGTCCATATGACCACAATAAGTAGTGCACTCCATAGATGTGGCATTTTTGGAAGAGTGGGCAGAAAAAAGCATTTACTTACACAAAAAAATTGTAAGGCTCATTTTGAGTTTGCCAAAAGACATGTGGGAGACTCCCCAAATGTATAGAGGAACATGCTGTGGTCAGATGAGAGCAAAATTGAACTTTTTGGCAACCAAGGTAAACTCTACATCTGGCACCAAACCACACAGTGAAACATGGTGGTGGCTGCATCATGCTGTGGGGATGTTTTTGGGCTGCAAGCAGTAGCGTAGCTACTGGGGGGCAAAGGGGGCCATCGCCCCGGGCCCGGTCCCATGAAGGGGCCCACTTGGAGCAACAGCCGCTTCTGTCCTCAGGGAGACCGCGGCAGATTGCCTGCTCCCCTATCTTCCGGAGACGCTGCAGCTGACTAGCAGAGTGGCAGAGTCTCTGTGCAGTGTAGTGTGCAGAGCTAGGCAGTGTCTGACCTGCTGGGCTGTCAGTGCTGCAGCTTCCTGTGTGCTCTGCCGGATGCACGCTGGAGCTCCCCTGGGTACTAGTGCCCACATTACAGTTACCTCAGACACTTCCTGACCATGTCTGACCTCATCATATGCTCTGCGCCTGCAGCACTTGGATCAGAAATTGCAGATGCCATCCATAAACCACCTGCCTGCAAACTTCATCAGACCGTGGCCAAAATGTACTAGGTTTACTTTATTCAGGTATGTATGGTCACTGTGGGGTGAATGTGAGAGGACGGGACAGGGTGGTAGCTGAAGGGGTGGTGGAGGGAGGACAGGACGGGGGCCATATTAATATACTTATTATTACAGTGTTTAGTGTTATGCACTCCATTACATGTAATAAGTGCTGTTTGGGGTGGCTGATGGGGAGGTAGGGGGCTTATTATTGTTACAGCCGGGGTCTTATTATAAGCCCAGCCTGTGAGTATAACAAGCCCCCCATACAGTAACCGCGGCATGAGCTGTGTTATATATATATATATATATATATATATGTAATACTGTTATAGTATGTATCATAAAGTTATTAAAGGGAATCTGTCACCCCATTTTTCAATTATGAGGTGAGACCACCGCCATCAGGGGCTTATCTACAGTATTCTGTAATGCTAAAACACTACCACCACAACAGTCACAGAATCCAATATATAGATATAAAATTCAATATTTTATTAAGTCAAAAAAAAAAATATTAAAATATATTGACAACAAGACAGGACAAAAGGCAGGTGAGGGTAGAGATACAAATGTCACTTCTGGTAAACCCATAAAGCACTCACTGGGATATCCAGTGGTGACTCCCCATATTGATTGAACTAATATATGAGCCCATATACAGATGTAGTGTGGTATATAAACCACATTAGTCAAATAGAGGGACAATTAGTGAAACATACACACCGCGGATGATCAAAAGACGATCCAATAGTATAAATAGTAGTCAATTACATAGTATAACATACCGCAGAGTGGATGGGGAGACGCCACCGGTAATCACCAGCAACCCCGACGCACGTTTCGGAGATTACTCTCCTTCCTCAGGGGGAACAAAGGTGCACAAGCTACTGGGATAACCGCAGCCTTGAAAGGATTGTTAAGAAAAGGCCATTCAAAAATTTATGGGAGATTAACAAGGAGTGGACTGCTGCTGAAGCTATTACTTCAAGAGCCACCACACACAGACAAGGAGAAAGAGAACTGGACTGTTGCTCAGTGGTCCAAGGTGTTGTTTTCAGATGAAAGTAAATTTTGCATTTCATTTGGAAATCAAAGTTTAGAGGAAGAGTGGAGAGGCACACAAGCCAAGCTGCTTGAGGTCTAGTGTGACGTTTCGACAATCAGTGATGGTTTGGGAAGTCATCTGCTGGTGTAGGTCCACTGTGTTTAATCAAGACCAAAGTCAGTACAGCTGTCTACCATGACATTTTTGAGCACTTCCTCATTCCCTCTGCCATTAAGCTTTATGGAGATGGAAATTTTTTTCCAGCAGTACTTGAAACCTGTCGATACTGTCAAAAGTACCAATACCTGGTTCAAAAACAACAGTATCACTGTGCTTGATTGGCAAGCAAACTCGCCTGACCTTAACCCCATAGATCTATGGGGTATTGTCAATAGGAGAATGACAGACACCAGACCCAACAATGCAGACAAGCTGAAGACTGCTATCAAAGAAACCTGGGCTTCCAGAACACCTCAGCAGTGTCACAGGCTGATCGCCTCCATGCCACACTGCATTGATGCAGTAATTGATGCAAAAGGAGCCCCGGCCAAGTATTGAGTGCATTTACTGAACATACATTTCAGTAGGCCAACATTTCAGATTTTAAAATCATTTTTCAAGCTGTTGTTATAAATTATTCTAATTTACTGAGATAATGACTTTTGGGTTTTCATTGTCTGTAAGGCTAGTGTCACACTAGCGTTTGACAGACCTGCATCAGTCTGCGCACGGCCGCCGCTAAGCTTTGCCCCTGGCTGTGCCTCCTCACGATAGCTCTGCCTATGGGTGCATGACGCTGCATGCGACCTGGGCACCTTATCTTTAGCATTGGGTTTGCAGGCAGTACGCAGGTCGTGCGCAGGTATGCGTTTGCCAGCGCCTGCATCCTTTTGACGGTGGGCCGACCTACGCCCAACGCACCGTGTTGCATTTGGTGCGCTCGGCGCACCATCCAAAAGACGCAGGCGCCGGAAAGCGCATACCTGCGCACGACCTGTGTACCGCCTGCAAACCCAATGCTAAAGATAGGGTGCGCAGGTCGCATGCAGCATCATACGCCCATAGGCGGAGCTATTGGGAGGAGGCGTGGCCGGGGCGGAGCTTAACGGCGGCCGTGCGCAGACCGACGCAGGTCTGTCAAATGCTAGTGTGAAACTAGCCTTAGCCATAATCATCACCATTAACAGAAACAAACACTTGAAATAGATCACTGTTTGCAATGACTCTATATATGAGTTTCACTTTTTGTATTGAAGAACTGAAATAAATTAACTTTTTGATGATATTCTAATATTATGAGAAGCACCTGTATATTTTTTTTCATGTTTGGCTGCTCTCACACACTAAAAACGCTTTTTATTTCAAAAACTTGTGAATCGCCATATTTTGAGAGCTATAATTTTTCCATATATCTGCCCACAGAGTCATATAAGGGCATGTTTTTTGTGGGACCAGTTGACGTTTTTATTGGTACCATTTTCGCGCACATGACATTTTTTTGATCGCTTTCTATTCCGATTTTTGGGAGGCAGAATGAACAAAAGGCAGCTATTCAGGAATTGTTTTTTTTTTTTTTTTTTTTTATGCTGTTCCAAAAGTGGTAAATGGATAAGACAGCTTTATTCTTCGGGTAAATACAATTATAGCAATACCACATTTATAATTTTTTATGTTTTGGCGCTTTTACACCATAAAAACTGTTTTATAGAAAAAAAATTATAATTTTTCCATCACTTTATTCTGAGAGCTATAACTTTTTTATGTTTCAGCTGCTTGAGCTGTATGGTTGTTTGTTTTTTGCAGGATATGATGATGTTTTCAGCTATACCATTTTTATACACATTCATCTTTTTAATCGCGTTTTATTACACTTTTTGTTTAGGGGTACTATTATTATTATATTTATATAATATTATATATATATACAGTATATTATATATTATACAATATTTTGTTCAGCGGTATGATAATAAAGCATGGTGTTTTGCCTTGCTTTTTATTTTTTTATCTTACGGTGTTCTCTGAAGTGTTAACTAATGGGGAGACAGATTTATAGGTCGGGTCGTTCCAGACGCACCGATAACAAATGTGTACTTTTATTGTGTATGATGACCCCCACAGTGGCCCCACACTATACTATGGCCCCCACACTGTATGATGACCACCACAGTAGCCCCCACACTGTGTGATAGCACCCCTTAATGGCCCACACACATATAATGACTGCCTTGGTATCCCCCACAATGTATAATGGCCCCCTTAGTAACTCCCATGCTGTATGATGGCTCCTTTGGTAACCCTAGTGCTGTGTAATGGCCCCCACAGTAGCCCCATTCTATATGATGGCCCCTACAGTAGTCCCCATAGTGTAGGATGGCCCCCTTAGCAGCCCCTATACTGTATGGTAGCCCCCTTAGTAGCTCCCATACTGTATTATGGACCCTTTTGTTGTCCCTAGACTGTATGGTGGCCTCATTAGTAGCCCCCACACTGTATAATAGCCCCCTGGTAGCCTCCACACTATATAATGGTCCCCTTAGTAGCCCTCATACTGTATGATGGCCCTCACAGAATACTAACATGAAAAAAATAAACATCATTTACTCCCTTAACTCCGGCGACTCCAGCAGCAGACAGCAGAAAGGTGTGGGCAGACTTTCATGGTGACATCATCGTGCTTAGCACACCCAACATGTCAGAGTCCTGGCATTATGATTTCATCACTTATTCTACAGGTCATAGGCCAAAGGAGACCTGCGGTATATAGAATTGAGAGCATTAGTACTGAGCATGCTGATACAGTTAATGGTAGTGGTAGCCCCAGGTGGGCCCCTCCACGTCAGGGGCCTGGGGCGACCAGTATCTTTGCCCCCCATTAGCCACAAGCATGGTCCCCAGTCTCTCATTTGAATGGAACGGTAGCTTATCATGCTCACTAAATCTTCATTCATTGTCTAATATCTATCTTATTCAGTCCCACATATTTTGAATATTTTTAATTGAGCTGCAGTGCACATACTTGACCACCTTTCCATTCAAAGTAGGTACTTGAGAGGCCCATTCTCGTGATAGATGGGGGTACCACTGGAGGTACTTCCAGCAATCAGTAACTAATTACAAATTTTGTGGTTAGGTGGTAATTTATAAAAAAATTAGTACAACCCATTTAATATTATCAGTAATATCTTTGGTTTTTAAAACATGCAAACTACAAAGTATTATGAAATGTAAGGAGGTGTATAATGAAGGACATTTTTACTTGATGTGTTATGGAAGAAAACTCAACATCACGGAATTATGGTGTCTTTTTAGCCATCTTGAAGTGTCCTGGTTGGTAAATAACACATACAACACTTGTCCATTTTATATTGACCCATTCAGGAGAGAAGTTAGTACTTTATGTCCAATATGAAAAATGAAAGCACACATTTACTTATGGAGTATCATTCTTTTTGAATGTCATCTTGGTCCTCGGATATTTTCTTAATTAGTGCCAAGGTCTTTTTGAATCACAATGATGTACATTGATGGACAGTTTATGTATAGTTACTCTGCAATCAGCTCTGTATGTATCTTATGTTAATTTTTTTTCTTTTACAATTTTTACCTTTTTATGTTCATTTTACTTTTAAACATATTTGGTAATAAGTAGAACAATTTTCTTTAGAGATCACAATTTAATATTCTAGAACATTATATTTTGACAACTATGATTTTCATACAATTTAAAATAACATCAAAGTGTATCCATACATCTCACATCAGATTCATTCCCAAGGGTCCAAGCCAATTTCTCTTGCTTTTCAGCCCGTCTTCCTCCTTCAACCAACAGCCTTCAATCCCATTAATCCAAACACTGCCGGCATTGACTAAGACTGATATGAGAACCAAACAATCAATTTGTATCTTTTTTTTTCTTGTGTCGATGTACAAAATATCATGAAAAAAGGCGTCAGTGGTGATAGCTCTACAACAGTGAAATAATAGAGTAATAAGGCAAGCCACTTTTGACCTTGCAGGACAGCTAATTCATCTGCCCATCTATCTTAATTATTCTCTGAGTTCCAAAAGAGAAACTGTATACAGTTCATCCATTGTGCCATGACAATTCCATTTTTCCACCCCCGGTAAAATGCAGAATGTATTTTCAGGCCTCCTCCACTTCAGTCATCTACTTTCTGAGTGATCTTTTACACTCTCTTCGTAAGTTTGCCGCTATTCATCAGTGGTGGCAGACTCGCCGAACATCAACCGCTAACCAACTGACCCAATTATATTCACATTTTTGTGTTTATTACTAGAAATTTATCTCCTGAGATCTACAATTTTATTAGATCAAACATATCACTCATCATATTACTAGATCTTGTGAATTTACAGACAAAAAAGCCCAACAAATTAATCTTCAAGATTTAACTTTTTCTTATATCTTGCCAGCCCATATTTTCCTAACATAGATCCTTATATTAAAGGACTATACAGATAAAAACTGCATTTGTAGAATGTTTTACAAGAATGTGCCCTAATAAGTTAAAGGTGACCAAGAGTTCATACAGTGCTTCTATGCAAATTGCCTCTTCAAAAAAAGAGGACTTGTACTCTATAGCGCCACCTATTGGAAGTAGCGATCCTACAAGTCACAATCAACCCTTTAACGAGTCTTGTAATATGACTTAGGATAAAAGCGAAATCAGTATCTCCATTTGCAGACACGGTGTTTCGGACTATTGGTCCTCGTCAGTGCAAAGTAGGAGAGATCTGATTTGGCTAGATGAGAGGCTCTGGACTAGGATCTAAGGGGTAAGGTTTCTCCTTGTGGAGAGTGACATACCAGCTCTGGCGTGTCGAGGTAAGGAGGCTTATTCGCCGTGCAATGCTCCTCTGGGAAATTTAATATGCAAATTGCCTCTTCAAAAAAAGAGGACTTGTACTCTATAGCACCACCTATTGGAAGTAGCGATCCTACAAGTCACAATCAACCCTTTAACGAGTCTTGTAATATGACTTAGGATAAAAGCCAAATCAGTATCTCCATTTGCAGACATGGTGTTTCGGACTATTGGTCGTTGTCAGTGCAAAGTAGGAGAGATCTGATTTGGCTAGATGAGAGGCTCTGGACTGGGGTCTAGGGGGTAAGGTTTCTCCTTGTGGAGAGTGAATACCAGCTCTGGCGTGTCGAGGTAAGGTGCTTCTAAACATTTTCATTAATGAAATAGAGTGAAAGATTGCATTGTGGTTCTATCGAAAATTATTGTCAAATTTAGCAACCACTTGTAAGGTTCTCTTATAGTATCCATCCACTGAATAATCGCATAGCCTAATATTCTTTATATTTTAATTGTTTACTATCACCAACTCCTATAAAAGATTTAAAACAAAGCCGACTAAATATTGGAACCTTTACTAGATACAACATATATGTAAAAATTCTGCCAAATGCATAATGGATCCCAGTATAAAAAGCAATAACTCATATATATTAATCTGAAATATAGAATAGGTGATCGGGAGGTAATAGTGTAAGTAAAATATTGGACCACCAGGTACCAGGGCTTAATAGGTCATGCATATCTCAGGTATAAAATGCAAGAAATAAGCACTGGGAAGTTGACATAATAATAAGGAAAAATGGAAAGATATCTCCTCCGGTTAGGTCATAGAACAATCTCCTACTTGCCCATGTAGGTTGGCACCCTAACATAAGTCAAGGTAGCTCCCCTGTTCAACATTATCCCTGGGTTCCCGTATTAATCACTTAGCTACTCAAAATATGGCAATACAAAGTATGTTCATAACAAGATCCCTAGATCTGCCAATCCACATTATATAGCCTCAGACATGCCAAGTACTCGACAATACAATAGTCCCTACAAAAACACTACACATATCTGAATAGTACTACATATGGAAAACACTTCCAGTTGCCCAATTGTCGCACAATCATTATAAGTATACAAAAATATTTATTAATTTAGGGCGACTAATTATCAAGGACAGTGTAGGACACTGCATTATGAATACATAACAACCACAAAAACAAACAGTGCAAAACAGTCCATATAGATGCAAAAAGATTTTATTAATTAAAATAGAACCACAAGGTAGATAGGGGGGGCTAAAAAGTAGTGAAATGTGCAAAAAGCCGCATAACAGAGAAAACACAGCAGGGGTATGGAAAAATGTCCAAACCAATAGTATAAGTATGACCACAGATAAGACAGAGATAATATTCACAATTATTGTTGTAAAATACATGTAATGATGTCGCATTAATATATGTGTGTATTTACACCCACTGAATCCCAAATATAATAGTATAACAGGGAATCAGTAATTTGCAAATGCAATGTACCAAAGGGAACAGGGGGTGCAGTAAAACACAATATATCAGCAGAAAGTGCCCATGGTAATGAGATCCCATGTAAGAGAGTAGTGGACATACCAGATGATAATGCCAGGACACAGCTCTGACCCCCACCTCCCTAACGCGCGTTTCGGCTGAGTACCTTCCTCAGGGGGCGTGTCATGCAGCGGAAAGTGTAACTATTTATAGCTGCCATGAATGGGGAAAGCGCCGTCAGCTGTGCATGGCTCTATGCTCCAGCCAGCGTCCTCACCGCTGACGTCGGTACACATAGGCCTCGTGTGACCAAACGTCGGACAGGAGGCGGAGGCAAAGGAGACAGAGACCAGAACCAAACAGCGCATGCGCAGAAAGTCGCGGCGGCCATCTTGATTATGGCCAAAAATGAATAACATGCCCTGCAATGGCCGCAATCAACTAAAGGAATGCATGCAAACTATATGGACATAAATAAACACTATCACAGGGGGAATACCATACACAAGGATGGCTGTGATAGGGGAAAAAAATATATATATGCATGCAGGACATAATAGGCGCAAATCTTAATCACAGGTCCAAAGGTCACTGTACTAGAGGAAAAATACATAAATATAGGAAGATTAAACGTCCCAATAACATAAGGACCTGGATAATGGGTATGAGATATGAACTACTAGTACACCCGATCGAAAAAATATGACAGCTATACAGGTACATATATGCAGAGGATGAACAGAAAGGTGCCATACACAATAATATATGGAATATAATTAGCCAAATATAATAACCATATATCAAAATCCAAACATTGATATCACAAAACATACAAAGTATGATAAAATAGGGACATCATAAATATAAAAAATATATATTTATATACATCCCAAAGACAATAATAGACATCAAATGGATATAGGGTAAGTATATACAGATCCAACGACGAATCCGAACTTGACTGGCACATCCTCAAAATCATCCATGGCATACACAAGCCAACAATACTGAGTCACTAAAGAATAAAATAAACAGTTAAAATCCAATGAAACATAAAATGAAATGCGGGAAACACGAAACACAAATAGAAAACAAAGACAGTCAAAGGAACGGGGCAAACGAGATACATTCATTTAAACCAGAAAGATGGACAGTATTCAGTAACCAAATCCATCTCGTCTCCAGCTTAGCCAACCTACTGGACAGGGCACCACCCCTAATATTAACCCTCAATGCTTCAATGCCACGTACACGTAGTAGGGAGCTATCACAATTGTGAAACTCCCTGAAGTGGCAGGGTAATGTCTTGGGGGTGGATGGGTCGACGTGGCCGGAGGCCGCCTGAATACCCAACACATGTTCCCTCACACGTACTTTGAATTGGCGCGTAGTGAGTCCAACGTAGATCAAATTGCAGGGACACGTGGTATAATATATCACGTAACGAGTTGTACACGTGATATATTGTCTGATGTTATATGTTTTTGTAGAATTAGAGTTGGTAAATGTGTCGCAACGATCTATGTTGGGAGAGGCGACACACCTGCCACATGGACTACATCCACCCCTCATTTTAAAGTTATCAAGAAAAGTAGGTGTGCCCCGTCCAGTATAGTGGCTGGAGTCGAGATGGTCCCTCAGGTTTTTTGCACGTCTGAATGTAATAGAGGGATTATTAGGGATGATTTTAGATAGTATCGGATCAACCCGTAGAATAGGCCATGCATTCTGGAGAATAGTTCTGACCCTATCAGATTGTGAACTAAAGGAGGTGATAAATCGTATCACCTTGTCAGATGATTTACCCTTAGATTCTGTCCCGTATAGCAACTCATGTCGGGAGGCATGCTTGGACCTATTAAATGCCTTCTTTATAATTCTCCGGCTATATCCACATGCTTCAAATCGTTCCTTCAGTTCCTCCGCCCTATACTCAAAATCTGCATTAGTTGAACAAATATGCCGAAGGCGGAGGAACAGTCCAATTGGAACCGATTTGATCATATGGCGTGGATGTCCAGATGATGCGTGCAACAAGTTTAAGAATTCCCCTTTTTTCCCCCATTTTTCCTGCTTGGTATGTGGTTACTCCATAATTATCTGTTATTGTGTACAATCATCTATTAAAATTATTGTTACATTTGAAACTCTGGACCCCTTGCTTGTTTTTCCAGCATATAGGGTTTATATGTGTAGTCTATTGTATCTACAGAGTTAATAATACTTATTCCTGGTTAGGATTTTTGTATCTTCTAGTAATAGACATGGTTGATGCTCTTTAATATGGAGAGGCAGATCTAGTAATGCTGTTACGTAAATACTTTGGTTCTTCTGTTTTGTTTTTATTGAGTGACTATGTGATCAATAAGAATACACAGGGATAAGATGACATTGAGTATTGGCCCCACATTTGCTTCTGTTAAGGTCCTAGGAAGGGCATGTTTTGAGGTATAACAGTAAGAGATATGATTTTGTCCTCATTGTTTATTATTACATCACTTTCCCCATTGTGTATCACATGTATTTCTACACCTACGATCTGTATGCTACCTATTGAGCCCTGGTTCCTGGTGCCATGTTTTATTTACAGTATTACCCCCGAAAACCTATCCTACAATTTCAGATTTCCATTGTGGATTTGGTAGAATTTTAATATATTGTATGTATCTAATGAAAGTTAAACTTTTTAGAGGTTTAGAGAGGTTTGTTTGTTCTAAGTCTTTGAATACTTTTGATCCCCTAGTGCTATTTATTATTTTTTTCTTGTAGTCTCACCATCATTTCCTTTCCTAATATTCCTGATATTGCCATACCTTACTGCCACAAACTCCCACCCTAATATTCGTGATATCTCCATTCCTTACTACTACTACTACCTTTCTAATCTATCTAGAAAGCACATCCACATCTGTCTCTGAACCCAATTAACCCTAAATAACTTCATATTCGTATTGGTCATTTCTTGACTACATCTTATAGCAGATCTTCTTGATGTGATAATATAGATTGTTTTTATTTAATGATTTACATCTTACTTTGCATTTTCTCCATATTTTTTTATAAAAATAAAATAAGATAATAGCCAAATAATGAGATCAGAAAAAGGTAACTCATGATCAATATTATTCAGTCATTTGTAAGTTGAATGTTTTTTCATTATAGGAAATTAAATCTGAGAATAATTTCTTCATACACAATTTACAGTTGACTTTTTTTTACTTATAACACTACAATGGCTTAAATACCTATCAATATTCTTATGTTTTACAAGGACTATCATATCACTATTACACCATTCCTTCGAGCAGTAGAAGAATGCTCACCAAACTAGATCAAACATAATTATTTTCTCAGAGCTTACCTGTCTACACATTTCCTTGCTCCTTCTTACATTAGTTTCATCTACAAGAAGCCATGACTCTCTTAAGAAGCCTCTGGAATGACATATCCTTTGTCCCTGAGATTAGACACTTAAATACATCACATATATAAAGCAGATTAAGGAAATATCTTCAACAGAGTAAGAACAATATTTTACCTAGGAGGCACAAGGTGAAAAATCATAACAGGCATCGGTCCCTGACAAACAATGTTGTCCATTAGCAAGATTTTTTCTTCCAGCCTCTCCCACTTGTTCACAGGTTAAATTAGTCTCTAGCTAATCCTTAGGGGCTTCTACAGCACCTTGTACTCCATTAAATACATATGTCCCGTAACGCTTCTGTAGTTGCTGTATGTATGACCTAGGGACATCTAAAGCTACTTCTTGGAACAGTTTTAATAATGTAGTTGCTTTGGTTTTATACTCTTTTAAGACAAATTTTAATGCCGAGGTTGACATGAATGTGTGTTGAGGCTGAAGAGGTCAGATCATTTGTTTTAAAATAATTTCACTTCTATATTGAATTTATTTCGGGAGACTTCATTTATTTTGCTAAATGCTCCTCCATTCGCCTATTATTTTGTGACTTGAAATGAATACAGCCATGGAAGACAGCATTACATTGCTATTTTTTTTTTATTAGTATAGCCTATTTGATACTTTTAAATATATAGCCTATAAGACAGACATGTGTAGCCCTCATCATAGCAGGTTGCAGGGTTAGAATCACCAAGGTTCCAAAGAAGACAAGCCAATTTAGAGCTTACTTTGAAATAATAACCATTTGACCTTAGGATTGATACTTTCTGCATGTGTAATAATAATAATTTTGTGATCCAATAAATCTCTTCAAGACACAGATGTTTTTTATGTTTTTGATACTTTGCATTCCAACAGTAGTTTGTTTTTTTCTCACCATTAATGAAGTGTAAAGTCTTGTTTTCTGTATTTTAAGGTAAGTTTTTATGTATTATTTTTCTACACCATAAAAATCAACATTTATTTGCATTACTTCTGAGCAGAATGCCAGAATGCAAAAATAGGCTTTATTGTTTATTTTTTTTATTTGTGGCTTTCCAAAACACTTTTCCTAAAACTTGTTACATTTATTGTATGTATTTTATGTATTTTATAATACATAATTATAATTCTAATATAAAATAAAATGCAAATATGTTTCATTATATACCCCTTCATGCATGCCTCCAAAAAGGAAACAAACCCAAATTATATATTTATATATTGTACAGGTTGTACTCACTCAGGTGCGACATGAGGAAAACATGAGGCACGTTCCTTTAAAAGTTCATGTGGGTTTATTGCCTCATAAACCCAGAATCACAGATAAAATGTAAACAACCTTTAGATCAGGCCAAAAACAAAGCAAAAATGTCCATAGCAGGGCTCAGATCCGCCAGGCCTGTGGGCACACAGACTGGGGTAATGTCCAGCACTGAGGCTCGGTTGGGAGCCACATACACTGGAGGCTTTCTCCCTCCCAACACACAGACCATGTGTAAAACAACAGTCTCCATTATATAGGCTGTAACCACACCCAGATGTGAGGTATGTGGGTAGCCATTCCCGCCCATCTCTCATAGCTACTCGCAACCCAGACCCAGGTGCACCTAACGATATCTTATTGCTTACGTGCACTAAAAAAAATACTCCAGGTTACATCACAGAGAGCAGCCATCTCTGTGACACATACCTCCCATCGATTTCTCGGCCATTAGCTTCCTTACATACCTTCCCCCCTCTGCCTAAAGCCATGGGGCTTGGCACTTTTCACTACTAGACAAGGGATTCTTGAGAGAGCATCGACATTACAATGAAAACAGGCACAAAAAAATCAAATATCCTAAAATAAAATAAAAAATTTTTTTTTTTTGCAAAAAATGCATGAAGGTAGTAATAATAATAAGGGTATTTAGTAAACATAATTTTGATCAAAAGAATGTACAAGCCATCCCGCCACGTCAAGGCAATCCTTTGTGGGACAGTCCCACTCTAATATTAAAAACCTTTCCACTTGTCAAGTGACACAAATGTGAACAAGGCAGAGGGACTGAACCCACCAGTTGAAGCTCAGGCCAGACAGGATGGATTTTCTCAACTCAGAAACAGGGCGGTCACACCCTTATATGCACAGAATGCACTATGGACTACATAGGAAACTAAATCTGAACTGAAAAAGTAAGTTGATGTGTATGCAAAATGTAAATGCATATTAACACATAACCATTACACAGAAAACAGGCACAAAAAAAGCAAATATCCTAAAATAAAATAATTTTTTTTTTTTTTTTTTTGCGAAAAATGCATGAAGGTAGTAATAATAATAAGGGTATTTAGTAAACATAATTTTGATCAAAAGAATGTACAATCCATCCCGCCACGTCAAGGCAACCCTTTGTGGGACAGTCCCACTCTAATATTAAAAACCTTTCCACTTGTCAAGTGACACAAATGTGAACAAGGCAGAGGGACTGAACCCACCAGTTGAAGCTCAGGCCAGACAGGATGGATTTTCTCAACTCAGAAACAGGGCGGTCACACCCTATATGCACAGAATGCACTCTGTGCATATAAGGTTTTTATTTTATTTTAGGATATTTGCTTTTTTTGTGCCTGTTTTCTGTGTAATGGTTATGTGTTAATATGAATTTACATTTGCATACACATCAACTTACTTTTTCAGTTCAGATTTAGTTTCCTATCGACATTACAATGTAGCTTCCCTGCTCTATGTTCCACAGGGAAGTTGAAGTTTTGCAGGGCTAAGAACCAGATGGTGACCCTAGCATTTTTACCCTTTGTTTCCCTCATCCATCTGAGTGGGGCATAGTCGGATACCAATCTAAATTTACGTTCTACCACATAGTACCGTAATGTGTCCACAGCCCACAATATGGCCAAGTACTCTTTCTCCACGACTGAATATTCCTCTCACATGAGGACAGCTTCCTACTCAGGTAGAGAACAGGGTGCTACTCCCCATGTATCTCCTGGGAAAGGACTGCTCCTAAACCAACATCTGAGGCGTCTGTTTAGAGTATAAACTCTTTCCTAAAGTCAGGGGCCACCAGAACAGGTTGCTTACATAGAGAACCTTTCATTTGGTGAAAGGCCATTTCTGCCTCTTCAGACAATTTAACCATTACTGATTTCGTTCCCTTAAGGAGGTCAGTCAGGGGCATGGCCATCATTGTGAAGTTCGGGATGAACCTCCTGTAGTATCCCACAATTCCCAGGAAGGCTCTAACTTGTTTCTTGGACAGCGGTCTCGGCCATGTTTGAATTGCCTCCACTTTACTAATTTGGGGTTTGATCTTGCCTCGACCCGCTACATAACCCAGGTACTTGGCTTCTTCTTTCCCCAAGGCACACTTTTTCGGGTTTATTGAAAACCCCACCTTCCTTAGAGCATCAAACACCGCTTGGACTTTTTCAAGATGACTCTCCAAGTCCAGGCTAAAGATAACAATATCATTCAGCTATGCAGTGGAGTATTGCTTATGGGGTGCAAGGATTCTGTCCATAGCTCTCTGGAAGGTCTCCAGAACCCCCTGCAGTCCAAACGGTATCCGGACATACTGGAAGTATCCGTCTGGCGTAGAAAACGCGGTCTTCTCCTTGGCTCCCTGTGCCATGGGGATCTGAAAATATCCCTTCATCAGATCAAAGGTGGTTATGTACAGGTCCAAGTCGAACTTGGAGACCTCATTCAACTTCCGATAGTCGTTGCAGAACCTTCATTCCCCATCGGGCTTTGGGACCAGGACTATCAGGCTCAACCAACTCCTAATTAGTGTTGAGCCACTCCCGTAGTGTTCGGTTCGGTTCGTCGAACACCCGTATGTTCAATGAACTGTTCGTCGAACTGTTCGTCGAACACCGTTAAAACCAATGGCAGGCAAACAAAAACACATAGAAACACATAGAAAACACATATAAAACACTTCAAAGGTGTCCAAAAGCTGACAAACTGCTCAGAAGACACAACTAACACATGGAAAAGTGACAAGTACATATAGTCATGCGAAAAGAAAAGAGGTGGAGGAGTAAAAGGAGGGGAGACACAGATATACAGTCATGGCCAAAAGTTTTGAGAATGACACAAATATTATATTTTCACATGTGTGTTTGACAGATGTTTTTATCACAGACAGAAATATAATAATTGCAAACATATGAGTAACAAAAGCTTATATTCACAGTTAGAATGAGTTAATGCAGCAAGTCAATATTTGCAGTGTTGACCCTTCTTCTTCAGGACCTCTGCAATTCTCCCTGGCATGCTCTCAATCAACTTCTGGACCAAATCCTGACTGATAGCAGTCCATTCTTGCACAATCAATGCTTTTATTTTGTCAGAATTTTTAGGTTTTTGTTTGTCCACCCGTCTCTTGATGATTGACCACAAGTTCTCAATGGGATTAAGATCTGGGAGTTTCCAGGCCATGGACCCAAAATCTCTATGTTTTGTTCCCTGAGCCATTTAGTTATCACCTTTGCTTTATGGCAAGGTGCTCCATCATGCTGGAAAAGGCATTGTTGATCGCCAAACTGCTCTTGGAGGGTTGGGAGAAGTTGCTCTTGGAGGACATTCTGGTACCATTCTTTATTCATGGCTGTGTTTTTAGGCAAGACTGTGAGAGAGCCGATTCCCTTGGCTGAGAAGCAACCCCACACATGAATGGTTTCAGGATGCTTAACAGTTGGCATGAGACAAGACTGGTGGTAGCGCTCACCTTGTCTTCTCCGAATGAGGCGTTTTCCTGATGTCCCAAACAATCGAAAAGGGGATTCATCAGAGAAAATAACTTTACCCCAGTCCTCAGCAGTCCATTGCCTGTACCTGTTGCAGAATATCAGTATGTCCATGATGTTTTTTCTGGAGAGAAGTGGCTTCTTTGCTGCCCTCCTTGAGACCAGGCCTTGCTCCAGGAGTCTCCGCCTCACAGTGCATGCAGATGCACTCACACCTGCCTGCTGCCATTCCTGAGCAAGCTCTGCACTGCTGGTAGCCCGATCCCGCAGCTGAAACACTTTTAAGAGACGGTCCTGGTGCTTGCTGGTCTTTCTTGGGTGCCCTGGAGCCTTTTTGGCAACAATGGAACCTCTCTCCTTGAAGTTCTTGATGATGCAATAGATTGTTGACTGAGGTGCAATCTTTCTAGCTGTGATACTCTTCCCTGTTAGGCCATTTTTGTGCATTGCAATGATGACTGCACGTGTTTCTTTAGAGATAACCATGGTTAACAGAAGAGAAACAATGATGCCAAGCACCAGCCTCCTTTTAAAGTGTCCAGTGGTGTCATTCTTACTTAATCATGACAGATTGATCTCCAGCCATGTCCTCATCAACACCCACACCTGTGTTAATGGAGCAATCACTGAAAAGAGGTTAGCTGGTCCTTTTAAGGCAGGGCTGCAATGATGTTGAAATGTGTTTTGGGGGATAAAGTTCATTTTCTAGCCAAATATTGACTTTACAAGTAATTGCTGTTAAGCTGATCACTCTTTATAACATTCTGGAGTATATGCAAACTGCCATTAGAAAAAGTGAAGCAGTAGACTTTGTAAAAATTAATATTTGTGTCATTCTCAAAACTTTTGGCCATGACTGTAGGCATGTCACTCCCTACTAAAACCGAAAAAGTGTGAAGCCGACACGGCCAGTCCGTTCCTGCCCGTACGACCTGCGTGTCGCCGGGTTTGTGCCAGAGCTGCGGTGGACCCTAACGGCCAGCCCCCCTCTCCCAATACTGGTGCCTGTCAACTGGTGGGTCAAGCGAGCCCCCCTGCAGTGGAGGCAGGTCTAATCTTTTTTAATTTAAATTGTCTCTCTAATTTGAATGAGTACACTTTAAATCCTTTTACAAGGATCTATTGGAGGGCAAGTCTCATACCAGCAACCTCGGTAATTCCAGCTCCAGTAGCGTCCAGTAAAGCTGCTGCAGTTAAAAAGCTTTTATAAGGATCGAGCTTGGCGGTCCACCGCAAGGTGTCCAACCGCTAATCCCAGCCCCTGTGCCTTGGGGTGCCTCCCCGATGCTCTTCACTGAGTGTCCCGGGGCCTGAAGCATTTACTTTGAAAAAATTAAGCGTCCAAACTACAGGTGGTGTAGCTTGCTTAACAGCTGGGTTAATCCGCTGACTAGTAGACACTACTACTAGGCCCAAAGTATTGCTTGGGCTAGATGCAGCTAAAAATTTGTAATTAGATACTCTCGTTGGATGCTGAGAAAGCATTCCATTGAGTCTCCTGGCACGCCATATATTATTCTCTTAAAAAGTTTGGGGTAAGGGACCCTTTTATAGCCAAAATCATGGCCCTGTATCACAATCCGTCAGCTAGGCTGAAGATAAATGGAACATTAACATCACCTTTCATAATCACCAGCACCTGCTCTCATCAATTCACGATAACCCCAATATTAGGGTGATTGAGGTGGGAGGCACCGAGTACAAGTGCTCTGCATTTGCTGATGATGTCCTAGTATATATCACTCAACCACATATATCCATCACTGCTGTTATGGCTGAAATAGATTACTTTGGTACATGGTGAAATTTTAAAATCAATGCAGCTGTCATGGAAATATATATGTATTCCATATATTCAATGTATATTCATATATATGCATTCACAGTTAGATAGATCTCACTTGCTAAAAATCCTGTGCTCACACATATCTATGCAAAAGCTGATGCCAGCTATAATCAGTCGTTTAAGACGACCCTGGCCTTCATAAGAAACAAGAACAGAAAGTCTTAATAGATATCTATTGTTTTCTTTACTAGTCATGCAAGAAAGCTAGGGCAAAGAACAAAAACAGTAAATCTGCAACTTCAGCCCTTTTATCATAATTATCATAATTATCATACTTACACTAGAACAGCCAATAATCTAGCAGCTTTTAATTGTATGTTAATTGACTAACCATCCCCTTTTTGTAAACGTATAAAACCTTGAATGAATAATAAACTGGGGTCTTGACGAACTGTTATACTGACACTTCCGTTGTGGACAGTCCTCATTTCGTTCTGAGCGCTCAAAAAGACATTTAATAGAAAATTGGGAACAGCACCAGCAAACACTTCAGGATAGATTTATCCTAATTAAATTTCCATAACACAGCGAAGTCTGAGGCCCTCGATGTTTCCGTCCCCAAATCCATACAGGATTCCATCCAGTCCAACTTTCCCTTTGCCTGGCCCTCACAGGGTATCAAATACTTAGGAATTCGTATTCATAGAGACCTCTCCCATCTATTTTTTCTTAATTTTGGGCCCTTTATTGAACAACTCCATAGAGATCTTACTTCTTGGACGGTGAAGGATTTTTCCTGGTTCGGCAGAATAAATATACTAAAAATGAACGTCCTACCTAAACTCTTATACCTCTTCCAAACCATTCCCTTGGTAATTCCCTCAAATTTTTGGAAAAGACTACGCAGTAGCTTTTGCAGATTTATCTGGGCAAGTGGGCTTCCACGCATTCGAGGGGACGTTCTGATCAGACACAAACAAAAGGGGGGCCTTAGCCTTCCAGATTGTAGAAGGTATTACATGGCAGCAGTACACACTAGAATCCTTGACTTCTTCCATCATTCAGAGGGGAAATTGTGGGTCAAAATAGCTCAATCCATTTGTCCTAAAGCTCTTACCACTCTCCCATGGAGCGCCCATTTAATTGTCCCCTCTCTTGGCCACATGTCATATAGTACTTATGCCACTGCTTTGGCTTTGAGATCCCCAAAAAAAGCTTATCCTCAATCGACCCCCAGGGCCCCTTGCTCCCGATTTCAGATAATCCAGATTTTCCACCAGGACTATCTGCAAATAGATTTCTCGGTTCAAATAAATCCCATCCGATATTATTTTCTCATGTCATCTCCAATACTTTGCTGCTCCCCCTCAATGACTTGTTACAGGGAAGAGCCACTTCCCCAAAGGCAAATTTTGAATATAGCCAGTTACAACACTTCTATTCAACTGTGAAGACGCGCACACATCTTCATAGAGATCTCACAAACTTTGAAAAATTGAGCCTATCATTGTGACCCCTTACACACTCCATCTCCCTACTGTATAATCTCCTCATTGCCCAGGTAACTGACAATAGGCCAGGATTCTGCGGTGCATGGGAAAGGGAACAGGGGAAGTCCTTCTCTGACTCACAATGGGATAAATGTTTCTTCCTAACACATAAAACCTCAATAAGATCCAAAGCTCAGGAAACCTCCTTCAAAATTATTTCTAGATGGTACCGGGTACCAGCAGTCCTTCATAGATGGTATCCAGTGGTCTCAGATAGATGTTGAAGATGTGGGGAGGGGGAATCAACAATGTCACACATATGGTGGGCATGCCCTATAATAAATGCATTTTGGGCAAAGGTGGTTCCCATGATTGAGAAAATAACTGGTTTGACTATCCCTAATATGCCAGAAGCCCTCCTTTTATCAATGTTACCAATAAGTAAACGTAGTTATAAAAGCTCATCAATAGGTTACCTAATACAGGCGGCTAAGAATGTCATTCCACGACACTGGAAAAGCAGTGACCCACCCACTGTGGAGGAATGGTTTGCGCAGATCTTCCTCCTTAATAGGATGGAGCATCTGATTGCCATCTCACCAGCTGATGTTGATAGATACTGTGTAATTAGGAGGAATTGGATTGATTTGCAAAACTCTGACGCCTACCATCTAGCCCCCAACTAAAGTTATCCGTGATGTCGGCACAACAATGATCATAATCGCACTCTATTGATTTTTGGTCTGCCGTGGTCCGCTCCCTCTCTCTCTATCTTTCATATGGAAAAATACATGCTTGATCTGGATATTAATGGAAAACCCTCCCTGTACCCCCCAATGTACTGTCGTTATGCATAGATTTGTAGTTATACTACCCCTTTTACTATGTATATTGTATTTTCTTGTACTTTTTCACCACAAAATTAAAAAAAAAATTGAATTTGAAAAAAAAAATTGTAATTAGATCTACAGCCGGTGGCTACTCCGCTGACTAGCAGACACTGAAGCTTTGGAGCAGACCTCTGATTCCCAGGCTATAGTATGAGTAAACAGCTCTTCACACTCAACCATCTGTGTTACCCCAAGCCATAGTGTATGTAGTTTTTTACGGTTAAAAAGGGGGGGGAAAGACCTAACCCACCTGTAATTGACGATGCCAACGTCACGTAAAACACAGCAAGGGGACTCCAAAAAGAGCCTCTATTTTTTCAAGAAATTTGGGGCACAGACACCACTTAAGTGGCATCAATTGCCCCAGAGTTGCTTAAATCGGTTGGTGAGGTGATTTTAACAAATCCTCAAGCTTTTACTCTCCCCAGGATGACACAGGGGTAGGAAAGTCCTTGCGGATCCATGATTTGTTCATCTTTAATAACGTGAGTCTGTCTACATTGTCAGTGGACAGCCGCGTGCGCTTATCTGTCAGCACACCACCAGCAGCGCTGAACACACGTTCAGAGAGTACGCTGGCTGCGGGGCATGACAAGATCTCCAAGGCGTGAGTGGCGAGCTCCGGCCATTTATCCAGATTGGAAGCCCAAAAAGAGCAAGGGTCCAGTGACACAGTCATGGCTTCGATGTTCACTTGGAGATACTCCTGTACCATCGTCTCTAGGCGTTGACTATGTGTCTGACTTCTTGTCTCCTGTGGCCTTGCAAAGGATGAGCTAAAAAAGTGGTGAAAGGATTCCGCAAAATTGCTGTTAACACCAGCAGATACTGTGTTTCTGTTACGGTTTGAGTGCTGAAGACTCGACAGTCCCACGGTTGGCAAGTTAGAACTGTGAGATTCACTACATGCACCACTGGTGTTTTGTAGAAAAGCACATGTAAGATTATGCAACAGTCTGTGCTGATACTCCTGCATGCGTGAATCCCTTTCTATGGCAGGAATTATTTCGGCAAATTTACTTTTGTACCGGGGATCTAAGAGTATGGCTATCCAGTAGTCAGGATTATTTTGAATTCTGACAATTCGAGGGCCATGTTGCAGGTAGTGCAGCAAGAAGGCACTCATGTGTCTTGCGCATCCAGGACCACCAAGTCCCTGTTGTGTTGGTGGCGAGGTAAGAAACATGCTTCCTTCCTCTGCCCTCTCCCCCCAACCTCGCACAACAGAAATGTGATCAAGGTCTCCCTCATCTGATGAGTCTTCCATGCCCATCGCCAGTTCGTCCTCCACTTCTTCCTGGTCTCCTGCACTTTCCTCACTAGTTTGGCTGCTACCATGCGCCCTGGTTAATCCCTCTCCCCCACCCTCCTAATTGACAACTCTGGAGTTGTTTGCACAAAAAACAATGGATGGAAACCGAGCAGAGCTGAGTGGCCAAATTGTGGTTAGAAGCAGTAAAACAATTTTATTAGATACACAAGTGGTGGAGCTTGGTATAGATGGCCTAATAGAATGAGTACCAAACACTGCTACAGGCCCAAAATTATTTTCCAGGCAAGATGCAGCTAAAAATTCTTAGTAATTTGAACGCTGGTGGAGCTTAGTATAGATGGCCTAATAGAATGAGTACCATACACTGCTACTATGCACACAATTATTTTCCAGGCAAGATGCAGCTAAAAATTCGTAGTAATTTCAATGCTGGTGGAGCTTAGTATAGATCATAGAATCATAGAATGGTAGAGTTGGAAGGGACCTCCTGGGCCATCTGGTCCAACCCCCTGCTCAAAGCAGGATTCTCTAAATCATCCCAGACAGATGTCTGTCCAGCCTCTGTTTGAAGACTTCCATTGAAGGAGAACTCACCACCTCTCGTGGCAGCCTGTTCCACTCATTGATCACCCTAACTGTCAAAAAGTTTTTTCTAATATCTAATCTGTGTCTCCTCCCATTCAGTTTCATCCCATTGCTTCTAGTCTTTCCTTGTGCAAATGAGAATAAAGATGATCCTTCTACAATGTGACAGCCCTTGAGATATTTGTAGACAGCTATTACCGTATATACTCGTGTATAAGCCGAGATTTTCAGCACCTTTTTTCGTGCTGAAAATGCCCCCTCGGCTTATACACGAGTCATAGGGCAGAAACCAGCGGGGGAGGGGATGCCGCGGCAGGAGCCGGTGGCTGGGATCATACTCACCCCTCCCCGTGCCATCGCTGAGGGTCCCTGCAATCCTGCGTTCTCCCCGTCTTCCTGCAGCTCTTCAGCACTGAGCGATGACGTAATACCCGCTCATTAAGGTCATGTAATATGGACGCGACGCCACTCCCATGGGCGTCGCCTCCATATTCATGGCCTTAATGAGCGGTATTACATCACCGCTCAGTGATGAAGAGCTGCAGGAAGACGGGGAGAACGCAGGATTGCAGGGACGCTCAGCGATGGCACGGGAGAGGGTGAGTATGATGGAGGAGAGGACAAGGAGCACGGAACAGGACGGGGGGAGAACGGTGGACGGGGGAAGCATATAGGAGGACGGGGAAGCATAGAGGAGGACGGGGGGAGAACGGAGGACGGGGAAGCATGGAGCTGGACAGGGGGGAGATCGGTGGACGGGGGAAGCATGGAGCAGGACGGGGGGGAGATCGGTGGACGGGGGAAGCGTGGAGCAGGAAGGGGGGAGATTGGTGGACGGGGGAAGCATGGAGCAGGACGGGGGGGAGATCGGTGGATGGGGAAGTGTGGAGCAGGACGGGGGGGAGATCGGTGGACGGGGAAGCGTGGAGCAGGACGGGGGGAGATCGGTGGACGGGGAAGCGTGGAGCAGGACGGGGGAGATCGGTGGACGGGGAAGCGTGGAGCAGGACGGGGGGAGATCGTGGACGGGGAAGCGTGGAGCAGGACGGGGGGGAGATCGGTGGATGGGGGAAGCATAGAGGAGGACGGGGGCAGCACAGAGCAGGAGGGCAGTTTATACACCCGGCTTATACATGAGTCAATAATTTTTCCCAGTTTTTTGCAGCAAAATTAGGGGGGTCGGCTTATACATGGGTCGGCTTATACATGAGTATATACGGTAAGTCTCCTCTCAGTCTTCTTTTTTGCAAGCTAAACATTCCCAAATCCTGCAACCGTTCCTCATAGGACATGGTTTGCAGACCGGTCACCATTCTGGTGGCTCTTCTCTGAACTTGCTCCAGTTTGTTGATGTCTTTTTTAAAATGTGGTGCCCAAAACTGGACACAGTATTCCAGATTAGGTCAGACCAAAGATGAGTAGAGGGCAATAATGACCTCACGTGATCTAGACTGTATGCTTCTGTTGATACATCCTAGAATTGTATTTGCCTTTTTTGCTGCTGCATCACACTGTTGACTCATGTTCAGTCTGTGATCAATTAGTATACCCAAGTCTTTTTCACATGTGCTATTACTTAGCCCTATTCTTCCCATTTTGTATATACCTAATAGAATGAGTACCACACACTGCTACTATGCCCACAATTATTTTCCAGGCAAGATGCAGCTAAAAATTCATAGTAATTTCAATGCTGGTGGAGCTTAGTATAGATGGCCTAATAGAATGAGTACCACACACTGCTACTATGCCCAAAAGGTTTTGGCTAGGTGCAGTAAAAAAATTGTATTACATACACAGGTGGTGTAGCTTGCAACACAGATAGGCTACTCCACTGACTAACACACACTGCAAGAGGCCCAAAAGGATTTGCTTAGCTAGATTTAGCCAAATGCTGTGAAAAACACATGCACAGCACTAAAACAGACCTGCCTGGCAAAAAGTGATAGGAACTGATGTAACCTAGCCCTCAAAAGGGCTGCAATTACAAATAGTCACTACTCCCAAGTTGACCTATCTGTCTATTTAAGAGCACAGACCTGCCTGCTAAAAGTGCTAGGAACTGCTGTAACCTAGCCCTCAAAAGGGCTGCAATTACAAACTAGTCCCTACTCCCTAAACCTTTCTGTCTATTTAACAGAAAATTCACTTGGAATTCGCAGTTGCACAATATAGCGCTAACAGCAGCAGCAGTGCCGTCTAACACTCAGCTGCAGCAGTGAGAAAATGGTGGTGACGGGGAAAATGGCTGGGTCTTATAGGGCAAGGACATGTGACATACACAGCCAATGACACATGCCCTTGCTTGTGTGAAAAAAAAGCACTTCGCTCCGCGTGTTCGCTGCTGATAGGCTGACAGACTGCAACTCCCACTGGAAATGCGGGAAAGAGAAAAAAAATGGAGATCTTTATTATTTCTGCAGAGATCCATCCCATGCCCCTCCCCCCGCCCCGCTGTACACTCAAACTGTGTATTAACATTGATTATCAGCATTACTGTGAAAAAATCCAGTTACAATTTTGGTGCACGAACAGTTATCGAACATAACCTCGAACAGCCGGATTTTTTCCAAATCGTTCATGTTAGAACCCTCTTGTTAGATTTTGTTTCAGTTTGCTGGTCACATGACCTTTTTACCCTATTTAGTCTGGCTCCGCCCTTCTGGCTTTGCTGGACTTCATTGTATTATCTACTCTTAAGCTAGCCGGGTGCTTAGGTGCCTTACTCTGTCAGTTTTGCTTGATCTTAGGATCTCTTAGTATTTGTTTTCTGTTTTATATTCCCTGCTACACTTTCTGTTAGGAGGTGTCCACCTTTTCACCCAGTCCCTAGATCTTGTAGGGATTCCTCCCTCGCAACTATAGGTCTTCGTTCAGACTAGCTGAGGACTTTAGCGGGTCTGGTCGCAGGATCAGGTTCCCCGTTACATCGTAGGGATCCAGCTCAGTCCTATTATAGGGACAGAATTCCCACCTTTCCTTAGTGCTTGTAGCAGATCATAACAGTAAGTCCAGCCCAAAGAAAAAAAAAAAAAAAATCTCTAAGGAAATATTTTCTGTTTCCATCATGGTCTCGGTTCAGGATTTGGTCAACGCCTGCAGGGATTTTCTCTGGAGGTGGCTGAGATAAAGCAACACGTGAGTAGTTGTTCTGGAGCACATTTCGTGGAGCCAAAGGTACGTTTGCCTGATTTATTTTTTGGTGAACAACAAGATTTTTTTTCTTTTAAAAATGCTTGCTTGTTGTATTTCCGTTTGAGACCCAGATCCTCTGGTGATGAATCACAGCGCATAGGGTTCATAATGTCACTTTTGCGCGAAGAACCTCAGGACTGGGCGTTTTCTCTGCAGCCTAGTGATCCATGCTTTAGATCAGTGGATAGTTTTTTTTCTGCTTTGGGGTTATTGTATGACGATCCGGATCGTGTTTCATCAGCTGAGACAGAATTGAGACGTTTGAGACAGGGATCAGGTAATGTGGAAAAATATTGTACTCACTTCCGAAGGTGGTCCACTCAGGTGGGCTGGAACGATTCAGCTTTGAAAAGTTTATTTCTTGCAGAGTTAAGTGAGAGGGTTAAAGATTTGCTGATTGCTTATCCCATACCTGGTAACTTGCAAGAGGCTATGCAATTAGCCATACGGGTGGACAGGAGAATGCCCCATCTAACACGCCGCATGGGAGGTTGTTTGTGCCTGGTACCCTGAGGAGAGATTTGTTTGATGAATGTCATGACTCTCGGTTGGCAGGTCATCCTGGAATCTCTGAGACCAAGAGACTTGTGGGTCGCAGTTTTTGGTGGCCAGGATGGCAGAAGGAAGTCATTAAGTGGGTGCGTCAATGCACTGTGTGTGCTAGATCTAAGTCTTCTCATACTTCTGCTGCGGGTTGCTTTGCCCTCTGGAGGTCCCTAGTGCACCTTGGACACATTTGGCTATGGACTTTATTACTGACCTTCCCCCCTCTGAGGGTTTCACTGACATCTGGGTGGTCGTGGACCGTTTTAGCAAGATGTGTCACTTGGTTCCTTTCATCAAACTGCCCTGCGCTAAGACTCTCGCTAAGGCCTTTGTCAAGGAAATAGTCAGACTACATGGCGTTCCTACTGACATTGTTTCTGATAGGGGACCTCAGTTTGTGGCTCGTTTTTGGCGCGCTTTTTGTGACAGGTTGGGAGTTCATTTGTCGTTTTCTTCCTGATATCATCCTGAGTCTAATGGCCAGACAGAAAGGAAAAACCAGGATGTTGAGCAGTTCTTGCGTTGTTTTGTGACTGATAATCAAGAGGGGTGGTCTGAGTTTCTGCCACTTGCTGAGTTTGCTCTTAACAATCATACATCCGCTTCTGCTGGTTGTTCGCCTTTTTTTTGTTGTACTGGGAGACATCCGTCTTTTTGGTCATTTTCCAAGTTGGGATCGGCTGTACCTGAAGAGGAGAATTTTTCTGGTGTTTTGGAGAGAGTTTGGACTGATGTGCGTGGTAATCTTCAGGAGGCTAACAAAAGATCCAAAGTCTATTTTGATAGAAAACGACAAGAGGTTTTGTTTGCTATTGGTGACATGGTTTGGTTGTCCTCTAAGAATCTGCGCTTGAGGATTCCGTCTAAGAAATTGGGTCCCAAGTTTGTAGGGCCCTTTAAGGTGCTTCAGGTTATTAACCAATCTGCTGTTAAGTTGGAGCTTCCTACCTCCTGGAAGATTAATCCGGTGTTTCATGTTTCTCTCTTGAAAAAAGCTGAGGTCTCAGATGGAGACGTCTCGGCCACTGTTCCCCTGGTGGTGGAGGACGGGCAATATGAGATTTCCCGCATCCTAAATTCTAGACGGTATAGAGGGAGTTTGCAGTACCTCGTCGCTTGGAAGGGTTATGGACCCGAGGATAACTCATGGGTGAGGGCGGAAGATGTTTCTGCGTCTAGACTTGTTAGAGCGTTTCACAAGAGGTTTCCGGATAAGCCTAAGTCCTAGGGGATCCGGAGGATCCTCTTAGAAGGGAGGGTACTGTTAGAACCCTCTTGTTAGATTTTGTTTCAGTTTGCTGGTCACATGACCTTTTTACCCTATTTAGTCTGACTCCGCCCTTCTGGCTTTGCTGGACTTCATTGTATTATCTACTCTTAAGCTAGCCGGGTGCTTAGGTGCCTTACTCTGTCAGTTTTGCTTGATCTTAGGATCTCTTAGTATTTGTTTTCTGTTTTATATTCCCTGCTACACTTTCTGTTAGGAGGTGTCCACCTTTTCACCCAGTCCCTAGATCTTGTAGGGATTCCTCCCTCGCAACTATAGGTCTTCGTTCAGACTAGCTGAGGACTTTAGCGGGTCTGGTCGCAGGATCAGGTTCCCCGTTACATCGTAGGGATCCAGCTCAGTCCTATTGTAGGGACAGAATTCCCACCTTTCCTTAGTGCTTGTAGCAGATCATAACAGTTCAGGTTCGTCGAACGGCTCGAACACCGCCCAAAACAGCTCAAATTTGAGATTGGCGAACAGTTCGATTCGAACACCGCTCATCTTTACTCCTAATGTCAGTTTTTTCCCCCGCTGGCCTGCTGGTGGAATTGCATTGCTGCTGGGGTCAGCTGATGTGGGTGGTGACCACTCCCACCATCCTTAAAAGGTCACCTGATGCATCAGCTGACTGTTGGTTATACAGGTCCTTCCATCTGGAGACCAACCTAGCTGGAGACAGAAGCTTCCTGGGTGCAGTGGTGCTTCAGCTATTACATTGATCTGGTGACTTTATCCTGCTGTGTGGAGGTTTGCAGCAGGAAGCTAAGTGGTGCATTTTTTGGTTTACCCTGTCTCGTTTGGTGTCTGTCTATCCTTACCTTATGTTGTATTAGTGCAGCGCTGGGACCAGTGCTCTCACAAGCCTATTCCCTACCTAGGGATAGGAGCAGGGCAAGTGAGGGTTTAGGTATCCTGCTCGGCAACGGGGTGAAAGAACCCGTATAGGGACAATAGGGAGATCAGGGCACATCCTTAGGTGAGTGCAGGAGATGTTTATTCCCCCGTTCCCTATCGACAGGGCCTACCATTGTTATTGTGTCCCTGGTGTTCCCTTGTGTGTTGTGCCATCCGTTAACTGACCATTCGTGGGGTCGTGTCACACCACTTCGGTCACATCGTGACACAGACTCTGATCAGAGTTTGATCAGAGTGGGATCCTATTTACTCTGAGGTGGAGAGAAAAATAAAAGTTTCACCCCTTCATGCAGTTAGTCTGGGAAAATCAGATTTTTTTTACTGACCCATAGACTTGAATAGACGAGTAGCATCTGATTCTCTGAGGCAAATCGTGCATGCTGCAATTTCTATTGGATCACTCAGTTCAAGGAAAAAAATGGACATGTGCACCACCCTCTAGAATAACATGGGTAGGAGTTCTATAGTCAAAACCACAGATAGCATACGCCTGATTAAAGCAGTCTTCTGCACAAGCCCTAACAGAGAGATGTACATAGACATAAATCCCATGCTGTTGCTTTCTAGTAAGAGTTTATTTCTCCCCAGTACCAGACTCACAGCTACACTGTCCACTAATGCTTTTATAATATCTTCAATGCTGCTGCTGCTTTTGATTGTGTGTTGTATAGAGACAGGAATACCTCAAGTCTCTGTGTACTGTGTATGGGAGACAATATAGTAGTTTGTTTCCATCCACTAGCTCAAACACAATTGAAAATTAAATATATGAGTCAGCAAACTGGTAAAAAATGCAGAATGCAAGTTATATGATGGCTATTAATAGTATTAAATGTCATGTACACAAACAGCTTTTTCTGAACCGTCACCTGGAATGACAGGAATCAATCAAATCCCACTGTCCTTCATTGCTCCTAAAATGTACTAATGTGGCAATTAATCAATAGGTCCATGTTGCAAAATTGTGTTATGGCTTTCGCATTTGTATACTAAGGTATGTAATAACATATGTGTTTGCAATAATGTATTCAATCAGAGCACTGGTGGACACGGACAGAAAAGGGTCCCTGTACAAGTACTGTATATGTGCACTTTGCTGCCCAATAGCTCATCATAATGCACAATGCAACCTGCTTTGGAAGTGAAGAAGGCCCCCTTACCTCTTAGGCCCCTGTGATGGTGCACAGGTTGCATCAATGGTATGTCCGCCCCTGACTCAGAGAACCTCAATGGCAGTTGTATTATAAAGCCAACCTCCTCGTAAATTGAAGTTGGAGATCATCTGATCACCACATATTTGGCTTCTGATACCTCTCTATGTTCTTGCCATGATAAAAAATGTATTTCCATATTTCCATTATGGTTAGAGTTGGGCTAAAGTGAGTTGGGCTAACATTAGGGTAAGGGTTGGGCTAAAGTTAGGGCTGGGCTAAAGTTAGGGTTGGGGCTAGCGTTAGGGTTGGGCTAACGTTATGTTTGGGCTTAAGTTAGGGTTGGGCTAGGGTTAGGGTTGTGGTTATGGTTGGGATTACGCTTAGGATTGGGATTAGGTTTAAGGGTGTTAGGGTTAGGCTTGGTGTTAGGGTTATCGTTAGGGTTGGATTAGGGTTAGGGATGTGTTGGGGTTAGGGTTGTGCTTAGGGTTATGGTTAGGGTTGGGATTAGTGTTAGGTGTGTGTTGGCGTTAGGGTTGGAGTTATAATTGTGGGGGTTCCACTGTTTAGGTATGACATGACGCCACCATTGATTCCCGCCAATTTTGCGTTCAAAAAGTTAAATGTTGCTCCCTCCCTTCTGAGCTTTGCCATGTGCCCAAACAGTGGCTTTCTCCACATACAGGGTATTACCTAACTCAGCAGAAATTGCACAACAAATTTTGTGGTCCATTTTCTCCTGATAACCTTTGTGAAAGTAAATAAATTTGGTTCCAAAGTAAACTTTTAGTGAAAAAAGTAAATATTATTTTTTTCTTCCACATTGCTTTAGTTTCTTGTGAAGCACCTGAAGGGTTAACTCCTTTCTGACATCCAACGTACTATCCCATCTAGGTGACCCGGGCCCGTATGACCGTGGATGGGATAGTACGTCATATACGATCAGACTCGCTCACGTGGGGAGCGCAGCTGATCGAGGTCGGGTGTCAGCTGATTCTCACAGCTGACAGCCAGCACTAAGTGTCAGGAGCGGTCACGGACCACTACCGGCACTTTAACCCCCGGCACACTGCGATCAAAAATGATTGCAGTGTTCCGGCGGCATAGGGAAGCATCGCGCATGGAGGGGGCTCCCTGCGTGCTTCCCTGAGACCCTCAGAATATCGCGATGTGATCGCGCTGTTCTGAGGGCCTCCTTCCTGCAGGCCCCCAGATTCAAGATGGCCACGGGGTCCTTCCGGGTCCTGCAGGTAGGTGGCTTGTCAGTGCCTGCTGAGAGCAGGCGCTGAGAAGCCTCCAGCACTGCCTGTTAGATCGCTGATCTGTCAGAGTGCTCTGCAAACTGTCAGATCAGCGATCTGACACTATATAGTGAAAGCCTACCCTGGGACAAAGTTAAAAAGTAAAAAAGAGAAAATTAACATGTGTAAAAATAACTTTAAAAAAATCCTAAATAAAAAAAAAAAAATATTCCCCAATAAATTAATTTTTCTTTATGTAAATAAAAAAAACTACACATATTTAGTATCGCCACGTCCTTAACAACCCGCCCTATAAAATTGTCCCACTAGTTAACCCCTTTAGTGAACCCCTTAAAAAAAATAAGACAAAAAAACAATGCTTTATTATTATACCGCCGAACAAAAAGTGGAATAACACTCGATCAAAAAGACGGATATAAATAAACATGGTACCGCTGAAAATGTCATTTTGTTCCGCAAAAAACAAGCTGCCATACAGCCATCATCAGCAAAAATAAAAAAGTTATAGCTCGCAGAATAAAGCGATGCAAAAGTAATTGTTTTTTATATAAAATTGTTTTTATTGTACAAAAGCGCCAAAACATAAAAATATGATATAAATGAGGTATCGCTGTAATTGTACTAACCCGAAGAATAAAACTGCTTTATTAATTTTACCACACGCGGAACGGTATAAACGCCCCCCAAAAGAAATTCATGAATTGCTGGTTTTTGTTCACTCTGCCTCTCAAAAATTGTAATAAAAAGCGATCAAAAAATTTCATGTGCCCAAAAATGGTACCAATAGAATAGTCAACTCGTCCCGCAAAAAATAAGACCCACATAACTCTGTGGGCCAAAATATGGACAAATTATAGCTCTCAAAATGTGGTGATGCAAAAACTATTTTGTTGCAATAAAAAGCGTCTTTTAGTGTGTGACAGCTGCCAAACATAATAACCCGCTATAAATAGTAAATCAAAGCCCCCTTTATCACCTCCTTAGTTAGGTTGGGTTCACACTGCGTTTAGGCAGTCCGTTAGACGGACTGTGTTACATCGCGGTATAACGCGGTGTAACGCAGTCCGTTAATGTTGCTATAGACCCCCATTGCCGGGCGCATCGCGACGCATGCAGTAAAGCAGCATGCGTTCGCGATATGCCATCATTCACTGATGGAGCCTTGGACGCGGACTGCAGCGTCTGAGGCTCCGTCACCGCTAGCACAGATGAATCATCTGTGCTAGCACACTGCGCTAGCGGATATAGCATAACGCGATCGTTATTTGTTGAACGGGCTGGTTAAATGCAGTGTGAACCTAGCCTTAGGGAAAAATAATAAAATTAAAAAAAATGTATTCAATTTCATTTTCCCATTAGGGTTAGGGATTAGGGTTAGGGCTAGGGTCAGGGCTAGGGTTAGGGTTGGGATTAGGGTTATGGGTGTGTTGAGGTTAGGGTTGGAATTAGAATTGGGGGGTTTCCACTGTATAGGCACATCAGGGGCTCTCTAAACATGACATGGCGTATGATCTCAATTCCAGCCAATTCTGCGTTGAAAGTCAAATGGTGCTCCTTCTCTTCCGAGCTCTGCCATGCGCCAAAACAGTGGTTTACCCCCACATATGGGGTATCAGCGTACTGAAAACAAATTGCACAATAACTCTTGGGGTCCAATTTCTTCTGTTACCCTTTGGAAAATAAAAAATTTGCGGCGAAAATATCATTTTTGTGGAAAAAAATATGAATTTTTTTTTTATGGCTCTGCGTTATAAACTTCTGTGAAGCACTTGTGGGTTCAAAGTTCTGACCACACATCTAGATAAGTTCCTTGGGGGGTTTAGTTTCCAAAATGGGTCACTTTCTGGGGGTTTTCCACTGTTTAGGCACATCAGGGGCTCTCCAAACGCGACATGGCATCCTATCTCAATTCCAGACAATTTTGCGCTAAAAAACTCAAACGGCGCTCCTTCCCTTCCGTGCTCTGCGATGCGCCGAAACAGTGATTCCCCCACATATGGGGTATCGGCGTACTCAGGACAAATTGCACAATCACTTTTGGGGTCCAATTTCTCCTGTTACCCTTGGGAAAATAAAAAAAATTGGACCTGAAATATTTTTTTGTGAAAAAAAGTTATATGTTCATTTTTTTTAAACATTCAAAATATTCCTGTGAAGCACCTGAAGGGTTAATAAACTTCTTGAATGTGGTTTTGAGCACCTTGAAGGGTGCAGTTTTTAGAATGGTATCACTTTTGGGTAATTTCTATCATATAGACCCCTCAAAGTGACTTGTGATGTGGTCCCCCCAAAAATGGTGTTGTAAAAATGGTAAACTTTTATCCCTTATAACTTCCTAAACAAAAAAAAATTTGGTTCCAAAATTGTGCTGATGTAAAGTAGACATGTGGGAAATGTTACTTATTAAGTATTTTGTGTGCCATATCTCTGTGATTTAAGGGCATGAAAATTCAAAGTTGAAAAATTGCGAATATAATCATTCCTTTTCTTTCTTTTTTTATTTATTTTTTATTTATTTATTAATTTTTGTCGATATCTCCTTGCTCAGTCTTCGCAATGTAGACCTCAGGCTATTTTTAAGCCCTGGTTCCACATCCTGTGCTCATTTCTTGCGCTGCAGATCTTGGGCTATTTTTGAGCCCTGGTTACACATCTTGTGCTCAGTCCTTGCGCTGCAGTTTTTGGGCTATTTCAGAGCCCTGGCTATATTTTGGCCATTCTTGCTAGGTCTGGCAATCTATATTGCCAGATATTGCGCATGCGCACTCTGTCCTCACGGACTCTTGCTCTAACATCTCGCAAGATCATTATGCTGCTGCGAGGGCGTCATGATCTTGGCGTTCATTTGGTCTCATTTTACGTCCTGGCCGCATCAACTGTGATGTCTAGAGAGATTTTCACCCTCCCTCACCCATGAAACGTTCACTTGTATGCCATTAAGGTAACTAGCAACAGTATATGTGTTTGTCATTTGGATCAGCAAACCCACTTCCCCTGATGAAGCTGTGCTCAACAGCGATACGCGTGGGGCTTGTTCTAATGTGCCCTGCTCCTTAGGCTCCTTCATGTTTTCTGCCATTTAGGGCACTGTGACTCTTCTGGGTTTTTGTCTGCAGGCTTTTGGGACTTGGATGCTACTGGTTTACCCCTTTTCCCAAATCAGTGGACATACATCTGGGGCACATCTCTACCCTCAGTCTCTCTAGTGAGTATGAATCAGTATGGATAGGTATATTTCTTATTTTGTCCTTTCCATGGCTCTTTTTCTTTTTTCTTATTTGTCCAATTGGGTGCTATATCTTTAGCCCCTATTTGGCTGCAGTTCCCAGGTTTTCATATATGCATCTTGTGATTTGTGTGTGTTTTGTATTCACATGGTTCATTAGGATATATTCACCAGTGGGCCTCATTCACACATGAGTTCCATGTCCATTGTCAATTGCAGATAGTGGCAATCTGCGTCCACTAGGGGCAGATGCATATAATAACATAAAGGGTCATTATATTATATTGTTTGGCACTAGCCAGGGGTCAGATGTATGGTACATGGCACATTATATGTGTTTTTAAATTATTTTAATTGTTGTGTGTTTTTGCTTATCCAAATAAAATATGTTATGGTATTTTTTCTATCCTAAATTGTTTCCTGGTATGCAGACTTATTACTGTTATGGTCTTTTTCTCTTCTTGTTTATATGATCTTGTCCCTGACATCCTTATAAAGCTCTTTAGTCTTGGCCATGTTGTAGAGGTTAGAGTCTGACTGACTAATTGACTCTGTGGACAGGAGTCTTTATTAGAGTTGATTGGGAGCGTCTAACTGGTTTGTAGGAGCCAGAACCCTCAGCTTTCAGCTTCAGCAAGGCTGATTATCAAGAATAAATGGGTCCTCATGCTGTTTGTTTTAATTATTTAAATATTTTTAAAAAATGGCATGTGGTCCCCACCACTTTTAACAACCAGCCTTACTAAAGCTGACAGCTGGGAGCTGGTGTCCTCAGGCTGGTAAGGGGTCATTGACATTGACCCCCAGCCTAAAAATAGTAGCTCCATTCTGGCACTTTGCCCGGCTCTTCCCTCTTGCCCAGTAGCGGTGGCAAATGGTGTTCATATTTGTGGTGTTGATGTCACCTTTATATTGTCTGGTAACATCAAGCTCATGGTTTAGTAATGGAGAGGTGTCTATAAGAATTTAAAAAAAATAAAACTCATGAAACAGGTCTAGACAGAAATGATGGTACCCCTGAAAATAATGTGACAAAAGGGACATGTTAAATCAAGGTGTGTCCAGTAATTGGCATCACAGATGTCTACAATCTTGAAATCAGTGAGTGGGCCTGTATAGAGGCAGCACGGTGGCTCAGTGGTTAGCACTGCAGCCTTACAGCGCTGGGGTCCTGGGTTCAAATCCCACCAAGGACAACATTTGTTCTCCCCGTGTTTGCGTGGGTTTCCTTCCACATTCCAAAGACATACTGATAGGGAATTTAGATTGTGAGCCCCATCGGGGACAGTGATGATAATGTGTGCAAAACTGTAAAGCGCTGCGGAATATGTTAGCGCTATATAAAGATTATTATTATAGAGGACTGTGCTGTTTGGTGACATGGTGTGTGTCACACTCAACATGGACCAGAGGAAGCAAAGGAAAGAGTTGTCTCAGGAGATTAGAAAGAAAATTATAGACAAAAACATGTTAAAGGTAAAAGTTATAAGACCATCTCCAAGCAGCTTGATGTTCCTGTGACTACAGTTGCACATATTATTCAGAAATTTAAGATACATGGGACTGTAGCCAACCTCCCTGGACGTGACTGCAGGAGGAAAATTGATGACAAATCAAAGAGATGGATAATACAAATGGTAACAAAAGAGCACAGAAAAACTTCTAAACAGATTAAAGGTGATCTTCAATCTCAAGGAACATCAGTGTCAGATCGCACCATTCATCGTTGTATGAGCCAAAACGAACTTCATGGGAGACGACCAAGGAGGACAACATTGTTGAAAAAAAATCATAATAAAAACAGACTGGAATTTGCCAAACTAAATGTTGATAAGCCACAAAGCTTCTGGGAGAATGTCCTAGGGACAGATGAGACAAAAATTGAACTTTTTGGCAAGGCACATCAGCTCTATGTTCACAGATGGAAAAATGAAGCATATCAAGAAAAGAATACTGTCCCTACTGTGAAACATGGAGGAGGCTCTGTTATGTTCTGGGGCTACTTTGCTGCATCTGGCACAGGGTGTCTAGAATCTGTGCAGGGTACAATGAAATCTCAAGACTATCATGGGATTCTAGAGAGAAATGAACTGCCCATTGTCAGAAAGCTTGGTCTCAGTCGCAGGTCATGGGTCTTGCAGCGGGATAATTACCTATAACACACAGCTAAAAACACTCAAGAATGGCTAAGAGGAAAACATTGGACTATTCTGAAGTGACCTTCTAGGAGCCCTGACCTAAATCCTATTGAGCATCTCTGGAAACAACTGAAACATGCCGTCTGGAAAAGGCAACCTTCAAACACGAGACAACTGGAGCAGTTTGCTCTTGAGGAGTGGGATAAAATACCTGTCGCGAGGTGCAGAAGTCTCATTGAGGAATTGTTTGATTGCAGTGATTGCCTCAAAAGGTTGTACACCTATTATAGAAATTTAATTAGGATAAATTTATCCTTCAGTGTTTGCTGATTGCCGTTCCCAGTTTTCTATTTAATGTCTTTTTGAGCGCTCAGAACGAAATGAAACTATCCACAACGGAAGTGTCAGTATAGCAGTTCGTCAAGACTACACATTTATTATTCATTCAAGGTTTTATACGTTTACAAAAAGGGGCTGGTTAGTCAATTAACATACAATTAAAAGCTGCTAGATTATTGGCTGTTCTAGTGTAAGTATGATAATTATGATACTTATGATAAAAAGCTGAAGTTGCAGATTTATTGTTTACTGCTCTTTGCCCCAGCATTCCTGTATGACTAATAAAGAAAACAATAGATATCTATTAAAACTTTCTGTACTTTATGAAGGCCAGAGTCATTTAAAACGACTGATTATAGCTGAAATCAGCTTCTGCATAGATATGTGTGAGCACAGGATTTTTAGCAAGTGAGATCTATCTAACTGTAAATGCATATATGTGAATATACTTTGAATATATGGAACACATATATATTTCCATGACAGTCCCCCCTTAGATAACACTTGCCCTAAAAACCTGCTCCTGGCCCAAAGCGCTGCAACTCTTTTGTGCTGCCGGCGGGTTGAGAATATGCCTAGCGCATGCCTCCCCCACCGAATACAGACTTTTCGCAAATGGGCGGTCAGGAGGACTGTCCCTGTCGGGGGTTTATGTGTTTGCAATCATAGTCTCTTTATTTAACTGCATGTTCAGAAAAAAAAACGTGTGTATTCTTCATCAGGTAGGTCATCTGTCTGGTCAGTCAGAGCATCCACGACATCCTTCATGGCTTAGGTGTCTCTCCTGGTACGGGAGCTTCCTTGCAATGCGATACGTGGATCCAAACAGGCTTTCCCTCTAGTTACACAGAGGTTGGTGTCATCTGGGGCTCTTGGACAGGACCATCAAATCTGGCAGTGAAGAGAAAAACTCGAGAATGGACATTAGTTTTTGACCAACTCAATTACATAAGCAAACAAGATATCATTTTGCATATTCTGCTGCTGAGGGAAGAATGCACCTAACTTGGGACTAGACCCAAACAAAATTTCGTATGGTGACAGCTTTTCTGGGTCTCTGGGAGTGTGCCTTACGCTAAACAGTGCAATTGGGAGTGTGTCATGCCATGGTTTGCGTGTCTCTTGGGCAATTTTCAGCATCCTATTCTTAAGTGTTCCGTTCAGTTTTTCTACCTTCCTGCTGCTCTGGGGATGGTAAGGAGTGTGTAGGCCTAAATCTGACCCTACTGCTAACCAGATCTCTTGTGTCAGATTTGCTGTGAATGCGGGTCCCTGATCACTCTTTATCACTTCTGGAACCCCGTATCTGCACACTATTTTCTGAAAGTAGCTTCTTTGCAGCAGTCTTTGCTGACTTGGAAGGCTTCTGTCCATCTTGAAAATACTTCTTTGACCACAATGGCGTATTTGAATCCTTCACTTGGCGATATCTGGATGTGGTCTATCTGGATCCTCTGAAGCTGGTGGAGTGGTCTTTCCAGATGAGGTGAGGGGGACTTTCTTCCATACGTCCAGGCTTGCATTTGCCGCAGGTCAGACAGCTGCTGGTGAATTTGGCTGTTAGGGTGGAGATCCCTGAAGCGAAACAGTAAGCACCAATCAGATCATTCATCTGTGTCTTTGATATGTGGATGTGGGTCCATGTGCCCATTGGACCACCATAGGGTGCATACTTTGTGGTAGGCAGAGTTTGAAGTCCATTATTGATAGCCTTCCTTCTTCACGTGTTGCTTTTTTCGCATTCAGCTCTTCTTCTCCTTTTGGAGCTTGGTCTTGCAACTTCTTGAGCAGATCCCAGGACGTCTTTTTGTCAGGTTTCTTGTCTTCAGTCGTCATGTAGTAGCCGTCCGGCTCTACGACCTCTCCCACTTCTCCATGTTGTCTTCCTTTGGCCACTTCTTTGGCTGCCATGTCCGCCATGTTATTGCCTCACGCCTCTTCTGTTCTCAGTTTTCCATGCACTTTGATTTTTCAAATTGCCACCATTTTGGAAGTTGGAGTACACCCAGCAGGTCCCTGAAGGCTCCATGATGCTTCACGGTTGTCCCGTTTGCTGTGATGAAGTCCCTTGTAGCCCAGATGGGCTCAAAGTCGTGTGCTATGCCATGCGAGTACCTGTAGTCGGTGTAGATGTTTGCAGTCTTGCCTTCTGCCATCTGGCAGGCCTTCGTCAGCGCTATCAGTTCTGCTTCCTGGGCTGACAGGCTAGGTGACAGACTTCTGGACCACAGGATTTCTTGATTGCTAGTCACTGCACTTCCTGTGTTGAAACTTCTTCATCATCTGCAAATCTGGAGCCATCCAAGTAGAGGACAAATTCTGTAAATTTTGTTCTGGAAAGTCCATATTGTATCCCCCCTTGGGAGTGGGAGTAGAGTGGCCGGGCTGAGGACTGTAGGTCTGGAGACGGTGACATTATGAGACAAAGGCGATAGAGGCGCCACAAAGATGCCTGGCGGTGGGGAGATTATTGTTGGTTGAGCTTGATTGAAGATTGCCAAGATGTCATGTGGAGTGAGAGTTTCCAGTGGCTGTCCAAGAGTGATGTCAGCAACTTTGTCCAGGAGGGTGTGTGCTGCAGATACTGCCATCAGGCAGGAGGGTGCTCCTCTTGCAACTGGATCCAAGCGGGCTGAGAGGCAGCCTAAAAGTCTGTTTTCCCCGTGAATCCATATTAGGACTCCAGTAGCATGACCTTCTTTCTTCCATCAGGTAGACGGAAAGACTTCTCGTAGTCAGGTAGGCCTGGTATTGGCGCTGAGACTGTGGAGTTCTTCCAATCTCCGGAATGGGTTGAAGGCTGCGTCTGATAGAAGGAGCGGGGTTGCGTTGATGCAAGCGCACAGAGGCTGCATTAAGACTGAGGCATGAGGGATCCAGGTTCTGCAATACGACACTAGACCAGGGAAAGCCTGCAGCATTCTTGGAGTTGTTGGGGGAGCCATCTTCTCCACAGTGGTCTTCCAGTTTTTTGACATGTGTTTCGTCTGGTGGGCAATACAGTGTCCCAGGGATGTAACTTGCTTCTGACATCACTGGACTTTGTTCTTCCAGACCTTGCGTTGCTGTTCTTCCAGGTAGAGTAGGAGAGACAAGGAATAGACTGTGCAGGTGTCGATGTCAACCACACAAAAGAGAAGGTCATCCACGTGTTGTAGAAGAGTGACTCTTGCATATTCTGCAATCCAGTTGACGAGGATGGAGGACATTGTCTTGGTGAAACTTGAAGGGCTTGTTTTGAGCACCTTGAGGCAACACTGTCCATATGCACTGCACTGGTGCGTGAAGGCAGGCCTCCAGGTGGAGGGGAAACACTGAAGAAGGTACTGGCCAGGCTGATCACCGTGAATACCATTGCGGTGACTGGGACTTTTGAGAGCAGAGTGTGCGGGTTCAGCACTGTTGGGGTTTCTAATACCGTACCCTCTTTCACGGCCTCCAGGCCTTGCACCATTCTGAACTCAGTGGGGTTTACAGTCTTTTTCTTCACTGTGGAAAGCTGGGATTGATTCCGATGGGCGAGGCAGCCCAGTTTTGCCTTGTCCTTCACTATGCGGCAGGGGACTCCCATCTCCCGGCACAGAGCTGGCGAGCAAACAAGCCGCCTACTAGGATCCACATCATGAGAGATGACGACCAGCTGGCTTTCTTGTTCTCCACCAAGGCAGTCACTGTGTTAGCACCTGCTCTGGTCACAGGGGGTCTTCTTGTTGGGACGTCTCCTTCACCGGCTGCTTTTTTCTCGGCACGGGCCATCAGTAGTTTCTTTTTCTCCAGCTTGGTCTCAGGTCAGTATTTGTGCACAAGTTTGAAGAGCTGAGTGGCCTTTTGCCGGTCTAGGGCCTGGGTGAATTGGTTGATTGCAGGGGGCACCTCCTGGTGCTTGCAAAAGATGAACCTCTGGCGTTGGAGCCGGATGAGGTGTTGCCATTCCATGAAGCAAGTAGGGTCCTTCTTGAGTTGAATATCCTGGCCAATGTCAAAGTTCTCAGGCCGTCTTCTTAGGCGAGTTCACTTAGACCTTCAGTTGGTCAGAGACATCTTAACTCTGGGTGATGGAGTGGCTTTTCTGGTATTATGTCCAGCACCTCCTGTGATAGGTCTGCAGTGTGGTTGTTCCTGTTTCTTCTTGGGTCAGGGGTGAAGAAAGTGTCATGGTCCCATCTTCCTGGAACACTCTGGTCGCTTTCAGCTTCTGCAGTAAGTCCACTCCCAATAGGTTGAGGGTGCAGGTCTTTGACACAACAAACTGGGACATGATGGAGTGTTCTGGCTGAGTCCACACACTCAGGGGCTTCATAATCTGGAAATATCTGACTTGACCATCAATTCCCATGCAGGAAGCAGAAGATTCTGATAGATATGTGAGGTTGCGGAGTTCCACAAGAAAAGATCTGACTACGCCATCCACTCTCAGGATATTGGTCCCACTGGTGGGGTTCCCTGTGGACTTGGTGTGCTCCTGTCCTATGGACGGGGTTCTTCACTGCTTTCTGTGTTTCTTCTTCTTCTTTGCAAAGTCGGTGTTCTGCACCGGTTCTGGAAATGACCAAACTCGCCACAGTTGTAACACCGGACATCCCTTCTGTCCCGACGGGACTCAATCCTTTTTGCTACTGCGAGCAGGGTATCCATTGCTATTGACGTGTACTCAGGCCTGGCTACTACCAGTGGTTTCCTGATTGGTTCTCTCAGTCCATGCACAAAAGCCTGTGCCAACATCCGTCTGTGTGTCTGATCATGGGTAATGAGGCCCAAATCTTGAAACACTTGCATTACTCTGTCATGGAACTTCTCCACAGACTCTGTCTTGTCTTGACTCATGTCATGTAGGCTGAGAGTTTGTCCTGTCAGTCTGCTTTTGGCCCACTCTCTGAGCTGCTCAATTAGCTTTGGTCCTGTCTCCCAAGCATACGCATCTAACTCTGCTGGAAGCTTGAAGTGTTCTCTCATAATTGGCCAGAATGCATCACCTGCTTTTATTTCCATTACAGTCCAGAGATCAATCCAGGCTGCTGCATACGTTCGCAGGATCTGCTGCATTTTTTGGCAAAATGGCATGGGGTGTATCCCTGGGTCTGGCAGCATACTGATCACCTGGCTTGGGATGAAGGGCTCATAGGATGGTGCCTCTACCTGTCCCTGCTCTATTGGTGCTTGTGTGTTTTCTTCCCTAGTATTGGGCAGCATGTGTGACGTTGCATCTTCATCTTCATCAGATAAGAAGTGACATGGTGTACTTGGTGCATACAATGGGTGAGATTTGGGCTTAAAAGTTGTCTTGCTGCATGGGGATTTCCCACTTCCTTGCTGAGGCTGCGGTGGATCAGTGTCATGGTTCCATGCTGGCAGCCCTGCTCGGCACTGAGGTTCCTCATTTGTGTCTGTAGCTATACCACCCCCCTGTGAAGCCCTAGCTGTGGGCTGTGCTAGTTGTTGTGTCTGGGGGCTACATGCAGCGTTTTGTGTAGGGAGATTTGCACTTTCTTCCCCTGATATAATGACTGGCAATGTTTGTACTGTGCTTGGGATAGACAGGGTGCCCTGTGCTGGAGGCACTGAATACAGGGACACCACATTGCTTTGATTGGGCATTGACCCAGTTGATAACGAAGTAGAAAAAAAAGGAAGAGAAGGGAGGTGTGAGGGAGGAGCGAGAGAAAGAGGAGGGGAGAGAGATGGAGGGGAGGGTGAAGAAGAGGTGGAATGTGCCTGAGAGGAGGAAGGAGGAGGAGAGCAAGCATGAGCAGGTGGGTGTGGTGTGGGAGGAGAAAGGGAGGAAAAGGAAAGAGGGGAGGGAGAGAAGAGTGAAAGGGGGAAAAGAGAGAAAGATGGAGGAGAGAGAGAGGAGAAAGATGGAGGGGGAGAAGTAGAAGAAGATGAAGAAGAAGATTTGAGAGTTGGAGAGGAAGAGATAGAAGAAGAGGAAGATGAAGAAAATGGATGTGTCAGAGATGTGAGGGAGGGGAAAGGAGGAATGAGAGGGATGGCAGCGAGGAAAGAGGAGAAAAGTCTGAAGAAGAAGGAGAAAGGGACTGAGAGAAGAAAAAGGAGAGGGTGTCCACCCTGTGACTCTTGAGAGGGGATGGTTGAAACAAAAATGCCTTCTCCCTGTGGAGAGAGGCAGGGAGCGTTTTTCCCTGTACAAGGCTCCTTACTCAATGAGAGCAGCCTACACCTGTCCCGTGTCTCCACATGATGGACATGTGATGTGTGTGACTCTGAATTCTGCTCTTGTGACATGTCAGTGATCTTTTTCTCACAGACGATTTAACACCTTTTCAATCTTATTCACATAAAAAATCACTTCCTGGTCCGTTCAAATTAACTTGCTGTACCTTCTACACGATGCACCACTGCTCTTTTATAGCAGATGTAATCTATTAACAAACTTTCCCGTTGCCTTTCAAATAACAAAAACAAGAAAAAACATTTCATTATGCAGCATAAAGGCTGCCTGTATATTTGCTTCTCACATACTCTGACCTTCTATTCACATGCCTAGCCCTTCGATTCTCATGTACTGTGTCTATTCCAAAAACCTATTCAACAAAGGTGATTAAAAATCTGAAAACTGCTGCACTCTGGCTCTGCGTGACTTCGCTGAATGCCTGATGGGAGGGGTAAATCAAACCGCTGCGCAGTTTGTGTGTGTGTGCTCTCCCTCAGCCTGCAGTTTCCTTATCTGTGGAGTGACCTTGGTCTAAAGCAAGCTAGTAGAAAAAAATGGTTGGAGAATAAAACTCTAAAATAAGTTGATTAGAAAAAAAAAAAAAATCTCTCCAAAATCATTTAAAAATGTACTTAAAATAAAAACTTTAAAAACAAAAGTTAGATTTAGTAAAAAACTTTAGAAAAAGAAAAAATAAATTCACCAAAAAGGGGAGAAAAGAAAAACCGTATTAATCATAAAACTCTGAAAAACAACCCTTGTTACTAAAACAGCTAATTAAAAAAAAAACAGAAAAGAGGTGGAAAAACTGATTGTAAAATTATAAAAACAAAAAGAAAAGTACTTTAAAACTTTTGTCTGGTAGCGTAGGCTTTATCCTACCGCCTTCTGGAATGTCACCTCGCTGCTGCCAGCACTTCCCCCCTCCCTTATATCTCTGCTTGCTGTCTCTACAGGCACTGAAATCACGTATCAAAAAAATAAAATAAAATAAAAAATTATCCCTCAGAATAGCAAAAAATGAATATAGTTCAGTCTGAATGCCTGAGAATTTTCACGTTAAAACCTGTAGCCAAAAAAACTAGCTGTAAGGTTCTTTGTCTCTTTTGACATGTTTCTTGAAACTCAGTTTTTTCCCTCGGCCATTTTGCTTTCTGTCTTGCTGCAGCTATCTTGCCCTCAGTCAATATGGAGTTTCCAGCTTTCATGTTCCCACCCTGATTCTCTCCCTCTTGCCTCTTAAGCAGCCTCAGCTGAGCAATCAGTGCTTCAGAATCAAGCCTGCAGTCAGCCTGTGACCTGACTCCTGGAAACCTTGGACTTGTACTCCAGCCATTTCCTACTGAGGAACTTTGGAACACTTGTGGACTCTGGAAACCTGCTGTTTGGTAAATCCACGTTTGCAAGGGAATTGCGGTAACAGAGAAGAGATCCTGAACCTGTTGTGGAGAGTTGTTGCTGAGCTTGAAGTTACTCTGGCCTGCTGTGTCTCCTGCCTCTGTACCTGCAAACTGTGTGACCCTTTTGCCTACTTGTATGAAGTAATACAAGTCCTTCCATATCAAACCTGTGTCTCATGTGTTTTCCTCGCACCCAAGCACAAGACGCTATATGAACTGTATACCATACATTACAAGATTCTGAAGCCAACGTTAGTGTCTGCTGGGTCTGGGAAGGCTGTGTCTGCTGTGACTGTGGATATCAGATGTCCGTTTATACCTTCTGTGATGACAGTGGTTGTGACTTCTCACAACCATTCCAGGTGAGCGCATTCCCTTAATTTTACTCTGCAGTGTTACCACAGGTAAACACTATTGTGTTTTTTTTTTTTTCCTTTCCTCTTCTCCTTCCAGTACTCCTGTCTTAAAAGATCTGGAAGATGGAGGCTCGCATAAAGGAGCTTTGCGGAGTGACTGATACAATCCTTGCAGATATACAGACTTTAAAGACCCGTTTTGCAAGCCTACAGGACCTCACTAATCACAATTTGCAAGTGTTTGGACAAACTACCCAGGATTTACGAGCCAGGATTGAGGCTCTAGAGGAACGAGTCCAGGCTCCTGCCATAACCCCGAGTTCTGGGATCCCCAAGTTACCCCCTTTTCATTTTGGCGGTGAACGTGAAAAATTCAGGGGATTTATTAACCAATGCAATCTTTTTTTTTCTGCACATGCTTCACAATTTCCCACTGAACGATCTAAAGTGCTTACTATAATCATGTTGCTTACCAACAAGGCTTTGATGTGGGCAAACCCTCTGATAGAGACTGGGGATGAATGTTTGAATCATCTTGATGCTTTCATTTCAGCCATGGGGCAGGTGTTTGATGACCCCAATCGAGGTGCAACAGCTGAAGCAGCCATGTTAACTTTGCGCCAAGGTAAGCGCTCAGTAGCCGAATATGCCTTGGATTTCAGGAGATGGGCCCTCGATACCACTTGGGACAGTTCCGCCAAAAAATTTATTTTTCGGAAAGGGTTGTCTCCACTGATTAAGGATGAACTTGCTCGTGCCGACCCTCCCACTGCGTTAGGTGACTTTATTAACTACTGCATCCGTACTGATGCTCGTCTGACTGAACGCAGGCAAGAGAGATGGTTCGAAAGTAATCGCACTAACCTTTTCCTACCTTCCTCCCCAGCTAAGGAACCTTTGAGTAGGATCACAAGGGAACCAGAACCTGAACCCATGCAGGTGGACTCTTTACAAAGACGGGTTACTGATGCACGCAAAGAACATCGTTTAAAGGAAAATCTATGTTTCTACTGTGGTAAGTCAGGGCACTTCATTATAAACTGCCCCAGCCGTTCTCGTAAGACTACTGCAGCAGTCATTCACTGTGAGTGTTGCGAGAGGAGATCTGTCAGGTCCGAGCCTCAGGCTCCAGAGAGATCTGCAGCAACAGATATTGATTTCTCGGACTTAAACTCCGTTACTTCTGAGGACGATGACTGTGTAAACGCTGCAATTTTTCAAGTTTCCTCAGCGGTGTCCCAGCTGAGCTGTAAGAAAAACAATTCTCATTGCTTCCTTTCTATCAAACTCTGGGTTGACTCAGTCTGGGTGTCTAGCTCTGCTATGATCGACTCAGGGGCAAGTGGAAATTTTATGGATATCTCCTTTGCTCTGAAACGGAGGATACGTTCAATGAAGAAGGCTACTCCAGTACAGATGGAGACTGTGGATGGCTCCCTGCTGACCTCTGGACCAGTGGATCAGGAAACGGAGCCTTTGAGGGTCCTTATGGGTAAAGATCATCAAGAGAAACTGTCCTTTATGCTTATCTCTTCTCCCCACTTTCCCATTATTCTAGGGCTACCATGGCTGTAGGCTCAGAACCCTACCATTAACTGGGAGACCAAGGAATTACACTTTCCGGAGAAACAGATGAGTCCAGAAGTTTCAGCTTGCTCTGTTCCTAAAGGAACCATGTCAGCCCCTGAACTACCAGCTGTATACCAGGACTATGTGGATTTATGTGACAAGAAGAACGCTGACCAGCTTCCCCCTCACCGTCAATATGATTGTCCAATTGAATTATTGCCTGGAGCAGAGATACCTTTTGGTAAGATCTACCCCCTGGCGGGGCCTGAGCTAAAGGCTTTGAAGGACTACATGGATGAAAATCTAGCCAAGGGCTTCATACGCCCCTCTTCATCTCCTGCAGGTGCACCCATCTTCTTTGTGAAGAAGAAAGATGGATCTCTGAGACCCTGCATAGACTATAGGGAACTCAATAAGGTTACTATTAGAAACCGTTATCCATTGCCTTTAATCCCTGAGTTATTGGAGAGAGTGCGGCATGCCAAAATTTTCTCTAAACTGGATCTCCGTGGGGCCTATAACTTGGTCCGTATTAGACCTGGGGATGAATGGAAGACTGCATTCAGGTCACGCTATGGACACTTTGAATATCTAGTCATACCTTTTGGTCTGAGTACCGCCCCAGCCACTTTCCAACACTTGGTGAATGACATCTTCAGGGATCTCCTAGATACATTTGTGGTGATTTATCTGGATGATATTTAAATTTTTTCTAACTCCACAGAGGAACATCATGGACATGTGAGAACGGTCTTAGAACGCCTAAGACAGAACCATCTTTACATCAAACTTGAAAAGTGTGAATTCCATAGGACCGAGATTCAATTTCTGGGGTATGTACTGTCTACGCAAGGGATTAGTATGGATGGAAGCAAGACCCAAGCCATCAAGGATTGGCCAATTCCTAGGAATGTGAAGGAGGTGCAGCGCTTTATCGGGTTTGCCAACTTCTATAGACGTTTTATTAGGAATTTCTCTGAGGTAGTGTCACCTATCACCCAACTTACCCGGAAAGAGTCTAGGTTCTCCTGGACCCCGCAAGCCCAGGAAGCATTTTCCCGTCTAAAGGATAAATTTACCACCGCACCTATCTTAGTACATCCCAACCCCGAACTTGCCTTCATAATAGAGGTGGATGCTTCAGACTGTGCCGTTGGAGCTATACTCTCTCAGAGAACAACCCCCAAGGGACGTAAGTCTTGTCTTTAAGAATGGTGTGTGGATTCAGGGACAACGTCTGTATATACCTGAAACAGTCAGATTGAGAGTATTGCAACTCATCCATGATTCCAAGATAGCTGGGCATAGAGGAATTCTAAAGACACAAGAATTTCTTTCTCGTTTCTTTTGGTGGCCCACTTACAGGAAAGACGTTTTAAACTATGTCACTTCATGTGAAGTCTGTGCAAGATGCAAAACACCTCGCTCCTTACCAACTGGTCTGTTGCAACCCCTTCCCACCCCGTCCCGCCCGTGGGGATCCATTTCTATGGACTTCATTGTGGAGTTACCAACCTCTCAAGGGAAGAACACCATTCTAGTGGTGGTTGATCGTTTAACAAAGGCAGCTCATTTTATCCCCTGTGTCGGCTTACCCACTGCAAAACAGACATCAGATTTGATGATTAAGAATGTGTTTCGCTTGCATGGAGTACTGGATGAGGTCATTTCGGATCGAGGGGTGCAATTCACTTCAAGGTTTTGGCAAAATTTCTGTGCCGCATTGGACATTAAAGTAAACCTTTCTTCTGCTTTTCATCCCCAGACTAATGGACAGACAGAACAAACCAATCAGACCCTGGAGCAGTATCTCCGCTGCTTTATCTGCCACCTACAGGATGATTGGGTGGATCTACTCCCACTGGCTGAGTTCTCTTATAACAACTCTCAGAGCGCCTCCACTAAGCAGTCTCCTTTTTACTCCAATTTAGGTTATCATCCTAACATTCTTCCTCGATTTCCCATAGAAACGCCCTTGCCGGCAGTGGCTGAAAGAATCACGTTTTTACAAAAGAATATGGATCTTCTAAAGGAAAATCTGGAATTGGCTCAGGAAAGGTACAAGAAAGCAGCAGATAAATTTCGTAAACCTGCACCAGCTTTCAAGGTAGGAGACTTGGTCTGGCTGTCAACCAGAAATCTTAAGTTAAAGATTCCATCGTCTAAATTGGGATATAAGTACATTGGACCCTATAAAATCAGTAAAATTATAAGTGCCATTGCTTGTCGTCTTCAACTGCCCAGAACTATGAGAATCCACCCTGTCTTTCATGTATCTCTACTAAAGGCTGCAACACCCAATACGTTTCCTGGACGTTCTTCTCCTTGCCCTGACCCAGTGCTGGTCGATGGTCAGGAAGAATTTGTGGTGGAAAGGATTCTAGATTCCAGGTTGTACAGAAATCAGTTACAATATTTGATTAAATGGCAGGGCTACCCAGTGGAGGACAACTCATGGGAACCAGCCAATAACATTAATGCTCCTCGCTTGCTCCGCCAGTTTCATCAGAGGTACCCAGACAAGCCTGGTCTGAGGTCATCCGGAGGTTGTCCCTAAGGGGGGAGTAATGTAAGGTTCTTTGTCTCTTTTGACATGTTTCTTGAAACTCAGTTTTTTCCCTCGGCCATTTTGCTTTCTGTCTTGCTGCAGCTATCTTGCCCTCAGTCAATATGGAGTTTCCAGCTTTCATGTTCCCGCCCTGATTCTCTCCCTCTTGCCTCTTAAGCAGCCTCAGCTGAGCAATCAGTGCTTCAGAATCAAGCCTACAGTCAGCCTGTGACCTGACTCCTGGAAACCTTGGACTTGTACTCCAGCCATTTCCTACTGAGGAACTTTGGAACACTTGTGGACTCTGGAAACCTGCTGTTTGGTAAATCCACGTTTGCAAGGGAATTGCGGTAACAGAGAAGAGATACTGAACCTGTTGTGGAGAGTTGTTGCTGAGCTTGAAGTTACTCTGGCCTGCTGTGTCTCCTGCCTCTGTACCTGCAAACTGTGTGACCCTTTTGCCTACTTGTATGAAGTAATACAAGTCCTTCCATATCAAACCTGTGTCTCATGTGTTTTCCTCGCACCCAAGCACAAGACGCTATATGAACTGTATACCATACATTACACTAGCTTAAAAAGATCAAAACCAGGAAACAGATGTGACAACGTGATTAGCAGAGGAGGGGGGGTCAAAGGGGTTTTCTCGCTGCTACAGCCAGCAGTGAATGAGATACTGACAGAGCGCACGCTGAATGAGATTTAAAGCGACAGTACCTGCAAGACAGACAGTGACATGTACAATGAGACAGACACCCGGGAGAATACGAATCCCTCTTTTGATGATCTGTGACACATACAAGCTGCTCTGGTAACTGATAACTCACCAATTGCACTGAGCACGGCGATGCTACAGGTACAGGTCTATCACTTTCTGAAAACCGTACGCCCTGGCCGGTGCGCCGGTCACAGTAATCTGTAATAGCCTTAATCAAAATTCTCACCATCCACGTCTAATTTGACTGGGATGACCTCCCCCTTGCGTGGACGATAATTGTGAGAACTTATCCAAACAAAGCTCCTGACCCTCACACCTGAATTGATCTGGGATGACCTCCCTCCTGTGTGTGAAAGATAACTTCAGAAACTTAACCGATTCAAAGCCCTCGCTCTTCACACCTGGATTGATCTGGGATAACCTCCCTCCAATGTGTGAAGAATAACTGCGTGGACTTATCCAAAACAAAGCTCCCACCCCTCACACCTGGATTTTTTCTAGGATGACCTCCCTCCTGTGTGTGAAAGATAACTGCGGGAACTTATCCAGCAATTTGGCTTTTGCTATACAGCCCCCAGAAATCAGCAAGCAAAAACACAGTCACCGTTCCAACTTTCTCCCGGTTCACATAAAACATGAAACATATACAGCACAGCAGCAAACAACTCGGCTTATATCCCAGGGCTTTTTGATAAGGGTATGGACTTTTTACACTACCTGGGAATGCGGTGATGACCACGTCCGACATGCTAGAAGTGTAGGCTAGGACTAAGCACAGGGAACATTCAGGTAAGATGACAGAGTTTTCTTACCTTACTGATGGAGCTGCAGTCTCCGTCCCGTGTGCCAAGGCCAGGGCCAACACCCCCGTCTCTCCGGTCGGCCGGGTCCTCGTGCGTTTCGTCCAATGCCCCGCGTGCAGGCGCCAACTGTTATAGAAATTTAATTAGGATAAATTTATCCTTCAGTGTTTGCTGATTGCCGTTCCCAGTTTTCTATTTAATGTCTTTTTGAGCGCTCAGAACTAAATGAAACTGTCCACAACGGAAGTGTCAGTATAGCAGTTCGTCAAGACTACACATTTATTATTCATTCAAGGTTTTATACGTTTACAAAAAGGGGCTGGTTAGTCAATTAACATACAATTAAAAGCTGATAGATTATTGGCTGTTCTAGTGTAAGTATGATAATTATGATACTTATGATAAAAAGCTGAAGTTGCAGATTTATTGTTTACTGCTCTTTGCCCCAGCATTCCTGTATGACTAATAAAGAAAACAATAGATATCTATTAAAACTTTCTGTACTTTATGAAGGCCAGAGTCGTTTAAAACGACTGATTATAGCTGAAATCAGCTTCTGCATAGATATGTGTGAGCACAGGATTTTTAGCAAGTGAGATCTATCTAACTGTGAATGCATATATGTGAATATACTTTGAATATATGGAATACATATATATTTCCATGACACACCAAAATATTATGTTATGGGCACCATCATTTCTGTCCAGGCCTATTTCATGAGTTGTTTTTTTTTTTAATTCTGTGGAAGCATGGTTGAAAAGGAATATCTGACTTTCATTTGTTCATTTTCATAGATTTTTGATTTATTAATACTTTTGTCAGATTCAAGTTATTTCTGTCACCATTGTGTTTTTTGTCATTAAACGAGGGGGTACCAACAATTTTGACCACGTGTGCAACTGTGTTTGTTATTTTTAAATAAAAATGGAAAAGTGTTTTGTTTTATTTCTAATAAAATTCTTGCTGTGTCTTTATTTACCATATATCTGTAGGACTAGTAATGGATAGGTGTCTTATAGACGACTCTCCATTACTAAGCCGTGGGCTTGATGTCACCTGACAACACAAAGGTGACATCAACTCCACAAAAATGAACTCCACTTTCTACTGCTACAGGGCAAGTGGAAAGAGCCGGACAAAGCACCAGGAGAGCTGCAGACTGCTATTTTTAGGTTGGGGGACCTATATTTATGGTCACGTACCAGGCTGAGAATACCAGCCCCCAGCTGTCAGCTTTAGCAAGGCTGGTAGTCAAAAATGGGGAGGAACCCATGCTGTTTTCTTAATTATTTATTTAACAAAAAAACAGAGTGTTAACCCCTCTGTTCTTGATAGCCATAACCAGCCTTTCTGAAGCTGACAGCTGAGGGTTGCAGCCCCCAGCTGTCAGTGTTGCCTGGCTGGTTATAGAAAACAAACGGGAACCCACGTCTTTTTTTTTTGTTATTTATTTATAGAACAGGCGGCAGTTGATATTCCTATCAGGTGCTCCTGCTGTCACTGTTATTTGCGGCAGTATTTGTAGGTTGATGGGAGTAATAATCAATAATAATTGTAAAAATATTTAAAAAAAATAAAAAAATAATAAAAAAATTAATAATTATTCTATCAATAAATAAATATTTTAATGAAAAAAAATCTAAACAATAAAAGTACACATATTTAGTATATCGTCACGTCTGTAACGACCCGCCCTATAAAACTGTCCCATTAGTTAACCCCTTTAGTGAACACCATAAAGAAACAAGGCAATAAAACAATGCTTTATCATCATACCGCCAAGCAAAAAGTGGAATAACAAGCGATCAAAAAGACGGATATAATAAACATGGTACCGCGAAAATGTCATCTTGCCTCAAAAGAAAGCTCCCGTACAGCGTCCCAGCAAAAAAATAAAAAAGTTTTTAGCTCTCAGATTAAAGCGATGCAAAAATAATTTATTTTTATAAAATAGCTTTTATCGTATAAAAGCGCCAAAACATAAAAAAAAATATAAATGAGGTATCGCTGAAATCATATGACCTGAAAAATAAAACTGCCTTAGGCTATGTGCACACGTTGCGGAATTGCCAATGGAATTTCTGCGGCAATTCCGCACCTCCCTGCCGCGGGAAATACGCATATTATAGGCTGCGTATTCCGCTAAAAACTAGAATTTTTCAAGCGTAATTAGCTTTTCAGAATGCTAGCGTTTTACAAGCGATCTGACATGTTGGTCACACGAGTCAAACATAGTGTTTGACAAGTGTGACCAACTTTTTAAATATTGATGCCGCTATGTCGCATTTAATAGTAAAAAGAAACTAATGTAAAATTTAAAAAAAAAATAATAAATAATGTATTCTCACCTTCCGGCGGCCCCCGCAGCTTTCCCCCCTCTCAGCGACGCTCCCGGCCAAACCCATTCCCAGGCGTCCTTTGCGACAATTTCCCCCCATGACATAGCATCACGTGAGACCGCTACGTCATCTGGGTGATGCTCGCAATGCATTTTCTGGGAACGGGAGCGTCGCTGAGAGGCGGGAAAGCTGCGGGAGATGCCCGGGGGTAAGAATATCATTATTTTTTATTTTAATTATTGTTTTTACATGGATTATGGTACCCAGGGCCTGGAGGAGAGTCTCTCTCCTCCAGACCCTGGGTACCATCCGCACATGAAAACCCCTTACTTTGCGCATGGTGGGCACAGCCACATGCGGAAGTAATCGGTTCAATGCATTCCTATGGCGGCGAATCGCCGCGGTTCCGCAAAAAAGAGTGAGCATGCTGCGGAATTCTTCCGCGATGCGATTCCGCGTTGAAAAACGGCATGTGCACAGCATTGCGGAATCCCATAGGCCATATTGTTTGTATTGTGTAAGCGGCAAAACCGCTAGGAATCCGCAACATGGCACAGGCCCTTATCAATTTTACCACACGCAGAACGGTGTAAATAACCCCCCAAAAGAAATTCATGAACTGCTGGTTTTTGCTCATTCTGTCTCCTGAAAAATTGGGAAAAGAAAGCGATCAAAAAATGTCATGTGAACGAAAGGTACCAATAAAACTCAACTCGTCCTCAAAAAACAAGACCTCACATGACTCTGTGGGCCAAAAAAAAAATG
>JARQOD010000003.1:497682849-497845530 GCA_033576555.1 Oophaga sylvatica | reverse complement strand
AAAAACAATCAAGATATTCCAGACATGCCATGAAATATTGACAATGTCACCCCGCACTTGATCCCACACAGCAAAAAAAGCTATAATGATAGTAACAATATCCTAGGCAAAACACAAGCGATACATATTGATACAAGATCAAATAATATATATCTACCAATTCACAGCACCATATGCATGACCCTAATAGGGGTGAATACTTATACCGATGTCTGCCTGGAGAAATGGAAGCTCCTCTGAGGTATAGCACAAAATGGCAAGAGAATGTCAGCCTCCAATGAGTATGACATAGCAAAAAAGCAGCAAAAAACTCAGGTCAATCTGCAATGAGAGCTGATAAGAGCTGTGGAAATGGTGACAGGGAAAGGGGGGGGGAAAGTGAGGAGACCCCACGCGTAACGCCAAACTGGTGGCTTCCTCAGGGGGAGTATTGTGCCTCATTTCCACATGTCCAGGCTATATATACCATAATCTTAATTAATTAATTAAACACAGTTGATAATACATACTAACCGCAAGGAAGAAACACATGGAGAGGAAGAGATCGTGGCCATCTTGTCGGTGTCAAGATATAAATAAAGTTGATTCAAAATTGTATGAATACCAGTGCGCAAGCATCAGGGTAAAACCCAAACTCCCATATATGGTTAATGAGAGCGCATGTGTCAGTGACGTGGGAAAGTGGGCGAGAACAAGCAGTCATGCAAGCCCCGTCCACAACGTCAGATATCCAGGCAAGGTTATATAAAAGAAATTGCATTCATAAAAATAGTGTGAGGTAAATACCTCTGTCATACTGGGGGGCATGGCAGGCTGTATACAGCAATGCTTGTGGGAAGAAAGGCATATTGATAACATGAAGCTAAAGGAAGATTAATAGACAGGCAGACTTTTAGACCCTTGTTATAAAAGCAAAGTGGGGGAATTTTTCCAGCTTCTGAAAGAGAGTCCCCATTGGCTTAGAGGATCAGCTCTGTTACCTGCTGTGAAACTTTCGCTGAGCAAATGCCTGCTGCTTGAATGAGTGAACAACAGAACTCTCTGCTATCCATGTAGTTACAACATTCACCCACCTGTGCCAGCATTAAAGCTAAAACAAGTAAATGAGGCAGCAGCAAAACCTACAGTATATTTGACATGATGGACCTGATGTTTTTTCTGCCAACCTGGCAAACTTCAGCGGACTCAAATGCATCGTCTGAACAGCTAGATTGAGTTGTACCTAGACTGCGTCCTTTCTTAGACAGATGCCTTGAGGCGCAATCCAATGGATTTCTGGGTTAACAACTGCCCCAATTTGCAATGGGAATACTGTCATGTCTGCCTACAGTGTTATGTCAGAGAGGGTATTCAGTGTGGCCAGTGGATTTGTCACACCAAAGCAGATTAGGTTAATAGACACAAGAAGGGAAAACCTAACATTTGTCTAAATGAATTAAGCATGGATCAGTGCAGACTTTCATGCACCAAAGACTGATGCCAATGATTAAATCAGCCATAACATATGGCAGCCTGTCTTACTTGCCATTGACTGTTGTCTACACCATTTTGCTGCTGCCAGTTCTGATGGACCACACTCTTCAAAAACATTTACTCCCCGTCCATCATGTCACCTATACTGTAGTACTACTGCTTGGGCTGCCGTTGCTGGCTCTGAACTTCCAAGCGTCTCTTTACCTGCCTCACCTTAAAGGGAACCTGTCACCAGTTTTGTGACATAGCAGCTAAAAATATCACCTTATTCAGCATCTACGCTGCATTCCCCAAACCCTTATAGAACCCCCTGACTTCCCTTGTATACTCCCGAAAACCTTTTTTAATTTCTCCTGTGCTGTATGGTAATCTCAGTCTGGTCCCATGGGCGAGGTTTCGGGCCTCTGCATCCCTTTCCCCGGCTTTAGCTGTATTACAGCTAAAATCCCAAGTTGTAATGACAGCAGCATAGGCAGGGTTATACCTACCACAATAACAGTCATGCTGCTACTGCTATTGGGCCCTTTGGATGCAGATTCTGATGAATACAATAGAACCATCAGTTTCCCACTCAAGTATTTGTTAGGGAGGGCCAGGGCCGTATTCATGGCCGAGGATACAGGGGCATCTGTGCCTAGGCCTCCCTGCACAGGAAAGCAATGTCCATTAGTCAGCATACATGTGTCTCCAGGTCCAGCTCCTTCAGGATCTTTCCTCTGCTGTGGAGGTCCCCCTCCAGGCGACTTCACATTAACTGAGACACAGTCCATTTCAACTTTAAACTGAACAACTTTACTTCACAACATCAATCACATGTTTCACATGGCACCGTTCCTTTCTTTCCTTGCACTTCTCTCACTGTTACACAGCACATACCCGGGTCGGACCGTCCCTGACGGGTCCTCAGCGTCCTCCCTGTTCAGCACTGCCACGGTTAGATACTCCTCTGCCTGTTTTGCCCCAGACATTAGATGATCCGTTCCCGAAGTCAGTTGCCACATGGCGAGCAACCTGCCCTCCTGTACAGTCTCCTGCAAAGGCACAGCATTCTCCTGGTCCAAGATCACTACATCTGAGTGTTCCCTTAGCCATTTCGCCCCTGATCTGAGGGCATCAGCCCAAGTGATAAGTTGCCACATTCTGGAGCCACCTGTGTCCCCACGTTGTCCCTACTTCTGTCTCAAGACTCTGTACCTAGTCCAATGTGATTCCTTGCTGTGCTGGCCTGGTGCTGAGGATGGCTGGGCTTCTCGCTTAAATGTTACGGGGCTGCTATGGTATCCATGAGCGCTAAATCCCAGGGAAGCAGACAGGGTCTTAACCCAGGGCTCCTGAGCCCATGCTCATGGCAAGGGCACTCAGGCCTCAACTGACTCAAACAGGAAATGTTCCTCTCTTACCTCACAGTAGCCCCTCCTACATATAACTATTAACTGTACACACTATGTGAAATTCCACTCTAAAACACTATAGACTAAAATGCCCCCATCTAGTGGCTGAATTTAAGTACTAAGCTTTCCCTATGAAAACTGGTACACAAAATAGCAAATATATGCATTACATTATGCACAGTAGCAATATGGAAAATCAACGTACACATACATACATTACAACAGTATCAACACAAGGGAAAGTGAGTGGAACATTACACGGTCCAGGTACACCCCCTGACACATTCACTCTGTGACCTCTAAAGATTAGCAACAGAACAGGTTAGTGTGATGCAATGACATCTTAGTGCCTGCCTGTGCAGAACTGCTAGCTTCACAGGTAGAAGAAACCTGCTGAATGCTCATTGAGATATTGTGGGAACAGGACGAGATGAGCACAGAATTTTCTTTATTGATGTAAGGTGTATTATTTCTGTATGGTCAGGACATCATGCTGTGTGCAGGCAACCTACAGGGTCATCATACTGTTTGGGAGATCTAACAGGTTAATGCAGCAGCCAGGGTCATCCATCTGGCTAATCGGTACTCAGACTCGTCCGCTCTTCGCCAGTCCTTACATTGGCTGCCCATTCATTATAGGATCCAATTCAAAGTTCTTGTTCTCACCCACAAAGCTCTCCACAGTGCAGCACCCCCCTACATCTCCTCCCTCATTTCTGTCTATCGGCCCAACCGACCACTGCGCTCTGCAAACGACTTTCGACTAACCTCTGCACTAATCGGAACCACCCACTCCCGACTCCAACACTTCTCCCACGCTGTGCCAATCCTCTGGAATGCTCTACCCCAAGACTATCCACAATTTGCATAGTTTTAGGCGCTCCCTCAAAACACATTTGTTCAGAACGGCCTATCACGTTCACTATTCAAAGTCATTTTATGTGTAAGTGTGCATGTGTAGCCCATTCACTACCTCATCTATCCCTCATTCCTTCAAGATGGCTGGACCATCATTGTAAATAAATACACCATTGTAAATACATACCTGTACTTTGTATCTCCCCCATCTCATTGTAGATTGCAAGCTCTCACGAGCAAGGTCATCTTATTTGTGCTTTAATTATTGTATTGTTAACGTTGTTACTTATGACTTGTGTTTTGAAACTGTTAAACTGTAAAGCGCTGCGAATATGTTGGCACTATATAAATAAAGATTATTATTATTATTATTATTATAGGTTATCATACTGTGGGAGACACTATTGGGACATTATACTGAGTGGAGCATTAAGGAGTTATTATACTGTGTGGTGGCACTAAGAGGGCATTATACTGTGTGGGACACCAAAGAGTTATCATGCTTTGTGGGGACACCAAGAAGGAAATTATACTGTACAGGATACACAAAGTGCAATATACTATGTGGGGGTCACAAATGAGGCATGAGAATGTATGAGGGGCACTAATATGGCTGTGTGAGTCACAATGAAGACATATTATATGATAGTATTAAAGGATAATCATGCTGAGTGGGAGCAGTGGAGAAGCATCACACTGTTTGTGGCCACTAAATGGGCAATATACTAAGTTGGGCCACTGAATGAGTGTAAGGGACCCAACAAATGGGCACAATGTGAGGGGGCAACAAATGGGTTTCATAATTTGTGGGGACAATAAGGTCTATCATACTGTGTGGAAGCACTAAGAAGACACTGTACTATGTTGGAGAAGCCATTATACTTTGGGTGTAAAGTAACTAACAGGATCTTCCACTCTGTGAAGTCATTATTTCTGTGAGTGGGCACCAAAGAGGCATAATCATTGTGTGGGCGCACTATTATTTGCACAGAAAGAAGGCACTAAGAAAGTGTTTGGGGCACTACAGTGAGGTATTTCAGTGTGTTGCTCTATTAGCTAGTGTTTCTTTTAATGTATTCTGACTTGACAGAAGAGTGTGTAAGGGGGGATAGAGAGAGGCCCAATCAAAATTTTGCCATGGGGCCCAATCTTTCATATTTCTTCCAGAACATAGTCTATGACACCTGAACAATTGAATAGAAATTTGTCATATACATTAGATACAGTGTTGCTTGAAAGTTGGTGAATTATATAGAATTTTTTTTAGAATTTTTCATACTTGACCTAAAACTACTTTAGATTTTCACAAAAGTCCTAAAAATAGGTGAAGAGAACAAAATCAAACGAACAAGCAAAAATATTAGACTTTGTCATTTTTAAATGAGGAAAATTATCCAATATCACATATACTGTATATGTGTTGCAAAAGAAGGTGAACCTTTGCTTTCTGATTTGACCCTTCTGTACAGCAAAAACTGCATCTAAACATTTCTAGTAGATGTTAATTAGTCCTGCACATCAACTTAGAGGCATTTAAGCCCATTCCTCCCTACATAATAGCTTCAATTCTGTTATGTTGATGAGTTTTCTCCCATGAACTGAACACATCAGGTGCTTCCGCAACATTTCTATAGGATTAGGTTAGGGTTTTCAATTGGCCATTGCAAAACTTTAAAGCATCACTCCAGCATTTTATTTTGTTTTTACAGCTGGAGTGGTGTCACTAATCTAAGTTCCCTGCCCCTAGTATTAGGCCGGGATCCCACTGCTACTCACTGACGTGATGTTGGGCCACTTTCCTCATTTAAAAAATTATGTGTAATATTTTTTACTCATTTGCTTTATTTGGTACAATTTATCTACTTTTAGGACTTATGTGAAAACATGATGTAATTTTAGGTCAAATTTATGCAGACATATGGAAAATTAAAAAGAATTCACAATCTTTCAAGTACCATTTTAGCTGATGGCCAAACACTCATTTGCTGACAGTAAATCAACTCAATTGGAAGAGAAGAATAAGAGGTATCTGGCAGTGATGAATCTTGCAATCCAAACAATGGAATGAGCATGTTTAATTCCAGAATGTCAGATTTTTATTTCCTCAATCATATAGCTTTGGGTAAGAGTCGGGATTCCCCCTACACATTAGATGGTCATCTGGTTTCACCCAACTTGGAGGGTTTGGCAGATATTTTTCTCATATGTATGGGTATTGGGCACCTTTACTACACAGACTGTATATCAAACATTCATTGGTGGTAAATTAATTCACTTGACCTTATTACCAAGCTGAGAGGGACATGTTTGATGACAACTAAATGTATTTTCCTGTTATACTTCTTGTGTCCCAATGTTGAATGTTCTTTAGTAACATGAGCAAACAGATGCATCTCCACTGTCTTTCCAGTGTAACTCAAAAAAGATAACACAAATCCAAAGAGACATGGGCATACCTGTCGTGGAGCTGCCTTTATTCTTGCCAACATGCCAGGGGAGCTTGTAAAAAATGCTGTAAATTAATTAACATCAGACCTCTTGTAGCTGTTCACTTCTGTAAACAAACATTTTAATATGCAGTAATTAATTAAATCTGACATGCTACCTCCCTTCTTTTCACCATGGATCTATTTTTCAAGGATTATTCGGATTTTGCTTTCACTTTTAGCTATAAAGAGGGGTAACACTGGAGGAAAAACTAGCTAGGTATAAGTTTACGTAATACTAGCACATATTATTTTTGATTCTTAAGTTACTAAAGCCTTTTTATTATGCTAGTGTATAACAATTCATGTAAATTGGCATTGATTTAATCAGTCTAAGACTGCTTACACATTTATGCAAGACCTGAACCTACAGCAGATCATCTGATTTGACAGTAAATAGTAACAATATTCTTTTTATAGAGTTACCAATTTCCCATATGTATAACGTTGCTGAAGTGTTCAAGTGCAGGATTTCCTGATGGTTTTCACGGTATATTGGAACAGCAAATATTGATCCAAATAAAAATTCTAATATTAGATAGTTTGTAGATACAGCTCACCGATCAAATATGTCCGCTGTTCATTCTGGTTCCTGACCAATCCACTCCACTGCGCATGGACAAGGCTTGTAAGGTATCAAGCAGCTTTGTTTGAAGTAGTGAAAAAGGTTTTTCAACCCAGCAAAGTGAATTAAAAGCAAAAATTTTTTATTGTGACTACATTAAAATAGTAGTATGGGAATAAAAAATATCTGAAGGGTTTCAAATCTGGCTGACTCCTAATATTATATCTATGATTAAGAGTCATCCAGACTTAAAACGCAGCAGATATTTTTTTATGCCCAACTACTATTATGAAGTCACAATAAAAAATTTTTGCTTTAAATTTGCTTTGCTGGATAGAAAAACCTTTTCATCACTTGTAAATATTCTAATATTCTTCCTTTCCAAACTTTCATTAAAAATACACACATGATTTACCAGCCAGTTGATTTTCAATGCCTTCATGCCAATATATTTTGGACCTACAAGGTTCTTTGTCAAGACATGGAATTGTATGTGCCATGTATAATACTTTTATCTTATTGTAACAGAGGGCTATATTTTAGCCTAAGTCACCAGGGCATGAGTGCCTCTGCACCATTTATAGTTGTTTGTCGAATTTTAGCTAGCTGGCTAATTTGACTATCATTCTTATCAATGCTTTATGTAAAATTCTTCTAACTAAAACTCTTTACTTCTATGATAGCTTCATAAAATACAGCTGCCATTAAATCCTCTCTGCCGCTTATCCACAGACTTTGATTGGGAGCGAAGCATTTCATTATGAAACGCGCGTCAGGTGTGGTGGACTCCTGCACATTTAACCTTATAAGGTAACAGCTTCACAGATGTACTCTGATTCAAACATATTCATGTACAATATATTATACAAGTCATGTCTCTGGCTATGTTACCTTTACTACCCTGCCAGACACTTTATTTTTTGCCCTAGGATATATAAATATATTATATATTGTATGTTAAATAAATAAATATATATATATATATATATATATATATATATATACAGTTGTGCTCAAAAGTTTACATACCCTGGCAGAATTTTCGCTTTCTTGCCATTTTTTCAGAGACTATGAATAATAACACCACAACTTTTTCTCCACTCATGGTTAGTGGTTGGGTGAAGCCTTTTATTGTCAAACTACTGTGTTTTCTCTTTCTAAATCATAATGATAGCCCAAAACATCCAATTGACCCTGATCCAAAGTTTACATACCCCATTTCTTAATACCTTGTATTGTTTCCTCTGACAAAAATTAAAGCTTGAAGTCTTTTGTGTTAGTTGTTGAGGTTCTTTATTTTCTCAGATGGTAAAGATGCCCACTCTTCTTGGCAAAAAGCCTCCAGGCCCTGTAAATTCCTGGGCTGTCTAGCATGAACTGCACGCTTGAGATCTCCCCAGAGTGGCTCAATGATATTGAGGTCAGGAGATGGCCACTTCAGAACCTTCATTTTGTTCTGCTGTAGCCAATGACAGGTCAACTTGGCCTTGTGTTTTGGATCGTTGTCATGTTGGAATGTCCAAGTACGTCCCATGTGCAGCAGATTTGCTTATAACGTGCTACATTCATCTTTCCTTCAACTTTGACCAAGTTTCCTGTGCCTCTGTAGCTCACACATCCCCAAAACATCAGTGATCCACCTCCGTGCTTTACAGTAGGAATAGTGTTCCTTTCATCATAGGCCTTGTTGACTTCTCTCCAAATGTAATGTTTATGGTTGTGGCCAAAAAGTTAAATTTTGGTCTCATCACTCCACATTACCTTGTTCCAGAAGTTTTGAGGCTTGTCTCTGTGCTGTTTTGCGTATTGTATGTGAGATACTTGGCGGCATTTGCACAGTAAAGGCTTTCTTCTGGCGACTCGACCATGCAGCCCATTTTTCTTCAAGTGCCTCCTTATTGTGTATCTTGAAACAGCCACACCGCTAGTTTTAAGAGAGTCCAGTATTTCAGCTGATGTTATTTGTGGGTTTTTCTTTGCTTTCCTAACAATTTTCCTAGCAGTTGTGGATGAAATTTTTTTGGGCTACCTGACCATGGTTTTGCTTTTACAGAACCCCTGATTTTCCATTTGTTAATCACAGTTTGAACGTTGCTGACTGACATTATTAATTCAATGGATATCTCTTCGTATCCCTTTCCTGTTTTATACAGTTCAACTACCTTTTCCCATAGATCCGTTGACAATTCTCACAATCCAGAAACATCAGTGGCTGGATGAAAGATGCAAGAGTCTGTCTGGATCCCAGAAACTCATTCAGCTTTTATGCACACACACTGATTACAAGCAAACAGGTCACAGGTGAGGATGTTACCTCTAGTAGCCATTCAAACCTATTTGTGTCAACGTCTCTGCATGTTATCAGGCCAAAATCACCAGGATATGTAAACTTTTGACCAGGGTCATTTGGATGTTTTGGGTTGTCATTAAAAAGAGAGAGCACAGTAGTTTGACAATAAATGGCTTCACCCAACCACTAACAATTAGTGGAGAAAAAGTTTTGGTGTTATCATTCATATTCTCTGAAAAAGGGCAAATAAAGCAAAAATTCTGCTGAGGTATGTAAATTTTTGAGCACAACTGTATATATATATATATATATATATATCTTTAATTGTTTTATCGCTTCATGACTTGTAACAATAATAATTACATTCTGTATAGAAACACTCACATGTGTGGGTCTTAATATATTGTTCTTGCCTTTTTGACTCTGCTCAAAAATGTATTGCTGTTATTTATAGTACATGATATCTATGTACTATACATATTTTGCGCATACATTTTTTTTTACACTATGTATTTACCCTTAGCATCATCTGTGTCTGTCATTTTATGACTTTATTTTATTCATAAATTTTTTTAAAAAAAGCATTTTTTATATTTAATTTGACCTTTTAATAAAGTGTTTTTCTTGGTGTGTTTGTATAATGTGTACTTTATGGCCTAATTTATAGGATTCAACTTTAGGTGTTTGTTATCTTATTGTAACAGAGGGCTATATTTTTAATCCAACTTAGTCACCAGGGATTGAGTGCCACTGCTGCCTCTGCACCATTTATACTTGTGCTCTTTTTTGTGGAATTTTAGAATTTTAGCTTACTGACTAATTTAACTATCATTCTTATCAATGCTTTATGTAAAAGTCTAACTAAAGCTCTTTACTTCTATGATAGCTTCATAAAATACAGCCGCCATCAAATCTTGCCTGCCGCTTATCCACAGGCTTCGATTGGGAGCAGTTGGTTAATCTTAATGGAGGATCTGATAATTCTACATTCACTATAATAAGGTTTGCTGTTATTTGTCTTTCTTACTGTGCCCATTGTAAAAATAACTACTTCTATTATGCAGCTCCGTCATAAAATACATTTTGTTCACCTGCTCGGAGACTCTGAGGAATACTTTGCCATGTAGATATTGTCAAACCTATTTCCTTTGTCGTACTAAAACAAAAGATATTGTGAGGCGCTTTGGTGTGAAAATGTAATCAGAATTGGAATGTAAAAAGAGTGTTTTATACAGAGCTTTCTATCTTGGCCTTTTATGATACAAACGTTTCTTAGAGGAGGCTGCCACATGGTTAATCAATGGTTCCCCATAGACGCTCTCTTGATCCAATAAGACTGATTCAGAAGAACATTATAAATCGGGATTCCTCCTGAATGGCCCAGTTCACAGTCTCCCAAGACCTTAACACCTCCTGTGTTTGATCGTGGATAAAATAAATTGATTTATGCTCCTGGAACAGGATAGATTTATGCTTTTTTGGAATTATATATATTTCTGCATCACTGATGCACCATGGAGTTGACGAATTTCCAATGCTAAAATGAGAAGATTTAATGACTTCCATGCTTGTCGAAGTATGCCCTGGATTTTATGATACACCATTCTTTAGCTAGTATACTTTTGACAGTAAGTGGAGAGTAACAGCATGGTCTCTCTTTGAAACTCTGAATCATTCCTTCTTATTACCTATGCCTAAGTTTGTGATTAATTTGCCTGCCATAGAATATACTTTTTTTAATTTACAAAGCTGTCCTCTATCAATATTCAATAATAAATACTATGAATCCACCACCGCCGGTAATATAACATACACTATTATTTACTATCATCACCCTGCGCATTCTTAGATCAAGAAGTGACTTGTTACTAGAGATGAGCGAATTTGTTTGGATTTTGTCCTTGAATCTCATTTTGACATAATCGAGCCATATTCGAACAATATCCGTGCCGAATGTATGTCTTATGATCGTTTCCGAACATATTCGGTAATTTCTACTCCTATTGACTCTAATGACGTTCGGCTGTGTTCTGCGAATATCACAAAAACAATATTCGATTCCAATCGAATTCGGAACCGAATCTGAACAAATTCGCTCATCTGTACTTGTTACAAGCGACCGGTGTGAAAATACGCAGATCTAATCTGAGTCTTCCCAATGTCCAAACACTTACAATGCATTAAAGATGTAGTAAGCTGAATTTCACTCCTCTTCTCCCTCCATGCTCATGACCGCGTTACCTTAGGAGCTTGTTGACATTTTAGTCTTCCTTCTTAATAATTCAAATACACAAGGACAGAATGCCGAATGGAAATGTCCCTTCATAGTGAACTTCTAACTGAGCAAAGTGACAGAATAAATGGGTAACATTCTTGCTAATTGCTTGATTTACTACTAATGGTTATGGCTATAATTCAGATAGTACAAGGCAGATGCTTTGTACCAATACAGCTTCCTACACAGTTTAGCTCTTAAGGAATACATTCATTTTCAAAGTGTATTTTCCATTACTCTTATCACACAGTTACTGGCCCATCTGCCAGATGATACAAGATCACAATCCTTTAGTAAGAGAAATAATGGGTTCATCTAAAGTGGAGGAGGATCATTGCCAAAATACTTTACCATTTAAAATGAAACATAGTTTACAAATATCTTCTTTTTTTTCAAGTTTCTTGGACAATCAGAAATCTAAATTGTATCAAGTCGATAAAGGGTGGAAGGAAGAAATAACAATAGCTGCTGTATGCAGAACTTAGTGGTATTCCAAGACTCAAGTAAATCTTGGAAAATCTATTTAAATTACAGTAATATAACATTTTTGTATCATTTAAAAATTGTCTGCATTCAGACCTACAACCTTCATATCACTCGCCGCAAATGTTTTTTTTCCACTAATTTCTATGTCGGTGTCATGTCATGTCAAAGAACTGAATTGACCAATCACAGCCAGCTGAGGAAGACATCCGAGTGGCATGTCATTATTTGTCAATTCTGGGTCACTAAAGTCAATGGCAACACTAGAGTCTCTGTAAATGCGAAAGTAATATGCAATTACTACTATAATTATTCCAAAATACATGTGTTTTCAATATATAAATGTATAAATTTAGTAAATTTATTAAAAATAAAACCAGTAATATTTGAAATTATTATAATATATAAATATTTAAATGTGGAAACCAAAGTGAGAGTAATTCTAAAAAAAAAAGATTTAATTATTGGCCCACTTGGCACAGCTTGTGCTATTTTCACACACATGTAAAGAAAATATTAAAATTATCAGCCATATTAAAATAAATATAAATATATATATATGTATATATATATATATATATATATATATACACAGAGGCATCTAAAAGTTTGGGCACCCCTGATGAAAATTACTGTTATTATGAACAGTTAAGCAAGTTGAAGAAGAAATGATCTCTAAAAGGCCAAAGTTAAAGATGACACATAAATATATTCGCATCTTTACGAAAGGTCGGGTGATGCAAATTTCCCAGCTTCCTCTAACCTTGTACCAAAAAAAACAGCAGCCATGGGTTTTTCTAAGCAGTTGCCTAGCACTCTGAAAATGATGGAGGCCCACAAAGCAGGAGAAGGCTATAAAAAGATAGCAAAGTGCTTTCAAGTTGCCCTTGAGTGATGCACATAGGATTCCTAGAGAAGCAAATCAGGACCCCCGCTTGACTGCAAAAGACCTTCGGAAAGGTTTAGCAGACTCTGGAGCTGGGGTACATTGTTCTACTGTTCAGAAGCACATGTACAAATATGGCCATGATGGAAGCGTCCTCACCATAAAATTCAGCATCAAAAGTATGAAAGCGAACATCTAAACAAGCCTGATGCATTTTGGAAACAAAGCCTGTGGACCAATGAGGTTAAAATATAATTTTTTGGCCATAATGATCAAATGTATGTGTGGAGAAAAATGGGCACAGAATTTCAGGAAAAGAATATCTCACCAACCATTAAGCAAGGTGGTGAATCAATCATGCTCTGGGATTGTGTTTCAGAAAATGGCATGGGGAACATTTCACAGGTAGAATGGAAGCAATGAAATTTCAACAAATTCTTGATCCAAGCATAACACCATCTGGAAAAGAGCTGAAGTTGAAAAGAGGATGGATTCTACAAATGGATAATGATCCTAAACGCACGTCAAAATCCACAATAGACTACTTCAAAAGGCGCAAGCTGAAGGTTTTGCAATGGCCCTCACAGTCCCCTGTTCTGAACATCATTGAAAATCTGTGGCTAGACCTCAAAATAGCAGTGCATGCAAGGCAACCCAGGAATCTAACAGAACTGGAAGAATTTTCCAAGGAAGAATGGATGAAAATGCATCAAACAAGAATTAAAAGACTTTTCGCTGGCTACAAAAAGCATTTACAAGCTGTGATACTTGAAAATGGAGATGCTTTTAGGTACTAACCATGTAGGGTGTCAAAACTTTTGCATTAGCCCTTTTTTCCTTGTAATTTTTAAAATATGAAAATATATGTTTTTGTTGCCTAATATACAAAGGAAATGTGTCATCTTTATTTTTAGGCCTTTTAGAGATCATTTAATGTTCATCTTACTTAACTATCCACCAGAATAACAGTAATTTTGACCATGGATGCTAATAAGACTAATAATATTCAGCAAAGTTCTATATACAGCAAGGAAAATTACAAATGTTAATTAAATATAACATATTACTATGAAAAATATTTTTGCTGTTCTTTACGTGGGACTCAGTAATCAATAGTGAGTAATGAAATCCAAATAATAAAACATATCTGTTATATACTGCACATTTCTACTGCCATATGGGCTACAAGAGTGTTTAGAAGCAGCATCCCCATTACATCCCATAATGGCAGCACGTTTTTTGCAAAGCAAATCTGGGTTTATTTCTTTTTGCATCTGAGAGCAGAATGAAATGCAGATGTATATATACTGACTATATCCCCCTCGCTCTTCTTCCATCTGCCAGAGAATAGATTTTAATCTTTAATCCATGAGCATTCAGTGAACACCAGTGAATTGCAAATTACAGATGTTTTACTGTCTTTTGCATTTTTAGCTTTCTCGCTTCCCACTGTCACTCATTGCCTTTCTCACTTCCTCCCTTCTTCTGCATTCATCCGATGCCACTGACTATCACAGAAACCATATGACACTGTCATCGTTTGGTAATTAAACCTTTACTCACTCTAAATACACAAAGCCAGAGTTATACTGCTTAACTCTTTTTTGGCACAAGTTTCCTGTATCTGAATCTATTGTGCAATTTTATTTATTTAAATGTGTCTATCGAATGTAATGCAAAAAAAATCTATTATTCACTATAATGTTTCCTCCTACAGTATAAACATGCAGATAAAGCATATAGTATGTGTTGTGCATGAATTATTATTATATAAATTTTAAAATGTTTAATTTAGTGTGTGCACAATATAGCAATTTGAAGAATTCCAACACTCGAAATGCCCCACACATAGCAGTCGCCACCATTACGACCACCACCACAGATTTCATACACTGTTGAGTTTCCTACCACAATAACAGTCACGACATCACCTGCTCCAGAGTTGACCGCAGAACAACAGATTTTGCCTCAGAGGATCTTTCAGCCACACGTTACCTGTAGTGATAAGCGAACGAGCTCGGATATTACTTGCGTATCTGGGTGCTTTTGCTGGTGCTTGGATTTCAAGCTGAAATCCCCGCCCCGCATGTTTGGCTACTGTTACACAGCCAAAAGCGGGATGCAATTGATGGGGGTAGTTGGCACTGGAAGCCCCAAATATCAAGCTGCTGTAATCCTGGTGAGCTAGTGGAACAGTGAGACTGTAATTTTGCACCATCTGGGATATTTTGTTGGGACTGTTCTATATGCTATTGTCTGTTTGGTGGTTCAATACAGTATTGTCATTCTGTTTTTACCCTCCCCCTGTGCTGTCTGCATAGTATTATGCCCTTGGGAAAAGGAGAGCGGCATTCAGTGGGATGAACCCTTGTCCATGTGGTCTCGGGCCAGCGGACTAGAGTACCCACTGACCCCCCCGAGTCTCCACAATGTGCTTTGTGTAAAATTACAGTGGTTTAAAAATTTTAAAAGCCTCTTGGCCTACTACAGTTCACAAAAAAATTTGTTCAAAAAATTGACTATTGTCATTCATACAGTTTAATATGCTTTGTGTGAAATTACACTGGTTTGAAATTTTTAAAAAATGCTTAGCATGCTACAGGTGACAACATTTTTTGTTCCAAAAATTGACTATTGTCATCCATACAGTTTAGCGTGCTTTGTGTAAAATTATGGTGGTTTGAAATTTTTAAAAACTGCTTGGCCTGTTATAGGTTAACAATTTTTTCATTAAAAAAATTGTTTCAATTAATCATGGAAACTTGGTTGCCAAAGCCCTAGCAATTACAGCATGCAGTAAGGGACAGGAAGTGGAAGTGCTGATGTTGTGTATGCAGATGGCAAGGACGTGGGGCAGGTGCAACTGTGCCTGTTGCTGGAGCACAAGCAACACGCCCATCCACAACATATGGCATCCTGTTCAACTTTGCAGAGAGGCACGACACACCACTTCTGAAGCACTACTCAGTCGTCCACATGGTCCAGTCTAACCTCCTTCCACCCACCATGTCGAGCCTCAGGAGATCAGTGATTCCACACTGGGACACTCCAAGGAGCTCTATACATCATCATTTCTTGATTGTGGCCTCTCACCTTGCATGTTCCAAGAGGGAGAGGAGGACATGCTGTTTAGTGATGCACAAAACTTGGAGAAGCCTCGGTCACAAGAAGATGACTGTGGAGAATGGCAAATTTTGCCTAAGGAGGAAGATGATGATGAGACACAGTTGCCAATAAGTAAGGTTGTTGTCAAGTCACCAAGTCAGAAGGACCAGGTTGCGGCTGTGAAAGACAAGGTGGTGGATGACGAAGTCACTGACCCAACCTGGGAAGCTGGCATGCAGAGCGAAGCCAGCAGCAATGAAGGGGGATCGGCAGCACCAAAACAGGCAGGAAGAGGTAGCGGGATGACCAGAGAAAGAAGGTGGGCAACTGTTAGGCATAGCACCGACACTGGTGAATTTCTCCCTCAAAGAGTTAGGTGTTCCCCAGTCTGGGACTTTTTTAAAGATAGTTCTGATAGAAAAAAATGATTCCTTGCAGCTTGTGCCATGCCAAGATCATCAGGGGTGTGACCACTAAGAGCCTAACCACCACAAGCATGATCAGGCACATGTCATCTAAGCACCCGACTCAGTGGGCCGAATGCCTGGGTTCACAATTGGTGCCAGCAGGTGACACCACTGCCTCATGCCCTGTGCTAGGTGCTTGCCAATTCCATGTCCATGACACTGGCACAGATGCCTCCCACCATGCCCCTGTCCTTCCGCAATCTGAGGCACCATCATCAGGCATTTCCAAATCCTTGTCCCAGCACACCATTCAGCTGTCTCTACCCCAGGCCTTGGAACAAAAAAGAAAGTTCCCAGCCACCCACCCACAGGCCCAAATGCTTAGCGGGCACATTTCCAAGCTGTTTGCTTTGGAAATGTTGCCATTTAGGCTATTAGACACGGACGATTTCCACCCACTCATAGTGGCGGCAGCCGTCCCTCGGTACTCTTTACCCAGCCGCCACTATTTCTCCCAGTGTGGCATCTCTGTTTTGTACCAGCACTTGTCCAGGAACATAACCAGTGCCCTTACCAATGCACTTATTGGGATTGTCAATTGAGCGACCAACATGAGGACAAGAGCTTGTGGCCAGGGAAGCTACATTTCCCTGACGGCACACTGGGTGAACATTGTGGAGGTGGAGGCCGAGTCCCATCCTGGTACGGCACATGTGCTACCAACACCTAAGATTACTGGCCTTACTTCAATCAGGGTTTCCTATACCTCCCACACCCCCTATTGAACCTCCTCATCATCCATCTCCGATGTGTTATCTCAAAGCACGTCGTCCACATCAGCACAAAGTTTAAAGTTTTGCAGTACTGAAGCGGCAAAATGCTCTGATGAAGCTAATTTGTCTAGGAGACAAATCGCACACCACGACAGTTATTGAAAAGAATAACAGACCAGACTGATCTGTGGCTCTCACTTCTGAACCTAAAATCAGGCATGGTTGTCTGTGATAATGGCCATAATTTGGTGGTGGCTGTGAAGCTTGGCAAGCTCACACACGTTCCATGCTTCCATGCTTGGCCCACATGCTTAACTTGGTTCAGCGGTTTCTGAAGATCTACCCATATTTGCTTCTGGTCAAGGTACGCCACGTCAGTGCCCATTTCCGCAAGTCAGCTACAGCTGCCGCCGCTCTGCCAGTGCTGCAGCAGTGCATGCAAGGCCCAGTGTGCGACATCACCGTACACTTGAACTCCATACTGTACATGCTGGCAAGGCTTTGTGAGCAGCAGAGGCCCGTTGTGGAATACCAGTTCCAACATGCCTGTCGGTATTTTGGTCAGCCTCTGCACATAACAATTGAAGAGTGGGTGACTGACATTTGTGTACTTCTCCAAGACATTGAGGACTCCACAAAGATGGTGAGCTATAGTCAGTGCAACTATCCCGCTTCTGTGCCTGCTTAAACAGTTGCTGCTGACAATTAAACATGAAGTTTGGCATGTGGACCAGGTGGAGATGGAGGAAGACATAAGACAAGGAGATACTATCCGGCCCAGCCTCATCTCATCTTTTCAGCACGGATTGGGTAAAAATGAGGAGATGGAGTAGATATGTACCTCTGCCTTTCCTGTGACCCTCGCGTTAAATTCATCTTAGGCCAAAAAAGTACTGGTTGGTCACCCCGCTAGACCTATGCTACAAAGAGAACCTTAAATTTCTCCTTCCTGAGGTGAAGAGGTTTACTAAAATGGTTCTATGCCAGAAGGCCATTGTGGAAACTAAGTTAGAAGAAATCCCATTGTCTTAGCGGGCTTTTAGTGCCGCCAGGGGGTAATAGAAAATACTGACAGGTTCACTCTGATAAAAATGAACAAAGCCTGGATTAGCCCCAACTATTCCACATCACCAGATTACAGCAGCACATAAACTGTTTTTAACTTTCAGTATTTAAATGAGGGCCGCAAGTTGTTGCCTTTAAGGGTGTATGAATGACCCTCATTAAAATTTTATTCTGGCTTTGCACTATGCGCACAGCCTTTATGAATGTAGAAGTACCACAACTACATTTTCTTAATATTTAAATGAGGCACTCCAGTTGGTGCCTTCAAGGGTGTGGATGGCCCTGCTTGTAATTTTTGTCAGGCTTTGCGCTATATGCAGAATCTTTTTTGAGAGGGCATTTTTGAAGTATTTCCACTTCAAAAATGCTAGCATTTTCTTCATTGATTAACGATGTTCAAAAACCATCTGAAAAATGCTGGGAAAAAATGCAGAGAAAAATGAGCAAAAAAAACCACTAACTCAATGCTCAGGAAACAACCAAAGAATGATATGATATGATGAGATATGATATGAGAATGATATGATATAATGATAAGAATGATATGATAGAATAAATGATGCTTCAAGTTTACAAAACTCCTGAGAAAAAATGAGTTTCCAGAAGCATCTTCTGATTGAAAATGGTTGTTTTTAAATGACAGAAAAAGACACACCCTAGTGCACGTACATATGTTGAGTATTTGGTGAGTTTTTTTTGCCTCAGTATTTGTAAGCCAAAACCAGGAGTGAACAATCAGAGCAAAAGTATAATAGAAATACATGCATCATTTCTGCATTTTAGTCCCACTCCTGGTTTTGACTTTCAAATACTGAGGTAAAAAGTTGCCAAATACTCAACTAGTATATGTGGCCTAGGGGTGCTGTAAATGCACATGGCCTTTTTGAATGCCTCAAAATATCTCTAAGTTTTCTAATGTAATTCGCTTAAGTAAATGTTCCTTTTTGGTGAGTTTTCTGAATGTACAGTTGTGCTCGAAAGTTTACATACACCGGCAGAATTTTTGCTTTCTTGCCCTTTTTTCAGAGAATATGAATGCTAACACCAAAACTTTTTCTCCACTCATGGTTAGTGGTTGGGTGAAGCTATTTATTGTCAAACTACTGTTGTGATGTGACACGACCCAACACGTGGTCGGTCAGCGGATGGCACAACAAACACACAATGGGATGGTATTGGGGAGAGGAAGACCCTACTGATAGGGAAATGGGGGATGGTCACCACCTGAGCTCGAACCTGAATCTGTCCCTGCACTCCCCTAATGCCCTAAGTGGGTCCTAGCCCCCCACCATCAGGAACCTCGTCCCTCGTTGTCACCTATTACTGCCCTTGCTAGTGCACTGGCCGGCAAGGGGCGCTAGCCTCACCACTGCAGATAATACCACACAGGGGACAGTAACAAACACAAAAGGGACAAGGAGAAAACACCATACTTAGCTTCCAGACTCCGCTGCCAAGCTCCACACCGTGGATGACACAGAAGCCGTACTCCAAACTCCACTCAGCATAGGATACGAAACCAAGACCTCAAACAGCTGATACACACTGGCACCAGAGAGGTCCTCACTAGTGATGAGCGAGTATGCTCGTTGCTCGAATTTTCCCGAGCACGCTTGGGTGATCTCCAAGTATTTTGGCGTGCTCTGAGTTTTAGTTCTGTCGAGGCAGCTGCATGATTTGTGACTGCTGGACAGCCTGAATACATGTAAGGAATGCCTGTTTGTTAGGGAATTCCCACATGTATTCAGGCTGTCAAGCAGTCGCAAATCATGCAGCTGTGTTGACAGAAACTAAATCTCCGAGCACGTCAAAATACTTGGAGATCACCCGTGCATGCTTGAGGAAAACCCGAGCAACGAGTATACTTGCTCATCACTATTCCTCACACATCGGCTGGTCTCCAGAGAAACTCTATCACCAATAATCAGCAGATGCATCAGGTGACCATTTAAAGGATTGTGGGAGTGGTCACCACCCTCATTAGCTGACCCAGCAACTATGTAACTGCAGAAGATTGCCAGCATGTGAAAAACTGACATTAACCCCCAGTGGCCTGAAAGGAAAAAAGCAACATTTAAACAGAGTGGAACTAGAGCTGCCACAAATCCAAAAATGGATCGTGACAACTACTGTGTTTTCTCTTTTTAAATCATAATGACAACCCAAAACATCCAAATGACCCTGATCAAAGGTTCACATACCCTGGTGATTTTGGTCTGATAACATGCACAAAAGTTGACACAAATGGGTTTGAATGGCTACCAAAGGTTACATCCTCACCTGTGACCTGTTTGCTTGTAATCAGTAATAAAAGCTGAGTGAGTTTCTGGGATCCTGACAGACTCTTGCATATTTCATCCAGCCACTGACATTTCTGGATTGTGAGTCATGGGGAAAGCAAAAGAATTGTCAAGTGACCTACAGGAAAAGGTAGTTGAACTATATAAAACAGGAAAGGGATCCAAAAAGATATCCAAGGAATTGATTATGCTAGTCAGCAGCATTCAAACTGTGATTAACAAATGGAAAATCAGGGGCTCTGTAAAAAGAAAACCACGGTCAGGTAGACCAGCAAAAATTTCGTCCACAACTGCCAGGAAAATTGATCGGGAAGCAAAAAAAAACCCACAAATAACATCAGCTGAAATACTGGACTCTCTGAAAACTAACGGTGTGGCTGTTTCAAGATGCACAATAAGGAGGTAGTTGAAGAAAAATGGGTTGCGTGGTCGAGTCGCCTAAAGAAAGCCATTACTGTGCAAATGCCACAAAGTATCTCACATACAATACGCAAAACAGCAGAGACAAGCCTCAAAACTTCTGGAACAAGGTAATTTGGAGTGATGAGACCAAAATTGATCTTTTTGGCCACAACCATAAACGTTACATTTGAAGAGAGGTCAATAAGGTCTATGATGAAAGCAACACCTTTCGTACTGTAAAGCACGGAGGTGGATTGCTGAAGTTTTTGGGATGTGTGAGCTACAAAGGCACAGAAAACGTGGTCAAAGTTGAAGGAAAGCAGAATGCAGCACAATGTCAGCAAATACTGGTGGCAAATTTGCAATCATCAGCCTGGAAGCTGCACATGGGACGTGCTTGGACGTTCCAACATGACAACGATCCAAAACACAAGGCCAAGTCGACCTGTCATTGGCTACAGAAGAACAAAGTGAAGGTTCTGGAGTGGCCATCTTAGTCTCCTGACCTCAGTATCATTGAGACACTCTGGAGAGATCTCAAGCGTTCATTTCATGCTAGACAGCCCAGGAATTTACAGGAACTGGAGGCTTTTTGCCAAGAAGAGTGGGCAGCTTTACCATCTGAGAAAATAAAGAACCTCATCCACAACTATCACAAAAGACTTTAAGCTGTCATTGATATTAGATGGGGCAATACACAGTAATTAGAAATGGGGTATATGAACTTTTGATCAGGGTCATTTGGATGTTTTGGGTTGTCATTATGATTTAAAAAGAGAAAACAGTAGTTTGACAATAAATGGCTTCACCAAACCACTAACCATGAGTGGAAAAAGTTTTGGTGTTATCATTGATATTCTCTGAAAAAAAGGCCAAGAAAGCAAACATTCTGCTGGAATATGTAAACTTTTGAGCACAACTGTACATTGCCTAGTTTGATGTGGCTTTCCATCGAAGTATCTTCTAAAAAGTGACCTGGTCTTTTTTTCTCACACTAAGCGTTTTTCAAAACCTGAAGTGGAAAACACTTAAAAGACAACATTTGTAAAGGAAAGTGGTTTTAAAAATCTAATTGAATAGGAAGAGTCTTTTAAACATGTTTGAAGCAATTTTTGAGGCATTTTTGAAGTAGACTTACTTAAAAAAAATTCGCAAAAAACTCTGCGTGTACATACACCGAGGGTATGTGAACACACCTTTTTCAGGTATATGCCAACCACTGCAAAAGCACCCCATAAAATGAAGATAGTGCACAGCAATGTCAAAAGGCCAGTGCTGTGCACATGTTTCATCTTATGCCATTTATTTTCAGAGGTCAGAAACCTTGAAGCGGTTAAAAGAAGTGACATGCTCGTTGTTTGGCAGCTCAGTAGCCACCTGCACTCTAAATTTCACATTATATGGAGAAAGAAGCAAGATTGAAGGCAAAACTGACTGCGAAGCCACCTCAGGCTTTGCCAGAGAAAACTCAATAGTGCAATTTGCACATAACCTTAGGCTATGTGCACACAAAGTTTTTTCAGTTTTTTGAGTTTTTGGAGCAGAGGCTATGTGCAAACTACGTCTTTTAAACTCAAGTAAACCCAATAAGTTTTTTAATCAGGAGACTCTTTAGGAAACATTTTCTGCACGAATGACAATAGTAAATTTTTGGAATATATCCTAGTGATTTTTAATTTTTTTTTGTGACACATTATGCTTTATGATAACGATAAATTTAGGTTACTATTAGTGTTGAGCATTCCGATACCACAAGTATCGGGTATCGGCCGATATTCGCTGTATCGGAATTCCGATACTTAGTTCCGATATTTTTCCTATATCGTATACCGGAATCGGAAGTTCCCATAATTCTTTGAGAGGCAGTGTGATTTTAGTCAGCCAATGAGGAATCCTACGAAGTGTGGGCACATCCTGTAATGCTGCGGTCATCTTAACTAATGGCATGGCTGTGATTGGCTGCTGAAATGATGTCAGAATGCACTATAAAAGTCGCAGCCGCCATTTTAGCGTCACTGTGCTGTGAACTCAGTTAGGGACAGAACGCTGCTCTGCTGACTCTGAGGGACAGTTAGAGATTGCGATTTTGTGTACTTTGCTTTAGGCAGGCTAGTTTACCAACCGCTGTGTAAAGCTTCCTTTTGCCTTGCAGTGTTGTTTTAACAGCTCTGTGCAAGGTGTGTGTGTGAGAGTGCAGGTGACGCTGCAGTTTGCTCTGCATCCAACGCTGTCTGTAGGCATCTGCACGTGTCACTCACAGACTCTTTTTTTTTTTTCTTTAGTGTAATTCTAGCTGCTCCATTCAATAGAAATTATAGTGTGACGCGCTTCCATCCGTATACAATACATTGGTTGCAAACACTATAGAAGTACAGAAAGGAGCCTTTCACAGATAGTGAACAGTTGTGTTTCAGTGTTCACTGCAGTCTGTGAGGTATTTTTTTTTTTTTTTTTAAATGCAGATCACGCTCCAGTTACTTCTTCAACTAATGCTGCGTGTACTCTGCTGAGCGTGTGTCACTGGCTCATCCTTGTAATTTTTCTAAAATTGGTGCTGCTTTATTCTATTTTAAATTTACTAAAATCTATTAGTGTGACGCTCTTCCATCAAAATACAATACATTGCTTGCAAACATAATAGAAGTCCACAAAAAGGCCTTTCACAGCAAGTGAACAGTTGTGTTCAGTGTTCACTCTAGTCTGAGGTTTAAATTTTTGATAGGAGTGTAGATCCCGCGCCACTTCCTTCAACCACCGCTGCGTGTACTCTGCTGAGTGTCTGTCACTGGCTCATCCTTGTCATTTTTCTAAAATTGGTGCTGCTTTATTCTATTTTAAATTTACTAAAATCTATTAGTGTGATGCTCTTCCATCAAAATACAATACATTGCTTGCAAACATAATAGAAGTCCACAAAAAGGCCTTTCACAGCAAGTGAACAGTTGTGTTCAGTGTTCACTCTAGTCTGAGGTTTAAATTTTTGGTAGGAGTGTAGATCCCGCTCCACTTCCTTCAACCACCGCTGCGTGTACTCTGCTGAGTGTCTGTCACTGGCTCATCCTTGTCATTTTTCTAAAATTGGTGCTGCTTTATTCTATTTTAAATTTACTAAAATCTATTAGTGTGACGCTCTTCCATCAAAATACAATACATTGCTTGCAAACATAATAGAAGTCCACAAAAAGGCCTTTCACAGCAAGTGAACAGTTGTGTTCAGTGTTCACTCTAGTCTGAGGTTTAAATTTTTGGTAGGAGTGTAGATCCCGCTCCACTTCCTTCAACCACCGCTGCGTGTACTCTGCTGAGTGTCTGTCACTGGCTCATCCTTGTCATTTTTCTAAAATTGGTGCTGCTTTATTCTATTTTAAATTTACTAAAATCTATTAGTGTGACGCTCTTCCATCAAAATACAATACATTGCTTGCAAACATAATAGAAGTCCACAAAAAGGCCTTTCACAGCAAGTGAACAGTTGTGTTCAGTGTTCACTCTAGTCTGAGGTTTAAATTTTTGGTAGGAGTGTAGATCCCGCTCCACTTCCTTCAACCACCGCTGCGTGTACTCTGCTGAGTGTCTGTCACTGGCTCATCCTTGTCATTTTTCTAAAATTGGTGCTGCTACATTCAATTTCAAATAATTCAAATCTATTAGTGTGACATGCTTCCATCCGTATCCAATACATTGGTTGCAAAGAATATAGAATTACACAAAGAGGGCTTTCACAGCTATTGAACAGTTGTGTGAAGTTTTCACTGTAGTCTGAGGTTTTCAGGTATTATTATATTTACTTGTATGCTTTTATTTAAAAGCCAAGAACAATGAAGGCAAACATTCGCACTGCAGCTGTTGTCCAAGTTCAACCCACATTATGCACTTCCAACATTGCAGCTTTTGAGGCATGATGTGAGTTTGATTTGCCTAAGTTATAGAGTGACAAAATGGCTCAGGGAACAAAACATAGAGATTTTGGGTCCATGGGCTGGAAACTCCCCAGATCTTAATCCCATTGAGAACTTGTGGTCAATCATCAAGAGACCATGGGCGTACCACCGTAGGGCAGGGGGGGGCCGTTGCCCCCCCCTAGGAGCAGGGGCGCGCCGTGCCAAGATGAGGCCTGTAGCTGCATTCTGCCGCCCCCTCTCCCGTTCTCTGAGCGCCGGCTGTCAAACTGACAGCCGGCTCAGAGAAAGTGCTGCTGCTGCGCATCGCTGTGCAGTCACAGTGTGCTAGCATCTGACTCACTCCAGGCTCCAGCCAGGTGTCAGAGTCAGAGACGCTAGCATACAGCTACACACACTCACTCACATCTTGCTCCTCTGCAGTGCTCTGTGCCCTGACCGCCGCCGCAGGCACTTCCGCATCCATGAAGCGCCAGCAGCGTGATCAGGTCACATGATCACGCTGCTGACGTCACACGCTGGCTCTTCAGAGGCGAAGACACAGGCAGTGAGGCAGCGGTTGGTGGTAAGTGCTCCAGACGTGTAATGGAGCTGAAGAACCACCGAAGATTAACGGGGGACATGTGTGAGTGTGAGTGTATGGGGGGGGGATTTTAGAGTGGGGATGGGGGGTTACTTTATGAGTGGGGGGATTTGGAGTGGGGATAGGGGTTATTTTATGTGTGGGGGGGATTTGGAGTGGGGATGGGGGGTTCTTTTATGAGTGGGGGATTGGAGTGGGGATGGGGGGGTTATTTTATGCGTGGGTGGATTTGGAGTGGGGATGGGGGGTTATTTTATGCGTGGGGGGATTTGGAGTGTGGATGGGGGTACTTAATGTGTGTGGGGGGATTTGGAGTGTAGATGGGGTACTTAATGTGTGGGGGGATTTGAAGTGGGGATGGGGGATTTAATGTGTGGGGGGATTTGGAGTGGGGATGGGGGGTTATTTTAAGTGTGGGGATTTGGAGTGTGGATGGGGGGGTACTTAATGTATGTGGGGGATTTGGAGTGTAGATGGGGTACTTAATGTGTGTGGGGGGATTTTAAGTGGGGATGGGGGATTTAATGTGTGGGGGATTTGAGGGTACTGAAGAGCATGTATATATGAGGAAACAGTATGGGGGATGGTTGCAGACAGTATGGGGAGTGAACGGGTGAATGTGTGTGGACACAGTATGGGGAGTGAGGGTGATGGGATGTGTGCAGACACAGTATGGGGAGTCAGGGGTATGTGTGAGCAGGCAGAATAGAGTGAGGGGGTAAATATATGAGGAGACAGCGTGAGGAGGGAGGGGAATAGTGTGAGGCGACAGTATATTGCAGATATTTTTATTCAGGAGCATTATAATGACTCTTCTGTCTTTAAGGGCATCGTGTGGAGAGTTGGTGCAGAAGAGCGGAGAAAATGGAGGTCTGCAGAGACGACTGTGGATGAGAAAACTCATCATAGGGTCTGGACAAGATGAAGAAAAGGAGAATGACTCCAGAGACGACGTCATCTATAAGGTACATTTTTTGTTCTTATATTTTACAACCTGAACGACCATGGCTTGCCCCCCCCTAGTTTTGATCCTGGGTACGCCCATGCAAGAGACGGGTGGACAAACAAAAACTTAAAAATTCTGACAAAATGAAAGCATTGATTGTGCAAGAATGGACTGCTATCAGCCAGGATTTGGTCCAGAAGTTGATTGACAGCATGCCAGGGAGAATTGCAGAGGTCCTGAAGAAGAAGGGTCAACACTGCAAAATTAGACTTGCTGCATTAACTCATTCTAACTGTCAATATAAGCTTTTGTTACTCATATGTTTGCAATTATATTTCTGTCTGTGATAAAAATATCTGTCAAACACACATAAAAACCAGAGGGCAGCAGATCATGTGAAAATATCATATTTGTGTCATTATCAAAACTTTTGGCCATGACTGTACAGTTCAGGTGGTAGAAAGATGAACATAACAGGATACATGTATAACGTTGCCAACCAGTTATTTAATCGGAAACAGGACAGGCAAATTCATGCGTGATCCATGCCTTGTTCATTTTCAGCAAAGTAAGCCGGTCTACATTATCGGAGGATAGTCGCATGCGACGGTCTGTTAGTACACCACCTGAAGCACAAAAGACTCGCTCCGATAATACACTGCCAGCAGGGCAAGCCAGCACCTCCAATGCATACTGGCTAAGCTCTGGCCATGTATCCAGCTTAGAGACTCAAAACTTGAATGGGGAAGAGCCATCTGGGAGTACACTGAGTGGGCAAGACATGTCGTCTGTCACCATCTTACGGAAACGTTGCCTCCTGCTGACTGCAGCCGTCTCGGATGGTGTAGACATTGGTGGCGCTGCCACAAAACTTCACCACATTTGGAACATACTGGTCTTGCCCTGTGCAGAGGCGCTGCTTGTGCTCCCTCTTGTTGCAGAGCTGTCTCCACTGCCTCGACGCACAGAGCTGCTTTGTGAAGCAGTAGCAGCAGCAGTGCTCTCGGCTGGAATGGAGAACATTATGGATTCCGACAAGCTTACAACCTGCAATGATCCTCAGTGTACTCAACCATCGTACGACCAGCTCTACCCTTTCCTATTGCATTCTCACCCATCCCTGCAGACTGTGAGCCCTCGCGGGCAGGGTCCTCTCTCCTTTTGTACTTGTGTGTCCCTTGTCCAGCACATCTTTATTGTACCTGTCTATATTTTTCCCTTGTCATATGTAAAGCGCCATGGAATAAATGGCGCTATATAAATGTATAATAATAATAATAATTGCAGCAGTGTGTCTTGTTACTCCCGCATTTTACGCTCCCGGTTCAACAGTCTGATGAGGCTTTGAAAGTTGTCCCGGTAGCAAGGGTCTAGGAGGGTGTACACCTGTTATGTTTCGGTAGCTGAGGAGTGCAGGTAAAAAAGGCAATACACCAGAGCAGTTGGAATCTATGAGATTGCAGTACCCTGACTAACCACCACAACTAGAGGCAGCCGTGGAGCGTTCCTACGTTGGTCCTAGACGCCTCGTCACAGCCTGAGAAACTAACTACACCTAAAGATAGAAATAGGAAAGCTATCTGCCCCGGAGCAGAACCCCAAAGATAATAGAAAGCCCCCAAACATGTAATGGCGGTTAGACAAGATGAAATACTGACACAGAAAGAAAATAGTATGAGCAAACGCTGGGGCCCAAACTAACTAAATAGAAAAGGATAGGAAGGGTACTTACTGCAATCCCAGAAAACCCTGAAAAGCACCAACTCTACTAATTTCAAAAACGCCTGAGATCACACGACCTCTACCACCTAAATTAGTTCTCTGGTGTAACAAAATCAAAACAGCAGCCACTAAAAAAAACTGGAAAAAGCAAATGTACAAAACATCAGTGGCTGAACTAAACTGAGAGGGCAAAAGCCCCCGGAAGGGACCCTGAAGGCCCCCACAGAAGTGCAGGACAAAATGCAAAAATATAGCACAAAAAACAAAAAGAAGAAAATGTCTTATCTGTTAGCAGGAGATGCAGACACGACACAGCAGGCTACAAGGGAAACAGGAATGAAGGATTCAGACCAGAACAATTGATCACCGGCAACCCTGATGGGAAGGTGACTCCCTTATATAAGACCAGTCAGTAACACCTGATTCCCAGTCCTCACAATCTTCACTGGACAGACCAGCACCGCTTCTAACCACCAGAGGAAGCCTCTGCTCAGAACTCATCTCAAACCCATTCACAACAGTACCCCCCCCTTGAGGAGGGGTCACCGAACCCTCATTTGAGCAACCAGGTCGGTCAGGATGAGTTCTATGATACGCACGGATAAGTCTCCTAGCATGGATGTCCAAAGCAAACACCCAAGAATTGTCTTCCTGACCATAACCTCTCCATTTAACCAAATACTGGAGTTTCCGTCTAGAAAAACGAGAATCTAATATTTTCTCAACCACATACTCCAGATTGCCCTCAACCAAAACAGGGTCAGGAGGCACAGCAGCAGGAACCACTGGCTCAACAAACCTCTTCAACAAGGACTTATGGAACACGTTATGGATCTTAAATGTCCCTGGAAGAAGCAAACGAAAAGAAACAGGATTAATAATCTCCATGATCTTATAAGGTCCAATGAACCTAGGCTTAAATTTAGGAGATGCTACTCTCATAGGAATATTCTTTGAGGACAACCAGACCAAGTCCCCCACTTTAAACCGAGGACCATCAGTCCTATGCCGGTTAGCAAACCGCTGGGCCCTCTCCTGAGAGAGGGACAACCTCTCCACTACCTGGTCCCAAATCTGTTGCATACGCTCCACAACAGAGTCAACACCTGGACAGACAGAAGCCTCCGTCTGTCCTGAAGAAAATCGAGGGTGAAACCCAGAATTACAGAAAAACGGAGACATCAAAGTGGCAGAGCTAGCCCTATTATTAAGAGCAAACTCAGCCAAAGGCAAAAAAGAGACCCAGTCATCCTTATCAGCAGACACAAAGCATCTTAGATAAGTCTCCAATGTCTGGTTTGTTCTCTCAGTTTGACCATTGGTCTGAGGATGAAATGCCGAGGAGAAAGACAATTGAACACCCAGTTTAGAACAAAAAGTTCTCCAAAATCTGGAAACAAACTGGACTCCTCTGTCAGACACAATGTTCTCAGGAATGCCGTGTAAACGAACCACGTGCTGAAGGAACAACGGCACCAATTCAGAGGAGGAAGGCAACTTAGGTAATGGCACAAGATGTATCATTTTGGAAAACCTATCACAAATTACCCAGATGGTGGTCATTCTCTGAGAAACAGGAAGGTCGGAAATGAAATCCATAGAGATATGGGTCCATGGTCTCTTAGGCACAGGCAATGGCATCAACAAACCACTAGAGCGAGAGCAAGGCTTGGAGCGAGAGCAAGTCCCGCAGGACTGCACAAATTCCCTGACATCACGAGACAAGGTAGGCCACCAAAAGGACCGACTAACCAAGTCTCTGGTACCAAAAATTCCGGGATGCCCAGCCAATGCGGAACAATGAATCTCAGACATCACACTCTTCTTCCACTGGTCCGGGACAAACAATTTTCCAACAGGGCAGCACTCGGGCCTATCCTCCTGACACCCCTCCAGAGCAAGTCTCAAATTGGGCGAGATGGCGGAAAGAACTACACCCTCTTTCAAAATAACAGAAGGATCAGATAACTCAGGAGAGTCCGCAAGGAAACTCCTCGAGAGGGCATCCGCCTTAACATTCTTAGTGCCAGGAAGAAAGGAAACCACAAAATTAAAACGTGTGAAAAACAAGGCCCACCTGGCCTGTCTAGGATTGAGTCGCTTGGCAGATTCCAGATAGACCAGATTCTTATGGTCCGTAAGGACCACCACCTGATGTTTGGCTCCCTCCAGCCAATGTCTCCACTCTTCAAAAGCCCACTTCATGGTCAATAACTCCCGATTACCCACGTCATAATTACGTTCAGTAGGAGAAAATTTTCGAGAGAAAAAGGCACAAGGGTTACTTTTAGAGGTCTCTGGATCTTTTTGGGACAAAACGGCACCTGCCCCAATTTCAGAGGCATCAACCTCCACCTGAAATGGCAGAGAAACATCAGGCTGCCGTAGAACAGGAGCAGAAGTGAATCTCTGCTTAAGTTCCTGAAATGCAGAGACTGCCTCAGGAGGCCAATTCACCACATCAGAACCCTTTCTGGTCAAATCAGTTAATGGTTTAACAATAACCGAGAAATTACCAATAAATTTACGATAAAAATTGGCAAAACCCAAAAATCTCTGAAGAGCCTTTAATGAAGTAGGTTGGACCCAATCACAGATGGCCTGAACCTTGACCGGGTCCATTTCAATAACAGATGGGGACAAAATGAATCCCAGAAATGAGATCCTCTGTACGCCAAAAAGACACTTTGATCCCTTCACATACAGAGCATTCTCTCTCAAAATCTGGAACACAGTTCGAACATGTTTCACATGAGAGTCCCAGTCATTAGGAAAAATCAAGATATCATCCAAATAAACAATCAGAAATTTGTCCACAAAATCCCTGAAAATGTCATTCATGAAGGACTGGAAGACGGAAGGAGCATTAGTGAGCCCAAAGGGCATCACTAGGTACTCAAAATGCCCTTCAGGGGTATTGAATGCCGTCTTCCATTCATCCCCGTGCTTAATGCGAATAAGGTTATACGCCCCCCTGAGGTCAAGCTTGGTAAACCAAGTAGCGTTTTTCACCCTGGAAAACAGGTCAGAAATCAAGGGTAACGGGTATTTCACAGTAATATTGTTCAAGAGACGATAATCAATACACGGCCTTAATGAACCATCCTTTTTGGCCACAAAGAAAAAACCGGCACCTAAGGGTGAAGAGGATGGTCTGATATGACCCTTCTCCAATGATTCCTTGATATAAGACCGCATAGCGTCATGTTCAGGTACAGACAAGTTAAAAAGGCGACCTTTAGGGAATTTACTACCCGGCACTAATTCAATAGCGCAGTCATAGCTCCTATGGGGAGGCAAGGATGCAGATTTACTTTCGCTAAACACATCAGAAAAATCAATCAAAAAGTCAGGAACATCCTGAGCCTGGGGGGGGGCAGAAAAAACAGGAGTGTTGGTATTAACACATTGGCAGCCCCAACTGGTTACAGACACAGATTTCCAATCCAAAACAGGATTATGAGACTGTAACCAAGGGAAACCCAGCACGATAATGTCATGCAGATTATACAGAACCAAAAATTTGCAGCACTCCTGGTGATCAGGTTCAACCCTCATTATCACCTGAGTAGAAAACTGGGGTTTATTCTCAGCCAAAGGGGTAGAATCGATCCCCAGTAGGGGAATAGACTTCTGTAGGGGTATCAAGGGAAACCCACGTTTAGCAAAATCATAATCCATCAGGTTAATAGCTGCTCCAGAATCAACAAAAGCCTGAGCAGAAAATGAGGACAGAGAGCACATCAGAGTGACAGTTAATAAAAACTTAGTCTGAATACTACCCAAGACAACTGAGCGTGCAAAACGTCTTCCCCGCTTAGGGCAGACTGAAATAGCATGAGAGGCATCACCACAGTAGAAACATAACCCATTGCGCTTTCGAAACTCATGACGCTGTGCCCCAGACACCACTCTATCACACTGCATGGGTTCAGAAGCTGGTTCACAAGGCAACACTATTCCACGCATACTTCTCCGCTCACGCAAACGTCTGTCAATTTGAATCGCTAATGACATAGAATCATTGAGACCAGAGGGGACAGGGAATCCCACCATAACATCCTTTACATTATCTGACAGACCCTTCCGGAAAAGGGCTGCCAAAGCGTCGTCATTCCATTTGGTCAGGACTGCCCACCTACGGAATCTCTGACAGTATAACTCAGCGTCATAAAGCCCCTGATTTAATGCCAACAAGGCTTTTTCAGCTTGATCAGTGACATTAGGCTCATCGTACAATAACCCCAAAGCCTGAAAAAATGCATCAACATCACTCAAAACAGGATCCCCAGGTGTCAGGGAAAAAGCCCAATCCTGACGATCGCCGCGCAGGAGAGAGATGATAATTTGAACCTGCTGCGCTGCGTTCCCTGAGGACTTAGATTTTAAGGCAAAAAACAATTTACAATTATTCTTCAAATTCTGAAACTTAGCTCGATCCCCTAAAAACAAATCTGGCATGGGAATCCTAGGTTCCACAACAGGCAACCCAGCAAGATAGATAGCAATACTCCGAACCTCAGCGGCAAGCTGATCCACACGGCCAGACAACTGTGCAAACTCCATTGAGAGAAAAGATCCTCCCCAGCACCCAGAGATACAGAGGGAAAAAAAAAAAAAAAAACACAAACAGAAAAATATCTCTGACAACTCTGACAACCTTTTTTCTTTCACAATATTTTTTCCCTTCTGTGAGTACCATACAATTTTAAATTTTGGGCCGGTGATACTGTTATGTTTCGGTAGCTGAGGAGTGCAGGTAAAAAAGGCAATACACCAGAGCAGTTGGAATCTATGAGATTGCAGTACCCTGACTAACCACCACAACTAGAGGCAGCCGTGGAGCGTTCCTACGTTGGTCCTAGACGCCTCGTCACAGCCTGAGAAACTTACTACACCTAAAGATTGAATTAGGAAAGCTATCTGCCCCGGAGCAGAACCCCAAAGATAATAGAAAGCCCCCAAACATGTAATGGCAGTTAGACAAGATGAAATACTGACACAGAAAGAAAATAGTATGAGCAAACGCTGGGGCCCAAACTAACTAAATAGAAAAGGATAGGAAGGGTACTTACTGCAATCCCAGAAAACCCTGAAAAGCACCAACTCTACTAATTTCATAAACGCCTGAGATCACATGACCTCTACCACCTAAATTAGTTCTCTGGTGTAACAAAATCAAAACAGCAGCCACTAAAAAAAACGGGAAAAGCAAATGACAAAACTCATGCTGAACAAACTGAAGGGCAAAACCCCCCGGGAAGGGGACCCGAAGGCCCCCACGAAGTAGGACAAAATGCAAAAAATAGCACAAAAAACAAAAAGAAAAAAATTTCTTACTGTTAGCAGAGATGCAGACCGCACAGCAGCTACAAGGAAACAGAATGAAGGGTTCAGACCAAACAATGACCCGGGGAACCTGAGGGAAGGTGACTCCCTTATAAAAAACCATCGAACACCTGATTTCCCAGCCCTCACAATCTTCACTGACGACCACACCGTTCTAACCACCAGAGGAAGCCCGCCAGAACCTCTCAAACCCCCACAACATAACCCCCCCCTTGAGAGGGGTTTTCCCCCCCCTCAATAAACAACCAGGTCGGTCCCAAAGACAAGCCCAGTAAACCCTGCAGAGCCGCAAACCCCGTTGCCCTTCCTACCAAAAATCTCCAAACCAAAACGGTTCCTCAAAAAAGAAATCTTATTTTCTCCCCATCTCCAAGCCCTCAAAAACATAAAAACCCCCCAAAAAAAAACCCCCAACAAAATTTAAAAATTATAAAACCCTGACTTAAAAATTTTGGAAAAAAGCAAACAAAAAAAGAAAAGTTTAAAAACCCCGATCTTAAAGTTGAATGGTTAAAATTTTGGAGACATCTAGGTAATTTTGGGGAAACCCAAAAAGCCCCCCACTTTTGGGGGACCACGTCCTATGCCGGTTAGAAACCCCCCCCCTCTCCTAAAACAATCCCCATCCTGCCCTTTGCAACCCCAAAAGGGGAAACAGGGAAAAAACAAAGGCCCCCTTTCCGGGAAAAAAATAAACCCAAAAACGAAAAAAGGGGAAATCAAAGTGCGACTAAAACCCATTATTAAAGGGGAAAAAGCCAAAAAAAAACCAACAACCCTTCACAGCCAAAAAACAAATCCCCCTTCTTTTTTTTTCGTTTGAAACCCTTGGCTGAGGGTTTAAACCGAAAAAGACTGAAAAACCCTTAGAAAAAAAAGTCTCCAAAACTAAAAAAAAAAATTTCCCCTGCCAAAACCCAAAGCTCAAACCCCAAAAACCCGCAAAGGGGGGCCGGGGACCTCAAAAACATTGTAATGGCACAAATTCATTTAAAATATCCCAAAAAACCCCCGGGGGGAATTTTTCCCAAAACAAATCCCAAAGATCCATTAAAGGCCTGGCTCTTGGAACAAAGATAAAAACCACTTTAACTCCTTTGAGGGGAAATTCCCGCAGGCGCAAAATTTTCCCCCAAAAGAAAAGGGGGACCAAAAAACCGTAAAACCCGGTAAAAAAATCGGAAAAGGCCGCAAAAATAATTAAATAACCCCTTTTCCCCTGGTTGGGGGGAAAAAAAATTTCCCCCGGAGCCTGGGGCCCATCCCCCTTACCCCCTCCGCAACTAAAGGGCAACAAAGAACTAACCCCCTTTTAACAAAGACGATTTCCCGGAAGGCCCCCAAGGAAAATCCCGAGGGGGAAACCGCCTTCTTTTAGTGCCAGAGGGAAAGGAAAACCACCTTTAAAAAAGTGAAAAAACCAAGGCCCACCCCCTTCAGAAATTTGGCACCCCAAAAACCAATTTTTGGGTAGGGCCCCCCCCGGTTTTTTCCCCCTCCCCCATTTCCCCCTTCAAAAGGGCCCCCAAAGGGCAAAACCCCCGAACCCCCTAAAATTAGCATAAAAAGTTTTCGGGAAAAACCAAGGTTATTTTTGAGGCCTGGACTTTTTTGGGCAAAACCCCTGCCCCAAATTCAAGGATCAAACCCCCCCTAACAAAAACTCCGCCCAAAAAGGAGGAAAAATTTCTTTTCCAAATGCAAACCCCGGGGCCCTTACCCACCCCCCAAACCTTTTGGCAAAACAAATTTTAAAAATAACCAAAATTTTCCAAAATTACGTTTCAAAACCCCAAAATCCGGAAAATTTTTAAAAAAATGGGCCCAACACAGATCCGCCTTACCGGGGGGCCCCTTTTTCAATGGGACAAAAAGTCCCCGTGAGTCCTCTTCCCAAAAAAACCTTTGACCCTTCAATCAAGGGGTTTCCCCCCAAAACAACCCCTTTTGAACAGCCTGAACCCCCAAATTTAAAAAACAAATACACCAAAAACAACAAAAATTTTTCCCAAATCCCCAAAAAAACTTCTAAAACGGAAAAAAGGGCTTATACCCAAACTCCCCTGGCTCAAAATGCCCTTTTGGATTAATCCTTTCCCCATTCCCCCCATTCAATAATTTTCGCCCCCCTTTCGTTTTTCCAAGGGGCTTTTTCACCCCCAAAAAAATCCAAAAACAAATCGGGACACATTTAAAATGTTCAGAACTAACCTAAGCCTTAATAAAACCCCTTTTTTCCCAAAAAAAAACCCCCAAGGGGGAAAGGAGGTTTTGTACCCCCTTTCCGTTCCAAATTTAAAGGGGAACGAAATTTTATTCCCAAAAAAGGGCACCTTAGGGGTTTTTTACCCCAAACAATACGCTCAATCCGGGGGGCAAGTCGCTTTTTTTGAAAAAACCGAAAAAAATTCAACACCAACCGGGGGCAAAAAAAAAATTTGGATTAAACCCAAAAACCCCCCCCTTTTTCCCAACCAATCCAAAAAGTTTTGGCCGCCCCCAAAAACCCGCCGATAATGCACAAATTCCGCCAAAAATTTTGCACCCCGTTCAGTTTTAAAACCCTCATTACACCTATAAAAACTTTTTTCTCACCGGGGTTCATCCCCCAATGGGGTCTTTTTTAGGGGATCCAGGGAAAACTTTAGCAAAAAAAACCTCATAAAACTGCCCAAAAAACCCCAAAACCTGACAAAAAAAAGGGGGAACACCAGAAACGTTTAAAAAAATTATCGTCCCCAAACAATGGGTCAAAGCTCCCCCAAGGCAACTAAAAATAACATCCCCAATCAAAAACCCCTCGCTTTCAAACCAACCTTGGCCCAACCCCCCTCTTCAACTCAGGGTCAGAACTGGTTTCCCAAAACCATTCCCCCAACTTTCCCCGCTCCGCAAACCTGCATTTTCGCTAAACTAAAAATTGAACCGGGGGGGGGAACCCCCCCCCTTACATTCTGCAAATTGGGTCCCAAAGGGGTCTTATTTTGGGAGACCCCCCACCACGAACTTGGGGTTAAATGGTAAAAAAGTATTTAAAAAAAGTTTTCAGTTAAAAAGTCAAGGGTCATGTAAAAATAAACCCCCCGCCTGAAAAATGATCAAATATAAAAAGGTCCCCCCGTGTCAGGGAAAAACCCAAACCCCGCATTGGGGCAGGAAGAAGATAAAAGAACCGCCCCTTCCCAATTGATTTTTGGGAAAAAAATTTCTTTCTGTTTGAACTTTCGGCCCCTAAAACAAATTTTTGGCAGGGGCCTTTTTCCCCAAAAAGGCACCCAGCGTTCTACTTTGAATCACCACTGTTAAAAACGGGCCCCAAATTTCAAAACCCATTTTAAAAAAAATCCACCTTTTCTCCCAGTCCCTAGATCTTGTAGGGATTCCTCCCTCGCAACTATAGGTCTTCGTTTACACTAGATGAGGACTTTAGCGGGTCTGGTCGCAGGATCAGGTTCCCCGTTACATCGTAGGGATTCAGCTTAGTTGTATTGTAGGGACAGAATTCCCTTCTTTCCTTACTGGTTGTAGCAGATCCTAACAATGGGTACTGGTCCACGCATCGGTGGTCAGGTGGACCTTGCTACTGAGGGCGTTTATTAGCGCATGTTTAATTTTTCCCTCAACATGCTTTTGCAGACCAGGGACGGCTTGCCTGCTGAAATGAAATCGGCTTGGCACATTGTATTGTGGGACTGACAATGATATTCAGTTACGGAAACTGTCTGTCTCCACCAGCCTGAATGACAGCATTTCAAGGGACAGGAGTTTTGCAGTGCCAGCATTCAGAGCCTGTGCTCGTGCATGGTTTGCGGAGTATGGCCGTCTTTTATCTCATACCTGTGCTACCGATGGCTGTTTTGTGGCCTGGGAGTGTGAGGATGACAGGGAACTTGCTGCTGTGTGTGGAATAACACTTTGTCTCTGGACAACAGTGACCGAGGTTCTTCCATGGCGATCCTGTGAGGAAGCAGAACCAGCTGTGTGTGAGCTCGATGAAGAGGCTTCAACACAACCTGAAGATGTAGGTGCTGCTGTAGGTTGGCCTACATCTCCAGTGTGTCTTTGTAACTCAACTACGTGCTTTGTCCGCACATGTTTCCACATATTTGTGGTATTGAGGTGACTGACACTTTTAGCTATTTTTAATTTTTGATTAGACAGCTTGCATTTGACATAGGAAATATCATGTGCAAGTGTGTGAAAAAAGGACCACGCAGTGCAAGTCCTGGGAGCGCACGTTTTGACTTTTGGAAGACAACTGCTCCGAACAGGTGACAAACTGGAGGCTACAGGCAACCGAGTCTGCAGCCTAACTCTCCCTCCTGTTTGTACCGTTGGGGCAATGTCTTCCTCTATCTTCCTTCTATCACTAACCACTTCTCTAGGCCTCTCCCAGCTTTCAACCAAAGTACTGGTTCTCAGCCACAAAGCTATCCACAGTGCAGCACCCCTCCTACATCTCCTCCCTCATTTCTATCTATCGGCCTAACCGACTGCTGCGCTCTGCAAACGACTTTCGACTAACCTCTGCACTAATACGTACCCTCCCACTCCCCACTCCAAGACTTCTCCCGCGCTACGCCAATCCTCTGGAATGCTGTTCCCCTAACAAATTAGGACTATCCATAATTTGCATGGTTTCAGGCGCTCCCTCAAAACACATTTGTTCAGAGCGGCCTATCACATTCACTAATCAAAGTCATTCTATGTATTCTGTGTAAGTGTGTATGTGTGTGTGTGTCTCTAGCCCATTCACTATCTCCATCCCTCACTCCCTTAAGATGGCTGGACCATCATTGTAAATGCACCATTGTATATAAACACCTATACTTTGTATCTCCCCCACCTCATTGTACATTGTAAGCTGTCACGAGCAGGGGCGACTTATTTAGCTTAAATTATTGTATTGTTAACGTTGTTACTTATGACTTGTGTTCTTAAACTGCAAAACTGTAAAGCGATGCGTAATATGATGGCGCTATATAAATTAATATTATTATTATTAGGATTCCTCTGTGCTGCTCCCACCACCTTCCTGTTCCTCACGCCATGTTGGGTCTTGGACCTCATCATCTCCACTACCCTCTTCCAACACCTGCTGCTGTTGGGTGGTCTGGCCAGCACCATGCTCAACAGAAACTGGCAACTGAGTCTCATCATCATCAGATGCGTTCTGCGGTGTGCTGACCATCGGCACTGTCTCACCCGCCTCTTCAGATTCAGAGAGACACAGCTGTTGCGCATCACTGCATACTCCCTCTTCTTCACATTACAGAATGCTGCTTGGCTGGGCCCCTGTTTGCAAGCCAATAGATTCTGAGAACAGAAGCAGACACTCAGCTGGCTCCTGTACAGAACTCGCTGACTGCCTGGGCAATTTGCCAGGCGGTGAAGAGACAGATGGTTGCTCAACAGTGCTGTGGTCCTGAGAGGAGGTGGAAGCAATTGAAGTCGATGCATTGGCTGCCATCCAACCAACAACGGCTTCAATTTGTTCTTCCCGCAGCAGGGGGGTACTCCGAGCTCCTACAAAAGTGCGCATAAAGGAACGCTCACGGGGAAAACTGGTGGATGCTGTGTCACTGGGGGCCGCAGCAGCCACAGAATCCCCAAGTCCTCTCCCTGAAGAAACTCCACGGCCACGACCACGTGCCTTACCCCCTGCCTTCTTCATCTTGGTAGATTGATAAAGAAAGTCTGAAAAGTTATAAGGCCTAAGTGTGGTTATTCCGCATAGACTGCAGTGAACACTGCACACAACTGTTCACTACCCAACGCGTCTCAGCAGGAAGGCAGTCTGTGCGTCAAAACAAAGGCACAAGCATACATCCACGTACCCTGTTTATAAAGCTATATAAAAAAAATTATGTAGTAGTGACGCACACTTTATTGAGGTACAGTATTACATCGCCATTCACCATCTGTGGCTATGCAGTCTCATCTATATATACCTTATCTATCCGTTGTCATGCTTGCAAGTCGACAGTCAGGCATAAATAGCAATTTTCACTATGCACTATGCACTTTTTAAAGGTTATGTTTGTTAATAAAAATGATTATTACCACATATTATGAGTATTACATGATGGAAATTGTATAATTTTGTATAAACTGTTTAGTGACATTATTCAGCAAATGTAACATTTTAGTAATGTCACAGATAACTTGTAATGCCGATGATGTTTTGAAGTCAGACATTCATTGTCTATACAATAAAAATGGTGTACATACTGTTACTTATCCATCATTAATGGATTCAGATATGTACTTGTATGCTTTTATGTACAACCGTATAGCATATTCCTTAACTAATTTATTTTGTGGTTTGCATTGCTGTTCAACATGTTAATGTATGTGTTTATGTTTGTCAATTCTTTATTTATCTCGATATTAGTTTAAATGAAATCATCATCTTATGGTAGTAAAGGTTATCTTTCTCTTGTTTGAAGTATAGACATTTAAAATTGACAGGTAACAAGGAAATTACTTGATCTAGTATTTAAACATCTTCCTTGACCCTGGGCTCCAACACCGCCAGTTGTTGCCTGTAAGTGCTGTTAGCACAGTCAACACTTGCTCCTGTGTTACTGGGGTTCAGTAATGTCAGCTGTTCCCCTGCTGTGTGAACGGCAAAAAGTCCTGCTGCCTCCAGCCGGTTCTCTTCTCATCCCTGGGCTCCAACACCGACAGTTGTTGCTCGGAAGTGTCATTGGCACGGGTACTCACTCCTGCCCAGACTGGTTACAGCACGCCATCTGTTTCCTGTCAGTGTAAACGTCACTTAGCCTCCAATAAGTTGTCCTGTCGTGTTGCGGTCGGGTTAGCCGACTCTATGGTGCCTGGAGTTTAGGTGCTTCCTATGTGTGCTGCGGGATATGCAAATAAAGGCTGTTTCCGTTGTGACAATAGGACAATCACCCACTGTAGTACTGTGGGATTCGGTAACTGCGGCCGGCTCGCGGCCTGTCAACTTAAATTTCCATGGGTACCTTCTGCTACCCGTCCGGGTTCCAGTACCGTCAGCTGGTTCTCCGCAGTGCCTTTGGCCTAGGTGCCTCCATATCGGTATCCGAGTTCCAGCAACGTCTGCTGGTCCTTGGTAGTGCTTTGGAGCACAGGTACCTCCTGCTTAGTAACCGTGTCCCAGTAACGTCAGCTGGTCCTCGGTTGTGCCATTGGCTCTTTTCCTTCTGCTGCCCCTCCGGGTTCCAGCACAGTCAGCTGGTCCTCGTTACTTGCATTGGCTCTTGTACCTTCTGCTAACCGTCCGGGTTCCAGTACCGTCAACTGGTTCTCCGCAGTGCCTTTGGCCTAGGTGCCTCCATCTCGGTATCCGAGTTCCAGCAACGTCTGCTGGTCCTTGGTAGTGCTTTGGAGCACAGGTACCTCCTGCTTAGTAACCGTGTCCCAGTAACGTCAGCTGGTCCTCGGTTGTGCCATTGGCTCTTTTCCTTCTGCTGCCCCTCCGGGTTCCAGCACAGTCAGCTGGTCCTCGTTACTTGCATTGGCTCTTGTACCTTCTGCTACATTTACAAATTTAAGATTTTTTAAATGTTTTTTTGGGTAATCACTCTGGATCTCCAACAATGAAGACGACGACCCTGATGACCACCCCGAAGAAGATGAGGACCACAAGGACGACGAGCATCAAGCCAACCAGCCTAAACACCATCACAAAGAAGAAATAAAAGATTACCCAACAGGACTAAGAAGGTTAAGACAAACTACAAGATACAGAACAAGAGACTGAAGAACAATAAGCAGAAGAACATGAAGTATAAGACCAAAATGAAGAGCAAAATATATGCTCTAAATTATAAGCAGAAGAAGACTAAGCAGTGTATGGGGGTGAGTCCGTTCCTCCTCGTGGTGCCCCTGGAAAATGCCTGCTGCTGCAGGCTAAACTGAACACGGACAAATACTGTTGTAATTTAAATCTTTTGTGACAGCAAGAACGGAAGGATGAAAAATTCATACTTTGACAGATTACAAGTACAGGAATCTCTGTCCAAAATAAGAATATGATGAAGAAGATGAAGATGAAGTAGAATATGAAGAAGAATAATAGTTTAATAAGAACAATATGAGTAATGTTAACAAAAAGATGAATAGCAAGAAGTTTAAGAAGAAGATAAAGAAGGTGAAGATGAAGAATAATTTGATGAAAAAGATGATGCTGCTGAAGATTATGAAGGAGAAAGTGTGTCAAAAGTTAAAAAGGTGAAGAGCATGGAAGTTGTGAAATATACATATTTGCCAAAATAGAAAAAACATTAACAACATTGTCAATTTCTTCGTCAATCCGAACATCTTTAAAAAAAAAATATTTATGCTATTCCATTTGATTGGGTTAAACATCTATGCCTTTAATGTCTCCTCAACCTTCCCCAATACATTCTACATTACTCTTTGTTGTTTTCCTTCATGTACAATTAACCGACAAGGCAAGAATGGGTTTTTTTTAATTCCGATATTTTGTTCCCATAGACTTACATTGGATTTCCGGTATCGGGTATCGCCGATACCATTCCGATTCCGATACTTTTGTATATCGGAAAGTATCGCTCAACTCTAGTTACTATGCTTTGCATTTATAAAAATATCAGAAATTTGACAGCGATTTCTAAAACTTATCAATTTTCAAACTCTGAAAGATTACCCTTTTATCTAGATAATCATACCACTCAAAATAGTTAATAAATAACATTTCCCACATGTCTGCTTTACATCATCACCATCTGTAAAATGTTCTTTTGTTTTGTTAGGATGTTAAACGTTTTCAAATTATAGCAGTAAGTTTTCATTTTTGAAGGAAATTTACAAAACCTATTTTTTAGGGACATATTCATTTTTTTAAGCGGCTTTGGAGATCTATATATTGCAAAAAAAAACAAAAGTCATACCATGATAAAAAACAGTGCCCCTCATCATATCCAAAATTGCGTTCAGATAGTTTATTAACCCATCAGGTGTTTTTCAGGAATGAATGCAAAGTGGCATGAAAGGAAAGAAAATTTTAATTTTTTTCACCTAAATATTGCTAACTTCTGAACAGGCCACTATAGTTAGCAGACTCTATGGCAGTTATTTGGCCATAAATTGCCATGGCAACCATTAGGACCACACAATCATGATCTCAGGGTGCCGATGGGGTTAAGGAGGGAGCCCCCACACTCTGTTAAACATCTAGATGCCATTGACACTATTGACAGCAGTATCTAAGCAGTTACGTGGTCATGGTCAGTGCCAACACTGATTGTGGCTGATGCAGCAAGGTATTAACTATAGTGTACAGCTGATAACTGCTGCATTTTGACCCGTCGGGGGATGGTTTTCACTTATATCTCAGGTCAGTCATATTTGTGGACACTGAGGGGTTAAAATGGCGCTGCTTGTTTGGCCCTCACCTTTTATACTGGCTGTGAAATTCCGCCATGATTGTCTGCATAAGACCATGTGATGTTATAGCTATATTTATGGCAAAGCCCACATGGCCACACATTCATTAGCCCACTGTGACTTGACTCTTCAATAATGTATGAAATGGAGACTAGAATTTTCTTTTCTTTTTTGCCGATCCACTGAAATCAAATAGCAAACTGTTCGAATTGACGGGGATTTGTGAATATCAGGAAATTTCACCTGAAGTAAATTCTCTATTGATCAATGTGCTCTTCTCTAGCTATTACCTAATTGTATAGTTTTATCATTGCACCAATCCACTAATTGTAACTAGGTAAATGCATGTTTTTTGAGCTGTGGACTATCTAAACTATCATTTTCATTTAAAGTGTGTATTGTTTATACGTAAATGAATTATTTCTGAAGGCCATCCTTATTATACAATAGCATTTTTTTTAATATAAGACTAAAGTGCTGTAAGAGAGTGATATAATATGCCACTTTTTTCTGCATTGTAGGTTTGAACATCTTTAAAAACACGGTCTCAGTGATGATAGATATTGCGTTGTGGTATTTCAGCCACAACAACCCTTAAAGTGTATATTTACATATCGACAAAGTGCTGCATCCTGGTCCACTCCTCAGGTCCTGCCATTAGCAAACTGAACATGTAGCTACAGAAGTCTGGCTGTTAATTTGTATCCACAACACGAGCACAAATTCATTTTCAAATTATTAAAAGTAAAAAGAAATAAAACAATTGGTGCAACGGAGCATAAATAGAGGAAATAAAGTAGAGAAAAGGAAGGAATAAAATGTATTTTAAACACTCCCGGACTACAAAACTTGATTGTGTTCTAGAAATTTCATATTCATTAATAGAATTAACCACGGGCCAATAAATACAATGATAATATGTGAATGGCATCACTTACGTGGATGATATAAGGGCTGCAATCTTCATAAAAATGTTTCCAAACAAGGGGGAAGTGTTAAAGGACAGCAGCAATTTTCAATTTCCATAGTATTATTGTGCTACATGCAGTGGGCAAACAAATTACAAAGAATGGCCATTTTGTGCCCATTAATTGTTGAAAAAAGCTTTTATAACTTGTTCACAACAGTCAGGCTTTCACCTTGGAAAAACGAGACCTCTCATTTGCCATCAGTAATGATAGACTCTTTTACATACAATGAACCACTTCCAACGTTATGAAACCTTATACTCCTTTCGAAGTCACAAATCACAGTGAAGTACACTTCCTGCAGACACACATGTAAGCATAAGTATCTCATATCAAATAATATTGTTCTTTCCTCTTTTCAGGACTGAAGGTAATATCTTCAGACTTACAGGCCCACATCATTTGTTTATGGGGTCAAACATCTGCTCATCTTACAAGTCTATAAATTATTTTGTCTTTTTAGGAAACACAATGAAAAGTCTACATGATCTAATGTATGTTCTAATTCATTGATAGTGTTCATTAACTAGACTGAAATTCCTCGTCTTTAATGTGTTGATTGATACATGGTAATTCATGTCACACGGCTTCTCATGGTACACGATACTTGTCTATGATTAGGGTAACTATTGTCTCTAATTTTTGTATTTAATGATATTTAAACTGTTGACTCCTGCCGAAACAATTCTCGTCATTAACTATATGCTTTTCATTTTATTTTTCAGTATTGGAACAACTTTTCTGTTATCTATATGACACAGACACATTCCTCATACATTTTTATTTACTTACAAGGAAACCTACTAATAGTTTGATTTACCAATAGACACAACATGCCGATGCAGGTAGGACGTTCTGGGGGAAAAGTTAATGAAGGAACAAATTCCATATGTATACACTCATCATTGTATTCATATGTATATAATGTATCTGTATATGTTAATTGGGCAGTTGCTATGCTGTGTGAGAGTAAGAATCAGTGTAGTACACAGCAATATACAACAGCTGCAGGCTTATGTTGTATTGAACAGACAGCAGGTGGCGCTGTATTAACTTTTACAGCTTGTGCAGAGTTTCTGCCAAAACAGTGTTTCCCAAACTCCAATCCCCAACAGATCAGGTTTGCAAGATTCTCTTAGCATTGCTCATGTGATAGGACCTGTGGCAATTTCTGATGCCCTGGTAATAATTCCTTCACTTGGGCAGTACTAAGGAAATCCTGAAAACATGATCTGTTGGGGGTTGTGAAGACTGGAGATTGGGAAACACTGGTCTGGACTGAATGATCTCTCAGTGTTATTTGTTCTTTTCTAGCAGTCTGCATGTTGAGGACTATGAAGTTAATGGTTGTTGCATGTCCCACGTTATATAGTTTATTCTCCTACAATATCTGAACACTGATGAAAACATACCAAGGACCAGATTTAAATACAAATGACATTCTTAAAGAAAGTGGGATACTCTCCATACAGTATGTGAAACATAAGAACGCAATTGGGAGCTTAAATCCCTAGAATATTTAATAACTAGTGTTGGTACTCAATAAGGGCAAAAAAAAATTAAAAAAAAATAATACTCTTTATTTCAATATACAAAATGAAAACACATGATATACACCACACAAAAGGTAAATAGATTAAAAAACCAGTGAAAAAATGACATGACCATGGTGTAACAGCTGCGGACAGTAAGTAAATATCAACATCCAAATGATGAAAATGGTGAGCCAGGGTGTATGTAAGTCACCAATGACCCAAACAGGACGTACTAGTGTACAAGGCGTGGTGGCATTCACCCTGATTAACGCTGTTATACAGGTAATAACCTGGGCCACCAAGGAAAAATGTAATGAAATGAAATCAAATAAGCAAATGGTCCCAGGAATTCAAAAGATCACAGCGAACCAGAGAAGAATGTCCCGCTCATGAGTCCTATAGGTCACTGACCGACCTCAATATCATTAAATGAGGGCAGTCACAGTTATTGTAAAGAGAACACCCATCAATGCTCACCCATAGTAACAAGTCCGCACGTCACGCCGAGGCCCCATGTATATTGAAATAAAGAGTATTTTATTTTTTGAAAAAATTTTTTTGCCCTTATTGAGTACCAACACTAGTTATTAAATATTCTAGGGATTTAAACTCCCAATATCTGAACACTGATGATTCCGCTGAAGTCTGAAATGTGCAGCAAAAAAACACAAGTGGAAGGGTGCACATTTCACACCGCCATGTTACCACTTTATTTTGTGAGCGTAAACAATTATTTTATTACCATACTTAACTTCAGATATGTGCTTCTTGATGGGTGGTTTCTAAGGTCAGACAATATGTACCTATGATCCCTTGAGATATAAATCTGGTATTTTTTTTATGAAATATTGTGTTTCGCTTTTTCATGTACATTGATCGCTTTGACATTTAAAGTGAATGTGTCACCAGGTTTTTTTGGCCCCAGCTGACAGCAGGATGATATAGTTGCAGCGTTCCCAATTCCATCAATGTGTCACCTATGGGCTGCATGTTTTTATTATTAATAAAATCACTGTTTATCTGCTGCAGAGCTACCCATTCTCAGAATTCTGAGCCCTGTATAACCCTGCTCACACCACTGATTACAACTCCCTGTGTACACTGTGTATAGGCAGAAAACTGCCAATCAGCAGTAGGCAAAAGGTTTTCTAGTCCTCTGGTGATAATCTCCTGCTGATAAAACTGTGATGTTATCAAAACTACAGCAAGCAGCCCAGTAAGTGGCACATCTCTGGAATCTGGGTCCACGTCCTTACATTATGCTGCCCTCATTAAAGAATGGAGGACAAAGGATAAACACATTCAATTAAGAGAAGCAAGAAATCAAAAATTTGCAAACATTTGCAGATTACAATTTCACGCACTGGTATTATACCATCCAATCTGTCACTAATCAAGAAATAGGTATGTGTCACATCGCCACCAAGACCTGGACATGCGACATTTGCTTCTGTTGCCAGGAGCCGTTATAATCATTCTGCTATCACCAATCCACTTTCCAGGAAACTGAAGATGGCACGTTCCCTGAGTTTTTCCAGCAAGATGGTGCACCACTACATTATGGGTGTCAGGTCCGAGCATTCTTACATGAACAGTTTCCTGGAAAGTGGGTTGGTTTTCGTGGGCCAGTTGAATGGCCACCAAGGTCTCCCGATCTGACCCCATTAGACTTTTATCTTTGGGGTCATCTGAAGGCAATTGTCTATGCTGTGAAGATACGAGATGTGCAGCATCTGGAACAACGGATGCTGGAAGCCTGTGCTAGCATTTCTTCTGGGGTGTTGCTATCAGTATGTCAAGAATGGGAGAAGAGGGTTGCATTGACAATCCAACACAATGGGCAGCACTTTGAACACATTTTATAAGTGGTCATAAACTTGTAAATAACTCATGAAAGAATAGTTAAGTTAAAACCAAGCACAACATTGTTTTTCTTGTGAAATTCTCAATAAGTTTGTGTGTCACACGACCTCTTCCCATTGCAAAAAATAAAGTTGGATCCAAAATGGCCAACTTCAAAATGGCCGCCATGGTCACCACCCATCTTGAAATGTTTCCCCCCTCCCATATACTAATGTGCCACAAACAGGAAGTTGATATCACCAACCATTCCCATTTTATTTAGGTGTTTCCATATAAATGACCCACCCTGTAGTTTGCACTTCTAGACAACCCTTTTGTATGTAGCAATCCACTGGACCCCGTTGTAAGTCCAGAGACCTGTATAAGGGTTAAAGGGTGTCAAGGTTTCTCTGGAATCTGTCAGATAGAGTGGCTTGTGCCAAGTCTGTTAGGGGTAGCCTTTTTGAACCTGTGGCCTAAAACATTACAATATGTCTTCAATATTGTAAATGAGGATATCATATAGTATATCCCATTGCAATGACTGCGGAAACTATGGTGAGTTGTACAGTTTAGAGTGGTGATCTACATGATGCTCTCAAACTACCAGTTGGGAGCTGCTGCGGTAGAGATAAATGGTGCCAGATTTGATTATTCCCCTCTTACTTTTGAAGTAAATGAACATATTCACAGAATTTAAGCTATTGTCTTGTCCATGGACACATACATAAAGACTATGGCCTGTATTCATCAAGACTGGTGTTTTGAAGACTTGTCTTGATGAAGTATGCACTGGAGTAAGATGTGCCAAATTAATAAGATTGCGCCTCTTAATGAATTTGGCGCATCTTTCAACGGCCAGTGTAATATTGGTAGAAATCTACTCCAGTAAGGGGCTAGCATACATTTCTGTCATAATTCACACCATTTTTGTGACATAAAAACACCAAAAATCACAACAATTTTGTGCATCTTCGAGTTGCGAAAAAAATGTTGCAAAATTTTTAAGCATTTTAATGACAGAAAACTATGAATTTGATGAATCGGGGCACATACGTTAGCCTTACAATGCTCTGCTCTTTTGTTAGTCTAGTGACCCTTTTTATTAATGAAACTAGGTTTGTCTGCTATGGCACTGTTTCTATTGCTGTCAGTCATCATTTTAAAAAAGGTGCCCATCAATATAGAACAGATTATAGTGATGTTGCAGTAATGTGAGGGACGCTGTGGGTTATTTTAAAACCAGTCGAAAAACAATTACCTGGTTAAACTGGATGATGAAACTGGTTTAATTTCACAGACAAAGTCCAAGAGAAAAGCAAAACCTAAAAGATGTAGCTGGTCATTATTACATCAAATATAATCGATTTTGTCTGCTACATTATAATATTCCTTCTGTGCCATTTGCAGGGTTGCCTTATTAAGTCGAAATGTGATAATTCTCATCCTAATCTGTTTTACTATCCTATCAGGGCACAGGAAATGAATCCAAACAAATTACAAATGGCACACGGAAAGCTGCCAAAGTCATTTCTAATTTGTGCTAATCCTTTGCAGACTTTGAGGACATCTCACTGAATAGTGGAAAGATGCCACGGGAAATGATTGAGAAACATGACAATTGACAAGATGGCCAGACGGGCATGAGCAATATCAGCTGTGTGAGAGAAAACAAAGACTATCTTGCCCTCCTCTTAATGTTCAAAGCAATTAGAAATTGGATTCATCGCATGCCTCGCCTACAAATCTAAAATGGAGGTGTTTTTATAGGCAAAAGGCTGTTATTTTTATTATCGGTGCAATGCTAATTTGGTTGAGACCCAACATAGCCGAACAGGAAGGAAATAATCCTTTTAATGTTTAGCTAAATTGCATAAAGGACATAAGACTTAATTGATTAATGTAAATGTCTAATGGTGGAAAAATGTATCTTGTTCAATATATAATTGTGCTGTATGCAATATTCTGGATATAGCTGTTATGCTGAATTATGCCAAGTCTACGATGTAAGTGGGTATGGCATGACTCAATGAGTCCATTCTTTAAATCCGTGTGTAATGGACAACATCCTCAGGCCCTACTCTAGGCAGGACACAGTTTATCAGTTTTTTTCTGCAAATTTGGCTTAGCCTAACAATATTGTGTCCTCAAATGGGAGAATGAAGAAAGTCGGTGTCTCCTGTATAATCAAAGGTCCAGGAGTTTATATACAAAATTCCCAACAATTATCTCCCTCGACAGATGATGTTGGGAGACCCTCATACATATAAGATGGTAGGAGACTAGCACGTTCGTCCAACAAGTGGTTTTCCAGAGACGTTTTCATCAGCTGTCCATTCCAAATAAATGTCCATCCAGACAATGCTTGGACATCTCAACTCTACCGGAACAAGGTGTGCTGTTTGCTAGCTGACGTTTTTTGCACTGTGTAACATCAGGGGGTTCTCTTTTAAAACTTAATTTATTACCTAGAGCATAAAATTAATATATTACCTTGCTTTTTTACTAGCCAATTATATATCTTGATTTCCTGTACTGTGATAAGCCTTTTCAAGGCTGATATTTTGCACTAACTATTCTAGATAAGTTGCCACTTTGACGTGCAGTAACCAACTTGAGGTTCCAAAAATGATTAAATTAAGTTCAAGGTCACTTTTTGTGATTGTTTTCTCTTAAGATACGCAGTGTCAGATGCCTTGTGATAGTTAAATACAGCATATTTTGTCAGATAGCTGACACCAATGCCATTAATTTATGTTTGCCATCTCAAGCATGTTTAGGGAACGTAGGTATAATAAGAGTAGACCTACAAGACGCCTGGAAAAGTGTGCAAATTGTCTGGGAATGGCAGAATGTTAGGGAAACCTCAGGGAAACTATTTCCTTCTCAAAGATTTCTCATTGTTGCAATGCCAAGCTCCAGTGTTCAGAGGTGCATTCATTCTTTACAACTCAGCATTTCTTGCCTAAAAATGAGGCATGGTTTGTAGAAGCGCACCATAATCCACCACCTGAAAGAAGGCAACTTGAAAAGCTGGCATGTAAGCATTAATCATGCCAAAATACAGATTTCATGATGTAAAGTAGGTAGTTTATGCATAGTGATACATAGGTTTCCAGGGCAAGACTTAGTATAACTTGCATTTTATTAATTTAAACCTCTATTGATTCTGTAATTAGGAGTCCAATGGGAGGTCCAACTGAAGTGTCAGTCACTTAATAAGACCTCCCACTGGACTCCTAAACATAAGGGACTTGAACCTGCATTTTCTGATCTCCTATACTATGTACTGCAATTCCACTGTAATAGGCTGGGTCTCGATGGGGCACCATTGTGGACGGTATGGGGGACTTCAGCAGATACCTGCGTGTTATGGCAACACGTTGCGGAGTATCCAATGGGCACATGAAATGCCATGGTCCCCTGGACTTGCGTTATAATTGCCACTATCAGGAATTGACAGCTTTTAAGATGTTAACCGAGCAGGTAGATCTCAGCTCGTTGGTTTTAGATGCTTTTAGGTGCAGAAGATGGCAATGTACAGTAATACATTCATCACCTGATATGAACCTGCTCCGTACATCCACTCACGACCTGCACCATACATGTATAGTGGATGGCGATGAACTACAAGGTACATTGTATTTTTTTCTGCAAAGCTATATATATATATCTGTTCTATGACAGATTGGAATGCATTTTCAATGTGGCAGGTTCCTTTTAACAATGGAAGGCATCTAAATCTTAATCCAAAATTGCTGAAAATTGATTACATTAACATTTGAAAACTTTGTGCTTTTGGTGCTGCTTTTCTGTATTTCTAAGATTCAGCACATAATTAATTATATCCTATAATGTCAATTATTTACATTACATGTTAAAATCTAAAACAGGTTCACTAAGGACATTTAAGTCAGTTAGGCTGTTTGCACACATCGCGTTTTTGCTGCGTTTTTTCAGTGTAGATTTGTCACAAACCTGAAGGCTTTCCTTATGCCCGCAAAGTGAATGAGAATCCTGAAATATGAAGTACGGTACATGTTACTTATTTGTGACTTTGCAAATTTGGTGCAGATTTATATCTACAGCATGACAATTCTTTCAGCGTTTCTGCTGCAGATTTCATCCATAGTAATGAGTGGGAAAAATCTACATCAAAAACGCCAGTAAAAAACGCAGCAGAGACACAGTTAGGCCGGCGTCACACACAACGACAAAAAATTGGTCCGTTTTAGACGGTCGATTGTCGGATCAAAATGCAAACATCACACATCCTTCTGGCATCCGATTTTCCTTCAAAGATGCGATTTAGTCGCATGTGTGTGTACCTTGTAACGTCCGATTTTCATCCGACTTGCGAGATTTTCTCGCAGGCTTGCAAAACTGACATATAATGGATCCAAAAGAATAGTATTTCAATCACAAAAAAAAGAATAGATATATACACATAGAACACATATATATATATATATATATATACATGTCATTGTGACATATATATACATATATTTATAGTTCCTAGACTTCTACATACTGTTATAGCCGCTAATTCAATTGCCGGCTTTTGTGAAATCACAGAAGCCGACATGAAATGATACATTGTTTCCACACAGTTAACCATGTCATTTCCTGTATTTTGATATTTGTTTAGAACTTACAATTACATGAGTGTATTTGTGCAAAATTTCAGACATGTAGGGGTTAATTAAAGGTGTAATTTCGTTGAAAAAAAATGCGTGGGCTCCCGCTGTATTTTCTCCACCAGACAGACAAAGCAAGCGAGTGGGGGCAGATAATAACAGCCTAGGGAGGGTACATTTTTTGTGCCCCCCCTGGCTACTAACATCTGCCCCCAGACACCCCAGAAAGGGCAAATCTATAATTAAATTCGCCCTTTCTGGCACTTTGCCCGTCTATTCCCATTGCCCTGTAGCGGTGGCGAATGGGTTAATAATCTCACCTTAGTATTGAAAGGTGACCTTAAGGCAGGTTAATAATTGAGAGCTGTCAATTAGACAACTATCAATTATTAATCCTATTGTATGATAGAAAAATCAAACACACACAGTTTAATAAAAAAGAAGTTTAATGAAATAATCACACAGTTTTTGACAATATTTTATTTTCTTGCTAAAACCATTTCCTGTAATAAAAATAAAATAAAAAAGCAAAATGATTCTTACCAATCCGAAGTACAGTCAGGTCCCACGCTGTAATCCATCAGAAAGGGTTAACAGGTTACAAGTCGCAGAGAGCTAAAATGCTGTCTCAGACCTGTATTCCCCTGAATGAATCAGTTACTCTCCCAGCGAAAGGAGAGGAATAGATTCATGAATGGAGCTTAATTGATTTATTGCCACTTTCACTTGAGTGACCTGACCTAAGGTGAAAGTGGGATACAATCAATTAAGCTTCATTCATTAATCATATCCTCTCCTATCGGCAGGAGATAAGCTCATTCAGGAGCTATCAGATGAGCACGCAGGATTACTTGCTCTGCTTATCTGATTGCTAGTTAACCCTTTGTGAAGGATTACATCGTGGGACGTGACAGATTGCCAGATAGGTAAGAATAATGTTGTTTTATTATTTTATATTTATTTTAGAAGAACAAGGGCTTCGAACGGATTAAGACTTAAATAAAAGATGGTCAAAAATATGTGTTTTTATTTCATTAAAATTATTTATTCTTAAAGTGTGTGTGTGTTTTTTTATTTACTTCAATAGGATTAATAATTGATAGTTGTCTATTTGACAGCTCTCAATTATTAACCTGCCTTAAGGTCACCTTTCAATACTAAGGTGACATTAAGGTGAGATTATTAACCCATTCGCCACCGCTACAGGGCAATGGGAATAGACGGGCAAAGTGCCAGAAAGGGCGAATCTAATTAGAGATTTGCCCTTTCTGGGGTGTCTGGGGGCAGATGTTAGTAGCCAGGGGGGCACAAAAAAAAGTACCCTCCCTAGGCTATTATTATCTGCCCCCACTCGCTTGCTTTGTCTGTCTGGTGGAGAAAATACAGCGGGAGCCCACGCATTTTTTTGTCAACGAATTTACACCTTTAATTAACCCCTACATGTCTGAAATTTAGCACAAATACACTCATGTAATTGTAAGTTCTAAACAAATATCAAAATACAGGAAATGACATGGTTAACTGTGTGGAAACAATGTATCATTTCATGTCGGCTTCTGTGATTTCACAGAAGCCGGCAATTGAATTTGCGGCTATTACAGTATGTAGAAGTCTAGGAAATATAAATATATATATATATATATATATATACATGTCACAATTACATATATATATATATATATATATATATAATATATATATATGTATTCTATGTGTGTATATCTATTCTTTCTAGTCTTTATTAAAGCTGTCAGTGTGATTTTACAGTATAGCCGGGGATGAATTGCCGGCTTTTCTAAAGGACACTGATGCGATTTAATCGCAAGTCACACATGCAGTCCGTTTGTAATCAGATTTTTCATCGCTCCCATAGACTTGCATTGGCGATAGTCGACCCACAATCGGTGACAATCGCAGCATGCTGCGATTGCACACGGACGTTTAAAACGGACCACAAAAAATCTGATACTGGGAGCTGCTCCATAGATTAACATAGGGCAGACTGCAATACGATTTTTCATCGCATTGCAGTCGTCCGATTCTGTCGCCAGTGTGACGCCGGCCTTATAATGCACATTTTTGCAGCTGTATTTTTCCTGCCAAAAGATGCAGAAATGGTGGAGAAATTTCTGCACTAAATACTCGACTTATGACACATACCTTAAACCCGGTTCTTTCAGATATAATCTGCAATGCTCGTTGACTAAACTTCCTATTAATTTCAGTGGAGAAAAAAACAACACAGGGTGCTGTTTTTCCATATTTTTTTTGTGCTTGAAAAAAAATGCTTGAAAATTAACAAAAGAGTCAATTAAAGTATAAAAATGCCCCATACACAAAAAAGTAAAATCTGCATAAAAGAAAAGCACACCATTTTTTTTCATTTTGTGTGCATTTTTCAATTTGAAAACCCCACATAAAAAAACTGTAAGCATACCCTTATACTTCAGTTCATTATGAATTGCTTTGAATGAATGAAATGCAAAATACAGAATGAAGAATTTGCAAACATTGAATTCTATGAATTGTGCTCCTTAACTACATGTCAATGAAATCATAAGTCTGCGGAAACAAAATAAATGCTAATGTCAGAACCGTGCACAGATGTGCGGCTGGTTTTCAATTCTCTGTGTTTATGATTGTCAAAATGTTTCCCAATAAAGATGGATTCAGACAGGAAGACTTGTCTTATTAATCACTATCCCCCTTTAGAGAGGGATTAGCAGTCACAAGCTTGGTACTTAAGTATCTCCAACATCTCAGAAACCTTAGTACCACTGGATTGTTTGCTCATGAAAGTATAAACAGGGCCCAAGAGTCAGCCCTCAGGGAATAATGTTTTTCCATCTGTATTTACTGGTCTGTAATTTCTACGGGACCTTTAAAAGTTCCTTGAGGGCAAATGGGGGAATGTTGTAGATCTTGGTCAATGTATACAGTGTGTACATGGCATATCAAGGATATACAATAATATCAGCTTCAAGGAAACTCCCCAGTAGACTCCAAGAGTTAAAATAGTAAAAAGTAATAAAGGATAAAAGTTAGGTGAATAATAAGTAAAAGTTTTGATAGAATTTTAGGACAACTTCAAAAGTCAAAATATGGAGATGTGGAATGTATCAGTGTAATTAAAATCTGACTTATGGATTATACAAACTTGTGTAGAAAAAATGTGAAATAAAATTTTAGAGATTTCAGATTTTGTGACCGTTACTATTATTACATGGTAGTGATGTGATCTTGCTCAACAAATCCCAAGGAAACTGTCAACTGTTCTACAATGTGGGGGAATCAAGACTGGTATTTTATATGCTGGTCTTAAACCAAAAGCCCACTGAAGTAAAATGTATTAAATTTAGTACCGTAATTTATTTGGGCTGGCTGTGCTCCTGATATAGTCATATACACAGGCTCATCTGGAGTAGTCAACCTATAATAATCCTACCAGTAAAAAATCAGTAAATCAAAAGCACTTGTAAATATATACTACAACACCAGCTCATTGATAAATAAACCACTGAAAAAGTGAAAACATATGTCCAGAACATGTTATATGTCTTTATTAGAAAATAATCAAATTGGAATTATAAAACAAGTATAAAAAGATGCTTCAACAGAGTGAACATGTATGATGATCGCATAATAGAGAAAGTACATTATTTGGAGAGCTGTGCATATACACAGTTGTGCTCAAAAGTTGACATACCCCGGCAGAATGTTGGCTTTCTTGGCCTTTTCTCAGAGATTATGAATGATAACACCCAAACTTTCTCTCCACTCATGGTTAGTGGTTGGGTGAAGCCATTTATTGTCAAACCACTGTTTTTTCTCTTTTTAAATAATAATGACAACCCAAAACATCCAAATGACCCTGATCAAAAGTTTACATACCCCATTTCTTAATACCGTATATTGCCCCCTCATGATGCCTTATCATCATCTCAAACACATTGGTCAATAATAACCAGTATGGCCAATCCTTTTAATCATAGTTTAAAGTTTTGAAAGAATTTACTGTAAAGTTTGTCACCCCTTATATCAAATAAACTGTAACTGCTTTTCTAATAGACTGACACACCCAAAAGAGATCCCTTTTCAGCAGTCACCTCATTATCATAACAAGTAAACTTACAATGAGAGATAACTGAATCCACCATTCACAGTAGGTAGTATCAAAGCTCACCTATTCCGCCTTGCTGCATAATGATATCTACATGACATTATACATGAGAAGATATATAGAGAAGTCTCCCAAGGAAATAGAGTTCCCTATAATGTCTTGTGATATACTGTATATACGAGTACATGCATAAGTTCAATGTCCATATCTCCAAACAGGCAACTCAGCAACTTCCATAAATGTACAGAAAACATAATATAACAATCTGCAATCACAAAGTTTCACAATATGGTATCAATTAGTTTAAAAAATGTATGTGATACATTCCCTTAAAGAAAAATAAATAAAGATATACCTAAAAAGAGCACTGGATATTTTAAGAAAATTTTAATAGGTTAGAGTAGATTAGGGCCGTGCCAAAAAAGTGTACCTTGTCATGGTGGCAGACTTAAAAAAATTTTTGGACAAAACAAAAGCTGATTGCTATGTATGTAATATGGTGCGAAATAAGAACTGTTAAAGGGAACCTGTCACCAGAAATAACACGGTTAATCTGTAGATATGCAGTTAATCTGCAGGTTAACAGCATTATTAGGCTGTACGGCGCCTGCTCGCAGCCGAATGCAGCAATGAGAACATGATCTTTATTTTCCCCTCCAGCATTTGGTATTCGGTCACGGAGGCAGGGGCGGAGCCGGTTCAATCACACTCTGAGTTTTACAGAGCTGTAACCGCACCCCAGCCCTGACTAACACTGGCTCTATATTGTGGCCGGCTGTCAGTCAGGACCGGGGGCGCGGTTACAGTGGTCACTCTGTATACTCAGAGCACTACTGAACTGGTGACAGCCTCGCCTGGCATGGAGAATGAAGATAATTTTCTCCCCACACCATTCAGCTATATGCAGGCGCCGGACATCATAATAACGCTGTTAACCTGTAGATTCACTGCATATCTACAGGTTAACAGGTTTATTTCTGGTGACTGGTTGCCGATAATGTGTGATTGGTAAGATTGTGGTGCAGAAGTGGAATTTTTCCAAGATTGGGCGGTGGTACTGCAGAAGGTTTGAGGGTGAAGGCGAAGCTGATACTGGAGCCTGGGTGGAGTCTCAAGGGGGCTCGAAAATGTTGCCAGTATGTGGCCCTGAAATTCCTATTGGCAGCTGTGATCGTTCCTCAAGTGCAATGGCCTCCAGTTCATTAATATTCTTGGGCTGTCAAGAGAGCTGACAAAAAGAATAAGATTAAAAATCATTATCTTGCACAAAAGTGGAATATATTTACTGTAAAAAGATATCAAAGGCATTAAATGTCTCTAGAGATACAGTTGGAAGCATAGATTGCAAGTTTAAAGTTAAAAGAGCACTGGCGCTTCCTGGCCAAAGCATAAAGAAGAAGCCATCACTTGCTGTCACCATATTCCTCAGGAGTCAGTAGGTCAAAAACTTTTGAGTGACTGCAAAACACTGAAGCAAGATTTGGTGGCAGCAGGCACTGAGTTACCTACTTGCACAATTGGACGCATACTAAACTCTGGAGGTGTCCTTGCCTGGACTCCAAGATGTACACCTGTACTGACACAAAAGCACAGGAAAAGTTGCTCAAAACAACATAAATAAGCCAAAGAAGTTTGGGGTGTTGCTATGTGGAGCGATGAAATAAAACTGCAATTTTTCAAGCCTACGATCAGAGTTGTGTCGGGAGGAGGAAGAATGAAGCAAAGGCTGAAGGGAACACATCTGCTTATATTGAAGCAAGGCGGTAGCTCGATGCCTTCAGTGAAGTGTGGCGGGGTTTGGTGAAGCTTAGCAGTGGCTCAATGATGTTTTGGCTCTATTTTGCTTCCTATAGGACTGCAAAACTCCAGTGTATAGAGGGAAAGATACAGTAAAGATGTATATCTTTGTACCGTGTTAGCCAGTAGATAATGAAGAGACCTGAGTAGTCTCGAAAGCTTGCAATTTGTTACCATCTTTTCAGTTAGCCATTAAAAGGTATCAACCACTGAGGACTCTCAACTCTAAATATTTTTCTAGAGGGAAAGATGGATTTCATCAAGTATCAGAAAATCCTAGGGGAATCTGTTATGCCTTCAGTGAGGCGCATGAGACTTGAACATTATTGAGCCTTACAAAAGGACCATGATCCCAAACATGCCTTAACGTTCATCAAGGCTTAGAAGAATCAGAAGTCATGGAAGTCTCTGGAATTGCCTTAACTGTAGATTACTTGAACTCAAAAGAAAGTGGATTTAAAGAAGGCAGTGGCAGCATGCAAACCCTAGAATATTAATGAACTGGAGGCCATTGCCCATGAAGATTGAGCTAAAATTCCTCTTGAATGCAGCCAAAACATGATGTCAGGCAAAGCATAACTTATGCTGTCAGTCATAACAGCCAAAGAATGTTCTCTTAAATAAAAACAACTGTTGTCAGACATCTGACTTCAATGCTATTTTTGCAAATTTTTGTGTGGAAAAAGTATAAGGATTTTTGGGATAGAGGTTTTTTTACAATATATTTGCAAAAGTTTGAAGTATGCTTACATTTTTGGGGTATCATGAAAAGACTATAAATAAGTACTGTAAAAATACAGTGAAGTGGGCAAGAAAAACAAAATGGTGACCATGACAACGGCTGTTGTACTTGTCTGCAACAAAAAAAACAAAGAGATTCTTAATTACTCTGATTGTTCCAATCTCCAGATGCAGAATTTAAAAAAAAGTGAAAATTAAATAAATGGCATCATGCTGAAATTGAGCATCAATTTGTGGCACTTTTTTGGCACAATTTGAGGCCTGTCAAAATGACAAAAAGATTCCAACTTGATTCTGGTACAGGAGATAGGCATTTATATACTGAAAATATGTGCACAAGCCCAACTCAATTGACCAGTTGGTTCTGTAGATATCGTGGCCACCAATTTGAAAAAAGTGGAACAACCCCTTAACAACTTCCAATACGCCTTTTAACGGCGGCAGTTAAGGGTACTTATTCCTCAGCAGCGCTTTTTAATGGTGCTGAGAAATAAGTGTATAGTGCCCTCAGCGTCGGAATTTCTCTGGGGTCTCAGACCCTATCACAGTGATCAAAATAAAAAAAGCAAATCAAACCCCCCTTTATCACCCCCTTAGGTAAATATAATAAAATAAAAAATTATTTATTTCCATTTTTCCACTAGGGGTGGTAGGGTTAGGGTTATATGGTAGTTAGGAGTTTGTAGTTTTCTAGGAAGTTAGGGTTGGTATGGTTAGGGTTATAGTGTTGGGTTGCTAAGTTAGGGTTATAGCTAGTAGGTTGGGTAGTTGGTTATGGTTGGGGTTATAGCTAGGTTAGGTTGGGCTAGGTTAGGGTGGCTAAGGTTAGGATTGGGGCTAGGTTAGGGTTTGCTGGGTTAGGGTTGTGGTGTTGGATTAGGGTGGTGTTGGGGTTAGGGTTGTGGTATTGGTTAGGGTTATGTTGAGTTGGATTAGGGTTAGTGGTGTGTTGGAGTTAGGGTTGGGGTTAGGGCTGTGTTAAGGTTGGATTTAAAATTGGGGGTTTCCACTGTTTGAGTACATCAGGGGGTCTCCAAACGCGACATGGCGCCCGCCATTGATTCCAGCCAATTTTGGGTTCAAAAAGTTAAACTGTGCACTCTCCATTCTAAGCCCTGCCATGCACCAAAACAGTGGCTTTCCACCACATACAGGGTATCGGCGTACTCAGCAGAAATTGCATAACAAATTTTGTGGTCCATTTTCTCCTGATACCCTTCTGAAAATAAAAAAAGTTTGGTTCCAAAATAAATTTTTTGTGAAAAAAGTAAAATGTTCATTTTTTCCTTCCACATTGCTTTAGTTCTCATGGAGCACCAGAAGAGTTAATAAACTTCTTGAATGTGGTTTTGCGCACCTTGAGGGGGTGCAGTTTTTAGAATGGTATCTCTTTTGGTTTTTTTTTCTGTCATATTGACCCCCCAAGCTCACTTCAAATGTGAGGTGGTCCCTAAATAAAATTGTTTTGTAAATTTTGTTGGAAAAATGAGAAATCGCTGGTCAACTTTTAACCCTTATAACGTCTTAACAAAAAAAACTATGTTTCCAAAATTGTGCTGATGTAAAGTAGACATGTGAGAAATGTTATTTATTAACTATTTTGTGCAATATGACTGATTTAAGGGCACAAAAATTAAAATTGCAAAATGTTCAAAATTTTTGCCAAATTTCAGCTTTTTCATAAATAAATGTCACGAAAAAACATTCTCAGAATCAGTGGGATCCATTGAAGCGTTCCAAAGCTATAACCTCATAAAGTGACAGTGGTCAAAATTGTAAAAATTGGTTTGGTCATTAAGTACCAAATTGGCTCTGTCACTAAGGGGGTAAAGAAACGTGTTAAAGTTTTTAGTACTGATTACACAGAGACACGTTTACATACGATCAATTAGCTATTCCAAGACCATAGAGTGATCCCTTCTTGTGCTCATAAAATTCCTGCAGACCTGCTCTCTCTTTTCTTCTATGAGATCTGTCATCTCGACCAGAGTAAGATGAACGCCGCTCAAAACTACTTGAATGAGTCTCATCCCAAGTGTTCACGTACTTCTCCACTATCTGTCCAATAGTCATTCCCATCATGTCCATTACTTTAAGAATTGGCATAAATCAATTGTTAAAGATAATAATTGCCAAAAATGTAGCATTGTTCAGAATCTTTGCACCCAAATGAAGATGTTTCGGAGCAAAAGTCCAAATGAGTGAGTTGAGCGATTCGTTTTTATTTTGTGTTTCTACACAACGTTCCAGCAAATCTGATGACAACTCTTAATAAATTGACTTTATTACCTCCAATACTCGCAGTAAGAGGTGGTTTATCATGATGGAAGGTTGAGAGTGGCTTTACGCCACTTGCACCAGCTCTCTTAACCTGATGGGCAGTTGTCATGTTGCGGTTTATCATCAGTGGAACTTTTATGATAGTACGTGGCCCATATTTCTTTCCTCATTTCCTAGATGGAGTCTCCATGTCTGCGAAGAGCCCAGCCATAATACTTTGTGATTTCAACAATAAATGTATCTGTTAACTTTCCAGCACCTTCGCCATCGATACCTTTGTTATTTTTTTCGCATTGAAAAGTCTCATTCCCTTTCTTTTTTCTACATGGCAAACACATTTTCACGATTGTAGCTTCATCTTCATATGGATTCGCATTTAAAATTCCGCCTAACGTTTTGCTGCCCCAGTCTCCAATATACTTTTCGCAAAGAACTCCAAGCTTTTTCCTTCGATCTCAAACATTTCCATTTTACCCGCACTGCCTTTGTGATTTATGGAGCACGTTTCTTTGTGTGTTTCATACATTCATTGTATTCCTCAATATTGTCATCCTTTTTTTGTTCCAGAGACTACACACTTAACACAACATACTTTTAACCACAGCATCGACTACTTTTTTTGAATGTGGAATGTTTTCGAATAAGAGTAGACACACTAAAAAAATATTAAAATCCTCTTCTTTTCCATGTTCCATTGCTGGAAACTGTTAAATGTGTTACAACATTTCCAGCTTCTTCATTCTTCGATTTTCTTCGTCAACTGCTTGCGTTAAAATGCAATTGTACACTATAGATGCTGCTGTTTATATATTTTCAGGCAAGCATAATAATTGTTTATAGCCATGCTATGGCAAATGTCCATCAAGCAGCAAAATAAATTTAGGCCTTTTTGTCCAACTCCTAAAAGTCAAAAAATAAACACAATGTGACAGTTGTTTTCAAATGCCTTCTCAATAATTGGCAAGAAATCGATGTAAACATCGTTACAGCAGCACTTGACATTAATTTTAAATCCTACACCTCAGTGTGGCATCTGATAGAATCTATATTCTTTTTGTAAGTTTTGCATTTTATGGGTGATGTAATTGTCAAAAACACTGTGAAAAAATTCAGAATGCAGTAGCCAAATTCTCTCGAAAAGGGCAACTCGATATTTTTCAAAGTTCTTAGATTTTTGCAGACGCGCTCGCAAACTGTGAATCCTTGTCACTCGTGTGTTGCTTGCCTCAAAATATCCATTTTTTAGAACAATATGGCCATGCTTTATAATCTCTCGACCCTTTTTTATACATTTTCATACATTTTTTAAACTTCTAAAATTCACGAATAGCTTCATTAGAGACCACTCGCCTCAACGTTCAACACAGATCGCCTTTAGCAACCAGAGTGCAGCTTTCAGCGTTGAAGCTGCTGAGGTAAAGTGAAAGCTGAGCTCTGATTGGCAGCTATGGACAACTAGAACAGTCTGACTGTGAGGCAGTTTACATAACTGAGATTTGATATTTTCAGTACACACACTTTCTGCTATATATATATATATATATATATATATATATATATATACAATCACCTTTTAGATCCTTGATCAGTGTGATGTGATTACTAATACTAAGGACTGTTTTTTTAAAATGCTGCCAAAAAAACAACCATCTTTTGGGCAAGTTAATCCAAAAACCAAGAAAGCATACACACACACAAGGCAACAAAATGCTCCATTGTGCACCACGCTGTCCAAATACCGAGCGCGCGCCAGAAATTGTTCCCTATAAGGTGATATAAATTTTTTAATATTGCTAATCGAGCTAAATCGTTTTGCATATGCAGTACAGACCAAAAGTTTGGACACACCTTTTCATTCAAACATTTTTCTGCATTTTCATGTGGAATTATACATGACATTATACATTACACTTTACAAAAAAGTGTGAAACAACTGAAAATATGTCTTATATTCTAGGTTCTTCAAAGTAGCCACCTTTTTCTTTGATTACTGCTTTGCACGCAGAAAAGGTGAACGGATGGACTCTACATGCCTGGTTCCCACCGTGAAGCATGGAGGAGGTGGTGTGATGGTGTAGGGGGGCTTTGCTGGTGACACTGTTGGGGATTTATTCAAATTTGAAGCGGTGAGCGGTCCAGCTCACCCCAAACCATCTCGATTTGGTTCAGGTCTGGTGACTGTGGAGGCCAGGTCATCTGGCGTAGCACCCCATCACTCTCCTTCTTGGTCAGATAGCCCTTACACAGTCAGGAGGTGTGTTTGGGGTCATTGTCCTGTTGAAAAATAAATGATGGTCCAACTAAACGCAAACCGGATGGAATAGCATGCTGCTGCAAGATGCTGTGGTAGCCATGCTGGTTCAGTATGCCTTCAATTTTGAATAAATCCCCAACAGTGTCTCCAGCAAAGCACCCCCACATCATCACACCTCCTTCTCCATGCTTCACGGTGGGAACCAGGCATGTAGAGTCCATTCGTTCACCTTTTCTGCATGCAAAGCAATAATCAAAGCAAAAGGTGGCTACTTTGAAGAACCTAGAATATTAGACATATTTTCAGTTGTTTCACACTTTTTTGTAAAGTGTAATGTATAATTCTACATGTGTTAATTCATAGTTTTGATGCCTTCAGTGTGAATGTACAATTTTCATAGTCATGAAAATACAGAAAAATCTTTGAATGAGAGGTGTGTCCAAACTTTTGGTCTGTACTGTATATCCTCAAGTACATGAAAAATATGAAAAAAAACAATTTATCCGATCCGCTAGACTAGAAGAACCCCTTAAAAATGGAATTTTGTGTTGAATTTGGAGGAATCACGTGTTAAATTAGTTGCGTTGAGCTACTTAAATTGTTCTTGGTGGATTAGTTTAACCCCTTCCTGATGCAGCCAATTTAATTTTTTTCATTTTTGTTTTTTTTTGTCCCCTTCTTTCAAGAGCCATAGCTTTTTTTTATTTTTTGGTACACATAGATTCATGAAGGCTTGTTTTTTGCGGGAATAGTTATACTTTTTAATGTGACCATTAATTTCACCACATACTATAATGGAAAACAGTAAAAAAATCCAAGTGCAGTGAAATTGTAAAAAAAATACAATTCTGACATAGTTTTTTGGGAGTTGTTTTTATGTCGTGCATTCTGTGGTAAAAATGACCTAACAATATGATTCTCCTAATCAGTACCTTTATGGCAATACCAAACTTGTCCAGTTCTTTTTTATTTTAGCGGTAAAAAAATCGAACTTTGAAAATAAAAAATTTTTTGATCATATCGGCTTATTTCGAGACCCATAACATTTTCATTTTTGGTTAATGAAGCTGTGTGATGGCTTATTTTTTGTGAAGCAAGACAATTTTCTGATTAATGCCAATTTTGCATACATATGAAATTTTGATTGCTTTTTACAGCTGTTTTTGTTATATTGCAGCAACAAAAAAAAAGTAATTTTGGAGTTTTGAATTTTTTTCTGTATATGGTGTTTACTGATCAGGTAAATAATTTTTATATTTTGATAGGTCAGGATTTCCCGGATGCAGCATTAGCACATACCATAGCATGTAAAAATTTGGACACCCCTGGTCATAATTACTGTTATTGTGAACAGTTAAACAAGGTGAAGATGAAATGATCTCTAAAGGGACTAAAGTTAAAGATGACACTTTCCTTTGTATTAGGCAGGAAAAAAATATATTGTCTTTTATTATTAATTTAAAAATTCCAAAAAGGAAAATGGGCCGATGCAAAAGTTTGGGCAACTTTGGAAATTAGTGCGCTCAGATAACTTAGACCAAGGTTTCAGACCTTAAGTAGTCTGTTAGGGTTATGGCTTGTTCACTATCATCGTTAGGAAAGGACAGGTGATGCAAATTTCCCAGAAATTTCCCCAAATTTTTTTGCCTAAAATACAATGAAATATGTCATCATTAACTTTAGGTCTTCAGAGATCATTTCATCTTTAACTTGCTTAAATGTTCACAATAACAGTAATTTTGACCTCTGGTGCCCAAACTTTTACATGCCACTGTATGTGTATTTTTGTGGGGGGTATTATCTTTACGTTTATTGGAGGAGTAGGAGATTGATTTGAACTTTTATGGAGTTTTTTCTTCTTTCTTATTTTTTTTTTTAATTTTTACTTTTCAATGTGTTTATCAGTCCTCGCAGGGGACTTGAACCTGTGATCACAGTATTGCTGCATGTAGTAAAAATCACTGTCTCAGTTAAGCCAAAGGCTGGGTTTGAACAGAGCTCCATAAAGACAGGCACAGAGATCTTCAACAGACAGCGGCTGTCATAACAATTCACAGATTTTCAATTGGATTAAGGCATCGATTAGGCCATTCCAAAACATTTAAACGTTTTCCCTTGAGCCACTCAAGTGTTGCTTTAGCAGTATGCTTTGGGTCATTGACAGGAAGCAGGGATTTCTTCCAGGCACAACATGCCCTGGAGCCTGAAAGAAATCATTAGTGTACAGAAAGAATATAACATTTTTCAACAACAAGACCATTAATATGAGGCATATAGGTAGGACTAGTTTAACATTTCTATTACCTATATGCCCATATTAATAGGTCAAATACGTCCCAGGGGTGACAGATTCCCTTGAATTAGTGCAGGAACCTTTGTTTGCAATTACAGAGGGCCGACATCTCCTGAAGTTCTTGACCAAGTTTGAACACACTGCAGCAGGAATTTTCGCCCACTCTTCCTAGACTACTTCATGACTTTGAAATGCTTCTTACGGATCCACTCCTTAGTTTCCCTGGCTGTGTGTTTCGGGTCATTGTCATGCTGGGCAGCACAGTGGCTCAGTGGTTATCACTGCAGCGCTGGGGTCCTGGGTTCAAATCCCACCAAGGGCAACATCTTCAAGGAGTTGGGATGTTCTCCCTGTGTTTGCATGGGTTTCTTCCGGGTACTCCGTTTCCTCCCACACTCCAAAGACATACTGATATGAAATTTAGATTGTGAGCCCCATTAGGGACAGCAATAATAATGTATGTAAAGTGCTGCGGAATATAAAGGCGCTATATAAGAAAAGCATAATAAATAAATAAAGCTGGAAGACCCAGCCACAACCCATCTTCAATGCTCTTACAGAAGGAAGACGGTTTTTGGACAAAATCTCACAATACATGATGACCCCCATCCATCCTCCCTTCAACACAGTGCAGTCGTTCTGTACCCTTTGCAGATCAGCACCCCCAAAGTATGATGTTTCCCCCCCCATGCTTCATGGTTGGGACAGTGTTCTTGGGGTTGTACTTATCCTTCTTCTTCCTCAAAGCACAGCGAGTTGAGTTGATTCCAAAAAGTTCTATTTTGGTCTCATCTGACCACATGGCCTTCTCCCATGCCTCCTGTGGATCATCCAGATGGTCATTGGTGAACTTCAAATGGCCCTGGACATGTGCTGGCATGAGCAGGGGGACCTTGCGTGCCCTGCAGGATTTTAATCCATGACGGCATACTGTGTTAGTAATGGTAATGTTTGAGACTGTGGTCCCAGCTCTGTTCATGTCATTGACCAGCTCCTCCCATGTAGTTCAGGGCTGATTTCTGACCTTTCCCAGAATCATCCTTACCCCACGAGGCAAGATCTTGCTTGAAGCCCCAGACTGAGGAAGATTAACAGTCATCTTGTGTTTGTTGCATTTTCTAATAATTGTGCCAATAGTTGTTGCCTTCTCACTGAGCTGCTTGCCTATTGTCCTGTAGCCCATCTCAGCCTTGTGCAGGTCTACAATTTTGTCCCGGTGTCCTTAGCTGTTTGGTCTGGGCCATTGTGAGAGGTTGGAGTGTGATTAATTGAGTGTGTGGACTTGTGTCTTTTATACAGGTAGCAAGTTCAAACAGGTGCAATGAATACAGGTAATGAGTGCAGAGTAGGAGGGCTTCTTAAAGAATATCTAACAGGTCTGTGAGAGCCAGAATTCTTGCTGGTTGGTAGATGATCAAATACTTGTTCCATGAAAAAAAATGCAATTTAATTATTTAAAAATCACACAATGTGGTTTTCTGGTTTTTATTTTTCGATTCTGTTTCTGACAGTTGAAATGTATCTCCGATAAAAATTACAGAACTCTCCATTCTTTGTAGGTGGAAAGACTTGAAAATTCGGCAGTGCATCAAATACTTATTTTCCCTACTGTATAGAGATGACAACTCTTAGCATGCACCTTTTTTCACACCAGTTCTGTGTTTGGAAGTGATGGTCAGTCTTTGATAATTGATGTGAAAAAGGCTTAAGGGCTCCACAGCCATATAGGAAGATATCAGTATCAATAGCACATGGTAGGAGAAGTGACCTACTACAGATTTGGACTTCCAGCTATGACTCTATATGTCCATTTTTATTGAATAATACTGATCCATATAAAGGTATAAAAAAGAAACACTAGAGTGAGTAATGCAATAAGACTCATCTGGGTGCCTTCAGGGTTGCGGCACACATTGTTCATAATAAGCACCCTGTATTAAACACGCCTAATGGCATTACACAGGTATAGCACTTTCTGTCAAAATATATTGATGCCAAATTATTAGTGAGAGAGGATGGTCCCTAAATCTAGCTGCTGTCTTAGATGTGTGCTCTAAATTCTGATTACCCATTGCATGAAAAATGTATTCTTACCCCAAATCTAAACAGCTCCATTACCTGGTTTAGTTTACGTCTTATGTTCTATGATCAGTGTCATGCTTGAACAAGTCCTAATTTGTTTCCCTGTATACTTCACTTATATGTCTATGGATCATAAACATGCCCCTATTGAACTCTCTTTTTCTCAGCGCACTAAAAGCCTCAATGTTTCAGTATTTATTGTTTCTTCACTCTCACAGGGTTCATTTCATATTTCAATTTCCTCATTTTTTTTCCTTCATGTTTTTATTTTAACATATTTTATGTATAGTATATAATCACCTATGAACACAAATTTGTATTTTTTATAAATACATTTTATCTATATAAAGAACTTGAAAATACATTGTATTACTTGCTTTGTACTCATTTGAGTTGCAATGTGCCATATCCCAGAGCTGCATTCACAATTCTGCTGAATGTTACTGACTGACATCAGCAATATCATGTCATATACTTTATGACTGACCGGTAAATATACCAGTCATTGTATTCCAACTGATTGGACATGTATTGATTTGCCTTAAAGGTATTGCCTCATCTGGGACATTTTTAGCCTATTGATAACGTACAACAGAAATGTCCGAAAGAAAGGGGGACCACCCTTGGGCTACATCTATCTCGTAAATGGAGTCCTGGCATGCTCCCGTGGAATGGAGAGGTGGCCGCACACGTGCTGCTTTTTCCATTCATTTATTTTGGACCTCTTAAAATTCCCAAAAGTACTTGTCAATTTCGGTGCTCCTACAGAAATTAATGCAAAAGTTCTGCATTTCATCTCTCCATTCCTGACAGTACCACAGAGCTCCGTTGTTGAGATAAATGAGGGTACCACAGGTGGGATCCTTCATGTGGTGCACATTTATGACGTAGCATTGTTCCATAACAAAACAAAATGAAATTTGAAAAATGATGCACATGTAAAGTAGACATATGGAGATTGTTATTTAATTATTTTGAACAGTATGTCTAACTGGTTTAATGATATAAAGATAAAGTTTGAAAATTGCAAGTTTTTCAATATTTTCAACAATAGTCCTATGTTTTCACGTATAAATGCACAACATATGAACCTAAATTTACCACTAGCATAAAATATAATGTGTCATGAAAAAAAAAATTCTCACAATTATTGGGATACGATGAAGTTTTCATCAAATAACTAAAATTTGGTATTTGCACATGTATTCGCACCTTTTGCAATGAACCCCTAAACATTTCTGGTGCAGGCAATTACCTTCATAAGTCACATGCTTAGTGACAGGAAGTCCATCTGTGTGCAATCTAAGTGTCACATGGTCTGCCAGTATATACACACCTTTTCCAAAAGGTCACAGATGCTGCAACACCATTATTCAAGAGGCACCAATAACCAAACAAAACCATGAAGACCAAGGAGATCTCCAAACAAGTCAGGGACAAAGTTGTTGAGAAGTACAAGTCAGGGTCGGGTTACAAAAAAATATCCCAATCTCTGATGATCCAACAGAGCACCAGCAAATTCATTATCATCATATGGAAAGAACATGGTACCACAACAAACATGCCAAAGAGAGAGCTGCCCACCAAAACTCTCAGCCCAGTCAAGAAGGTATTAATCAGAGAGGTAGCACATACACAAAAGTTTACCCTAAAGAATCTGCAGAGTTCTCAAGCAGAGTCTGGAGTAACTGTCCATACGACCACAATAAGCCACACACACCATAAAGGTCACCTTTATGGAAGAGTGGGCAGAAAAAAAGCCTTTACTTACACACAGAAATTATAAAGCTTGTTTTGAGTTTGCCAAAAGATATGTGAGAGACTCCCTAAATGTATGGTGGAAGATGCTGTGGTCAGATGAGACCAAAATTGAACTTTTTGGGCACCAAGATAAATGCTGTGTATGACGCCAAACCAACACAGCTCACCCACCCAAGAACCCCATCTCCACAGTGAAACATGGTGGTGGCAGCATCATGCTAAAGTCTCTCTCTGGGTTCTAAACCAGTGGTACCCTCATTATTATTGTAAAAGCAGGGCTAGGAATTAATCAATAAGATTTTAACAAGACATAGAACATAGGCATGATTCATATACGATAGGCCAATCATAATACATAAAATATAAACCAATCATGATATATAAAATATAAACCATTAATATCATATTATATAATATTAACGCCAATAAAAATATGTTAATTACATCATTTATAATACAGTAAAGATGTATATCTTTGTACCGTGTTAGCCAGTAGATAGAAAAATGTCTTTGCCTGATGAAGAGACCTGAGTAGTCTCGAAAGCTTGCAATTTGTTACCATCTTTTCAGTTAGACATTAAAAGGTATCAACCACTGAGGACTCTCAACTCTAAATATTTTTCTATCATTTATAATGCAAGACGTGATTTATTGGTAATTCCAAGAAGCTTCCCTATAATATATTTTTGGATATGATCTTTTTTTTATGTTCCCCACCGCTTGTCTACATGCGTAATGCTGTGGTAGATTGTTTGATTGTTCCATTAAGCTTAGTTAGAGCAAAGGTTATTATATTTAATAGCAGAAGTAAAAATACAGACAAATAAATCATAGTACAGAAAAAGTTGAGATACGTGTAAAAGGTCAGAATGTAGCAAAATGGAGGTTTTGCTGCATGAAATATTGTGTTCACATACAGATATTTGATTTCGTTCACAATTCATAGAGTGACAATTACTACTTTGTTCTTGTGAAATAGGTTTGGACAGTTTCACCAAGAGCAGACAGTGAATTTACCTAGAGATTCATTACTACCACTTTAAAGTACTTAGTGTTGGATGAGCACATTGTCAACCTAGAAGCGGTCAGTTCTAGAGAGTGTACTGGATTGTAAGGAATGTCACCCAACGAAGGAGCAAAGGTAAATTGTGTGGTGCTAGATTCATACTTGGGAAAAACAACAATTAAAGGGAACCTGTCATAAGGTTTTTGCTATGTAATCTGATGACAGCAGGAGATGGAGGCCGAAACACAGAGTTCAGGAATGTGTCACTTGTGAAAGTGCATACTGTTGTTTACAAACTGTGAAGGATTTATCACTAAAGTCCCCATCACACTAAGCGAGATCGCTAGCGAGATCGCTGAAGCCTCACCGATTTTGTGACACAACAACGACCTAGCCAGCGATCTTGCTTAATGTGACACGCAGTGAAGACCGGCCCCACTGCTGGGTATCGCTGATCGTCGTCGAATGGCCTGGACTATTTTTTCATCGTTGGTGTCCCGCTGGCCAGCGCGCATCGCTGCGTGTGACAGCGGGAGACCAACGATCAGCGAGCTCCCAGCACTGTACAGCAGAAACTGGGAGCTGGTATCCAGTGTACACATCGGGTAACTAAGCGCCGCGCAGCACTTAGTTACCCAATGTTTAGCATGGATACCAGTGTGCTCACTGGTCCTGATCGCTGGTGAGTCTGCCCATGTGACAGCTCACCAGCGATCAGCTAACGATGTCCCAGCGATCCCATCCACGTCGGATCGTTGGTGGGATCACTGAGACATTGAAGAGTGTGACGGGGCCCTAAGAGATTAACATTGCTGGACTACATTAGTCCTGCAACGCCCCCTCACCCTGTTATTATCACCTGACTGTCTATGGATTTTGTACATGAGAAGCCTGGTGTGGGCGGGTTTTGCTTTCTCAGTTCTACTTCATTCTAAATTTAAAAGCTGTGAGTCTGTCAGAACTGCTTCATCTAGTAAACTAAGTGATACATCGTTAGATTCAGCTTCTCTTTGCCTACATTACACTGCTCTCAGATGAGGCAGCAAAAACTGCTGACAGATTGCCTTTCAGTTTAGAATGGGCTATGAAGGAAAGCAGCCTGAGAGGAAAAAGAGAGCAGTATGTAGCAGAGAATTGTCTGCTCTGATGCCTGTTTACCTGGCTGAATATGTTGTATGGAATTGTGGACTAAACATAATTGCATTAGTAAAGGATCATTGTAGAAGGACTTATAGGAATAGAGTCATGAATTGTCATAACTATTCTCCTGCTTACACATACGTCCCAACTTTCAAAAATAATAAAGAAAGATACGTGTCACTGCAATTTGTGTTTTATGCTAAACCAGTGCCACAATCTAGCTCTGCAGTTTATATGTGCCCTTCTCCTCATAACATCCATCATCAGTACATGAGTAAAAAATAGTCACGTAAGCATCACCATAACCACCAAAAGTACATGAATTCACCACCATAACTACCATCAGTACATGGATACAGCACCATTAGCATCATTAATACATGAAAAATTCACCATAACCATGATAAGTACCTACTGTACATTCATCATCATAACCATCATCAGTGCATAAGTACATCACTAGAACCACCATGAGTACATGATTACAGCACCACAAACATCATCAGTACATGAATAGAAACACCATAACCACTATCAGTACATGCATACAGCAGCAAAACCACCATCAGTGCATAAATAAAGCACCACAGCCACCATAAATACATGAATACAGCACCAGACCCACCATTAACATATTAATACAGCCCCTCATCCACCATCAGTACATGAATACAGCACCAAAACAACCATTAGTACATGAATGAAGCATCAAGCTTAGCACAGTGATCAACTACAGCATTAAACCAACCCCTGCCATGTAAATTTGTCACATAACCCTAAAACTTCCAGTATGTCCTTCCTGCAAACCAAAGAGGAACCCACAGTGCTGCTTAGATGCAATCAGTATCACAAATAAACATATACATCTAGGTCTGCACTCTATAGAAATAATTTCATCCATGTGCTTTTATAATAATTGCAGACTGATTTTATGAAGTATGAATTTTATTCAAATGAGGTATCACTTGAAATCACAGTTCCTTGAAAAAGTATTCATAACCTGTGAACTTTTTCACATTTTTTTACATACAGCCACAAACAAATGTATTTTATTGGAATTTTATGCGATATACCAACACAAAGTAGCACGTATTTGTAAAGTGCAAAGGAAATGATACATGTTTTTATAAATATTTTAAAAATATAAATCTGAAAATTGTGACATCCATTTGTATTCACCCTGATAAAATCTTGATTGATTGACCTAGAACTTCAAAAGTCGCATAATTAATAAATTGAGTCCACATATCAGTAATTTATTCTCAGTATTTCTACAGCTGTTCAAGTGAAGGCCTCAGAGGTTTATTTGAAAATATTAGAGATCAAACAGCATCATGAAAACCAAGAGCATACCAGAGAGGTCACAGATAAAGATTTGGAGAAAAATAAAGCAGGGTTAGGTTAGATAAAAATAGCCCAAGCGCTGAACAGCTCACAGAGTACTGATTAATCCAAAAAAGGAAGGAGTATGGCACAACTGCAAACCTGCCAAGGCATGGTCGTCCACCTAAACTGACATCGCAAGCAAGGAGACCACTAATTAGAGAAGCAGCCAAGAGGCTTATGGTTACAGTAGAGGAGCTGCAAAGATCCACAGCTCAGGTGGGAGAATCTGTCCACGGGTTGTCCAAAGGACAACTATTAGTCAAATACTCCACAAATCTGACCTTTATGGAACATTGTCAAGAAGAAAGCCATTTTTGTAAGCTAGACATAAGAAATCCCATTTGCAGTTTGCAAAAAGCCATGTAGGAGACACAGCTGGCATGTGTAAGAAGGTGCTCTGCTCAGATAAGACCAAGGTAGAACTTTTTCAGTTTAAAGCAAAAGGCTATGTGTGGCGGAAAACTAATTCTGCACATCACTCTCAAAACACCATTGCCGCCATCAAACATGGTGGGGGCAGCATTATGTTATGGAAATGCTTTACTTCATCAAGGACAGGAAAGCTGGTTAGAGTTGATGGATTGAGCAAAATATGGCAATCATAGAGGAAAACCTGTTAGAGGGTGCGAAAGACTTGAGACTGGGGCATAGGTTCAACTTTCAGCAGGACAACGACCCTAAGCATACTGCCAGAGTAACAATGGAATGGTTTAAAGCATATCCTTGTTTGTGAATGTCCCAGTCAAAATACAGACTGAAATCCCATTGAAAATCTGTGGTAAGACTTCAAAATTGCTGTTGATAGATGCTCTCCATCCAATCTCACTGAGCTAGAGCTAATGTGCAAAGAAAAATTGGCAAATAATTCAGCATCTAGCTGTGAAAAGTTGGTAGAGACATACCCCAAAAGCCTTTCAGCAGTAGGGAGGCTGAATACAAATGCACCTCACAATGTCCATATTTATATTTGTAAAAATAATTAGAAAACCATGTATCATTTCATTTACACTTCACAAATAATTGCTACTTTGTGTTGGTATATCACATAAAATCCCAATTAAATACATTTAGGTGTGTGGGTGTAACAAACGTGGAAAAGTTCATGAGGTATGAATACTTTTTTTAAGGCACTGTAGATGGTCCTCATGTATGTAAACTGATGCAAACAGTTATATTATGAGCTCACCTAGTGAGATGAATTCTCTAAGCCATGCAGCATGGATCAGAGGTGATGATGCAATGAAAATGTACTTGTCAGACATAAATGGATCTGGGAGAAGCAGGGAGGATTAGGACAGCAGGGTATGCAAGATTGCTGATAGCAGGTCTAATAACAGGTAGCTGGGGAAAGCTCAGCAGGTTAATCTGCAGCAGAAGTTTCAGCAACAGCAGCTGTTTCAGCAGCAGCAGGAGTATCAGCAGTAGATGACTCTCCTGACAGAAATTGTCAGGACCAGAGAGCAGAGAGGGCTCATCCCACAAGTCAAAGTGGCTGTACTCCTTTGAGTTGAACAGTGGGGATGCCTTGCAAAAATTGACTCTGGAGGCCAACTTTGAGGCTTCCCTGACAGTTTTTGAGAGGGTGGCAAAGGGAGAAACTACCCCCAGGGCAATGGTCAGGGGTCCTTGCTCTGTATCTTACTGGAGAACCGTAGAAAGCCTACTACAACCTTGCCCTGCAGGATGCCAAGGAGTATGGCAAGCTGAAGGTGGAGGTTGTGGCTTGTTTGGATGTAACCCTAGCAATCAGGGTGCAATGGGTGCACCTCTGGTTCTACCACAAGGCAAGCCTCCCAGGTCCCAGATGTTCGCTCTGTTATACCTGGTGCAAAAATAGCTGAAGCCTGAAGCCTGCTCTGGAGCACAAATGATGGAAAGAGTAGCAGTGGACCGATTGCAATGCTAGGTTCCACAGATTGCAGATGACCTTGTGAGACTCTTGGAAAGATACTAGGCTGTGGAGAACTCCCTGAGCAATCAAGGAAGCCTACAGTCACCATTCTGGGATACCCAAAAGAAGGAGCCCCGAGTCCATGTTCGAGGGACGCCCAAAGACCCAGGAGGGCTCAGAGCTATTTTCAAGGGGTATATCCTAAATCATTGTCTATTGGAGGTGTCATACCCCTGGGTCATATAGCAGCTCATTGTCCTATGGCCCCAGATCTGATGGACTGCTCCATAGTTTGACGCTTCTCATTTTTTGCACATTCAGGCTAAGTTCACACGTTGCGGAATTGCCGCGGAAATTTCCGCGGCAATCCCGCACTTCTCCCGCGGGAAATACACACTTTTTTGTAAGCGTATTCCCGCCAGAATAATAGCGTTTTGCAAGCGTAATTAGCTTGCAGAATGCTAGCGTTTTCCTAGCAATCTGTAGCATCGCTTGGAAAACTGATTGACAGGTTGGTCACACGAGTCAAACATAGTGTTTGACAAGTGTGACCAACTTTTTACTATTGATGCCGCCTATGCCGCATCAATAGTAAAGAGATCTAATGTTAAAATAATAATTAAAATAATAAATAATGATATTCTCACCTTCCGGCGGCCCCCGCAGCTTTCCCGCCTCTCAGCGACGCTCCCGGCAACTCCGGTCCCAAGGATGCATTGCGACAAATCACACCGATGACGTAGCATCTCGCGAGACCGCTACGCCATCTGGGTGATTCTCGCAAAGGACTCTTGGGACCGGGAGTTGCCGGGAGCGTCACTGAAGGCGGGAAAGCTGCGGGGGCCGCCAGAAGGTGAGAATATCATTATTTATTATTTTAATTATTGTTTTACCAGGGATATGGTACCCAGGGCCTGGAGGAAAGTCTCCTCTCCTCCAGACCCTGGGTACCACCGCACATGAACCGCTTACATTCCGCAAAATTAATGAACATGTTGCTATTTTTTCCGCGAAGCGTTTTTTTCGCGGAAAAAAACGCAACATGTGGCCAAAACATGCGGAATCAATTAACATGTATAGGATGCTTAATGCTTGCGTTTTTTTCGCGTTTTTACCGCGGAAAAAACGCGAAAAAAACGCAAATATTCCTGAACGTGTGCACTTAGCCTCAGTGTGCAGTGCCATACTTCACCCTGTTGAGGGGCCTTAAAAATGCTAAGTGACAGTGAATGATGTTACTGTTACTGGCGTCAGGTAGTTTGGTTATCCTATTAACTGCCACACTTCTGCATATGCTAGTCTCTAGGAAGGGGTTGGGAGTCAGGTGCATCCATGGAGACATCAATAACTATCCCATGCCCAGGTTGACATACACACAGACTGTGGTTCCATGTCCCACAAATTTGGAATTGTTGAGGACTTATTTCATGCTATTGTTATCGGTCAAGATATTCCTTTTTATGGGACTTATGGGCTAATGCTGTAGCACCCAGTAGTCCGCTATGCCACCATGAATTGGTTAAGGTAGCAAGGTTGCGTGATGCAACCAGTAAAATTCCTTTCACTGTACTGGCTAGACAGAAGGATGAGGAATTATCCCTGATGCCAATATTCCTGACTTGGAGGTGTCCCATGATAACTTTAAGACTTCCCAGCTTGGAAGAAAAAGTGGTGAATGGTGTTCCCCAGGAGCCAATAGCCATTGTTTTCCAAATTTGGGCAAGGCACAAGAGGTACAATCCAGGAGGTATAATAGGTCAGCTCAAGTGAGATAATTTAAGCCTGGAAATTGGGTACTTCTGTTATTTCCCAAACTAGAAATCAAGTTCCTTGCCAAGTGGAAAGGACCCAATTAAATGGTGGGAAAGGTGGGAGGCATCAACTATAACATACACAGATGAACGAATAGAAAGCCCTTCCCGATATATCATATCAATATACTTAAATTCTGGAAGGATAGGAACCCGCTCAAAACTCCTTGCTTATTGGCCCAGTCAGAAGCCAACATTGAGGTTGTCAAAGGTGCAGAAACTTTGTCACTTTCCCAAAAACAGCATTGTTGGAAATTGTTACACCAAAATATGGACATATTCTCGGAGTTACCAGGTTTCACTCATGTCATCGAGCTTGAGATACTCACTGAGTCTCATGCTCGGGTCAATTATATGTCCTTTAGGATTCTTGAAGCCCGCTGAGAAGTAATTTCAAAGAATGTGATTCAGAGCTGGCCTTTCCACCTCTTAAAAAAACAGGTCAGAGCATTCCTAGGAAGTGTACAGGAGGTTTGTCCCTAATTTTTCCATAATAGCAGCACCTCTAACCAATCTCCAGAAGGGCACAAAATCAGTTATGGTTAAGTGGTCTCCAGAGGCTCAAAGTGCTTTTCAAGACCTTAAACTGTAGGCAACCAGTGGTGGTAGCGCCGGGTTTATCCAAAGTGTTCATAGTCCAGACAGAGGCGTCAGATGGTGGGAAAGAAGACCAATGGGGAGGAACATCCGATTATCTGCTCGGGGAGAAAGCTTTCCCCATGCAAGAAAAATTATGCAATTATAGAGCATAGACCCAGTAAGCAACACAAAAATGTGGATGCTCTGTCAAGGGTACACTGTTTACTGGCAGAAGATGCCCAGCACCGGCTTTGAGTAGAGAGAGGTATGCAAGTAAGCAGGAGGTAAGGTCCTTCATGGCAGGTATATGTTACTGAGATGGTTTTTTATTTGACTGAATTTTGGGTCAGGAATTTAGGAGCGACCAAAAGAGCCTGGGTGGGGAATGTCACTCCCATACTCCAGTCTGGGTCTTACAGGCCTAATAGCAGGCAGCTGGGAATAGATCAGCAGAATGTGTTGTGTTGGAGCTGAGAAAGACTGTTCATTGTGGATAGTCTATGCTAGAGACTGAGAGGTGCCAATAATATGAAATTGGTGAAACCATTTGATTTACTTTGCCTTACCCAGAGAAATGACTGTTGTGCTATTCATTTGTGCAGAAGATAGGCTGTTTTTTATTTTTGGAGCTGTAAAGTTTATGAAGGACAATAAACTTTATTCTGTTTTGATATAAAAACCTTGTGCCTGTGCATATGGAAAACATGTATTTGGAAGTCGCCTTGCTACACTCATCAGGAGAGCTTTAAACTAGAACAATGTGGGAAGGGAAGCAAAACGCCAGCAAAAGCCATACACTTGACAAATACTATTGAGATTTCTGCTATTAGAAGTGAAGGGGAAGAACAAAGACAAAAACATTTACATAATAAAAATATTGAAGGAAGAGAAACCAATCACAAACTAAAGTGTTTCTATACGAATGCACAAAGCATGGGCAACAAACAAGGAGAACTGGAGCTACTAACGCAGGAGAAGAAATATGATGTCATTGGAATCACTGAGACTTGGTGGGACGATACACATGATTGGAATACAAGGCTAGAAGGATACAACTTATTTGCAAGAAACAGACTTGATAAACGAGGAGGAGGTGTTGCATTGTATGTTAGAAAAGCGTATATCTGCACAGAGATTGACGCTTCAGAGACTGGGAGTTCTGTGGAAACTGTTTGGGTAAGAATACAAGGACAGAACAATGGAAAGGACACCATTGTAGGCATTTACTACAGGCCGCCTGTGCAAGCTGAAGATATGGATGAACTCTTTATGCATCAAATGGCCAAGTTCTCCAAAAAATATGACATAGTGGTCATGGGAGATTTCAACTATCCAGACATTTGTTGGGAATCTCTCTCAGGCAAAACTAACAGGTCCAGGAAATTCTTATCCTCTCTTGCTGACAACTTTATCTTCCAAAAGGTAATGGAGAAAACAAGGGGATCTGCTACCTTGGATCTAATCCTCATAAACAGGGAGGAAATGGTGGAGGAGGTAAGAGTGGCTGGGACTCTAGGAGGTAGTGACCATGCTATTTTAGAATTTTGGATAACAAGAGGAGGAAGACCTGTGAAGACTCAGACGTCAAGGTTAGATTTCAGAAAGGCAGATTTTAAGGAACTCAGAAAGAGAATTGGAGGGATCCAATGGCTGGATATCCTTAAGGACAAAAATGTCCAGGAAGGATGGAAAATCTTGAAAAATGAGATTCTCAAAGCACAATCGTTAACAATTCCGAAAAGAGGGAAGAATGGGAAGCATTTAAGGAAACCAGGATGGATGAACATAGAACTTAAACACATGCTAAAAAGGAAGAAAGAAATGTTTATCAAATGGAAAGAGGGAGGCATATCTAAAGAAGAATATAATGCCGTCTGCAGAACCTGCAGGGCACAAATCAGATTATCTAAAGCTGACAATGAATTAAGGCTTGCAAGTGACGTCAAAAGCAACAAAAAAGGATTTTGGGGATACGTCAAAAGTAAAAGAAAAGTCAAAATGCTATAGGATTTTTACAGGATGAAAATGATGAAATGGTAAGTCAGGATGTTGAGAAGGCTGAACTTTTAAATTCCTATTTTGCATCTGTTTTCTCTCAGAAAGGAAATGTAACATCAACTGATCTTCACTGTCCTATTAAAGGAATAGAAGAATCCAGGATATCTATAAACAGAAAGACAGTGAGGAAACACTTAGCTAACATAAATGAATTCAAGTCTCCAGGTCCAGATGAATTACACCCCAGGGTACTGAAGGAGATAGCAGAAGAAATTCTTGAACCACTGTCCATAATCTTTGAAAATTCTTGGAGAACAGGAGAAGTCCCAGAAGACTGGAGAAGAGCAAATGTTGTTCCTATCTTCAAAAAGGGGAAGAAGGTGGACCCAGGGAACTACAGGCCGGTGAGTCTGACTTCTATACCAGGAAAGATCTTTGAACAAATTATTAAAGAACATGTATGCAAGTACCTGGATAAGAATGAAGTGATTAAACAGAGTCAGCATGGGTTTGTAACTAATAAGTCATGTCAGACTAACTTAATTTCCTTCTATGACAGAATCACTGACTGGGTGGATCAGGGAAATGCTGTAGTTATAGTATATCTTGACTTCAGCAAAGCATTTGACAAAGTATCTCACACAATCCTTATTGAAAAAATGACTAAGTATGGAATGGACAAGGCAACTGTTAGGTGGATTCATAACTGGCTTAGTGATCGGACCCAAAGAGTGGTTGTAAATGGCTGCACATCCAGTTGGAAGAATGTCTCAAGTGGGGTACCACAAGGCTCTGTTTTGGGCCCTGTATTGTTCAACATCTTTATCAATGATTTAGATGAAGGAATTGAGGGTAAACTGATCAAATTTGCTGATGACACAAAGCTAGGAGGGGTAGCTAATACTAGAGAAGAGAGAGAGAGGATTCAAAAAGATATACATAAACTGGAGCAGTGGGCAGCAACTAACAGAATGGATTTTAACAGGGAAAAATGCAAAGTACTACATCTGGGCAATAAAAATGAAAAAAGCATATACAAAATGGGAGGAATAGGGCTAAGTAACAGCACATGTGAAAAAGACTTGGGTATACTAATTGATCACAGACTTAACATGAGTCAACAGTGTGATGCAGCAGCAAAAAAGGCAAATGCAATTCTAGGATGTATCAACAGAAGCATACAGTCTAGATCACGTGAGGTCATTATTGCCCTCTACTCCTCTTTGGTCAGACCTCATCTGGAATACTGTGTCCAGTTTTGGGCACCACATTTTAAAAAAGACATCAACAAACTGGAGCAAGTTCAGAGAAGAGCCACCAGAATGGTGACCGGTCTGCAAACCATGTCCTATGAGGAACGGTTGCAGGATTTGGGAATGTTTAGCTTGCAAAAAAGAAGACTGAGAGGAGACTTAATAGCTGTCTACAAATATCTCAAGGGCTGTCACATTGTAGAAGGATCATCTTTATTCTCATTTGCACAAGGAAAGACTAGAAGCAATGGGATGAAACTGAATGGGAGGAGACACAGATTAGATATTAGAAAAAACTTTTTGACAGTTAGGGTGATCAATGAGTGGAACAGGCTGCCACAAGAGGTGGTGAGTTCTCCTTCAATGGAAGTCTTCAAACAGAGGCTGGATAGACATCTGTCTGGGATGATTTAGAGAATCCTGCTTTGAGCAGGGGGTTGGACCAGAAGGCCCAGGAGGTCCCTTCCAACTCTACCATTCTGTATCCAAGCAACTACCAGAGATCCTTATCCACCACAATACTGTATATATAACTTTTATAAACCAGGAGAAGGGCATGTATTGTGATACATACATAGTAATTATGTCCCTATTGAAGCACCTTAGTGTTCGCACCAGCGATACTCCTTTTATGGCTATTTTAGAGTGTAATGCCCCTCAAACACACAGTATGGTACTCCCACAGTGAATCCCCCCAGAGTTTCACCCCACACGTACAGTGGGATGACAACAGTGCTTCCAACAAAGTATGATGTTCCCACAGTGCTACTAACACAGTATAATAACCCACAGCATGATGCCTTTTAAGTACTCCCCCATAGTTTGATATCTCTATAATCTCCACGTGTGCGCATACACACACACACACAGCATCATTGCCCCCACACATTATGATAGTCTGTTAATATGATGTTCTCAACTCAATATAAGAGCCTACATAGCCCCCTACTTAGTATGAGTGCCCCCACAGCCTATTACTCAGTAAAAGAGCCATCACAGTCCCCTATTCAGTATGAGGACCCCACACAGTATGAGGGCTCCCATAACCCGCCACACAGAATGAGGGCCCTCACAGCTCCCCAACACAGAACTAGGGCCCCCACAGAATGAGGGCCCCCCTTCATCCCCACTCAGAATTAGAGTCACCACTGTCCCCCACTCAATATGAGAGTCTAAACTCAGCTGGCCCCCACTGCTCCTCAACATATTATAAGGGCCCCCACAGCCCTTTAAACAGTATGAGGCTACCACAGCCCCCACAGCACACCCCTCAGTATGAGACCCCAACGAGTATTTGAGCCCCCATAGGCCCAATTCAGGACAGGGGCTCGCACAATCTCCAATTCAGTATAATGGTCCCCACCAGCCCCCACTGTGTAATGCCCCGACCAGCACAACATTCAGTATAATGGCCCACTTAACATGAGGGCTCCCACTAGCTCCATAGTCAGTATGAGGCACCCCACTGTTCACTATTCAGCATGAAGGTCCCTACAGCCCCCTATTCAGTATAAAGGCCCACGCAGACCCCTACTCAGTAATAGGGCCCCCACACAGTATGAGACCCTCAAACACCTCCACACAGAATGAGGGTCCCCAAAGTCCCCCACAAACAATAGTGGCCCCGACTGCCCACCACACAGTATGGGAGCTCCCACAGCACACCACTCGTTATGAAGGCACCCACTCAGTATGAGAGCTCTGACAGTTCCCACAGCCCCCACTCTGAATAATGACCCACTCAGTATTAGGGCCTCCACCAGCCCTCCCCCACCATAAAGTATAAGGGCTCCTACAGTTGCTAACATTAAAAAAAACTACACCTCACATTGCTCCTCCAGAACGTTGTTGTCTGTGTAGTGAGTACTGAGGCTCCACACTAAAGGCACAATGCAGTGACATCATCCTGCTAGCTGCGGACAGAGTCTCATTCTCTCAGGTGCAGGTTGAATGGTGGGTCACTGAGAGTTCGGATCCTTGATCCTCCATTCTATTACCACTAAAATTGTGTTGACGAGGGGATGGGGTCCAATGCTGGCTACACTGCACCGGGCACCCCCCTTCCTGACTCATGGGTCCCATAGCAGCCGCTTGGTCTGCCACTATGAATGGTATGCCCCTTATATAGGTGATTTAGCTCTTCTAAAAAATCATGTCAAGAATATTCCTTTTAATGTTGTAGTTGCAGATTAATTGACTTTTATTTCAAATGGAGGTGCCTTGGTGCATCTTTGGTGTGACCAAGAGTTTAGTGCACTGTTTCAGCCTCCAGTTAGTAAAAAGAGCACTGTTCTTTATCTTTATTGGAAGTACTCACTGTGCAAAAGTGAGTGCTGCCTAAATTCTACATTCTATGTTTATGCACATGCTCACAAACACTGGAGGAGCCCTCACTCTTAGTCACCAATCCATCAAGACCGGCAATTTTCTCAATAGTCTTGATGAGGAGGCGTGGTAGAGTCAGATACTCCTGATTCAAGAAGGGGTGGGCCATGACAGAAATCTCACTCCAGTGTGCTGTTCACTAAACTGATACGCCCAGAATTGTGTGAAACACTTCATATTGCCGATATGATTTTTTTATACGGTTCCTTATATATAGATAATTTAAGTAATTTAATTTGTATTTTGGGTGTGACAGACTCCTTTTTAAAAATTTTTAGTATGATGACATCAGTGGTGCTTGCCATACTATCACAGTAATCTGACGCAGCCTAGCACATAGGAAGCCCGCCATAGGAGAAGGAAGAAAGATCCGGCAATGGAGCCATTGTAATAGGCCAAATTAACCCCTGTCCAGATTAAACCCAAGTATAGTTTGGCCCAGGCCAGAGTATACCCCAGGGATTAACTGTCCTAGGCCAAACTATACCTCGGGTGTAAAATAACCTAGGCCAAACTATACTCCTCCAGGCTACAATATTTTATTTTATGAGACCATGTAAATGAGATAGATTTTAGATATCAGCGCTCATAGCAAGTGAGCATTTCTGCTACAAAGAGCGTGGTTGAAGCCTTACTCTGTGTAGCACAAGCGATCGGAATTATGTTTTTTTGGCTGCTGCATCATAGCATTAAAATGCAATAACGGGCTATCGTATCTACACCAAAATGGTATCAACAAAAAGGCAGCTCAGCGCGCACAAAATAAGCCCTCACACAGCCCCAGATCACGAAAAATGGAGAAGCTACAGGTCTCGGAAAATGGCACCATTTTTTTTTTGCCAAAATTTGGAATTTTTTTCACCACTTAAATAAAAAGAACCTAGACATGTTTGGTGTCTATAAACTCGTAATAATTTGGAGAATCATAATGGTATGTCAGTTTTAGCATTTAGTGAACATGGTAAAAAATCAAAACAAAAAAAAATTGTAGAATTGCACTATTTTTGCAGTTTCATCGCACTTTGAATTCTTTTCCCATTTTCCAGTACACTATATGGCAAAACCAATGGTGTCGTTCAAAAGCACAACTCATCCCACAAAAAACAAGCCCAAGGTGGTGAAGGGGTTAAATACTAACTAATTTAACAGCAATGTGTAATCCCTGAAGAAGGAATCGTCCTATTTCAAGATGCTGTAATGCAGCGGCTTTCAAAACAGTGCTGTAATGACGCCGTGACCCAAGATAGTTTAACTCAAAATGTCTTTATTTTGGCAACTTACAAAAATAAACTCAATAGTTATCCTCCAGTTTGCAGCCATATCATCCATAACATTCTGTATAAATCCATTGCCGTGGGCGACTCCACCACCATGTATCTCGTGGCTGCGGCAATGGATTTTCTCTCTCTTCCTCTGACCTGTGTTCAGTCTCACACAGACCAGACTGACACTGAGCTCCTGCTTTGTACTTGAAAAACCAAATACTGACACACCCAAACCATAAGGCTAATGTTCCACGTCCGGAACTTAGCGCTTTGACGGAGCGGAAATTCCGCTCCGTTAAGCCCCGCCCCTTTCAGACGCGCGATCTTTCCGGAGGTGTCAGGACACCTCCGGAACACCTCCGGAAAGGGCATGGCTCCATAGCCCTGTGTAATTTGTTGCGGCGACGCACCGTCGCCGCAATACGCGAGGACATGCTGCGGTCTAAAAAGACCCCGCATGTCCGTTTACGCAGTTTGCCACTGCGTATTTTACGATAGTGGAGACGGATTTTTGAAATCCCCCACTATGCTGTAATTGGACGCTGCGTGTTGGCGCTGCGCCAGCGACAGCGCCAAACACGCAGCGTTTCCTGACGTGGAAACTCACCATAACTGAAATTCAATGGAATGTGGACATGGCCATTCCAAGACCCGAATAGAGGAGAGATCCGTCCCACTACCTTCCTACAGATTTCTCAAAATAAAAGCCATATCAATTTTTCTAAATATGACTTTGTCAATAACTGACCAAGTCCACATTCTTTTTATTTTGCATTGTAATCACAGCTGTGCTGTAATTACAACGCTCTCACATGGTTCAGTATGTTTCTTGCACATCCTGGAGGACATGTAATGACCTCGTGATCCATCACTGCTATCATATGCATACCTTTAATTTCAATAAAATTTTAGCACACTTTTTCTTAACCGGGAACACCAAAATAGCCACACTTACCACTATTTTTGATACACAGTACAGCAGTAGCGCTATCATTCATACATGCATGTAGGAGTTGGCTCCAAACAAAATGTCTGGAGGTTTGCATATATTTTGCTCTCTCTTTTTTTATTTTTTTTTTACTTTTCCTACCTCTCTTAGATATATAGTGATTGTCAAGAAAACAGTTTGCAAGAAAGTTAGTCTAGTCCTTTGCTCCACCTGTTATAATTCTTTGATAACTTTTATTCACCAGCTTAACTGACATCACTCAATGGACTGTATATTTAAATGTAAATATTGGATCAAATAAAAGAAGAGCTGGCATTCAGGAAAGGTATTCACAATGAAGTAAAGCATAGTCTGAAGTTCTGATGATACATACTTAACCTCTAACCACAGGCGAGAGTGTCCTCCATGACTACAAAACTACTGTTTAGAGTAATTGAGGTTTCCAAGCAATCCGTACAGATAAAATAAGATGAAATAAAACGCACACAGATCCTTGTGTGTATTTTTATTATTATTATTTCTGATTAAAGAGGAATTCATTTCATCTCTGCCTCCTGCCAGGGGCTGAGGTGCCGCCATTGAGGTTAACGGTGCGGAAGAATACAAAAAAATTTCATTGAGGAGGATTATAAAACTTACTAGCTGGAACATTAACAGAAGAGTAACTTGTAAAAAATGCAATATTACAATATTCACAAGGACTGTAGAGCGTGGTGGAGCTATAAAATTCAACATTAAAATCTTCTGCAGCCTGGATAACCTAGTTAACAAATATTGTGGGGGGGACTACTTTTCTTCACTGCTGGGGGAGCCATACAGAAAGTAGTTCTGTAACTTCAGGATACTATGTGCTCATGTGGATTCTTTTACCAAATATTTTTTTTACGGTTTATTCCAGCTGTTCTGGATAATTGAATCATGTATTTTTCTTCATTCCTTCATTGCATAAAGATGACACAAAACCAACCACCTGTTACATTTTTTTGCCACAGCTGTTTATACATATAATCACAGGTTAGACCAGGGGTTTAGCTAAAAGTAGATAGATGGTGATGTAAAAGTAGTGTAAATGCCACACAGTGGTTGTGTGGTCCTATAATGGAACTCTTAGCATGTTGACTGCCAAAGAAGATGCTCCTTTGACCAGCACATAGCATGATTTGGAGGGATGGTCCTCCTGCTCCTCTATGATTGATATAAGGACTGGAGTGATAACACTGATAAGCAGTGGGGATAAAAGAAACCCCTAGTGGTGGAGAGAAGTGGGGAAAAAGAAAAGGTTGCAACTGGCAGCCAACTACTATTCAGTAAGGACTGACCGGGGCCCAGAGAAGGATATGTCAGATCTCAGCCAGAGAACAATGTCTTTTCACAATGATCATTAGGATTGGGTTAAAGGGGTTAAATTATGATTTTCTGTGTAGGGATGATAAATTGGGGGTGCAGCATGATAGGTGAATGGGGATGGCTTGATAAGGAATATGACTGAAGTCTAATGATGATAGGTGTAGTGGTTATCACAGTGGGGATGACAGGATCTTACTATTTCTTATAGTTCCAGAGACATGGGCCTTTTTTAGCATTTAGTGCTAATTTTTATTGTCTTTACAAGGGGCCATGGCTGACAGGATTCTCTGGGGGCATGCCTTTTGGCTGCTCTGCAATTGTTACCCTGTATGCAATGCCCCCTTGACAAATACAAATTAACACTGGATAAAAAGACTCATATCCCTGGGACCATATGGCTGATTTTAAGAACAAAATACTCCGGAGTACGGCGGGAATAAAATAATGCCGAAACTGACCACTTTTGAATTGTTGATAGGAGCATGAGAGGGCATTAAAGGGGATGGACACAGTTTTATAAAAGTATCTTCAGGGTAAATGGTCTACCTGTCAAAAAAAATATTTTGCCAAAAATATGCCGAAGATGGCGAATTTGAGTTTAAAAAGTTTTGATCACCTTAAGTATGTATGTACCATGTGAGTGACATGTGTGTGTCATGCATGCAATGTTAGTAGCTGTGTGTCATGTACCTAAATATGTGAGTGACATATGTGCTTCCTACACAAATCTCCCTACACTAAACGTTGCAGGTAGCCCCCAGACACAAAAACTAGCAGAGCCCACAGCTAGGGCATCACAGGGGGGTAGTGTAGCTACAGACACAAATGAGGAACCTCAGTGCCGAGCAGGGCTGCCAGCATGGAACCATGACACTGATCCACCGCAGCCTCAGCAAGGAAGTGGGAAATCCCCATGCAGCAAGACAACTTTTAAGCCCAAATCTCACCCAGTGTATGCACCAAGTACACCATGTCACTTCTTATCTGATGAAGATGAAGATGCAACGTCACACATGCTGCCCAATACTAGGGAAGAAAACACACAAGCACCAATAGAGCAGGGACAGGTAGAGGCACCATCCTATGAGCCCTTCATCCCAAGCCAGGTGATCAGTATGCTGCCAGACCCAGGGATACACCCCATGCCATTTTGCCAAAAAATGCAGCAGATCCAGCGAACATATGCAGCAGCCTGGATTGATCTCTGGACCGTAATTGAAATAAAAGCAGGTGATGCATTCTGGCCAATTATGAGAGAACACTTCAAGCTTCCAACAGAGTTAGATGCGTATGCCTGGGAGACAGGACCAAAGCTAATGAGCAACTCAGAGAATGGGCCAAAAGCAGACTGACAGGACAAACTCTCAGCCTACATGACATGAGTCAAGACAAGACAGAGTCTGTGGAGAAGTTCCATGACAGAGTAATGCAAGTGTTTCAAGATTTGGGCCTCATTGCCCATGATCAGACACACAGACGGATGTTGGCACAGGCTTTTGTGCATGGACTGAGAGAACCAATCAGGAAACCACTGGTAGTAGCCAGGCCTGAGTACACGTCAATAGCAATGGATACCCTGCTCGCAGTAGCAAAAAGGATTGAGTCCCGCCGGGACAGAAGGGATGTCCGGTGTTACAACTGTGGCGAGTTTGGTCATTTCCGGAACCGGTGCAGAACACCGACTTCGCAAAGAAGAAGAAGAAACACAGAAAGCAGTGAAGAACCCCGTCCATAGGACAGGAGCACACCAAGTCCACAGGGAACCCCACCAGTGGGACCAATATCCTGAGAGTGGATGGCGTAGTCAGATCTTTTCTTGTGGAACTCCGCAACCTCACCTATCTATCCGAATCTTCTGCTTCCTGCATGGGAATTGATGGTCAAGTCAGATATTTCCAGATTATGAAGCCCCTGAGCGTGTGGACTCAGCCAGAACACTCCATCATGTCCCAGTTTGTTGTGTCAAAGACCTGCACCCTCAACCTATTGGGAGTGGACTTACTGCAGAAGCTGAAAGCGACCAGAGTGTTCCAGGAAGATGGGACCATGACACTTTCTTCACCCCTGACCCAAGAAGAAACAGGAACAACCACACTGCAGACCTATCACAGGAGGTGCTGGACATAGTACCAGAAAAGCCACTCCATCACCCAGAGTCAAGATGTCTCTGACCAACTGAAGGTCTAAGTGAACTCGCCTAAGAAGACGGCCTGAGAACTTTGACATTGGCCAGGATATTCAACTCAAGAAGGACCGTACTCACTTCATGGAATTGCAACACCTCATCCGGCTCCAACGCCAGAAGTTCATCTTTTGCAAGCACCAGGAGGTGCCCCCTGCAGTCAACAATTCACCCAGGCCCTAGTCCGGCAAAAGGCCACTCAGCTCTTCAAACTTGTGCACAAATACTGACCTGAGACCGAGCTGGAGAAAAAAAAACTACTGATGGCCCATGCTGAGAAAAAAGCAGCCGGTGAAGGAGACGTCCCAACAAGAAGACCCCCTGTGACCAGAGCAGGTGCTAACACAGTGACTGCCTTGGTGGAGAACAAGAAAGCCAGCTGGTCGTCATCTCTCATGATGTGGATCCTAGTAGGCGGCTTGTTTTCTCGCCAGCTCTGTGCCGGGAGATGGGAGTCCCCTGCCGCATAGTGAAGGACAAGGCAAAACTGGGCTGCCTCGCCCATCGGAATCAATCCCAGCTTTCCACAGTGAAGAAAAAGACTGTAAACCCCACTGAGTTCAGAATGGTGCAAGGCCTGGAGGCCGTGAAAGAGGGTACAGTATTTGAAACCCCAACAGTGCTGAACCCGCACACTCTGCTCTCAAAAGTCCCAGTCACCGCAACGGTATTCACGGTGATCAGCCTGGCCAGTACCTTCTTCAGTGTTTCCCTCCACCTGGAGGTCTGCCTTCACGCACCAGTGCAGTGCATATGGACAGTGTTGCCTCAAGGTGCTCAAAACAAGCCCTTCAAGTTTCACCAAGACAATGTCCTCCATCCTCGTCAACTGGATTGCAGAATATGCAAGAGTCACTCTTCTACAACACGTGGATGACCTTCTCTTTTGTGTGGTTGACATCGACACCTGCACAGTCTATTCCTTGTCTCTCCTACTCTACCTGGAAGAACAGCAACGCAAGGTCTGGAAGAAAAAAGTCCAGTGATGTCAGAAGCAAGTTACATCCCTGGGACACTGTATTGCCCACCAGACGAAACATATGTCAAAAGACTGGAAGACCACTGTGGAGAAGATGGCTCCCCCAACAACTCCAAGAATGCTGCAGGCCTTCCCTGGTCTAGTGTCATATTGCAGAACCTGGATCCCTGATGCCTCAGTCCTAATGCAGCCTCTGTGCGCTTACATCAACGCAACCCCGCTCCTTCTATCAGACGCAGCCTTCAACCCATTCAGGAGATTGGAAGAACTCCACAGTCTCAGCGCCAATACCAGGCCTACCTGACTACGAGAAGTCTTTCCGTCTACCTGATGGAAGAAAGAAGGTCATGCTACTGGAGTCCTAATATGGATTCACAGGGGAAAACAGAGACTTTTAGGCTGCCTCTCAGCCCGCTTGGATCCAGTTGCAAGAGGAGCACCCTCCTGCCTGATGGCAGTATCTGCAGCACACACCCTCCTGGACAAGGTTGCTGACATCACTCTTGGACAGCCACTGGAAACTCTCACTCCACATGACATCTTGGCAATCTTCAATCAAGCTCAACCAACAATAATCTCCCCACCGCCAGACATCTTTGTGGCGCCTCTATCGTCTTTGTCTCATAATGTCACCGTCTCCAGACCTACAGTCCTCAGCCCGGCCACTCTACTCCCACTCCCAAGGGGGATACAATATGGACTTTCCAGAACAAAATTTACAGAATTTATCCTCTACTTGGATGGCTCCAGATTTGAGATATGAAGAAGTTTCAACACAGGAAGTGCAGTGACCAGCAATCAAGAAATCCTGTGGTCCAGAAGTCTGTCACCTAGCCTGTCAGCCCAGGAAGAAGAACTGATAGCGCTGACGAAGGCCTGCCAGATGGCAGAAGGCAAGACTGCAAACATCTACACCGACTACAGGTACTCGCATGGCATAGCACATGACTTTGGGCCCATCTGGGCTACAAGGGACCTCATCACAGCAAACGGGACAACCGTGAAGCATCATGGAGCCTTCAGGGACCTGCTGGGTGTACTCCAACTTCCAAAATGGTGGCAATTTGAAAAATCAAAGTGCATGGAAAACTGAGAACAGAAGAGGCGTGAGGCAATAACATGGCGGACATGGCAGCCAAAGAAGCGGCCAAAGGAAGACAACATGGAGAAGTGGGAGAGGTCGTAGAGCCGGACGGCTACTACATGACGACTGAAGACAAGAAACCTGACAAAAAGACTTCCTGGGATCTGCTCAAGAAGTTGCAAGACCAAGCTCCGAAAGGAGAAGAAGAGCTGAATGCGAAAAAAGCAACACGTGAAGAAGGAAGGATATCAATAATGGACTTCAAACTCTGCCTACCACAAAGTATGCACCCTATGGTGGTCCAATGGGCACATGGACACACACCCACATATCAAAGACACAGATGAATGATCTGATTGGTGCTTACTGTTTCGCTTCAGGGATCTCCACCCTAACAGCCAAATTCACCAGCAGCTGTCTGACCTGCGGCAAATGCAAGCCTGGACGTATGGAAGAAAGTCCCCCTCATCTCATCTGGAAAGACCACTCTACCAGCTTCAGAAGATCCAGATAGACCACATCCAGATATCGCCAAGTGAAGGATTCAAATACGCCATTGTGGTCAAAGAAGTATTTTCAAGATGGACAGAAGCCTTCCAAGTCAGCAAAGACTGCTGCAAAGAAGCTACTTTCAGAAAATAGTGTGCAGATACGGGGTCCCAGAAGTGATAGAGAGTGATCAGGGACCCGCATTCACAGCAAATCTGACACAAGAGATCTGGTTAGCAGTAGGGTCAGATTTAGGCCTACACACTCCTTACCACCCCCAGAGCAGCAGGAAGGTAGAAAAACTGAACGGAACACTTAAGAATAGGATGTTAAAAATTGCCCAAGAGACACGCAAACCATGGCATGACACACTCTCTATTGCACTGTTTAGCGTAAGGCACACTCCCAGAGACCCAGAAAAGCTGTCACCATAGAAATTTTGTTTGGGTCTAGTCCCAAGTTAGGTACATTCTTCCCTCAGCAGCAGAATATGCAAAATGATATCTTGTTTGCTTATGTAATTGAATTGGTCAAAAAACTAATGTCCATTCTCGAGTTTTTCTCTTCACTGCCAGATTTGATGGTCCTGTCCAAGAGCCCCAGATGACACCAACCTCTGTGTAACTAGAGGGAAAGCCTGTTTGGATCCACGTATCGCATTGCAAGGAAGCTCCCGTACCAGGAGAGACACCTAAGCCATGAAGGATGTCGTGGATGCTCTGACTGACCAGACAGATGACCTACCTGATGAAGAATACACACGTTTTTTTTCTGAACATGCAGTTAAATAAAGAGACTTGATTGCAAACACATAAACCTCCGACAGGGACAGTCCTCCTGACCGCCCATTTGCGAAAAGTCTGTATTCGGTGGGGAGGCATGTATTAGGCATGTCTCAACTCGCCGGCAGCACAAAAGAGTTGCAGCGCTTTGGGCCAGGAGCAGGTTTTTAGGGCAAGTGGTATCTAAGGGGGGACTGTCATGGAAATATATATGTATTCCATGTATTCAAAGTATATTCATATATATGCATTCACAGTTAGATAGATCTCACTTGCTAAAAATCCTGTGTTCACACATATCTATGCAAAAGCTGATGTCAGCTGTAATCAGTCATTTTAAACGACTGGCCTTCATAAGGAACAAGTGCATAGAGTCTTATTAGATATCTGTTGTTTACTTTATAGTCATGCAAGAAAACTAGGGCAAAAGAATATAAAACAATAAATCTGCAACTTCAGCCTTTTATCATAATTATCATACTTACACTAGAACAGCCAATAATCTAGCAGCTTTTAATTGTATGTTAATTGACTAACCAGCCCCTTTTTGTAAACGTATAAAACCTTGAATGAATAATAAATGAGTAGTCTTGACGAACTGCTATACTGACACTTCCGTTGTGGACAGTCTCATTTCGTTCTGAGCGCTCAAAAAGACATTAAATAGAGAATTGGGAACGGCAAGCAGCAAACATTGAAGGATAAATTTGTCCTAATTAAATTTCCATAACACCTGTGAGTGATGAGTATCATATACAGGTGCTTCTCACAAAATTAGAATATCATCAAAAAGTTAATTTATTTCAGTTCTTCGATACAAAAATGAAACTCATATATTATATAGAGTCATTACAGAGTGATCTATTTCAAGTGTTTATTTCTGTTAATGTTGTTGATTATGGCTTACAGCCAATGAAAACCAAAAGTCATTATTCAGTAAATTAGAAACTTAACAAAATACCTGCAAAGGCTTTCTAAGCGTTTAAAAGGTCCCTTAAGGTACTGCCAACTAAGCATCCCGCTAGCGATCTCGTTAGCGTTGCATACAATGAGATCGCTAGCGGGATTGTTTCTATATCGCTAATGCTGCTGCATTTAGCGATATAGTTAACGACGCTATCGCCGTTAGCGATCTTCTAACGACTTTAGCGGTACAAAGTACCCCTAAATCGCTAAGAAAAGGTGCCACACAGCGATAAGATACTTACCCAGCGGGAGCGCCAGCGATGAAATAGGGTCCGGAACGATTCCAGCGACGAGCGAGATCACAGCAGGAAGCTCGTCGCTGGAAGCTGCCGCACTGAACAACATCGCTAACGGGATCGCTAAATAGTGACGTTTTTTAGCGATCCCGTTAGCGATATTGTTTAGTGTGCATACCCTTTAGTCTGTTTCAATAGGCTCCACAATTATGGGGAAACTGCTGACTTGACAGATGTCCAGAAGGCAGTCATTGACACACTCCACAAGTAGGGAAAGCCACAAAAGGCCATTGATAAAGAAGCTGGCTGTTCACAGAGTGCTGTATCCAAGCATATTAATGGAAAATTGAGTAGATGGAAAAAGTGTGGTAGAAAAAGATGCACAAGCAACTGGGATAACTGCAGCCTTGATAGGCCATTCAAAAATTTGGGGGAGATTCACGAGGAGTGGACTGCTGCTGGAGTCATTGCTTCAAGAGCCACCACACACAGACATATCCATGACATGGGCTACAAGTGTCGCATTCCTTGTGTCAAGCCACTTATGACCAATAGACAACGTCAGAAGCGCCTTACCTGGGCCAAGGAGAAAAAGAACTGGACTGTGTTTTATCAAGACCAAGTCAGCACAGCCATCTACCAGGAAATTTTAGAGCACTTCATGCTTCCCTCTGCCGACAAGCTTTTTGGAGATGGAAATTTCATTCTCCAACAGGACTTGGCACCTATCCACACTGCCAAAAGTACCAATACCTGGTTTAAAAACAACAGTATTACTGAGCTTAATTGGCCAGCAAACTCGTCTGACCTTAACCCCATAGAGAATCTATGGGGTATTGCCAAGAGGAAGATGAGAGACACCAGACCCCACAATGCAGATGAGCTGAAGGCTGCTATCAAAGCAACCTGGGCTTCCATAACACCTCAGTAGTGCCACAGGCTGATCGCCTACATGCCACGCCGCATTGATGCAGTAATTGATGCTAAAGGAGCCCCGACCAAGTATTGAGTGCATTTACTGAACATACATTTCAGTAGGCCAACATTTCAGATTTTAAAATAATTTTTCAAGCTGTTGTTATAAAGTATTCTAATTTACTGAGATAATGACTATTGGGAGTTTATTGGCTGTAAGCCATAATCATCAACATTAACAGAAATAAACACTTGAAATAGATCACTCTGTAATGACTCTATATAATATATGAGTTTCACTTTTTGTATTGAAGAACGGAAATAAATTAATTTTTTGATGATATTCTAATTTAGTGAGAAGCACTTGTACCTCTATTTAATTGTATTCATATGAGTAATCTCTATGTGAGCCACATTAAAGTTAATAGCAGTACATGATAGGGATATACTCATATAAGGCTGTGTTCATAACTTTAGGATTTGTATCAATTTAAGGTATAATACAAGTAAATGGAGTTTTTTAAACAATATCCACATGTCGAGGGAAAAAATCTACATGGAAATGAAAGCAATTTATCAATCTTCAAACATGTAGCATGTTCATTCTCCTGAACATTTTAACCTTTTGCAAAGTTTTGCAACACAAAAGAGTGAAATTTGCATGAAAATCCACACGTAATTCATGTAAATTTTGCTGCGGTTTCTTTGCGGGTTTGTCATGGGCTTAGACCCTCTTTTTGATGGAATGTTGTCCAGTTCCCTAAACATTTCCCACTCATCAGCTGTCAAGTTTTAAAGGGAACATTGGTAGACTCCCCATTTTGCTATTGTAATATGCAGGGCGGTGAGTTGCAGGGGGAGACACCAGTATGTCAACCAGCATTTTTGCACAGGATGAAGTGTGAGGTGGGTTGGAGGCATTTGGCATTTATTTGTTTTTTATTGTATCGTACAATTCAGCAGCGTGCTCATGCTACTGACTTTGCTGCAGAGTAATGTGGTCAGGTCACTGCGGAGCAGCACAAAGGAGGAGAATTTTCTGAAGTCGAGAGAAAGTAAGCACTCATATAACTGAAGACACAGAGAGCTGCTACTATAGACTGAAAGTTAGGCGGGCTTACAGAGTGAGGTGTAGTGTGTGGGACTATATGGAAGGGGAACAGTGTGAAGAGGTGGCATCATAGGGGAGACTGAGAGACGGTAGCATAGGGTGATCAGTATGGTGAAGTGGTAGCCTGGGGAATCAATATGGAGAAGAGGCAGCATTAGGGTCTCAGTATGGACAGGGGCAGCTTGGGGAGCTCAGTAAGGAAAAAGAGCAGCATGTGGTATTAAATGTGCAGAGGAGGCAGTATGGGGGCTTAGTATAGAGAAAGTGCAACCTGAGGGGAACAACATGGATAAGGGGCAGCATGTGATGGCTCTGTATAGAGAAGGGGGAGCATGGTTGGCTTATTGTGGAGAAGAATAGTGATGAGGGCTTAGTTTGGAGAAGGAGCAGTGCTGTAGGCTTAGTATGGAAAAGAGGCAGCTTGGATGGCTCAGTATGGAGAATGGGTAGCATGGGGGGTTCATTATGGAGAATGACAGCATCAGGGCTAAATTTGGAGAAAGGAAAGTATGGGGCTCAGTATGAATAAATGGCAGCATGTGGGGCTCTTTGTGGAGAAGGGGCATTGTGAGGGGTTCAGTATGGAGAAAGGGCAACATATGGGTCTTAGTATGGAGAAGGGGCAGCACTGGTGTCCTCAATGTAGAGAAGGTAAAGTGATGAGGATTCAGTATGGAGAAAGGGCAGCGTGGGAGGCTCAGTACGGAAAAGGTGCAGCATGGGGTAGCTAATTATTTAAAATGGGTAGTATGGGGAGCTTAGTATGGAGAAGGAGTAGCATAGGGGGCACAGTATGAAGAATGTTCAGGTTTGGACTTAGTATAGAGAAGGGGCAACATTAGGGGATAATTCTGGAGAAGGGGAAGTGCGAGAGACTCAGTATGGAGAAGCGGAGAATGGGGCTGAGTATGTAGATGGGGTTGTATGAGGCACTCAGTATTGAGAATAGGCATCACGTGGGGCTCATATGGAGCAAAGGTAGTATGGGGACAACGGCCAGTATGGGAGGCTTAGTATGGAGAAAGGGCTGCACAGTGGGCTCATTGTCGAGAAGAGCTCAGTATAGAAAAGAGGCAGCGTGTGGGCCTAAGTATGGAGAAGGGAAATAATGGGTGTGGAGACACAAGGGTCAGTAAGTGCTCTCATCCGCTGGCCTTGCTGTCTTTAGAAAGACCATATGGACTAGGGTTCATCCCACTGAATGGTTATTCTCCTTCCCTGTGGGAAGAATACCACTCAGACAACACAATTGGATGATACTTCATTGGATCACCAGCAGTCAATAACATAAAGTACAGTCCCAGCAAGGTGGGGGTAGGTGGAAGGAAGTAATCCCTCACTGTTCGAGTGTTCATATAACCTGCATATTTTGTTCTCCAGGGTTTGCAGAAGAACAAACTGCAAGTGTTGATACAATAGGTAGTCAGCAGTCATTCAACAAATTAACAAACATTGATTATTCAATTAACCTATGTCTTTGTCCTCCAAGTTTTATACAATAACAAACTGCAAGGGCTGATACAATAGGTCATCAGCAGGCATTCAACAAATCAACATGCAACAAGTCAACCTACAACAAGAGTCAATGTACAGGCTCATATGAACAATGGTTCACGTCCCTAGTCCTACGGAACAATACCCTTGGCATAATTAAAATAAGCAGGGTATCATCACATTCCTCCCCCTTCTTAATTAGCCAGATGTGATAGGCTTCAAATAATCCTTCTCCACTTGTTTGGGACAGTCCATCGGCATTTCTTTCAGCAAGACATGAATGTAAGAGTTTTCACTTTCATAAGAACTAAACTTTGTATCATCCAGTTTCCTCAAAGCATATTTCATGTCTCCGTTGCGAATAAACTCCACAATCCCCATTCCATCCTTGTGTACATCAGCACAGCAGATATTTCCAGCTTCTCTCTTTCAGATCTTGCCAACTCCCCGATGGGGGAAGCCCTTAGACAAGAACTCTGTATTCAGTTCACCGTGACGGGGGTCCATTCCTCCTGTGGGGTCCTCCATATCCTCCCCCTGAACCCTGGTTTGACCTGGCAAATTCCACATGTAACAGACGAGAACGGAATTTGTATCCATTGTGTCTAAACACAGCATCCTCTGCATCTCGTGGATCACGGAAGCTGATGAAGGCGAACAATGTGGCAGCACCTTCTTCAGCTTGATGGCATGGATCTGCCCGAAATGATGGAACAACTCCTCAAGCTTTTTCTCCCATACATTGACCGGTAATTTGCCCACGTAAATGTGCCCATTCCCCAAACGCTGTCCCCCAGCCCGTGAGATGGCCACTTGGCGGCCTAGTAAATGGTGTTCTGGGAGGAAAATATCTGGATTGACCAGGGTGATGGTAGATCCAGTGTTCTGAGGTTCCTAGGACTGGATATCACTGACCTTGACCGGCTGAATGGGGTGATGGAGTTTGGCTGGCATAGGGTGGTCAATCTGTCAAATAGTGTGGACAGGGTATATTACTTCAAACACTGATGGTTTATCCCGTGGGTAGCATTCCTCAGACCCTGATGGCTCATCTTGGCAGACATTGACTGGCTAGGCAGGAAGACTGGCTCCAGGTATGGAGCCCCAGTCCTGTAGACAATCTTTGGCCATGTGTCAAAGGAGCCCACACGTATAACAGCGCAGTGGGTTGGGGAAATCATGGGTCCTGTTTGCAAACCTTTGTCCTGGTGGGGTTTCTGCAGGGTAACGGGATAATCCAGCTCAAATAGATGTTGGCCACTCAAATCCTTGGTTGATGGTTCTCCTGGGATCGCGTTGTGAATGTTTTGGAGACGACTTCGGAGCTGAAGCTCCCTCTGGTGGTTGCTGAGGCTATTGAACCTATGTTGATCACCAAGAGTCCTACACCTGCAGATAAAGAGTGGTTGTCAGGTGGTACTGACTGGCCTGATATAAGTGAGCTGACCTCCCATGATCCTCGCCGGTGATCAATGGTTCTTCCTGGTCTAGGTTGGACTTCAGCTTGCTTTCCTGGTGTCTCCTGCTTGCTTTCAGATAACTCCCTTTCAGTTTTTTTTACTGTGGTTTGAATTCCTTGCTTTTTGCTGCATTGCTTTTTGTCTTCAGCCGGGTCCCCTTTGGGGGGGATTTGGCTGGTCTCCATTCGTTTTTTGTATTTGTTCATTTGCTCTGTTCTTGTGATATTTTACTGCTGGGTAGCTACGTGTCCACACCAGAGATCTGATATAGGTGGTCGAGACCGTGTGGTCTCAGTGTTTTTGGATTTAGAAGTGTTGGAGTTTTTCCTAGGGTTTTTCTCGATTGCAGACAGTATTCTCTCCTGTGCTGTCCTATCTAGACAGTTTTGGGCCCCAGCGTTTGCTCAATCTATTTTCTGTCTGTGTTCGTATTTTCATCTTGTCTAACCGCCATTATATGTTTGGGGGCTTCCTACTCTTTTGGGGTCTACTCCGGGGCAGTTAGCTTTCCTCTTTCCATCTTCAAGGATAGCTGTCTCTCCGGCTGTGCTGAGGCGTCTAGGACCACCGTAGGTATGCTCCACGGCTGCTTCTAGTTGTGCGGTTAGTTTAGGGGTCTACAACCTATTAGTTTCCAACCTCTCTGGTGTTAGACTGTCTATGCGGTTTTTTGCTCCTGCCTCCTCAGCTACCAAAACATAACAGGATCGGTGGGCATATCGGGTCTCCAGTTGGGTCAATTGGCTGTAAACTCATCAGACAATCGGGCTGGTTGATCTGGAGTATCGGGTTTCTGGTCGGCTTCAAATTCTCGTATTACTGAGACCATTTTCTCCATAAATTGCTCAAGCCTGATCACGTCCCAGAGGGCAGCAATGGAGTGTGCAGCTGACCATTAAGCCAGTAGTTGCAGTGCTGTTGCAGTTGACTGGCAAATTTGACATAGGAGATCCCTTGGCGAGAAAAAATCCGGAACTTGGTGCCATATCTCTCAGGGGGTGACGATAAAAAGGGCCAACAGGGTGCCCTTAATAAAACTATACCAAAACGGACACTGACGCCACTGAGAGTAAATATTTAAACTTTATTAACAAATAGATATCAAGTTAAATTAAAACCATAATAAAAATGGGGGGAAAAAGTGCAGAAAACTACACCTGCAGGAGATATCACCACCTATTCCCTTTACATGGTAGATCATTAGCATGGAAGCATGATTAACATACAAAAAACTCTAAATAGCTGGAGTATCAGAGCGAAAAACACAGGATAACATAGTAACATAGTTATTAAGGTTGAAGGAAGACTTTAAGTCCATCTAGTTCAACCCATATCATATATGTTTATTTGCCTTTGCAGCAGCTGCCTGACACTGGCCACTAAATGTGAGTTTGTCGTCCACCCATACACCCAGGTCTTTTTCAGTGACAGTCTTGCCCAGTGTTCTACAATTAAGCACATAATTATACATCTTGTTTGTTCTACCCAAGATGAAGGATAAATTACCATAAACCAAACATTGTTCTCAATGTTTAAACACACACAAAGCAGACCACCCAGGAAGAAGCTTAAACGCGAAACGCGCGTCGGGGCCCGGACTACACCTACAGGTTATGTCTTTACTTCCCTCTATTTGATTACACTTAAAGTTAAATGTATTTTCACTTCCTTTAATGTATCAGACCTAATTTGCATAACGCCAATCACCCTTTATGCACAGCCACCTTGGATATTGGCTTGCTCCAGCCTCCATTTTGTCTGTTCACAGAGACACAGGCTGCTTACTGGCCCATGGCCTGTGGGCATATTCAATACAATAGGGATTAGTCTCCACTCTGAATAAAAAGGTCTATTAGTATGCTGAGTAGATTCGGCTCAAAACAGGATTTACTGCTCAATGTGAATATCCAGGCCTATTAGTATGCAAGTAGGCCAGGCCAAAACAGTACTTCAAAGCTGGGGCTTCAATTAGATTATACCTGCCAACTAGACACAGAAAACACATCTATTGTATCTCCCAGCCATGACGGCTCTGTTCTAGGATTATGAATTATGAGCACATCTTTGTAGGTACATTCTCATAAAAAATATCCACGTGATCCTGCGGACCTCGGGCATCTGACAGTGCAACTCCTGAGTCTGTGATGGCTCTGGGGTCTGAGATATAGAGATTGGCCCTCCACAGAGACCCAATCAGGCTAGGTTTGATCTCCACGCGACAGGCAAAACATACTGCATCCGCTGGTACCTCTCGTGTCCTGATCCGATCGTCCTGGAGAAAGTTAACCCCTTTGCTAGATATTGGGAATAAATTCTGCAGGGAGCTAAGGGTGGAGATTATCATCCCACCCTCGGACACCGAGGGGAGGGACCTAGCAGGTTTAAGAACTGTGAGCTATGGGCAGACTGGAGTCATTCTCACAGAAGCCAAGACGATGAAGAACTAAGGAACAAGGGACAGATCTGCCAAGGGAGCAGCGGCACACGTTTTGGGGGACTGTCCAGCAACTAAGACTTTCACCTGTGGATCGCAGAGCTCCCTGCCTCCGCATGCCCCTACATCCTGGTAATATTGACCTCTAGCTAATACCTCTAAGCCTTGTACATTATTGTTGTATTTTACTCTGACTGCAAATCCACTGTAATTCCGTTGTATAGCTTACTGTATATTTCTGTAATTATCTTGTGCGCCCTTAAGGCAATTAAACCATAAAATTAATCTTGGGCTGATGCTTTTACTCTGATCACGAATCTTAGAATACCCAGTGGGTAACAGGACACCCTCCCCGGCGGCCATTTGCTTTAGGTGCAGTTCCCTTACTGACCTGAGAGACAAAGGGGGCGCCGGAGAGCTGTGCCTGTGGAGTTACGTCACATTGGTGATGTGGAAAGAGGGGGTTTCCTTCACATTGCTTTCCTTACTTTCCAAAGCTGGACTTTACATGCTTCTTTGCACTTTATTTTGCATTTTACTATTACAGTATTAATGTTCAGACACCTAACTAATGGTAACTTTAAATGATGGAGATATATAATCACCAAAAACCGCATACTCTATACTAATAAAAACTTGTATTACTTTATCCCTTGGGCATTTAAACATTGAGAACAATACTTGGTTTATGGTAATTTATCCTTCATCATGTCATCCAGTGTCTTTTGCTTTGATACTCCAGCTATTTAATATCTTAATCATGCTTCCATACTAATGACCTACTGTGTAAAGGGAACAGGTGGTGATATCTAATGCAGGTGTAGTTTTCTACACTTTTTTCCCCATTTGCATTACAGTTTTAACTTGATATCTATTTGTTAACAAAGTTTCAATATTTATGCTCTGTGGCGTCAGCTTCCGTTTTAGTATAGGTTTAATTGTCTAATTCGAAGTGCCCGTACTTTATGGGCCTATAATAGGTATATTAGGGCGCCCTTAATAGTCCAGGCAGTCCTGAGGCTCAACGGACCAGACAACATCATGTGCCCTGCCAGTCAAACCAGTCCACAGGTATTTTGCATATTAGCTGTGGGTAAATGATGCATCAGCAGCAGGATCTCAGGCTTTGCAGATGTTCATCAACCTCTGTGTTGGATTTATAACACACTGGCACATTTCTGTAGCAGAGATGATTTCCTTGGTGGTGGGCCATCATGGATGTAGAGTCCAGTGTTGGTGGTAGGGGTACTGGAACTCCCAAAGCTGATTCCATAACACAAGCCATCTCCCAGCTCCAGGCTCCGGGTCCCAAAACGATCAACAATTCCTGGATTCAGGCTGTTTGTGACTGGGTATTTCATTCTGACTATCATTGGATCCTTGATTTGGCAAGCAATTCAATTCCTCTTGCTGAACCTCATCATTCTCTGTGGTATGACCATCCCAAAAGACCAATTCCTGGATCATATCCAAATGAGTGTCGATGGCCCAGTAGTCAATCTGTCGAAGCTGGCACAGCTCCTATAGTTGCCGTTTACTGTTAGGGCTGTATATCCACTCTGGTCCTCTTCTCAAGGCTGAGCTGATAGGGTTGGACATGGTGGAGTCCAAAACCTGCTGTCTATGCCCCACCTACGGTCTGCTGGGTCTGTCCATCTGCCTCCCTGGTTATGTAGCCCTCGGATGATGTCTGTGAGCACCAGTCTCTTGCAGCTGCCCCAGTCTGCTGGGTCTGTCTATCTGTCTCCCTGGTTATGGATCCCTTGGACGGTGTCTGTGAGCACCAGTCTCTTGCAGCTGCCCTGGATCAGCTGGACTGAGTAGTATCCCACCACTGCCACCAAGTGTGGAGACATGAGGGTCAGTGGATGCTCTTGTCTGCTGGCCTGGCTGTCTTTAGAAAGACCACATGGACCACTGAATGCCCATTCTCCTTCTCCCTGGGCAAAATACCACTCAGACAACTCAGGATAAGGGTAACATAATGGGGTGATACTTTATTGGATTACCAACAGTCAATAACATATAGTACAGTCCCAGCAAGCACATCAGATGGTGCAAATGACAGAGCCTTACCCTTCCGCTGGCTCGCCGGGAATTAGAACATCTGCGACTTTGGGGCTTTCAGGGTCAACTACCCCATTTTTGTTGGGAACCCACAGAGAGAAGTAGCTGCAAGCTTAGGAAGCTGATAGAGTACATTGAGGTATGTGGCCAGGTGACCTGATTGTCCCAACCTGGGTTGTCCGAACATCTAAGTGGGTTCAGTGATGGGCAGAGGAGCAAATCTGTATTCCTCCGGTCAGAGTCATGCTGCATTGGCTGCTGTCCTGTAGAGTTTCTATGGAGAAGTAGAGAGGTTCCTTTTATTTCCACAGCTGTCATTCAGGGCATTATATATAGGTTTGGAAGAAACGTTCAATAAAGCTTCATATTTTGTTCTCCACTGTTTGTATAATAACAAACTGCAAGGGCTGATACAATAGGTAGTCAGCAGGCTTTCAACAAATTAACATACATCAATTGTTGAATAAACCTGCATTTTTGTCCTCCAAGGTTTGTAGACTAACAAACTCCAAGGGCTGATATAGTAGGTAGTCTGCAGGCATTCAACAAATCAACAAACGTCGATTGTTCAATTAACCTGTTATTTTGTCCTCCAAGGTTAATAGAATAATAAGCTGCAGGGGCTGATACAATAGATCATCAGCAGGCATTCAACAAATCAACATACAAGTCATCCTACAACAAGAGTCAATGTACAGGCTCATATGAATGATGGCTCATGTCCCTGAAACTATGGAATAATACGTCTTGCATAATTAAAAATAAATGCTGTATCGTCACAATGGGAGGTTCAGTATGGAAAATGGGCAGCATGGGGCTAAGTATGATAACGGACCAGTGTGAGTGGCCCAGTAAAGAAAATAGATAGCATCAGAGGCTCAGTTTGGAGAAGGGATACCATGGAGGCTCAGTATGGAGAAATGGCTATATGGGGGGCTTAGTATGGAGAAGAGTTAGCATAGGTGTCTCAGTATGAAGAGTGGACTGCATGGTGCTAAGAATGGAGAAGGGGCAGCATTGAGGCTCAGTATGGAGAAGGGTAACATAAGAGTTCAATATAGAGAAGGAGCAGCAAAGGGGCTTATTATTTTAGTAGGGCAGTGTGTGTGGAGAAGAAAAAGGGGCAACATGGGGTCTTATTATGAATAAGGGGAAGCTTGTGGGCTCAGTATGAAGAGAGAGAAGAATAGGTGGCTAAGTATGGAAAGGGGCAATATGGTGAGCCCAGTATGGAGAAGGGCAGCATGGGGCTAAGTTTGGAAAATGGGCAGTGTGGGTGGCTGAGTATGGAGAAGGGGCTTTGTTTGGAGATGATGCAGCGTGGGGGGCTCAGTATGGTGAAAGGGCAGTGTGGAGGTGCCAATATAATGATGGAAAAGCATTGGAGGCTTGGTATGGAAAAGGAGCAGTATTGGCGGTTCAGTATTGAAATAGGGCAGAGTGGGGGGCTCAGTGGGGATAGAATGTAAGGGCAGCATGGGAGACTTAGTATGGAAAGTTGGCAACATTGTAAAGGGAATTCAGTATGGGGAAAGGTCAGCATGGGGGGTCAGAATAGAGAAGGGGCAGCATGCTGGACTCAGTATCGAGAATGGGCAGTTTTGGGGGATTAGTATGGAAAGAGGAGTGTGGGGGGCTCAGTGGGGAGAGGAATAGAGGATAGCATGGAGACTCAGTATGGAAAGTTGGTAACATTGTGGAATTGGCTCAGTATGGTGAAGGGGCAGCTTGCAGGGCTCAGTATGGAGGAGAGGCAGTGTGAGGAGGAAAAATAGAGAAGAGGCAATATGGAGGGCTCAGTGCAGATGGGGGCTCAGCATGGAGAATGGGCAGATGGTAGGACTCAGTATGGAGAATGGGCAATGGGGGGCTCAGTATGAAGAAGTTGCAGTGTAGGTTGCTCAGTATGAAGAAGAGATAGTATAAGGGGCCCAATATGGACAGGTGGCAGTGTGGGGGTGTAGTATAGAGAAGGGGCAGAATAGTGGAGCCAATATGATGAGAGGGCAGCGTGAGGGTTCAAAATAGAGTGAAGGCAGCATGGGGGGCTCAGTATGGAGAATTGACGGCATGATGGACACAATGTAAGAGGAGGCTTAGTTTGGCTCAGTATGGTGAAGGAGCACCTTGGGCAGCTCAGTAAGAAGAAGGGGCTGCTTGCGGAACTCAGTGTCGAGAAGGAGCAGCATGGGGGAGCTCAGTGGAAAAATGATAGCGTGGGCGCTCAGTATGGAGAGAGGGCAGCATAAGGGGCTCAGTATGGAGAGAAGGCATCATGTAGCGGACAATGTGAAGGGGGTCTCTTCACATACTTTAAAAACCTCCAAGGACTTCTCCCTGCCCGCTACCTTGGATTTAGAGGTCTTTCCTTGAATACACGTATAGGGAGATTTTTCTTGCCTTCTCTTCCTCTGTGACTAGCCTCACATGAAGCTCAGTTGCTAACAGCTTTCAATGTACAGTATGTACTTCTATGAAATGCAGCAGTACTTCAGGAACAAACATTCTCAAGTGTCTTATATATGCTGTACATTGATTGACTGTCCATCAGCTGTATATTATAATCACTAGATTTGGAATAAAAATAATTTCCACAATTGGATGTGTTAAGAAAGTGTTCCTCTGCTGAGATCTTATAAATGTGCAAATGCTATGTCCTCCTGTGTAATTTCTGTGTCTCACCTTGCAGGAGCATGGTCTGAACATACAAAAGATTCTGGCCTGGGGAGGAAGTAAAACAGTATACAGACATTACAGCATAGGACCACAGGAGAATTGTTTGGTGAGGTAAAACATTGCCCAGCCTGTTTTTAAAATAAGTTTTACCTTAAAGAAAGCATCAGTTCTCAGCTTGTGCTGTAATATCAGTTTAGTGTTTTGCTTCCTCCAGCAGGAGCACATACAGTATATAAGATTATCTCAGCACAAAACATTTTTTACATAGATCCAATTGTGGAGCTTATTTTTATTCCAAGATCTAATGACTAGAATTAACTTTGTTTGTGGGACAATCCCTTTAAGCAAGCTTAAAAATTATTTTATCCATTGAACAAAAGTTTTGTTTGTGCATTGAGTGATTGACAGCCTGTTTAGATCGACTGATACTTTGTTCTCTATTATCAGCCAGTGTAAATGCACCTTAAAGAGGTACTAAACTTTTGGGAGATTTTTTGTGTGTTTTAGGCCCTTTACTGCTAAGGCCTCTTTCACACATCCGTTGTGCTCCTGACGGCGCCCTCCGGCATTTTTTTGTCCAACCGCATCCGGCGAAATGTAATGCCGGATACGTTTTTTTTTTGCATTGACTTTCATTAGCGCCGGATGGCGCCTGATGTCAGTGCGTTGTATCCGTTTTTGTCCGGATCCGGAGGAAATGTATATTCCGGCGGCCGGACACAACGCAGCATGTAACGTTTTTTTTTTTTTGCCGGAGCTGCCTGATGTGCCTGAAGCGGCGCATCAGGCGGCCGGAAACAATAGAATTCAATGGAACCGGATCAGACTTTTGTGCAATCCGGCAAAAGTCTGATCCGGATTCTGGAAATCGAGGTCGTCGTCTACTACTACTACTACTACTACGACTACATTTTCCAGTGTCTCCGGGCATCAGAAACCCTCTTTTTGTGGGTTCAAAAGTTCAGGTCGGATCCAGCAAAAAACCGGATCCGTTGCATCAGTTTTTTTGCTTCAGCGCCGGATCCGTCCCTTCAGGTATAGGACGGATCATGCCTGATAAAAAAAGACGGATGTGTGAAAGAGGCCTAAGCAGATCAGTGAGTTGTTAGTCCCTGAAACTCCCCACCAATCACTTAAAAAACCTCTTGAGGTTATGTTCACATGTTGTGTTTTTGCTGCATTTTTTTTCCGCAGGCAAAACCTGCTCTCTTGGCAGTAAAGAAGCTGCTTAGAAAAGCAGATTTTGCTGCATTTTTGCTGCTTCTTTATTGTCTCTTGTGCATGCTGATACAGTTTAGTGCCCCAAAAAAACATGATGCAGCATCCTTAAATTTTTGCACCAAAAACAGAGCAAAACCTGATGCCTGTGCTTTTTGCTGTGTTTTTGCACTTGCTCATTGCTTTCTATGGGTGAGAAAATACTGCAAACACGCTGAAAAAAGTGACATGCAGCAGTTTTCCAATTCAGTCAGGAAAAAAAACAATGTGTGTGCATGAGATTTCTGAAATCTCATATCCTTTGCTGGTACTGCAAAACGCAGCTTACAATGTGCATTAAAGAACACAGCAAAAATGCAACTTTTGAACATAGCCTAAAAATGCATCTCTCAGGACGTAGGATATCATACACACAGAACATAGACTTTCTTTGTGCTCTTGTCTCCTGAGCTGCACACTTCTAAGAGGTCTTTTGAGCAATCAGTTGAGGTCTCAGGACACATACACCACTGATCTTCTTAGAATTAACAGGCATAAAACATATAAGACATATCATAAAAGTTAAGTAACTCTTTAAATGTTTAGTGCTACTGTCTGTGTCTAATCAGTACTGTGGTTCCTGTATGGTCTGCAGTATGATGATGGCTAGTAACAACAACTCCCATCACATTCTTATCTTTGTTAAAGACATACTGGAAGTTATAGGTTCATGTGATACAATTGTATATGCCAGAGGATGACCTGACATTGCAATTGATCACTGTAGCAAGCGTGATGCTCTGTTCATGTATTGATAATGATTCTGATGCTGTATTCATATACTAATGGTGGTTCTGTTGTTGTATTCTTATACTGATGATGGTTCTGGTGCTTGTATTCATGTACTGACAATGGTTCTGGGGATGCATACATGTACTAATGGAGGTTCTGGTGCTATGTTCATGTACTGATTATGGTTCTGATTATGAACTCATGTCATAATAGCTGTTATAGTGCTGTATTCATGTACTAATGGTTGTTCTGGTGCTGCATTCATGTACTGATTATGTGAATCAATATCAGCAGATTTGGCAGATTTTAGTGGTTAAGGCCCACACTTAGACTATCCAAAGGGTATGGGCGCTATTGGAGTATGTGCATACGATATATGTGAACCCAGTGACTTTTATGTCAAAAAATGCCTTAGTACATGCCGGCATCTTTTGTCTTGAAGCATCTTTTTTTGTATCTTTTCAGTCGCTTTTCCAACATTGTACTAAATAACCTAGTGAAGAATGGTCAAGTCACTTCTTTTAACCTCTTTGTGTTTTTGTAAACCTGAAGCAGTTAAAGAAGCTCAAAAGACTAAACATATGCAGGGCAAGTCGGTTTTACATTGCAGTGCATATGTTCACACTTTATTTCACACTTTTTCAGGCAGGTTACGGAGTGTACCCACCTTGGAAAGGTGAACACATAGCAATAAATGCAACTTACCATTAGGGGACGTGACCACTTAAGGTGTCTAAGGTAGCAAAAATGTAAATATGCAACCACTGAGGACTCTCAATCTACTATATAATTGTCTTATCCCGTCTGTCTGTCTGTCTGTCGGTCTGTCCAGGAAATCCCGCGTCGCTCATTGGTCCGGCCGCGGCCAATCAGCGACGCAGGGCTAACTCTGCCCATGTGGTCAGGTGACTCACCAACTGTCTGTCTGTAACGGAAATCCCGCGTCGCTGATTGGTCGCGACCTCTCTGCTCAGCTGCCTCCGGATTGGATGTGTTTGTTGCTGGGGGAGTGGTGCGAGCACGCCCCTTGGATACCCGACCGTGGCCTTAGCAACGTCACAGGGACTGTCACAGAACCTGTGTTAGAGAGCAGTTCTATGGGCAATAACATTTAATGATAATGTATATATTTTACCTGGAAAATCCTGTGTATTCATTGCATTATTCTTACATCTTCATAAATAAACTACATACATATTCTAGAATACCCGATGCAACAGGCGCAGTCCGGCCGTGAATTGGCACAGGATTTGAACCTCGCACGCCACCTCTATCGTCGGGAGATCAGTGGCGCTAGCCGCTGATCTCTCGACATTAGCCGCGGGTCATCTCCTGCCGCATGGAGGTCAGCGGCGACGCAGCCGGGAGATGATCGGCACTAGCCAGTCATCTCCCGGCTGCTCGCAGCAGAAGTACCCTTACCGGTGGCCTCCACGTAAACCCCAGCAACAGCCTCCATGCAGACCCCACCAGCAGCAGCCTTTATATACCCCAGCAGCAGCCTCCACATATACCCCAGCAGCAGCCTCTACGTACACCCCAGCAGCCTCTATATACACCCCAGCAGCCTCTATATACACCCCAGCAGCCTCTATATACACCCAGCAGCATCTATACACACCCCAGCAGCAGCCTCTATATACACCCCAGCAGCCTCTATATACACCCCAGCAGCCTCTATATACACCCCAGCAGCATCTATACACACCCCAGCAGCAGCCTCTATATACACCCCAGCAGCCTCTATATACACCCCAGCAGCCTCTATATATTCCCCAGCAGCCTCTATATACACCCCAGCAGCATCTATACACACCCCAGCAGCAGCCTCCATATACACCCCAGCAGCAGCCTCTATATACACCACAGCAGCCTCTATATACACCCCAGCAGCAGCCTCCATATACACCCCAGCAGCCTCTATATACAGCCCAGCAGCCTCTATATACACCTCAGCAGCAGCCTCTATATACACCCCAGCAGCCTCTATATACACCCCAGCAGCCTCTATATATTCCCCAGCAGCCTCTATATACACCCCAGCAGCATCTATACACACCCCAGCAGCAGCCTCCATATACACCCCAGCAGCAGCCTCTATATACACCACAGCAGCCTCTATATACACCCCAGCAGCAGCCTCCATATACACCCCAGCAGCCTCTATATACAGCCCAGCATCCTCTATATACACCCAGCAGCAGCCTCTATATACACCCCAGCAGCAGCAGCCTTTATATACACCCCAGCAGCAGCAGCCCCTATATACACCCAGCAGCCTCTATATACACCCCAGCAGCAGCAGCCTCTATATTACACCCCAGCAGCAGCCTCTATATACACCCAGCAGCAGCCTCTATATACACCACAGCAGCCTCTATATACACCCCAGCAGCAGCCTCCATATACACCCCAGCAGCCTCTATATACAGCCCAGCAGCCTCTATATACACCTCAGCAGCAGCCTCTATATACACCCCAGCAGCAGCAGCAGCCTCTATATACACCCCAGCAGCAGCAGCCTCTATATACACCCCAGCAGCAGCCTCTATATACACCACAGCAGCCTCTATATACACCCCAGCAGCAGCAGCCTCTATATACACCCCAGCAGCCTCTATATACAGCCCAGCAGCCTCTATATACACCCCAGCAGCAGCCGCTATATACACCCAGCAGCAGCCTCTATATACACCCCAGCAACCTCTATAAACACCCCAGCAGCAGCAGCCTCTATATACACCCCAGCAGCCTCTATATACACCCCAGCAGCAGCCTCTATATACACCCCAGCAGCCTCTATATACAGCCCAGCAGCCTCTATATACACCTCAGCAGCAGCCTCTATATACACCCAGCAACCTCTATAAACACCCCAGCAGCAGCCTCTATATATACCCCAGCAGCCTCTATATACACCCCAGCAGCCTCTATATATTCCCCAGCAGCCTCTATATACACCCAGCAGCAGCCTCTATATACACCCCAGCAGCAGCCTCTATATACACCCCAGCAGCAGCAGCCTATATACTCCCCAGCAGCATCTATATATTCCCCAGCAGTCTCTATATACTCCCCAGCAGCCTCTATATACACCCAGCAGCCTCTATATATTCCCCAACAGCCTCTATATACACCCCAGCAGCAGCCTCTATATACACCCCAGCAGCAGCCTCTATATACACCCCAGCAGCAGCCTCTATATACTCCCCAGCAGCAGCCTCTATATACACCCCAGCAGCATCTATATACACCACAGCATCCTCTATATACACCCAGCAGCCTCTATATACTCCTCAGCAGCCTCTATATACACCCAGCAGCATCCTCTATATACACCCCAGCAACAGCAGCCTCTATATACACCCCAGCAGCAGCAGCCTCTATACACACCCCTGCAGCCTCTATATACAGCCCAGCAGCCTCTATATACAGCCCAGCAACCTTTATATACACCCCAGCAGCAGCAGCCTCTATATACACCCCAGCAGCCTCTATATATTCCCCAGCAGCCTCTATATACACCCCAGCAGCAGCCTCTATATACACCCCAGCAGCAGCCTCTATATACACCCCAGCAGCAGCCTCTATATACTCCCCAGCAGCAGCCTCTATATACACCCCAGCAGCATCTATATACACCACAGCATCCTCTATATACACCCCAGCAGCAGCAGCCTCTATATACACCCAGCAGCAGCAGCCTCTATACACACCCCTGCAGCCTCTATATACAGCCCAGCAGCCTCTATATACAGCCCAGCAACCTTTATATACACCCAGCAGCAGCAGCCTCTATATACACCCAGCAGCCTCTATATACACCCCAGCAGCCTCTATATATTCCCCAGCAGCCTCTATAAACACCCCAGCAGCAGCAGCCTCTATATATTCCCCAGCAGCATCAATATACACCACAGCATCCTCTATATAACACCCCAGCAGCAGCCTCTATATACACCCCAGCAGCCTCTATATACACCCAGCAGCAGCCTCTATATACACCCCAGCAGCAGCCTCTATATATTCCCCAGCAGCCTCTATATACACCCCAGCAGCAGCCTCTATATACAACCCAGCAGCAGCAACCTCTATATACTCCCCAGCAGCAGCCTCTATATACACCCAGCAGCATCTATATATACCACAGCATCCTCTATATACACCCCAGTAGCATCCGCCTCTATATATACCGCAGCAGCAGCAGCCTCTATACACACCCCTGCAGCCTCTATATACAGCCCAGCAGCCTCTATATACAGCCCAGCAACCTTTATATACACCCCAGCAGCAGCCTCTATATACACCCCAGCAGCCTCTATATATTCCCTGCAGCCTCTATATACAGCCCAGCAGCCTCTATATACACCTCAGCAGCAGCCTCTATATACACCCCAGCAACCTCTATAAACACCCCAGCAGCAGCCTCTATATATACCCCAGCAGCCTCTATATACACCCCAGCAGCCTCTATATATTCCCCAGCAGCCTCTATATACACCCCAGCAGCAGCCTCTATATACACCCCAGCAGCAGCCTCTATATACACCCCAGCAGCAGCAGCCTCTATATACTCCCCAGCAGCATCTATATATTCCCCAGCAGTCTCTATATACTCCCCAGCAGCCTCTATATACACCCCAGCAGCCTCTATATATTCCCCAACAGCCTCTATATACACCCCAGCAACAGCCTCTATATACACCCCAGCAGCAGCCTCTATATACACCCCAGCAGCAGCCTCTATATACTCCCCAGCAGCAGCCTCTATATACACCCCAGCAGCATCTATATACACCACAGCATCCTCTATATACACCCCAGCAGCCTCTATATACTCCTCAGCAGCCTCTATATACACCCAGCAGCATCCTCTATATACACCCCAGCAACAGCAGCCTCTATATAACACCCAGCAGCAGCAGCCTCTATACACACCCTGCAGCCTCTATATACAGCCCAGCAGCCTCTATATACAGCCCAGCAACCTTTATATACACCCAGCAGCAGCAGCCTCTATATACACCCCAGCAGCCTCTATATACACCCCAGCAGCAGCCTCTATATACACCCCAGCAGCAGCCTCTATATACACCCCAGCAGCAGCCTCTATATACTCCCCAGCAGCAGCCTCTATATACACCCCAGCAGCATCTATATTACACCACAGCATCCTCTATATACACCCCAGCAGCAGCAGCCTCTATATACACCCCAGCAGCAGCAGCCTCTATACACACCCCTGCAGCCTCTATTTACAGCCCAGCAGCCTCTATATACAGCCCAGCAACCTTTATATACACCCCAGCAGCAGCAGCCTCTATATACACCCCAGCAGCCTCTATATACACCCAGCAGCCTCTATATATTCCCCAGCAGCCTCTATAAACACCCCAGCAGCAGCAGCCTCTATATATTCCCCAGCAGCATCAATATACACCACAGCATCCTCTATATACACCCCAGCAGCAGCCTCTATATACACCCCAGCAGCCTCTATATACACCCCAGCAGCAGCCTCTATATACACCCCAGCAGCAGCCTCTATATATTCCCCAGCAGCCTCTATATACACCCCAGCAGCAGCCTCTATATACAACCCAGCAGCAGCAACCTCTATATACTCCCCAGCAGCAGCCTCTATATACACCCCAGCAGCATCTTATATACCACAGCATCCTCTATATACACCCCAGTAGCATCCGCCTCTATATATACCGCAGCAGCAGCAGCCTCTATACACACCCCTGCAGCCTCTATATACAGCCCAGCAGCCTCTATATACAGCCCAGCAACCTTTATATACACCCCAGCAGCAGCAGCCTCTATATACACCCCAGCAGCCTCTATATATTCCCCTGCAGCCTCTATATACAGCCCAGCAGCCTCTATATACAGCCCAGCAACCTTTATATACACCCCAGCAGCAGCAGCCTCTATATACACCCAGCAGCAGCCTCTATATACACCCAGCAGCCTCTATACGTAAACTACATACATATTCTAGAATACCCGATGCGTTAGAATCGGGCCACCATCTAGTTCTGAATATTTAGCTATGGCTATATGCACTCTTGTTGGAAAGGACTTTTCTATTGCTTTTGCCATTTCCCTTTAAGTACCGGTATTTTGGGGTAAGTTGTGTGCAGCACATCTATCCGATATGATCTGCTTACTGGGTATAATCATATGAAAACCAATGGCAATATGTATAGACATATTATGCTATACAGGACATTGACTGCATATGGACGTAAGAAACTGTCATAAATCATATTCAGCTAAAAAATTTCCTGTGCATCAAATAAACAGGCACATGTAATAATAGTAACAGTGTTAAGGAATATAAGCTGGTGAAAATATATACTTTTATATAACTGGTCATTACAGACAAGCTATTTACTGTTTTTTTTCTCATCATTTTACTCTATTCTTGAAGGCTGGGGCAGTGGGAAGTAATGAATGTGGAAGGGACAGCGAGGAAAGGAAGAATGATTTTCAGGCAGTAACAGATATGAGTGAATTCCTCCACTCCCCGGGGACTCTGCAGACACTTTGCAGAGATGTTACTCTGGAGTTCCAGACTATGATAAATATGATAATTTGTATAAAATTTGAATGGGTTCTTGTTTTCAGGGAGAATGGCTCAGATGATGAATGTTCATGATTTTCAGATAGATGGCTGATAAAAAAGTGTATTGAATTGTTGAAAGCGATTTTAATTTTAATTCTCTACCTGCAGATGTCTGATAATAATAATGTCTTCTAATAAAACAAGAAGGTGTCAGTTTAAAAAGCAGTATCTCGCTTCACTTCACTCCTCTCATCCCTAAAGTGTGGCAACATTAACCTCTTCTGATAAAAAATCAAACTACATTATTACAGTCTTATTAATTTAATACAAGAAATCTTCAAATCGATAGTTTAAAAAATAATATTGTCTGAATTTTAACCTTTCTTTTGTCATGTTGCTTCATCTTTGATTCATAAGAATATGAAGAGGTTTTCAAAAGGTATCATTTTTTTTCTAAGTTTTATTCTGGAAATAATCTATTTATATAAAACTATTGTCTATTCACTTGTCTGCAATATTATGTAGTTTTATGAACAAATTTATATTTAATGCATTGCTGCAGTGTTTCTATATAGGAAGGCTATTCAATCTCTTTCTACCGGAGCCTCACATGCCAGGACAAGCTGATGTCTGGATTTCATGATCTATGGCCAGAGTCCATATCAGAATTAAAAATATGGCTTTAGTTACCTTTTTACTTTTCATAAATGATTAAAATATGTTCAAAATCAGTCAATTATGTTATTTAACCAGTAATTGCTGTGCAGCTCATGATCAGCTTTAGGAAAATTTCCTTCTTAGTTGAGCATCACCAAAAACTTGAGGCACATCACTGGTGAGATGTGAAAAAGACTTAGCGGCACACACTATATACACTGGGTACACAAATAGGAATCCACTCCACTGATTGTAGAAAAGTGTGCCAAATTCTTTTCCTACCATCACTGGTGAGAGCCACCTCATAATTTGAGAAGTAATGTATTATAATAAAATGTGGGAGATTGGAGAAGATGGGTAATATGGTGGCTCAGTGGTTTGCGCAGGTACTTTGCAGCACAGGGGCCCTAGGTTCAAATACTAGTAACTTTTCCATAGAGTTTGTGTCTTCTCCATGAATTTGTGTGAATTGTAACATGTAGTATGGTTTCCCCCACAATTCAAAGCATTGTTAGTTTAGTGTGCATCTATTTTAGTGAACCCACCATACCGGTACATGACCAGCTCTACCCTCACCTATGGTACTCCCACCCATCCCTTGTAGGTTGCGAGCCTTCGCGGGCAGGGTCCTCTCTCCTCCTGTACCAGTTGGTGACTTGTATTATTTAAGATTATTGTACTTTGTTTTTATTATGTATACCCTTCCTCACATGTAAAGCTCCATGGAATAAATGGCACTCTAATAATAAATAATAACTCAGATTGTGGCCGGATATAGAGTCACAAACTGATGTGTTTGTTTGATGACAATCTCTCCAGTGCTGCAGAAAGTATTTGGGTTATATAGTCGTTATAAATAAAGAAATCGAAACATTTTTACCAATAGCTAACAAACCCTAATACAGTAAGTAAAATAAATATTAGTAATACGTGTAAAAAACACAGGACACTTAGTTGACATCATTTTGATCACAAGAGCGTAGAAGTCATTCCACCTCGGCAAGGTGTGCCTAATTAATTTGGTCCCTTCCTATCTCTCATAATTTACCTCCCTATAGTCTCAAGACATGATCCTTACAGTGTTTTGCACCTACCTGTGAAAAGCTTAATAGAAAAGGTGCACAGTCCAAAGAGGAATGGCCCCTCACCCAAATGTACCAAATACAAGAAACTAAAGCAAAACTGAACCAATGGGCCAGCATACTTGTGCAATGTAATAGATATTAACAGACAAATCCTAATTTTAAAACAATAAAGAGATGCATAAAAATAATAAATAATAGTAATACATGTTAATAAAATAATAGTTGATATCATCTTGATCAAAAGAGCATACAAGCCATCCCTCCACAACAAGGTGTACCCAATGAGGATGGTCCCTAATAGTGATGAGCGAGTATACTCTTCGCTCGGGTTTCACTGAGCACGCTCGGGTGGTCTCCGAGTATTTGGAAGTGCTCGGAGATTTAGTTTCTGTTGCCGTAGCTACATGATTTGGGGCTATTTGACAGCCTGAATACATGTACCCTAACAAACAGGCATTCCTCACATGTATTCAGGCTGTCCAGCAGCCATAAATCATGCAGCTATGGCAACAGAAACTAAATCTCTGAGCACTTCCAAATACTCAGAGATCACCTAAGCATGCTCGGGAAAACCTGAGCAACGAGTATACTCGCTCATCACTAGTCCCTAACTCTAGTACCTCACCTCGCTGTGCGCCAGCAAGCCATAAAATAGACTGGTGGCAGAGCAGGACCTTGACCTGACCGTGCTTTGCACCTGCCTGTGGAAACCTACACAGACAAGGTACACTTTTGTACCACAATTTGCAATCAGGAATTCGTGTTCAATCACTAAATAACTAAAGTGGAAACTGCAATACAAGTAGTACTGTTTGTGAAAGTAGCCCATACTGAAGAACAAGTATTATATCACATAAATTGTACTATTGAGGGGTAAAAATGGGTATTTCTGATGTTCAGGAGTGCTTTACATTATATAAAGAAAATTCCAACATATTGCGAAATTTCATTGTAATCTACTGATCCTTCCTGTCATGATTTGCAACTAAAGGATTCTTCTTCTAAAGGACTATTCTCCATCAATCCTTGAGCAATAGGATCGTTTTAATTTTTATGTCTACAAAAGTGTGATGCCAATAATAGTATAGACTGCTCCAGGGATTAGACCTATTAATAACCCTGTGGGTACATATCTTCTCTTAAAGTAGATCGAGTAAGGCTGACTTTCCATATATCCGTCGATCAGGGTTTTTTTTTTCGCTTCCGGCTTAGCAATGTAATGCCAGACGGAAGCTGATTTGAGATCAGAACCAATAGCTTTCAGTTGGATCTTTTACATTCATCTGGTACATCAGTTGATGCACATGACCCTTCAAAGAGTTAGATCAGAACCCACTACATGCTACTTTGTGGATCAAGCTCACTAGTGTTACGGTAAAACTGGTCACAAAAAGCTGTATGACAACAGATGCAGTTTTGACATAAAAAAAACTATTTACAGTACAGACCAAAAGTTTGGACACACCTTCTCATTCAAAGATTTTTCTGTTTTTTCATGACTATGAAAATTGTACATTCACACTGAAGGCATCAAAACTATGAATTAACACATGTGGAATTATATACTTAACAAAAAAGTGTGTAACAACTGAAATTATGTCTTATATTCTAGGTTCTTCAAAGTAGCCACCTTTTGCTTTGATTACTGCTTTGCACACTCTTGGCATTTTCTTGATGAGCTTCAAGAGGTAGTCACCGGAAATTGTCTTCCAACAGGCTTGAAGGAGTTCCCAGAGATGCTTAGCACTGGTTGGCCCTTTTGCCTTCACTCTGCGGTCCAGCTCACACCAAACCATCTCAATTGGGTTCAAGTCTGGTGAACTGTGGAGGCCAGGTCATCTGGCTTAGCACCCCATCACTCTCCTTCTTGGTCAAATAGCCCTTACACAGCCTGGAGGTGTGTTTGGGGTCATTGTCCTGTTGAAAAATAAATGATGGTCCAACTAAACGCAAACCGGATGGAATAGCATGCTGCTGCAAGATGCTGTGGTAGCCATGCTGGTTCAGTATGCCTTCAATTTTGAATAAATCCCCAACAGTGTCACCAGCAAAGCACCCCCACACCATCACACCTCCTCCTCCATGCTTCACGGTGGGAACCAGGCATGTAGAGTCCATCCGTTCACCTTTTCTGCGTCGCAAGAAGACGCGGTGGTTGGAACCAAAGATCTCAAATTTGGACTCATCAGACCAAAGCACAGATTTTCACTGGTCTAATGTCCATTCCTTGTGTTCTTTAGCCTAAACAAGTCTCTTCTGCTTGTTGCCTGTCCTTAGCAGTGGTTTCCTAGCAGCTATTTTACCATGAAGGCCTGCTGCACAAAGTCTCCTCTTAACAGTTTTTGTAGAGATGTGTCTGCTGCTAGAACTCTGTGTGGCATTGACCTGGTCTATAATCTGATAAACTTATCCTCAGCAGCAGAGGTGACTCTTGGCCTTCCTTTCCTGGGGGGTCCTCATGTGAGCCAGTTTCTTTGTAGCGCTTGATGGTTTTGCAACTGCACTTGGGGACACTTTCAAAGTTTTCCCAATTTTTCAGACTGACTGACCTTCATTTCTTAAAGTAATGATGGCCACTCGTTTTTCTTTACTTAGCTGCTTTTTTTCTTGCCATAATACACATTCTAACAGTCTATTCAGTAAGATATCAGCTGTGTATCCACCAGACTTCTGCACAACACAACTGATGGTCCCAACCCCATTTATAAGGCAAGAAATCACACTTATTAAACCTGACAGGGCACATCTGTGAAGTGAAAACCATTTCCGGTGACTACCTCTTGAAGCTCATCAAGAGAATGCCAAAAGTGTGCAAAGCAGTCATCAAAGCAAAAGGTGGCTACTTTGAAGAACCTAGAATATGAGACATATTTTCAGTTGCTTCACACTTTTTTGTTAAGTTTATAATTCCACATGTGTTAATTCATAGTTTTGATGCCTTCAGTGTGAATGTACAATTTTCAGAGTCATGAAAATACAGAAAAATCTTTGAATGAGGTGTGTCCAAACTTTTGGTCTGTACTGTATATGAGCATGAAACTGTCTCAAAGACAAGTCCAGCAAAACCTTTATCTCTGTCACTGAGAAATCAGCATTTAAATTCATATGCAAATGAGTCTAAAGGGCTTTGGAAGATCTAAAGCCTCTGTCACTCTAGCTCTATTCCTGGCCCAGCGCTGACTCCTCCTTCTTAACTGACGGCTCCTTTGCCTGAAGTCACCCAGCATAGAGGCTGTCCATCTGATTTCTTAGTAATGAAGGAACGGACTGGCCATGTAAAGGTATTGCAGGACTTGTCTTCGAAAGAGCTAAAGTCACATATAAATAGTTTGGGATGTAAAATCCTCCTGACAGATTCCCTTTAAACTAATCTCTTTGTACCAATCTGCTTCATTTGAACAGAATGTGGTTTAATAAATTCAGATATATTTATTTGCCCAATATCTCTTTATTTATTAACATATTTCATTTATGTTAGGTTTAGGCAAAAACTTGATACATAATTTGTGTAAACTTTGCAAGGAGCAAAGAACACATGCAAAAAGAACTGAATTGTGGGCTAATGATGGAAAGTAAAGAGGCTTTCCTTACTCATCTATGGGCACACGGTGGCTCAGTGGTTAGCATTGCAGCGCTGGGGTCCTGGGTTCAAATCCCACCAAGGACATCTGCAAGGAGTTTGTATGTTCTCCCCGTGATTGCGTGGGTTTCCTCCAGGTTTTCCGATTTCCTCCCACACTCCAAAAACATACTGATAGGGAATCTAGATTGTGAGCCCCATTGGGGACAGCGACGATAATGTGTGCAAACTGTAAAGCGCTGCGGAAATATGTTAGTGCTATGTAAAAGTAAAGATTATTATCTACAGGTACTGCTCTATTTAAAAATGTCAGTATGTTCACTACGTCGACACAGCTTCACAATCCTGTAATTAAAAACAGTGGTTGATCCCGGTATATAGTGCTACTCCGTGGGATCATTCACATGGCAGTAAAGTTTTACACTTTATAGTTCTGTAATATAGCATTATGCATAAATAGCCTTGTATATGCCTATATTGTGGCTCCACGTGCTACCAATTTTATTAGGGGTGGACATAAGAGGTAAGGGGGCCCATTTCAACCTCCAAAGCAGGTGCAATTTTGCAAATTTAGGAGCTCTTGGGCCGCAAAGGGCTCATATCATGTTCTTGAACAGAGGCCCTTTTCTGTTTGTGTCCACCAGTGAATTTTGTGTTTTATTTCATGCCTTATTACTCGGCTATTCCCCAATACCTATGTGATAGAGCATGGATGCAATACCTGACAGAGTACAGACCTGTAGGCTCATAACATGCCACTATGCCCTTGTCCATGGCTTTGTCCTGTGCATGAGCCCTTAGGTGCATTCTCATACTCACAGTTGTCTATAGATGCACAGTCCTAGATGCTCTCATGGAGCAAATTGCTATAATATATACTGCAGACTTTAAGTGCATTATGTCCTTATATTAACTAATTTGATATAGGTTCCGAAACATTAAAGTAATTTTATACACAGCCAGATAAAGAGGCACCGCACTCATTGCCAAGCTATATTCTCCCATTCACCCAAATAATCAGTTATAAAAATATTGATCAAAATAAGTCACTTTTCACTGCACTTTCTACTATGCAATTAGCAATAATGCAGCAATACATAGTTATATAGTGGATTGAGAGTGGCTCATGCTGTTTTATGCCAAATTGTGAAGCAATTGTGCTGCAAAGGATAGCAATTTAGGCCAGACACTTTCCCTGATCACACTGTCAAATGTGTCGAAAAATGTGCCTAAAACACATACTAAATGTGGTGCAAGGCATGTGAGACAGTCTTACAGATTAAATCAACCTTATTATTCTTGTGACTTCTATCTATAGAAAGAAAAATGCTAATTTATGACTATATTGCCTCTTTCTTTTTGTTGCAAGAACGCTGAAAAAATCTAATTTATTTCAATTTAAAAAGATTACATGATTGTACAGATATATCTGTCACAAAAGTTGCACAAAAATTACGAGACTATGCCAATTAGTAAAACATCTATGAAAGTGGTTTTCCACTACCCTATCTTAGTATAAAATGGCCCCATAGTGGTAATTAACATACAAATTCATACCTACCGGTCCTCCATCTCTCCTTACAGCTACTTGTCTCCCCCACCAGTCTCCTGATGTCACGCTGTATAGCAGATATATATATGTGATGTCAGTAATCTATATCAAAAGGGCAACATACTATATAACATGCGCATAGATATATGATAACATAGATTTACCTGACAGAATGTCCAGTGGGTCAAAACGGAATCCGTTATACGCTGTCTCCGGCTAGAGGGTGACCGGGGTCTAAGCTGACCCTAAACTGGGGTCCTAACTAATCCCTCAACCTGGAGGCACTGCCAAAGGTACAGAGGTCCAGGCCACCAGCGTAAACCCTGTCTCCTATCAATCCCTGCCAACTGTATTCTAGTCCTAAGAAGGACCCTGAATACCACCAAAGGGAATGAACAGGTAACGGTTAATGAACAGAAAGACATACAAGAAAGAACAGAAATAAAGTAAATAAAGTCTTACATACAACACTCACACACAGTAGGAACACCTAAGGTCTCAGAGAAAAACTATAAGCTGTAAGAGTAAAAACAACTAAGGAACTCTTAGCTTAAGTATTCTCAGAACCGATCCAGTCTGCTAGACTACATGAATGCTTTCACCGGCGTCTAACACCCAGACTGGCAGGAATATAAAGGAAACTAATTAGAACATAATCAAAAGCAGCCGGGCGAGGCTGCACCTAGTCTTAGCAAAGAGCTAGGTAAAATTAACTCTCTCATTACCAAAAAACAAAGAACCAGCAACTCAACTGTGAGAAGTCAGAACGTGCAATCGCGACGATCTTTGTGGCGATGCACCCATGACACCTGACTGTTTAGCTGCAGCTGTCACCTGACATTTGCCAGCAGATGAGGAATCCTGAAGACAAGTGGGGGGATACTGGCAGCAGTTCGGAGAGGGTCTAGTAGGTGAGTATGTATTTCTCTGTGTTAGGACAAGCCTACGTCAATTTTTACACTAATAAAATGTACTGGGCAATCCTTTTAAAATCTGGTCATTAAAGGGTGTTGCAGAAGGCAAAATGTAGTAATACATGGTCCCAATTAAAATTAAGATAAGTGATGATATTGTCAAGTACTTCAGAGCAAGAGATGGTCCGACATACAAATTAATTTTCATCCTAAGTGCCTATCTATTTAATGCCATAATCTAATCTATTTTGTAATATACTTTAATTAAAAATTCCCCGTTCTTCCCTAACTACACTATCTAACTGCTTTTCTTTTTTTTAAAACAACTGACTCGTTGATGACTCTTTGTTTGAGAATCCCAGCGTATGCCTCCTCCCTGAAATTAAACTTCATCAGTGACCATCATTACAGTGACTTGGGCTGTTTCCTTCTTTGCCTTTGTACAATGTGCACAATGACAGTGCACTTTTTTGCCAGCTCAAATCAGTAGTAATGAGCTGGCAATAGAGCGCACTGTCAGTGCGCAATGTAAGACGAATACCTGGCTTGCAGAGACCAGCGCCGCCCCTGTAAGTCACTTGGTTGGAAGGCTCTGGACTCTGCATGCCAGTTATTCTTACAACGTGCATTGACATCCTCTGCCCCTCATGATGCTTTGTTTGATTATCCCAGCATGCACTGGGATTCTCAACTAAAATATTATCAATAAGGAAGTTGTAAAAAAGGAAATGAAGTTAGATAGTGTAGTTAGGCAAAGCTAGGGAATTTTTAATTAAAGTATATTAGAAAATGGATTTGATAGGTAGGCATTTAGGAGGAAAATTAATTTGTATTTTTGAGCACCCCTTTAAGAAGGGGGCCCTGAGTTGCAGAGTACCATTGAAAGCCTAAATTCCACTGGTATGAAAGTGTTTGTCTGGTTTTGAAAACACCATATTAGGGAATTTGAAGATGATTGATTCTGCAATGAAGAAGTTAAGGTGATATGTCTTCTTTAGTAATGGTTATTGATGTGAAAGTTGAGTATTAAGATTTCCCTTCATGGATTTATTGGATTGTGTCAGAGCTGTTTTATAAAGAGCTTTCAAGTAAAAAGAATAATTGACATGGGTGAGGGAAAGAAACTAGAGTAGATGTGAGGTCTGGCACATAACACTCTACATGAGATAGACATGGCTGGCAATATAGGTTTCTATTTTATAGAGAATACAGCACTAGTCTATCACTTCCTATACATTCTTATGTTGTACTCCTACTGGTGGACTCATCATTTACTATAGGTTGTTTCATGGTGTCCAGACTGGTAGCCCCATCGCTCATTATTGTTTTTTCTGGGGAGCCCAGTCTACTTTCCCATCACTTATTGTTGGTTCTTGTGTTGTGCCAAAACCGCTGCCCCCATCACTCACTATAGGTTTTCAGGTGGTTCCCAGACTAGTTGACTCATCATCTTTTATAATTTCTTGTGTTGTGCCCAGACTGGTAGCCCCATCGCTCATTATTGTTTTTTCTGGGGAGCCCAGTCTACTTCTCCCATCACTTATTGTTGGTTCTTGTGTTGTGCCAAAACCGCTGCCCCCATCACTCACTATAGGTTTTCAGGTGGTTCCCAAACTAGTTGACTCATCATCTTTTATACTTTCTTGTGTTGTGCCCAGACTGGTAGCCCCATCGCTCATTATCAATTTTTATATGGAGCCCAGTCTAATTTTCCCATCACTTATTGTTGGTTCTTGTGTTGTGCCAAAACCGCTACCCCCATTACTCACTATAGGTTTTCAGGCGATTCCCAGACTAGTTGACTCATCATCTTTTATACTTTCTTGTGTTGTGCCCAGACTAGTAGCCATATTACTTTTAGAATGCAAATACAAAAAAAAATAACTAGCTATATTTAATCACTGACTTCAGGGCACATTGAACATCTCTGAAATCTGCATATTTTATGAACTGGTCAAAACGTGCGCTGTTTGGCTAATTTTATTCCTTATGGCATTAAACCAAGTAATGAGATATCCACTTAACCCTTTGTGACACCAAGAATTTCAGAAAAACCCTGATGACTCTCTTCAGCAGTAATTTAAACGATGTGTATAAAATACATTACACGTTTTATCGCAGCTTTTCAACATTGTATTCGTTATTATGTCTACATCTATTGTGGCTTCTTGCTTTCTTTTACCCAGTGGTTTAACTCTTTGAAATCCAGAGTGTAGTAGTTCCATGTAAAGTCGGCTTTAAATTATGTGCTTCTGATTCCTTTTTTGGGTCCAATTTACCAATAGGGACACTAGGGCCAGTGAGCAGCCTTGAGTAAGGGTTGCATCTGCTAGAAAGAAAATTTATATATGTGTATTCTAAAAATTAAAAATGTAAAATAGGTTTATTAGGAACTCATAATATCGGGAGAATGAGAGGAGAACACATGACACCAAAGAAGGCTGGAGAAGATGACGGCAGCATGACACATAACTATAACATTCTGTTTTTTTATTCTCCTTTTTCAGTACATATTTATTCTATTGCTGTAAAGCAGCAACATAGGACAGCAGGCTATGCTCTCTGATATTCCACCCTTACTGGATGGATCAATAATGCAGTTTTCTAGTCCCAGCTATGAAAGGGTGAGGTGGGAATAACTCTTTAAATAGGATTTCAGAACTCACTTACCCTATTTGCAGGGCACTGCATTAGCTTAGATATTCATGATTATGACCACTAGCAACTAACTGTCACTATATGAGTGGTCACAACCATGGATACCTAAGCTACAACAATGTCCTGCACATGGGATAAGCTACATAGAAAATCAGAAGAACTATACCACATTTATAATTGGAGGTAAGTCCTAATATTATTATTACAACTATTACATAGTGGGATAGTATCTCAGAGATGGGAATACCCTTTTAAGATACACCAAATAGTGGGAGGAAAATGTCAGCCAGCCAGGAGGTGGTGTAAAGTTCAAAAAAGCGCACCAAGGATGCACTAAAAATGCTCCAAGTTTACCATACAACATGAACCCTTGCTATAAATTTGGTGCATCTGTACCAATTCTACGCTGGTAAACAATTTCAGTAATTTTGCCCTTATGAATATATTTAATTTACATTTGCACTGAAGTAGTTAAATCAAAAGAGGTCAGCGTTTCTGTTACTAAGACTCTGACACCCGTGTTATTTTTTAAAATTCCACCTCTTTAGACATATCTTTAAATTGCAAATTAACTCAAGCTGTTAGTTAATGATTAGTGAGAAAGTGGTTCAGTAACTGCAGTTTATTTTCAAATTCATAGCTTAAAAGATGTATACTTCTTTGTTGTTATTCTTTTTTCTTTTTCTTTTGTTTTGTTTTTTTTTTTATTTGAAGAATATATAATTCAATCTGTATAAAACTGTACGTTTGTCCATTGATTGGGCGATTGTTTTGTAATGGATAATCGAAAGTCAAAAAAGAATTGAAATAACTTTATGGGGAAAACATATTACAACTTACTCTTACATATACTGCTTGTGCCTATGTGTTTCTTTGATTTAGGAAATTCTAGTGATATTAGTCCCAGAGTATGGTGTAATTAGTGATACTACCCTGAAATAGGAATAAGAAAAATAAAAAAAAATTACAATTACTGTAAGTTTAACAAAAAAAACTGTCACTTTAAATATAACTTGAGAAAATGTTCTTTCCAACTCTCCTTTTTATGTATTCCTGATTTATGTCATGAATGCTCTGACAAATGATCTGTATTGGAGAGTAAAGTAGTATTTTTCTCTGTAGCATTTTTATGATGCTTGCTAATTATCCACATTATACCATGTAGTTTAACTGAGTATTAAGCCAGTCTAAATCAAAACATAAAAAACAGGAATAAATGGCACAACAAATAAATGCCAGTGTTTTCTTCCTCTCCTTGTATTCTCTAGGGAAGTTTGCTTTGTAAAGTTAACCATTAACTTGTGGCAGGCAGTCAATTTTCTTGGGAATTCAGGCAATTTCCCTGTGTACTGTGAGTGAATGTGGAGGCCCACAGAAGAGGGTAGACTGATAGATGGATGGTCTTATAGCTGGAGATAGATTGATCGGTCACATTAAATAGACGAGCGCAGGCCAAGACATATTTAAATAAAATTGGAACATGCATAAAATTTCAGACACTATCATTCTTACTTACTAAAGTGTCTAAGGTCCAAAACTGAATTTACAACTTGCCAAAATGTTTAGAAAGAGGTGTAAAGTGCTAACTCAATAACATCAAATCCAAAATAGCTGGCATAACTGTATGTTATGGGGCAGTGTTTTAATGAGCAACCTCATACCAGATTTATCTTTTCTATACATAAAGGGGTTATACTTAAGGGGTCTTTTTTCCTACTATACTAAGAACTTACCTGCAGGTAATTGCTATCTATCTGTCTGTTCTGCCCTACGAAGATCTCCCCCCCCAGCCCAGGCAGCGATTCCCCTGCTTCTTTTGATCTCATGCCAACAGTCCAGCACCTTCTTCTTTGTCTGCTCTTTTAACGTGCTGATTGACAGCCAGCTCCTCGCTGTTAGGCAGTAGGGTGGCTGCTGTCAGTCAACATGAAATCGGCAGTGAAGAGTCCAACCCATCAGCACAGCAGAAGAGAAGACTCTATTGACATGATGTCACCAGAAGAAAGAGAATCATCAGCAGGAGATGTCCATGACTGCTCTGAACCAGAACAGATTGTCACAGGGCAGAACAGGGCAGTTGTTAGTCCAATAGAGAAAAAAAATCTAAGTCCCGGATAACCCCTTTACCAAGAGATAACTTTTAACTGTCTGTCTACCCATGCATATACACTTTTAACTTGTAGTTGTAAAGAGATGGAAGGGCTTAACGTTACCTAAAACCTCATACTTGAAAATAGCTTCAAGAAAGGGGTATATATCAAGCAGTTTTCTTAAACTTCTTAAACTTTGTCATCTCCATGTTTGGAGCCACTAGCCATATGCTAAAAATGATGTCACTTCCTAGCATCAGTAGTGATGAGCGAGTATACTCGTTGCTCGGGTTTCCCCGAGCATGCTCGAATGGTCTCCGAGTATTTGGAAGTGCTCAGAGATTTAGTTTCTGTTGCCATAGCTGCATGATTTGCGGCTGTTTGACAGCCTGAATACATGTGGGAATTCCCTAACAAACAGGCAATAATCACTAATCTTTAGGTGAAGTTTCAATATATCAGTAGTGTCCAGCTAGAGGATGCAATAGGTGAGGGCAGAGCTTGTCGTGCAATGGTTTGGTGGATCGGTGGTTACTTCAGGTTGTAGGCTTGTTGAAAGAGGTTGGTCTTCAGGTTCTTTTCGAAGGTTTCCACGTTAAGAGAGAGTCTGATATGTTGGAGTAGAGAATTTCAGAGAAGGGGAGATGCACAAGAGAAATCTTGCATGCAATTGTGAGAAGAGAAGATAAGAGAGGAGTAGAGAAGGAGATCTTGTGAGGATCAGAGGTTGGTGCTGGTAAGTACCCAGAGACGAGGTCACAGATGTATGGAGGACACAGCAGGTTGTGGATGGCTTTGTATGTCATGGTTATGGTTTTGAACTTGAGTCTCTGGGTAATGGGGAGCCAGTGAAGGGATTGACAGAGGGGAGAGGCCAGGGAATAGTGGAGGTATAAGTGGGTTAGTCAGGCAGCAGAGTTTAGAATAGATTGGAGGGGTGCGAGAGTGTTAGACGGGAGACCACAGAGCTGGAGGTTACAGTAGTGAAGGTGGGAGATGATGAGGGCGTGCAGTAGAGTTTTTGCAGATTCTAGTTTGAGTAATGTACGAATGCGGGAAATATTTTTGAGTTAAAGTCGGCAGGAAGTGGAAAGGACTTGGTTATGTGGTTTGAAGGAGAGATCAGAGTCAAGGATTACCCCGAAGCAGCAAGCTTGTGGGACTGGGGAGAGCGAGCAGCCATTAACTTTAATGGATAGATCTGTTGGGGGAGTCCAGTGAACTGGGGGAAAGATGATGAATACTATTTTATCCATGTTAAGATTTAGAAATCTAGCAGAGAAGAAGGATGAAATAGTGTACAGACATTGTGGGATTCTGGTTAGTAGGGAGGTGACATCTGGTCCAGAGAGGTAGATCTGTGTGTCATCAGCATATAGGTGATACTGCAAGCCATGAGATTCTATGAGCTGTCCCAGACCGAAGGTGTAAATGGAGAAGAGCAGGGGCCCTAGAACTGAACCTTGCGGGACTCTGACAGATAGGAGGCGAAGTGAGGAGGTGGTGTATGAGTGGAAAACACTGAAAGTCTGCTCTGTTAGGTATGACGCGATCCAAGATAAGGCCAAGTCTGTGATGCCAAGAGATGAGAGGGTCTGTAGTAATAAGGAATGGTCCACTGTGTCAAGGTCCAGAAGGAGGAGGACAGAGTATTGTCGCTTGGCTTTGGCAGTCAGTAGGTCATTGGTGACTTTAGTTAGGGCAGTTTCAGTGGAGTGATGCGGTCGGAAGCCAGATTGTAAGCGGTCAAAGAGGGAGCAGGAAGAGAGGTGGGAGGACAGTTTGAAATGGACATGTTGTTCCAGTAGTTTTGAGGCATAGGGGAGAAGTGATATGGGGCTATAGCTAGATACAGAGGATGGGTCAAGAGAGGGCTTTTTGAGGATGGGTGTGATTGAGGCATGTTTGAAGCATGATGGGAAAACACCAGTTGCTAGTGATAGGTTTGAAGAGATGGGTTAAGGTTAGGATGAAGACTGTGGTGAGCTTTGGGATGAAGTGGAATGGGATCGGATCAAGTGCACAGGTGGTGAGATGTGATCTCAAGAGTAGGGTGGAAAGTTGATCTTCGGTGATGGTGGAGATATTGGTTTTGGAGGAGAAGGGCTGAGTAGTTACGAAGAGGGATTGTGGGGGTTGTAGGCCAAAGCTTTCTCTGATGTCATCAATCTTCTGCTTGAAAAATGAGGCAAAGTCTTCAGCTGACCACATGATTTGCTCTTAGGGCCCACCATCTAAGTCAACAAAATATCTAGTGACTGGTTCCAAAGTCAACTCCAATTAAGGATTCAGTTTTCACCAAATCAGAAGTTTTTAAGACAACAAAACATCATGGCCATACAATGACGAATATGTATAATACATTGTATATAACGCATCTGCAGTATAGAAGTACACAGTGGAGTACCTGTCCATATATTGTTCTCCAGTTTATTCTTAGAAATATGGCAGTGAACAAATGTATGTGTGACCTGCCATCGTTCAGTAGTAATGGCTATAATCTCCAATATATGTATGTAGGTTGGGAGGGGATACAGAGGGAATACAGGTTGGGAGGAAGGGCACTAGTATACCAAATAGGTGATCCTATCAATTCATTGCACATATGCTGACTTGGATGTGTGGATTTTAGGCTATTTACAGTGTTTGTGTATTCTGTTTGTTTGGTCCATTTTTAGAGAAAAAAATCAAATTCATATTCAAAACAGATCTGTTACAAAACATTTCGAAGAGGAAATGCAAAAACCTGCAACTTTAGGAAAGCTTTTTTCAACAAATTCAGGGAAGGGCTTAATACAGTAGAAAGGGACCATGACATGGCAACTGGGGACACTGAATATAATTGGGCAATGTTTATGGATATACTACTAGAATCCTGTAGAAAACTTATAGCCTCTGGTAATAAAATGTCCAGGAATAGAAAGAAACCACTATAGATAAATCAGACAGTATAAAGTTTAATAAGAGAAGAAACAAAGAGCTTTCAAAATCTTGAAGGCTAAAAATAGAGAAATAGCATTCCAGGAGTATAAAGATCTCGATAAGAAATGTAAAAAAAAAAATCAAGTAAGCGATGTTAGCAACTGAAATACAAATTGCCCATGACATTAAAATAAATCCCAAAAACATGTTATAACTATATCAATACCAAAAAGAAAAAAAACAGATGGTATCGGCCCTTTAAAATATGATAATAACATGATAATTATAAAGGACAAAGAAAAGGCTGAGATATTAAACAGGCACTTTTCATCTATGTTCACCAATGAACTGACTGTTTCAGGGATCACTCAACAAGGCAAAAATCAAAGTTCACCACCTGATATAACTAGTTTCACACAAAAAGAAGTACACCTGCGTCTGAGCAAATTAAACATTGACAAATCCCCCAACGCAGATGGCATTCATCTACAGATACTGAGGGAATTGAGCTCAGTAATTGACAGACCAATGCATCTCATATTCTTAGACTCTCTTATAAGAGGTGAGGTGCCACAGGATTGAATGATGGCTGACGTGGTACCGATATATTAGAAAGGTAAGAAGGTGGATCCAAGCAACTACCGTCCGGTAAGTCTGAAATCAGTAGTGTGCAAAGTTTTTGTGGGCATTATAAGATATGACCTGAAGAGATATATTGCAGAGAATAATATAATAAATGGCAAGTAGCACGGATTCATGAAAGATATGTTGTGTTTCTATGAAGAGGTAAGTGCAAATCTGGATGTTGGTAATGCAGCTGTTGTGATTTATCTGGACTTTGCAAAAGGCATTTGATACTGTACCATATAACAGCCATATACTGAAGCTACAGAAGCAGGGACTGAGGGAAACTATATGCAGATGGGTAAGAAATTGGCTAAGTGACAGGAAACAAAGAGTCGGCATAAATGGTGCATTTTCTAAATGGGATATAGATCTGTGCTAGGACCGATTCTTTTAACCTCTTTATTAATTACCTAATGGATGGGATTGAGAGTAAAGTGTCAGTCTTTGGTGCAAGCTTAAAGAAGAGGAAATGGTGGCACTCTGACTCACGTAATTATAAACTTTTATTCTTACAGCACTTTATACAACACTAGATGGTGGCCCGATTCTAATGCATCGGGTATTCTAGAATATGTATGTAGTTTATTTATGAAGATTTAAGAATAATGCAATGAATACACAGGATTTTCCAGGTAAAATATATACATTATCATTAAATGTTATTGCTCATAGAACTGCTCTCTAACACAGGTTCTGTGACAGTCCCAGTGATGTTGCTAAGGCCGCAGTTGAGTATCCAAGGGACGTGCCCGCACCACTCCCCCTGCAACACCCATATCCAATCTGGAGGCAGCTGAGCACAGAGGTCACGACCAATCAGCGACGCGGGATTTCCATTACAAACAGACAGAATTTGACGATTATATAGTAGACTAGATGGTGGCCTGATTCTAACGCATCGGGTATTCTAGAATATGTATGTAGTTTATTTATGCATGGCTCCGCTCCCACCCTCCCATCCTTGTATGCATGGCTCCGCTCCCACCCTCCCATCCTTGTATGCATGGCTCCCCTGTCCCATCCATTATACATGGCTCCGCTCCCCCCTTCCATCCTTCTATGCATGGCTCCCCCCTTGGCTCCGCTCCCACCCTCCCATCCTATATACATGGCTCCGCTCCCACCCTCCCATCCTGTATACATGGCTCCGCTCCACCCTCCCATCCTATATACATGGCTCCGCTCCCACCCTCCCATTCTATATACATGGCTCCGCTCCCACCCTCCCATCTTATATACATGGCTCTGCTTCCACCCTCCCATCCTATATACATGGCTCTGCTCCCACCCTCCCATCCTATATACATGGCTCTGCTTCCACCCTCCCATCCTATATACATGGCTCCACTCCCACCCTCCAATCCTATACACATGGCTCCGCTCCCACCCTCCCATCCTTGTATGCATGGCTCTGCTCCCCCTTCCGATCCTTGAATGCATGGCTCTGCTCCCCCCTCCCATCCTTGTATGCATGGCTCCGCTCCCCCCTCCAATCCTTGTATGCATGGCTCCGCTCCCCCCTCCCATCCTTGTATGCATGACTCTGCTCCCTCCTCCCATCCTTGTAAGCATGGCTCCGCTCCCCACTCCCATCCTTGTATGCATGGCTCCGCTCCCCCCTCCCATCCTTGTATGCATGGCTCTGCTCCCCCCTCCCATCCTTGTATGCATGACTCTGCTCCCTCCTCCCATCCTTGTATGCATGGCTCCGCTCCCCCCTCCCATCCTTGTATGCATGACTCCGCTCCCCCCTCCCATCCTTGTATGCATGGCTCAGCTCCCTCGTCCTCCCCCATCATACTTACCCTCCTCGCTACGTCGCTGCATCTCTATCTCCGGTGCGTCAGCTTCTTCCTCTGTGATGCGGTCACGTGGTACCGCTCATTAAGGTCATGAATATGGACGCCACGCCTATGGGAGTGGTGTCGCGTCCATATTCATGACCTTAATGAGTGGTACTACGTGACCGCTCAGCACAGGATAGAAGCAGACGCGCCGGGACAGGGATGCAGCGATGGAAGGTGAGTATGTACATGGAGATGACCCGCAGCTAGCACCGCTGATCTCCCGACGATAGCGGTGGTGTGCCTGTCGCTGATTGGTCGCATCCAATCACTTCTGGCCGGGAGCGACCAATCAGCGACGCAGGATTTCCGTTACAGACGGAAGTTAAAAGTTAGACAATTATATAGTAGATGGAGCCAGGGACGGTATTCCTTCAGGACGACGGCTGGTTTGCACTGCACTAGCGCTTCAACGGGTCCAGGTACAGGTGGAGCACCTGTATACCACAATACTAGCAAGCTGCTATCAAGTCTCCACTAAATACTACTCAAGGTATGCGGTCAGAATAGTGCCTTTTTTTGCTTTTCTTTGCATGAAAAATGTCAGTCTTTACTGACGACACCAAACTATGTAGTAAATTAAAATCTGCCCTTGACATTAAAATATTACAAAATGATCTGATAAGATATCTGAATGTGCAAACACTGGGCAAGTGAATTTAATGTTGATAATTACGGAGTAATCTATAGCACCATTACATTAAATGGAGTATACTCGGGACTACAGAACAGGAGAAGGACTTGATTCTGGTTACAAATAAGCTGAGCAGCAGTATCAATGTCAAGCAGCAGCCGCAAAAGCAAACAGATTTTAGGATGTATAAATAGAGAAATAAATCCCACGATCCAACGTATTGTTACCTCTTTATAAACCACTGGTGAGGCCACAATCTACAATATGGGATCCAGTTTGGGCTCCACATTTTAAAAGGATATTCAGAATTTAGAGTCAGTTCAAAGGCGGACAACTGGAATATTACAGGGTGGAGGCCTCTCATATGAGAGAGTTGGAAAAGTTGGGCTTGTTTAGCTTAAAAAAAGTTGCCTCAAAGGAATCTCATTTGCATGTATAAATATAGCCTGGTCAATACAAAGGACTGGCGCATGACTTTTCTTTCAAAACTATACTAAGGACTAGGGGGTACTCATAGGGGGAAGAAAGCAATTCCGGCAGCTAATAGGAATGGTTCTTAACAGTTAGAGCAGTATGACAAAGTCCTGGTAAAGAGCAGAGGGAGATATGTGTCACTATGCTTAATGGCATCAGTCGTATAAAACCAGAGGTTTTTTTGCTCCAGCACACTAAGTGCCATGAGGGTTAAGCTAATGAAGCTAATTATATAATGGCTGTTATTATGTGACATCCATAGAGCAGTTGGAGATGTCCCTCATCTCCACCCCAGGGTGTAGTCTTGGGCTTAAATTGTTGGGCTCAAGAGGCAGTCTTGGCTCACAGGGCTGGAGGGAGGATCTCCAGTGGTTAGTGTCCTGAGGAGACTGAACTTGTGTTGTGCCAGAGCAGGCAGCTCCCCACAAGTGTTTGGACTTTATACAGCATTTTTGTTTTCTTTGTTGGTTTCCTGTTTTTGCCTGAAGGGTTGTGTTTTACTTTCCCCTTCTTGTTGGTTTATGCCGCCATATAATAAACCAACCGAAGATTTAAAGAGACAGTGTTCCTGTTTTCTACCTCCGTGTACCGCTGAGTGAGTTGAACTATCACAGCAGTCAGAATGTGGAATGCCGACCACAAGAGGTAGTAACATAGTAACATAGTAACAAAGTTATTAAGGCTGATGGGAGACTTTAAGTCCATCTAGTTCAACCCATATCCTATTCTAACCTGCCCTAACATGTTGATCCAGAGGAAGGCAAAAAAAAACAAGTGGCAAACAGTAAGCTTCACATTGGGGAAAAAAATTCCTTCCCGAGTCCCGACTCCACATACGGCAATCAGACTAGCTCCCTGGATCAAGGCAATATCAAGGAAACTAGTGAATATAGCCTGTAATATTATACTTTTCAAGAAAGGCATCCAGTCCCTTCTTAAATTTTAGTAGGGAATCACTCATTACAACATTAGACGGCAGAAAGTTCCATAGTCTCACTGCTCTTACAGTAAAGAATCTACGTCTGTGATTATAGCTAAACCTTCTTTCCTCCAGACGTAGAGGATGGCTCCTTGTACCTGTCACAGGTCTAAGATCAACCCTAAGGCCTCTTTCACACTTCAGTCGTGCGACGTCAGTCAAAATCCGTCAAAATGTGAAAAAAACGGATCCGCCATTTTTTTTTTGGCGGATCCGTTTTTTTCCCATAGACTTGCATTAGTGACGGATTTTGACGGATGGTCGTCCGTTAGGTCCGTTTTTGGACGGATCCGCCAAAAAATTGGCGTCCGTCATTTCAAAAAAACGTCCAATGCATCCGCCATTTTGTACAATGGCCGCCTATGGGCGGCGGATCCGCCGGCATCCATTTTTGACGGAATCCGCCTGCGGATCCGTCGCCTCTATTGAAAACCATAGTAAAATGCAGAAAACAGTGTCCGGGGTCTCTCTCTCTCTCTCTCTCTCTCTCTCTATCTCTCTCTCTCTATCTCTCTCTCTCTCTCTCTCGTCCGGACTTACATTTCCGGAACGAAATTTTCATCATTTCCGGGTGAAATCCTCTTGGTGGATCCGTCAGAAAACTGACCAGTTTTGCATCCGTTTTTTTACTTTTCTGACGGATCCGCCATTTTCACGGATGGGCGGACGTCACACAACGGAAGTGTGAAAGAGGCCTAAGCCTTCGTTTTTCCAAACTATATAACCCCAAGTGTAATGGCAGACACAACAGTAGCTTTGAAAAAAAGGGTTGGATGCTTTCCTCAGTACAGATAACATTGTGGATTATAGTTGATTCACTTAAAAAATGTATAATTGGTGGAGAAATGTAGAACTTGATGGACCAAGGTCTTTTTTCAACATATGTAACGATGTTAATATATAACTAATGCAAACACAAGCAGAGGGGCCCCATTGATTAATATGTGGTCCAGTTGGGTTCTGTTATATACCAGTTTTTAGAATGGAAAAAAATGTGCGCACGCAGAACTTTTTTTCTATTCTGAAAACTAACGCGAAATGGAACCAAGTTGAAACTAATATTAATAATGGGGCTGCTCTGCTTCCTTTTGCCTCAGTTATGCAGTGTGTCCGTAAAGTCATGGTGCACTTTTGACCATTCACTGGAAAGCAACAAAAGACGATAGAAATGTGAAATCCGCTCCAAATAAAAGAAAAACTCTCCCAGTTTCTGCCACATCATCCTACAGAAACTGGGAGAGTTTTCCTTTTATTTGGTGCAGATTTCACATTTCTGTAAAAAGTGCACCATGACTATACGGACACACTGTATACTAGATCTGTTTTGAGCACAAATTCTGTTATTTCTGTTCTTAAAAAATTGAACAGGCAAATTCCTGAATGTACATTGAACATAACATCTGTGCTATATATACCCGCCATATCAATATTTAGTCATTAGAGAGAAGTACGAATGGAGTTGATAGAACTTTTTTTTGACTGTTATTAATGGAATCACTACAATTTTTTTAGTAGAATTCAATTAATATCTATGTCTTTTGTCGTGAACACTGTATCTATTGATTGCTCTAACCCCTTTTCTAATAAATGCTACCATTTTAATTTTAGTCAGGAAAAATGGCATGGTCTCAGGACACGCAGAGTGCCATGTTGGATCCCATGGTACATGCTACACTGATTACTTACACAGGGATATCAGTGATAGACTGGCATACCATCTAATCAGTGTATCAGTCTGGGAAGCAGGGTTGTGTTTCCTCAACCTTGCAGTGAGCTCTAATAACGCTTTGCTTCTTCTGGAGGTTCATTGCCCATAGCCTTGTATTTAAATGCCCTAACCAAAGAAAAGTGGATTGTTGGGCCCTCATTGCACCCAATTCAAAGGGTACATTCACCCCACTGTTTCACCCCCACCTATTCCCATGCATCAATGTAGTGTACAACAATTAATTACCTTTAAATGGGCCTCCATGAAAAGAAAAAAAAATAACTACAAGAAATTTTAAATAAATCAATATAAATAAATTGCTATATATTTATAATTAACAAATCACAATAATTTTGTCTAGAGAGGTAATTAATGTTGAATTACAATGGCTTCCATCTTGCTACACTGACAGAGACCTGTCCTAGAATGTTAACAGTACAGGCGCCTATAAGCATTAGCAGTAGGAAGGTCTGCTACCATGATCTGGAGATGGCCTATACCATGTACTATCATTTAGAATAACAGGGTGGGCAGCAGTGTGAGCAGTCTCTTCTCACATCAGCACCCCTGCTATCTCCAGTATTAGATCAGATAAGGTGGACAGCAGTGTGAGCAGCCTCTTCTTAGGACAGCACCCCCGGTGTTTCCAGTATTAGATCACATAGACAGGGTGGAAAGCAGTGTGTGCAGCCTCTTCCTACCTCAGCATCCCTGATTTTGCAGTATTAGATAAGATAGACAGGGTGGACAACAGTGGGAGCAGCTTCTTTTTACATCAGCACCCCAGGCATCTTCAGAATTAGATCATCTAGACAAGTTGCACAGCAGTATGAGCAGCTTCTTCTTACACCAGCACCCTGGTATATCCAGTATTAGATCAAATATTCAGGGTGATGGCAGTGTGAGCAGCCTCTTTTACATCAGCTCCCATGGTAGCTCTAGTATTAGATCAGATAGACAGGGTGACAGCAGTGTGAGCAGCTTCTCCTTACAGCAGCTCCCTGGTAGCTTTAGTATTAGATCAGATATTCAGGGTGACGGCAGTGTGAGCAGCCTTTTTTACATCAGCTCCCCTTGTATCTCCAGTATTAGATCAGATATACAGTGTGGACAGCAGTGTGAGCAGCTTCTTCTAACATCAGCACACTGGTAGCTCTAGTATTAGATCAGATATGCAGTGTGGACAGCAGTGTGAGCAGCCTCTTCTTACATCAGCACCCTGGCATCTCCAGTATTAGATCAAATATTCAGGGTGATGGCAGTGTGAGCAGCCTCTTTTACATCAGCTCCCATGGTAGCTCTAGTATTAGATCAGATAGACAGGGTGACAGCAGTGTGAGCAGCTTCTCCTTACAGCAGCTCCCTGGTAGCTTTAGTATTAGATCAGATATTCAGGGTGACGGCAGTGTGAGCAGCCTTTTTTACATCAGCTCCCCTTGTATCTCCAGTATTAGATCAGATATACAGTGTGGACAGCAGTGTGAGCAGCTTCTTCTAACATCAGCACACTGGTAGCTCTAGTATTAGATCAGATATGCAGTGTGGACAGCAGTGGTGAGCAGCCTCTTCTTACATCAGCACCCTGGCATCTCCAGTATTAGATCAATATTCAGGGTGATGCAGTGTGACACTCTTTACATCAGCTCCCATGGTAGCTCTAGTATAGACAGATAACAGGTGACAGCAGTGTGAGCAGCTTCTCCTTACATCAGCTCCTGTAGCTTAGTATTAGATCAGATATCAGGTGACGGCAGTGTGAGCAGCCTTTTTACATCAGCTCCCTTGTATCTCAGTATTAGATCACATATACAGTGTGGACAGCAGTGGAGCAGCTTCTTCTAACATCAGCACACTGGTAGCTCTAGTATTAGATCAGATATTCAGTGTGGACAGCAGTGGGAGCAGCCTCTTCTTACATCAGCACCCTGGTATCTCCAGTATTAGATCAATTATTCAGGGTGATGACAGTGTAAGCAGCTTCTCCTCACATGAGCACCCTGGTAGCTCTAGTATTAGATCAGATATACAGTGTGGTACAGCAGTGGGAGCAGCCTCTTCTTACATCAGCACCCTGGTATCTCCAGTATTAGATCAAATATTCATGGTGATGGCAGTGTGAGCAGCCTCTTTTACATCAGCTCCCTGGAAGCTCTAGTATTAGATCAGATAGACAGGGTGACAGCAGTGTGAGCAGCGTCTCCTTACATCAGCACCCTGGTATCGCCAATGTTACATCATAGGATAAACTAAAAGCACACCTTCTTATACACAAAGGGGCCAGAGCTCCCTACTGCACACCCTTACAGGTACCTGCCCTAACATTCTAGGACAGGTTTCTCTCCATGTAACATGGTGGCGGCCATTAAAATTCTATAGTGATTACCACCCTAGATAAAACAATAGTGATATGCTAATTAAATGTATTTAAAAATATGTTTATAAAAACAATTACCTTTAGTTATTTTTCTATACATTTTTGGAAAACTCTTTAAAGTTAGTTCATTTTTCATGGTCTTCTTTTTAATAATAATATGTATAATAATGAGTTATTTGGTGCAAAATGTGTCAGAAAACGTAGCAGCCAAATGTGAATATATAATTATCAATGTCCAATTGTGCTTGTTACATTTCCATAATAACATGGTCTTTGCAATATGTAATATCTGTAATAATAACAATAATACTACTACTAATAATAATTATTATTATTATTCACATCACAACAGCAATTTTCCACATAATAGTAGTGTAAAGTTTTTGTGAATATATATATATATATATATATATAGTATATATATATATATATATATATATATATATATATATATTATACACACACTGTGGTCTCCAAACTGTTCTCTGTGCTGTAACTCCTCCATATTGCTCGCTTTTTAATTGTATGTACACATCTGCAGTAATTAAAGTACAAAGTCACATGAGCAAACATTATTTAGCAAAGTACTGGACAGTATAAGTGTTAAAATATTTTCACACACCTGACTATTGTGTTCCATGAAAAGAAGAGCAGGCATGTTTGTTTTATGACAGTCTGCAGCCTGGATTGTCCTTTCCTGTAATGTATGACAGGTAGACCTTAGAGCAATTAATGGGCATTGTCACTGCCATAAAAGCCCCACCACACCTCTGTCTGCTAATTAGGACATTTCCTTACCAATTCACCTTAATAATGAGGGATTGCCTTTCCCAGGTGAACAATAGCATCTTCTCCAAAGTCCCGGTCCTATATTTAAGTCCTTCACTCTTTCCTGTGTCTTATGGTCACTCATTACCCCTCCTCCTCCTCTCCTGGTTTGTTTGACCTGTCTCCTGGTCAGAGATGACACTTTATAAACTTCTAACTGGTTTGCACCAGGAGGATCTTCCTCCCTTTCAGCCATTCTCCCATGACCGATTAAACATCAACTGGCTGAATAAAAATTAATATCAACTTCTAATGTCATGTTGTTTATAGCTAATGAACTGATTAGAGGATAAACACATCAGCAAGACATTTTTTGCTCTCTGCCTCTCCCAGGAAGATGGTTAAATTGGATTAGCATTTGTTTCTCAGTGTCCTCTTTAACCCATTCGTATCTAGTTCCATTTACTCCCAAGAAGACATGCACATATTTAGTACAAAATAAAGCAGCAGTTTATTCGTTGATATGGTGCTGTCAGGTAGAAATGTGACAATTTAATACCATGCAAATTGTCATTGATGGGTGATTAAAATGTCATAATACTAAATGCACACAATAAGTTGTTTTGTGCAACAGCTTACAGAAGGTATATTTGTCTATCAATCTATCATATAATCAATGATTCTATGTCAATTGCATTAGCATACATAAAATGTAATGAAAAAAATATATTATTATTATATTATTATTATTATGTTATTATTCTCCTCATATACATATTGTGCAAAATAGGAAAGTTTGCCTGGAAGCTACAGGACTGAAAATAATGTTACAGCAGATATAGACTTTCTAAACCAATTTACCCAACGCATAAATGAAACTTTAATGAAGAATCAATGCGCAAATAGTTCATTTTTCTTTAGAATCCATCTGTGAACCTGACAGAGATTCTCACATCGTTAAATCAATAGGTTGCAGTGGTGCAGGAGATTGGGGTTTAGGGTTGGAGATTTATCTTGGGTTGCTTTAAGCTTAGTGTTAGTTGTTTGGTGATGTTAGAAGAAAAATCTATGTCTAATTGAATAATAAGGTTTCTTTAAGTAACATCAGCCAGGGTGGTCGCTATCCATTTGATGCAGAAAATACATTGAACATTTTCACTGAACATAAAACCTTTTTTTTTTCCATCAAAACGTCTTCATTTTTCACGAATCTTCCATATTTCTGGAATAAACTTAAAAAAAGAGAGAAATAGCATTAATAAAACCATAATAACTTTCACTAGGAACTTTTGAAGGCTTCAAGTCTACTGAGATGGACCTGGGAGAACTTTAGATAGTAGAAGAGTCTTTATATCTCCTGAAATAGTTTTTTTTTTAACCTGGATTCTTTTATCTTGTATCCCTTGTATCAGATCTCCCTCCAGTATTTTTCTTTCCCTTTTGTAGTTCTCTAAACCGTTTAGTTGTGGATGACTGCTCCATCCAGCAGGGAGACCGAGGCACCCAACTGTGAGGAGAGTGCAGTAGGCTGGACATACCTACTGGCTTGGTGCTGTGTGAGACGGGCCATTAACCTGGAGGTGTATGGCTCAGAGCACAGAAGACCCAGGTATGGGATCAGCACAAGGGTACCCGACAAAAGCTCCTTCTTCATGGAATCTTTGAACTTGACTTGGAAGGAGGATCATGTCCAAGGGCGGCAGAAGGAACCTGAAACTGTGACACCAAGGAGGAAAAGGTGGATGTGACATTTACAAACTTTTTAAAGTGTAAGATGCAGAACTTCGGAACTTTTAAGAACAGTAATAATACTTTAAAAAAAAAAAATTATTATATTTATTATTCCTCCTTGAAAAATAATATGTGTGCTAAAATCGAATTATTTTAGGAAGGTAATCATATAAATATTTCATTGCTGCCGGAATAGTTCAGGTTTTTGCTTTTCTTTATAATGTCGCACACTTACCTTAACACATTGGAAAATTGATAAGACTGTTTTATAAATATTACTAATGGAATTAAACGAATTTACGTTATATTTTATTTTTCATGCATTTATGCCAACAATTATAAAGTGATCATATGCAATAAAACTATTGACACTTTGTAGCAGTTGGAGAAGGAATCTGCACATTGCTCGCTGGCTTGTCATGACATGGCAGTGTAAACTCGCTGTATGAAATATAGAATAAATATTATCTCTCTACTCCCAAGTGGCGCTAAGAAAACACTAGGAGAAATCCTAATTGTTGTGTCCACGCTTGGTCCACGTAAACTTTCTTCGCAGCCCCCTCTGCTCCTCCTCCTCTTCTTCCTTTTGGAGTGTGTTGTTAGAATCTGGTGAAATCCCCTTTGCATTTCAGCTTTAAATAGGGAGATCAATAGAAAACAGTTGTAATGATACAATTAATTATGGCAAAATTAAAAGCGAGTAGAAAATCAATCTCTGATGGTGTTGAAGATGAAATTAAATTGATAGTCCATCTGTTCACCCCGCAGACCGTATAAATATGCAACCCAAGGACAGAGCTAATGGGATCAGACTGCCTGGGACTCCTCAGTGCTCCCTCTCTTCCTCTCCTCCTTGTCCCATCTATGGGGACCATCTGCAGCAGCACATTATTCTACTTTACACCCTATAATAATGATGGGTGACACCGTGACTCCGAGCTTTACCCAAACCACACTATAGCATTTTCTATTCTGTAGTGTAACATAGAGCAGGTTTTTCTTGTATACCATTTTGACAAAGTTTCATTACAATATACAATGTAACATCACTGTTATATGCCATAGAGATAATAATATACAACATATTATTCTTCACTACACTACATTAATACCGTCATTTAATATCCTGCACTATGCTACAGTAATAGCTTATATTGTACCATATTATGCTATTACAATATTTATTGTCATGATTATTATTATATTTTACACTACACTGTGCTATACTACTATTAATATATAACTATATATATTTATATATAAATTGATAGTAGTGTTGCATAGTGTACTATTAATTATATATATTATATATATATATATATATATATATATATATACACATATTATCACACTGTGCTACAGCCAAATATTATTCTAAGCTAAGCTATACTGATGTATTATTTTATGATATATAATATTACACTGATATTATATATTACATTGTGCTAATTGTAATTATACTATATTTTATGAACTGTTATTTGTATATTATACTCTACTATATTGCTGTTATTGCACATTAATAGTACGTTATACTACACTTATATTCTATACTGTGCTTTACTGATACATCATCATATTATTCTTCAATTCTATGTTATATATACACTACACCATTGCTATACTAACATTATATTATCCTACCCTTTGCTTTACTGATATTTTATTATAATGCATAAGAATAGACTAATATAACAATATCATATTTAATATTTAATAGTAAGGTATGATATTACACTACACTGATAGGGTGCATTGTGCTGCTCCGATTTATATTCTAACACACTGTTAATAAATGGTGGTAGACTGGGTATTGCTTTTCGATGCATATTGTACACTGCTATTATAGATTTTGATAGTGTATTATTCTGTTTTGTATTTATATCATCTGTCCAGTATTGAATACACTTTTTCTGCTCCTTTATGTATAGTGAATAATGCCATTTGCTCAGAGCTTGGCTATCTGGGTTGGGGGTAGGTATGGGGGGCACAGCTATAATTTGCTGTGACATGGGAGCTGTGTGCAGCTTTCTCTTTCTCTTGGCTCTAGTGACATGCAGTGGAAGAGCTTCACAGATACAGTCCAGCCAAACTTTTCATCGCCATTGTGAAACTTATAAGATACGATTAACCCACTAAGTGCTGACCAGCCCGACACTATCAGACCTGAGTGTCCTGGCAATGGTGCAATTCGCATCATATTCTACTGATTCCTGGAGATGATGTTGTGTTACATGCAGCAGAATTTTCCACACATTTTAAGGGTTCTTCTAATGTTTAACGGTGAATCATTTCTTCATTGATTTGCTTTGATTTACTTTTGCACAGATTGACCCGCAGCCTGCGCCTCTGTCCCCTTATCTGATTAGTAACCTGCCTCTTTCTAAACACCATCTAATATGATGCCCGTTGAAATCCGACATTCAATCTGGCCCTTTCTTCTTTAAGTGGCTTGTTGTCAGGATTTTAAGGATAAAGAATTATCAAATGATCTGACTGACCCCTCTCCTCCCACCCACATACAGGGGAGCCTAGGGGCACAAACCTCAACACCAATCGCCTATATTAATTGATGTATTAGAATAGAAGTTTCTTCTGCCTCCCCTCCTATAACAGATCAGCTGCAGGATCCTGACAGGGGCTTATTCTCCGACAGTCAAATATAAGGAAAACAAGTTACAGTAAAAAAAAAAAAGCAACAAATGCATTTTTTACACTTTAAAACGTTTTTACACAGAAGAGTCACAAGTGCAATAACATATATTAATATTTATTTCGTATTTACAATACATAGTAATGGCATAGTTATTATTATTGTTACTATTGTTGTTGCTGTTGCTGATATTTTTTTTACTATGAGTATAGTTTAGCTATTTTTGTTATGCTATCAGTTCATTTGTTTTTATCAAATTTTGTATTGTTGAAAACAACAGAAACTTTATATAGACAGACAGAGAGATAGAGAGATATAATAGATAGATGATAGATAGAGTAGATAGATAGAATAGATAGAATAGATAGATAGATAGATACATGATAGATAGAGAGAGGAGAAGAGAGAGATAGATAGATAGATAGATAGATAGATAGATAGATAGATAGATAGATAGATATAGATAGATAGATAGATAGATAATAGATAGATAGATAGATAGATAGATAGATAGAGATAGATAGAAGATAGATGAGAGATAGAAGATAGATAGATAGATATATAGATAATAGATAGATAGATAGATAGATAGATAGATAGATAGATAGATAGATAGATAGATAGAAGTAGATAGATATAGATAGATATGGATAGATAGATAGATAAGAGAGAAGAGACAGAAACAACACAGCAGACAACAGCAACAGACAGTAGATAGATAGATAGATAGATAGATAGATAGATAGATAGATAGATAGATCTGTATAATGTTCAATCGGAAAAGGTTACAAGACCAACATGCCGGTAATGATCTATTAATGGTAGATAATAGATATTGTACATATTATCTTAGAGGAAGAACTTACATAAGCAGCGGACCAGACACAGGACAGTGGTCTGCAGCAGCAGGGGACGCTTTATTGAGTGGAGTCACGGTCAGACCTGTGGGGACACAGCAGCATGGAGTGGACATTAATGATGATGATATATATTAGTGCACAGCATAGAGGAAAGAAATAGTTTCGGCAAACCTTAGCAGAGCAGTGTCCAGATGTGAGTGCCTGGTCCCGCAGTGAGTGTGGAGGCTGTCACCTGCCTGTGCTGCCTCTTCTTCCAAGAGAGCTCCTGATCATCCTTCCCCAGGCTCAGCTTGCTGGGAGGATATGATGGCTGATCACTGTACACACTCCCTCCTCCTCTCCCTCACATCCTGGCACCTCTCTGCCTGAGAAAGAATCCTTCTATCTACCTGCACTCACTCCAAATCTCCTGCCCCAGTGCTCCTCATCACCCTTCTCCCCATCATCCCTCTCATCCTCCATCCCTCTCTTCTCTCTTTCACTAAACTCAGAGGCCATTAACAGCTCATGCTGGAGATGAATGACTCCCTGCCATTCTAACAAACCCCTTTTAATTAGACGTCAAACTTGGTCTTTTTCACTTTCAAAGGGGGTTAATCATTATTAAAAAAAAAAAAAAATCTAAAAAGCTTTTGCCTCTACAAGAAGTAAGAGTAAGAAGATGCAAAAGTTTCTTCTAAAGTGTGCACGTGTGTGTACTCTAAACTTTAAAGTTTAAACCCTAGTGTTTTATTTATTGTTAGTAATCTTTATCTCTTTATTTTTCCCTAAAAATGAATCATATTATTTACCCAATATCTTACACCACATAACAGTGTATATAAAAAATACATATATTATGTAATCATAATATACATATATATGTATATTTATATGCACATATATATATATATATATATATATAAATACATAAATTTGTATATACATATATACATGTATATATATATATATATATATATATATATATATATATAATATATATATATTTGCTACCAGTGTAACATCTATCTCTATCTTATTTCATTAATATCACATACACAAATACATACTACAATATATATATATATAATATATATATATATATATATATATTAGGTATACATTTTTGTATGTTACAATAGATAGATACATACATAGGTATATAGAAGGATGGGCAGTGTACAGGCATTTTGCGGTTTCACCACATTTTCCCTGTGAGGTTATATAAATGTTATTTTTGTGTGTATGTGTGAACATTTGTGTTATGGCCTGGGGCGATGTAACCTTGGAAGGGCAGAATGGGAGACAGGAGGAGGATCCTTCATTACTGCTGATTAAAAGGGGGCTTTTAATAAGGCGGATAATTCACTCATTTGCACTTTTATGGGGAAAGCTCATATAACCACACTGGTTCCTTTCAGCGTTAGAAAATCAGAGAACACAAATTGCTCTTGTTCTGTGATTGTTCTGTGAGCCCCCCAGTCCAGGCCAGCGATGTACCCATCATTGTTATAGTTATATCTCCTGTCTCTGTACTTAGGGTCACTATTTCACTCTAGCAATTGTGTATATACAATGGTTTCCAAGTTGTGAGGGTCTTTCCCCTCTTGTTTTGTGTGTTTGTGGAGATGTCCCTTGCTTAGAGAAGAGGTTAAATGTCGGGTCCCACATAAAAAGAATACGCGTGGCCCATTTGTCCATTTTTTTAAGGGGAACACAGAATTGCAGCAAAAGAATTCCAGGCCCTCCATTATTTCCCTGTACAGTTGCCGGGCCCAGTTTACTAGTCCTATGTGATTATTTTCCTGCAGTACCTGAGCCCAAGTCCCAATGCTGAACACACTGGGAGCACATATGCAGCGGTATTAAGAGCAGAGGAAATAGGGGTCTTGGATGAGAGAAGGGATAGCTTTAGGGTAATTGTGCTGTGGAGTGTGAAATTGCAGCCTGTGGTGTTCCGTATTGTACCAGAAGCTGAACAAAAATTCTGCCTTCCGCAGGGTCTTACACCAGTCTCCTGCATTTTTTGGCCTTGAATGAAAGGGGCAAAAATAGATTATATATGTTTTTATAATATATATATATAGTTATATATATATAAATATCTACGATATAATCGGGATCAGTTAGTTAGCAATTTATTGTCCAGAGATAACTTTAAACATATTTTGGTAAATGTTACAATACTGATAAATTAAATATAAACAAGGTATAAATAAGATACAGAGATAGGTAGTTTTATATTTTACTAGATAGATAGATAAATAGATAGATAGATAGATAGATAGATAGATAGATAGATAGATAGATAGATAGATAGATAGATAGATAGATAGAAAAAGAAAGCAAAAAGCAGCACCAAAATGAGAACAAGTGTGCAAAAAAATCCTTCCAGGCATATACCAAACCTCATAATATATCCAAAAAATAAGCACATCCAAGATAAAATATATGAAGTTTATGGCCATAGCATTTGACAAGATTCATACTTACTGGAGTGCTGCTATTTGGATTAGATGGGTATATAGATAGATAGATTATATAGATAATAGATAGATAGATAATAATATAGATAGATAGATATAAATAGAAAAAGCAAAAAGCAGCACCAAATGAGAACATGTGCAAAAAATCTTCAGGCATATACCAAACTCATATATATCAAAAAAAAATAAGCGCACTCCAAGATAAAGAATTGTAGTTTATTGCCATGCATTTGGACCATGAACTATCATATCTTTATCTTGGAGTGCTGTCTTCATTTTTTTGGATTAGATAGGTAGATTAGATAAATAATAGAGATAGATAGATAGATAGATAGATAATAGATAGATAGATAGATAGATAGATAGATACATAGATAGATAGATAGATAGATAGATAGATAGATAGATGTAATATAGAAGATTAGAACATGATAAAAATAGATAATGAAGATGATATAATAATAATAGATAGATGATAGACATAACACAGTTACACTCTTGTAGGTTCAGCATGTGCTATGACCTGATAAGGGATGGCAGTGTAGTATGTGGCCTTCTCAGTAGATTACACCATGTAGGACTATCTGTTTCATTAGTCCACACTATTTTAGAGCACAGGCAGGTGGAAACCTCCATATGGAATTTCATGTTAAATCTCCCTGAAGCTTGTTTATTTAAATGAGAAGTGAGGTTTGTTTAGTGACATTGCCCCGAATGACAATATATTAAAGATGAATGGAGCACATAATATTGAAGGGTTATCGTTCCTGCATCATAGATATAAGTCTCCTATTTGAAAAAAAGGAAACGGGAAGAATTGCTAAAAGCAGAGGAGCAGATTTGACAGATAAGATCAGAAATGTATAGAGATTGTGCGTTAAATAGTCACTTCCCAAAAAGATATGTAGAATTTGATCAAACCTAAAATAATGGAATCATAGGAAGCAATCTACAAGCCACAGTGATGATGATTAGTAATAATATTGAGATCCGAAGATATAGTGTACATTAGTGTTACTGATGCTGGAAGGTATAAACAAAGAAAGCAAGTCCTCAGATCACTATCACTAGTTTCTCTCTGGGAAAGAGAAAGTTTATTTTCCTCTAAATTTCCGCACTCAGGCGGGAACCTTTTTGAAGTGTAAATTTTTGGATTGAAAAGTTCTCTGTTGAGAGAAAGTGAGAGAGAGGGAAAAAGTAATTTAAAGTCTGATGCTAGGAACAGAGCAAATCAATCAACCCTAACCAGAAATAAAAGCACCAGCATAAATCATTTATAGGACCTATAGTACCAATATTTACCCATAGCGAGAGTGTGGTGCTATGAGATAGACAGAGAGATAGATAATGGATAGATAGACAGATAATGGATAGATAGATAGATAGATAGATATAGATAGATAGATAGATAGAATAGATAGATAGATAGAAAGATAGATAGATAGATAGATAGATAGATAGATAGATAGATAGATAGATAGATAGAATGATGATAGATAGACAGACAGACAGAAAAGACAGATAGATAGATAGATAGATAGATAGATTAGATAGATAGATAGATAGATAGATAGATAGATAGATAGAGAGGCAGATAGATAGGTAGTGAGATAATAGATAGATAGATAGATAGATATGATTAGATAGATAGATAGATAGTAAATAGATAAAATAATTATAATACATTGATAGAATAGAACAATAAAAATAGATAGAAAGATAGATAGATATGGAGGATGGATTAGATATATATCAATATAATAGATAAATAATATATATTATAGTAGACATAATAGATAAATAGATAGATATGAGAGATTAGATAGATAATAGAATAATAGTAGAATATAGATAAATAGATAGATAGAAGATAGAGAGATAGATAGATAGATAGATAGATAGATAGATAGATAGATAGATAGATAGATAGATAGATAGATTTGTTTCTTTCTATCCAAGTACACATTTAAGGTAAGAATAATAAATAAACACTATTTGACTAAAGCTGAGGTCTGCACTTTATGATTTGTGGTTACATGGTGACAGATCCTCGGGAGTTCTGAGGAGCTGCTTTTATAGATCTCTCCATCAGTTGTCTGCATTGCGTGAAAAATCACACAGCCAACCCCAACTAGAATTGTGTTTATGTCTAATGTGTTTTCTTTTCACATCTCTTCAGTGGTTATAACATTGAACAGTTCCCCATCGGGTCATAATGATGTTCTCAAAAAACACATTGCACATAAGCACTGGAGACTGTATTCTGTAGAGTCTAGATTAAACCTATGTATTAAACCTTGTATGACACAAAGAGCTAAGGCTCAACCAACTGTTTTATTATTATTATTTAATATTAGCATTATTGACTCAATAATATAATTACAAATGCAACAGGTGCAACAACTACAAAATACCAGTATCCAAAGGAAACACTTCAGGAAACATTGTTTACTGATGTAAAATAACACAGAACCAGATAAGGTTTTAGCTATAAAATAAAAAAACAAAACCTTTACTTTGATGTCAATGTATGATAGGAAATGTTGGCAATTCCTAGCTCAAGTGTAGTTTTCTGCTGCCAGACTGGGTTAAAAAGTGCACTGAAAACTTTTTTTTCCCTCTCTTATAAATAATCTCTAGATTTAAAACCAGACCACATAGCGCCATCTGCAGGCGACAGTGCTAAAACATCAGATAATCCAATTGCAGGTTGGTCACGGTATTTTTAAATCAGGCTGGCATTTACACCACTTGCAGGCCGCTCTTACATCTATTTACTGCAGACTGAACAGGAATGATAGATATACAGTTTATATCAGGGGAGGAAAACATGAGAAGCATATCAGATGGGGATTGTATCAGTGGTGTGGGCTCAGCCTGGGGAGAAGGCAGTCTGCAGGTTCAGGGTGACTGCTCACAGGAGAGTTTAGTGTGGACAAGCAGCATGCACCAGTGGCTCTGTATGAGCCTTCAAATGACTAATAAGTGCTCTGTCTAAAGGGACTGGACATGTAATAATGTTTCATTAGAAAACCACTATAGGGTGAAAAAACAGACTTCTCACGCAGGTGACTTCGCTGGAAATTCGGTGAAAATGGACTAAACACAATGTGTATGTTTGCATACTTTTGTTTGTACACTTGTATGTAGGTATATTTAGAATAATCACTACTGGTATTAATAACATACCTACATTGTTAAAATGCTTATGTGCGATATTCCTATAAATAAAAATATATATAATATATACTATATATATATCTATATATAGATATATATAGTTATATATATAGATATATCTATATAAATATAGATATCTATATATATATAACTATATATATCTCTATATATATATATAATAACTATATATATCTATAGATATATATAGTTATATATATATAGATATCTATATATATGTATGCATATGACCAATGCAGCTTGTATTATATAAATATACGATAGATGTTTGACAGGTTATAATTTTACAATTTTCTATGTGTGTATTTGACTTTATGCAAATATTGTGACAATATTTATGTATTTATTGGATAGGTTATGAAAACTACATATTCATAGATTGCTAGAATGACATATATCCGTAATATAATTTTTGCCTACCATCCTTCCTCTAGTTAATACTATTAATAGATTCTGTATATCTTCCTGTATTTCTTCTACATAAGCCAGAGCTGCACTTGTTCTTCATACATTTCTTATTGATTCCATCACACTAATGATAAATAGAAGTCCTCTTCCCACAGGGAATAAATAATAAGCTTTTTTTTTTTTTTTTTTTAATGAGCTGGGGAAAACATAAACTTTTTTTTCCAAGTTACTTTTTTTTTTAATCCTCATCCATGCACTTCCATTCAGAGTCATTCTCAGGATCATTTGGCCGAAAGTGTTAATATGAGCAATAGACTCTGTGAAGCCTTCTCTTATCTGCCAGTTCACTGCTCGGAGTGGTCTCCGTGCTAGGACACTGTGCACTTGTAGTGCCACCTCCTGTGCCTGCTGCCCCCTCCCTCGCTCCTCTGCTGGAAGTGGCAGGGTGATGCCAGGGACCTCCTCACTAGGGCTCCAGCTTTTTGCATTGGCGAATCACCGAGTGGTGGAATCTATTCCCTTTGTCTGACAAGTCATCCATCTCCCAGCTCCAGGGGGAGGGCAGTGAGTGTGTGAGTGTGTGTGTAGGGAGGGGGGCAGCTTTTAGAGAGACACACACAGGGAGAGGAGGCTCCATTCTCCAGCCAAACCTCCTAGCACACACATCCCACCTTAAAGTGACAACTTCAGCCTCATCTTAGTAAAGACCTTGCTCTGCCCCCTGATTTTCTTGCACACCCCTGGATTGTTTTCTTCTCTGTTAACTTTGCTTTGAAGTCAGACAACTCCAACCAAAGACCTAGAGGACAGCACAACTCTTCCCGAGGCCACCTTCCATCATCCACTGCTCACAAGTATCCTGAGCTCCTCTGCAACCCTGGTCCACAGCTCACACAGGCTCCAGCAGCAGCCATGAGAAGAGGCATTTGCTGGCCACAGATTGGCTCTCCTTCCCAGGAAATCTGAAGGACTTTAGTGTCCATCTCCTGAGCGTCTGCAATCCTGCTTGTCCCAAGAGCTGACACTCGCCCTGGTTACTGCTCCCAGCTCTCAACACGGGGGGAAAGGGGAAGCAGTCCGAGCTTTAAACCAGTGCAGAATATTTTTTTTCAAGTCTTGAAGTTCAGTCCAGAGGCGAAACGGCGACTACAGCCGAATACCTGCCTTTCATTTGCCTCCCCATGGATATGCATTGCAAGGCAGACCCCTTCTCGGCCATGCACCGTGAGTACTGGAGCCCTGCTCCCACTAATGTCATTACATCCTGTGCACAGTCCTCCTAGATTTATGAGATGCTCAGCAGGTTGGTGACCATGACCAGCTATGCCCACTCTTCCATTCATACACACTCCAAGCACCAGCCATGCCCACTGTTCCATCTACATGCCCCGCAAGCCGCTTTCTAGCTATGTCCCCTGCTCCATTTGTGCCTAAATCAGGCCATCGACCATTTATTTATGACCTCCTATTCCACCCAATTTCGTCGCTTTTGGAGCACCTATGTCCACTCCTGCATTCCTGCACCCACAGACACCCACACTGCTCTCAGCTTCTTACCATTGATGCCACTTAAAACTACAATATAGCAGCTGAAGAAAATGACCTGCAATATATAAGAATGTAACATTTATTTTTTATTAAAATGATGCCTCATTAATATAAAATATATTGTAAAAAAATATATTATTTACAGAATACATTTAATTAATATCAGCAATATCGTCATCTTATAGCTTAGCAAAATAAAGAAATCATCTAGAAAAAAAATCAGTTTACCAGTAATAATAAAAGCCATTAGATTAGAGCTATCACATACAGTATAAGATAAACATGTGGACTATATAAATTTAGTATTTCCTTTTTGTTTTTATTTTTTTTTACTGGTAGTTACATAGGTTTTTGAGAAAAGAAAATAGAAAATATTTATCTTAAATATATTGAAAAAAAGAAAATCAAAATTAATATAAATAGTATTAATGAGGACTAAAGGGCTATAATACAGAAATGATTCATGGTATATATATATATATATATATATATATATATATATATATATATAATATATATAGGAAAACAAAAGTTAGGGCGATTTAATGCATAGATTGATAAAATCAACCTGAAAATATAATAATTGCCGACTTTCATAAAAATAATCGTGATAGTTAATTATTTTCAAGAAATCAAAAAAGCAGCTGTGTGTTCTTATGCATCTAAATAGAGAGAAGACTAAAGCAACACAAATTATCAAATGATTAGGGTAAAAAAGACGATGTATCAGAGGCTATATATACGTATATATTTTATGTATATATATATATATTATATATCCACACAGTTTTATAGGAACACACACCTACTCTCATATATATTACCCGACATTCCATGTGCAACAACAAGCAGTTATTGTACCCAATCAGTAAATTATTCATGTGCAATCTTTTTGCATCTGTTGCCTTTTAATAATATGTAATAGGAGTTATCAGAGGTGCAGTGAATTATTTATCACAGAGGTGCTGAGAAAATTACTGCTGGTAACTGTATAGCTTATGTGTAGAGGATAGGAGGATACATGGCGGTGATGAGAATGTAAAGGGCACAGCACGATCTCACACACAGGCTATAGCAAGGGGCAGCACGAGTGGCACCTCTTTGGGGAGAACAGGATTTGTGCACTGGATCGATGGAAGGGCAATGAGAGTTTCCTCAAGTTCACAGTCAATAAGTCTCTGTCAGCTGCACAGGAGAGAAACTGTGCCAGAGATGGAATGATGGCTAGATAGGGGGATGATCAATATTAGACATTTAGATAGACAGATGCAAAGTTTTCCCCAGTTTTAATTCCCACAAATGGTACATATTTTTCAGTTTCTGTATTTTTTGCGTTAATCAATAATGGAATATATATATATATATATATATATATATACATACATACATATATATGTGTGTGTATGTGCATATAGACATACATATGTGTGTGTTTTTATGAGTGTCTACTGTATGTGTGTGTATATATAAAAATATGTATATATGGTGTGTGGTATATATACATATATGTGTGTGTTTGTGTTTATGTGTATCTATATCTGTGTGTGCGTTTTTGTGTGTATATATGTTATATATGAGTGAATATTTTTATGTGTAATTATATATTTTTATTGGTTTGAATGTATATATATGTGTGTGTATTTTATGTGTATATATATATATACAGTCACATATATATGCATGTATATATACACACACATATATATATATATATAATATATATATATATATATATTATTTATTTATTATATGTACATATATCTACACACAGACACATATTATATACATAAACATACCCACACACATATATAATATATATATATATATATATATATAAATACACATACATATATTTATATATAAAGTTATGTGTGTGCTATATATATGTGCAATCTTTCTATTTCGCCATTATTCTGAGCAGATATGATAACAGGGTGCCGTGCCCCTATATGCCACACTAAGCATATGCCAATACTTATAAAGCAAGGGTGTAATTAAATGTACAGCACAGGGCGCATGCCTGGCGTTATTATTAGTGATGGGTCACGTGCTGCTGTCTTTCTGTGGGTATAATGGTGGTGCACATGGGGTACTCGCCCCCTGTATGAGTGGCCTGCAGTGGCCCCTGGTCCCTGGTCCACGTGTTGGCACTGGATGGCTCTCCTTACACTGTAGTAATGCAGCTCATCTGTGAAATGTTATATACAACAAATCAGTGACAGCATCATCACACGACAAGCACTGCACTATAATGCTGCATTACAGTCTATATACCCTATATACAGTCACAGCCTGGTGCTGATGTCATTGCAACATAAAAAATAAAAATGTATTTACATACAGAAGTCTACAGGGAAGGTCTCATAGTATTAGTGTCTATCTAATGACTTTCCCATTTCTTCTCTCTTTGTGTCTCCTTTTTTTTTTCGTCTTCCATCTTCCCCAGCAGGGCATGGGGGTGTGAACCAGCTCGGGGGGTATTTGTGAATGGCAGACCTTTACCTGATGTGGTGAGGCAAAGGATAGTGGAGCTGGCCCACCAAGGAGTGAGACCTTGTGACATCTCTAGGCAGCTGAGGGTCAGTCATGGCTGTGTCAGCAAGATCCTGGGCAGGTAAGGCTTCATTTAATGGCAGGATATATTATCACCTGTAAATAAATAATAAGCATAATTGAATAATTGAATGAATACATGATATATAGAATGATGAGAATAAGAATATATATATATATATATATATATATATATATATATATATATAATGCACATATTCACATATATATACTTATCATTGTCCTGCAGAATAATACTAATACCCATTAGAATGTGTGCAGCCTGAATGCGGCCAGGAGTAATGTATGCAGCCTTCATTAATAGTCTAATGCTCCAATCATGGCTGATTTTATATCATTTTCCATCCCTGTCCACTTATTTGCCACACTGCTTATTTTAATGACATTACAAGGCTTTAATAGCAATTATGCATTGATTTTTAAATTAGCTGAAATCCTCTAATGATAAACGCTGTTTTCCCATTAGTATCATGGAATCATCATCACTGTTCTATTGATATCAGAACGATTGGATCTTGCACAAAAGTCGTTCAATTTAGGAGCGAAGAGACCAGGAGGTTTCATCTGTCACCTAGAACGAAATGTGCATGTGTGCAGTTAAAAAATACTAAATATATGTGCAAATGTTCATTTATAAAAAATAATGTATTTATTTTTTTTACACACATATAATATATATTTAAGAAATTAATACTATATCCAATATTAATAACTTAATATATAGATGTGCTACTAAAACTCCATGCTCTGTGCAGGTATTATGAGACCGGCAGCATCAAACCAGGAGTAATTGGTGGATCGAAGCCTAAAGTAGCAACACCGAAAGTAGTAGATAAAATAGCAGAATACAAGAGGCAAAACCCAACCATGTTTGCCTGGGAGATCCGGACAGGCTGCTAGCAGAAGGCATCTGTGACAATGACACCGTGCCCAGCGTCTCCTCCATTAACAGGTACAACATGACCATTGTCACCCTCTCTGTAATCCTGTCCATTATTCTCTCACCTCTCCCCTGAGCTTGTGCTCTCGGCTTCTCCTGTCTTCTCTATGCATTGCTTTGTATGAATTGGAATATTTGCTATTTATTTTGTCCATTGGAGGTGACTGTAAAGAAACGAGTCTTCTGCTGGGTCCATGCTTGTCATGTTCTCCTTGCATCTAGTGGAAAATGTCACTTTTGCTGCCTTCCCTTTGTTTATGAGTATATTTCATCTAATGTTTAGTGTTCTCAGTAATTAAGAATTTAACAGCTCCCAAATTTACAGACAATCACCAGAGTCTCAGCTACTGAACCATTAAAATACCAATGTTTATTTATCTTAACCAAACAGACTTTAAAAGTGGCAAATGCAAACGTGTAAAATGGGAGCAGGATTACAGGGGATTCAGCAAGTAACCAAAACTCCTCTCTATTAGGAGGACATACAGTGCTGGCTAGAATTCCTGCTATTATAGGATTACACCTGTCCATAGACCACAGTCATCCTGTTAAGTAGTCAGCATTATTGTGTCATCTGTGGGTCTATTTCCAATGGAGAAGGAGAACACTGCATGAAAAAAATGCATGTATCTAAATGGAGCTTTCATTTATTCATCAATATGTATGGCTCTAATCCCAGAAGTAAGACCTGCAAGTCTACATCTTGGAATGATGGGACAATTATATATACATATATATATATATGGGTTGGACTTTTAAGTAAATTAAACTCTGATAATATATATATATATGTCAAAGTTTAACTGAATTAAAAGTGGGCTTTATTCACACAGATGCATGATATGTTTCAGCGTTTCAGCTCCTCATTTGAAGCCTTTCTCAAGTATGTATATATAATTATATATATATATATACAGTATATCTATACTTGAGTATATATAATATCTATATCTATACTTGAGAAAGGCTACAAATAAGGAGCTGAAACGCCTTTCTCATGTATATATATCTATACTTGAGTATATATCTATATCTATACTTGAGAAAGGCTTCAAATTAGGAGCTGAGACATATCATGTATCTGTGTCAATAAAGCAATAAAGTCCACTTTTTTCACTGATTTCCACTGCAGTGCTGCATCCAATTGATTTTTTCTATATACATAGACAAAGTAGATATCCTTCTCTTTCTTTCTTTCTTTTCTTATTTTTCTTTCATTCATTCTTTCTTTCTCTTTCTTCCTTTCTTCTTTCTCTCTTTTTTCTTTCTTTCCTTCTTTCTTCTTTCTTTCTTTTCTTTTCTTTCTTTCTTCTTTCTTTCTTTCTTTCTTTCTTTCTTTTCTTTCTTTCTTTCTTTTCTTCTTTCTTTCTTTTTCTTTCTTCTCTTTTTCTTTCTTTCTTTCTTTCTTTCTCTCTTTTTTCTTTCTTTCTTTCTTTCTTTTCTCTTTTTCTTTCTTTCTTTCTTTCTTTTTTCCTCTCTTTTTCTTTCTTTCTTTCTTTCTTTCTTTTTTCTTTTTTCTTTCTTTTTCTCTTCTTTCTTTCTTTCTTTTCTTTCTCTATATATGTCAGAGTTACAGAGCTAATTAAGTACAACAAATATATATATATATATGTATATAGTCACAGCAGCCGCTAATGTGTATTCCTTCCCCCGAACCATAAGTCCAGCACATAAATGCCATTGTTTCGCTCTCCTTTCATAAGATCCGGGGCACTGCTATTACATATTCAAAAAGCATAACTAAAGAAAAGGGTACAGCTATAATTGTGAATGCCATGCCGAAACAGCAGAAAATACAATTTAGATATTATCTGTTCCAATTGCTCTGGCATCCTACGTAAATGTTTTTAATATTTCACAAATGACATGGAATTATCCCAAGTCATCTCGCAAGCAGCAGGTAAAATTAACTGCTGGAATGTACCTTGGCTCAAAAAGACTCCCTGAGACACACATGCATTGTAATATACTGCTGGGCTACTTGAGGAAATTATTCCTGTGTGTGTCATCTGTATTAAAATGGTTATTAAGATATGAGCAGGGTAACATAATACTGATAGACTAATTATACACCTTACAATAAACTTCCCCCAGTCATTTTTTTTTTCTCGAGCTTATCCCAGTTTGGTATTGTAAAAAAAAATAAAAAAATAAAAATAAAATAGCTTGTTAATGTTATCGGAACAGGGAGATGCACTCCATTGTGCAGTTGATGGATAGAAAATATATATCACATTGTTGTAAACCACAGTGTATTCTCATTGCTTGGATGGAGATGGGTTCACATATTTATGTCAATGATCCAGTCGACCAATGCTAAAGTCTTGGAGTATTTCAGCATTGTGAAGATGGGTTCACATATTTATGTGTTAATACACAACTTTCTGTAGTTTCGTCTACCATTTAATTAGGCTTTGTAAGCTTTTGTTGATCCGCCTTTGGCCTACGCCGCTTAAACAGTCTAAGTTTAGAGTCTTCTTAATATATGGCTATACTAGACGGTACAATGAATGCGTGATGTAAGCCTCTCAGACTTTTCTCTAATATCTTGGCATTAGTAGACTGTGTTTTATGTCTTGTATAATATGCGCATTGCCCCAGAGCAGGTTGTCTATGGGATGAATTGGAATGGCCGCCTTTCCCTTTTCAACGATTAAACATGTAGTTGGGTAACTTGATAGTTAGTTTAGGGCAAAGCACTCTAATAATTTCAAGTAAATGGGGCCTACAATGAAATATAGCTACAAACACAAGAATGAAATCAAGTTCTCATACAGGGTCTATCTGATAGTTTACCGATTTCCTGCTATAAAATGCCTATTTACATAGGTAGCAGTGCGGAATTTGTCATTTGACTCCTTGGCAACTCAACTCTTTGAGCTGAGCTGGTGAAGTATACGCAGACCTATGTAAAACTAAAGACTATATATTGGGATATGATCCAGTTCTGGTACGTATGCCTTCAGAACAAGTATGGTAGGAATTTATGACATAGTGAGACAGCCTCTTAGTCTAGATTGTAAGAGTTTTCGTTGGTAGAAAATGTGTCCTAGTAGATACAAAGCAAACTGGATAATTTACAGAATGAGGAATAATAATTGCTATACCGATCACAAATCTTAAAATGTTTATCTGAGGGTATTGCCTTCGATGTAAAAGGTATATAATTCTATGCAAAATTTGCAGATGAATGTTTTAAATCAGGGTTGAGTATTGTTATATGAGTACATTAAAAAAAAAGGTATTTGTGACATTACATGAAATTTTGTCATCATTTAATTATATATTGTAACTTTCTTGATGTTTTGAAAATTGAAATGAAAACTTTTTAATTTTGAGACTGACTTCATGCACCAAGACGATTCATTCATAAATTGGATTTTAAACTTTTGAATTGTTAAAACTTTCCGAATCTACAAGTATTTTGGCGGTTGTTGTTACGTAGTTATTTGATGATCAGAAAGGTCATTTTTAGCAAGTCGAAGCCTAGAAAAATATATCACGGTAAATGCATCACAGTCACAAAGGCTAATTACTGCATTCTGTTTGTTGGAAAAAAGTAGATTTCTTCAAATTCTAAGTGCTTTTGTAGTTGTAATGTTTCATCATATGCTGATTGTACAATTCAGGGTGTTATTAACCTTCATCGTACTTTTCGCTTTATTTTTAGCGTATTTTATATATATTTATAATTTTACCCTTTTTGTCTTATTCTAAGTTGTTTGTTTATTAATAGTAAACCTGGCCGATACAATTCAGCGTTATATTTGGATTATTTCACGTTTTTACATTTTTATGAGTTTTATCTTTTTTATTATATTATGGTTTGAATATATTTGATTTCAAGTTTTAAAGTTTTTTTGCGTTGTAAAGGCAATTTAGTTAATAGTTAAGTTTTTGGCGCCAAGTTTTGTGAAAACCAATATACTGTAATATAGAGCTAGATAAATAATAATAATAATAATAATAAAAGATATATTTTATCAGTGTATCTTTATAATACAATTTTATATTTGGTCACTTTCATTTAATGATAAAGTATAAATTTTGACTTTCTATGCAGAGTTTTAGGACATTTTTTTGAAAAAATGAATTATTCTCCAAGTCATTGCAGTTACGTACGGCCGCTGATTTGTCTTCCATTTTTCTTTATACAACTGTTGGATTTACTGACTGTTGTTAGCCTAATACCAGTCTACTTGAACAATGCTCAGCTTGGCGTCTATCAAATTTAAGCAATTATTTCTTGTTCCTATGTTATATCATATTTCTAAGATAAGATTGTTGTGAATGGACTTTTCGAGACTTGTAATGAACTGTGGCATGCTACCTCCAAGAGGCAATGATTACTATTTTACTCTTGAAGCCATCTGTGATTGTTGCTTATGTATATACTTATGTATAGAAACCCGCCACGATTCATAACTACATGTACTTTATGTAGTAACAAGTGCCTCAATTGGATAACCTCATTTACATTTTGCCATTCGAGTGGATAATCCATCTTTGGCCAAAGAGGCACACGTCCAATGCCAAATAGGTGTACAGAATATGTTCGAAAAGAAATCTACTGACCTTACATCCCTAGTAAATCATCGCCTAAATATTCACTTTCTAAACAATGTGCTATCTTCCTAAGTGGATATTTAGTCCTCCAATGGATTTCATATAACGTGAGATGCCACATTTCTCTGTTCCACACCAGTGATTGTTTCATGTGTTAATATATGTAGAAATTAATGTGCGCCTTTGGTTTTTGCAACTGGTCTACAAAAAAAATGTGGTTTTGGAGTATTGGAATTTACAAGTCTATTATGTAATGTTGTGTGCCTTTAGGCTCATGTATAGGTCAAAGAAATACAAAAAAATGTATAAGAAATCAAGGATATATCCAAGCATTGAGATAATCGGTGACTGAATAAGACAAAACTCAATAGGATAATCACTTCTGATATGAAGTGCTATAAATCCATAAATGTACAAGGAATCCCCTTCTCACCACAATGTCCATTCAATGCAGCACAGGTTCATCAAGGGTGGTCTAGAATGCAACCCTATCCCATATTTGCAACAATTGGCCCATAGAGAGGTAGATTTAGATCAGGGACCAGCACAAAACCTCCTGTCTGTGCAAAAAACCAATCAATAACATTGTAACCAGATCCACTGTCGCTGAGAAACACACAGCAAAATTGTTCAATATGGAAATGCCTCAATGGGAAACATAAATTCCACTGAATACATATCCAACATATAATACGGCCTGGGTAGAGTATGGATAGCTGGTTGGATATGCTTTATTTTGCTATAATATAGAAAAAAAGCTGTTTTCATCATTAGACCAATGCTAATACACCTAAGTTACAAGTACAAGTAGCACTTATTGTAATAGAAATCTCCTCAAGAGACTTAGCGTCCATCAAGCAATAATCCTCCATTGATCTAGTCAGCGTCTTACGTCTACGCAACATCATTAATGCGTATGCAAAATTAAAGAATTTCATCCAACTTTTGTTGACTTTTTACAATGTCACTCCTGCGTGTGGTTGAGTATTCATGTACCCGGCCATACTTGCTCAATGTGTATCAGACCGACATTGTTTCAAGCCAATGTTGATCCACCTGAGTTTTCAAAATTTCAGAAACGTTCCTCCAAACGAATATCGCTATGCTGGTTTCTACCCTAAGTCAGGCCTGGAGGGCTTATTCTTTGATCTACTGTTCCCACATGAGTACTATGTTAACCTGATCAATGAGTAGTAGCGGAGAGATGTAAATACTGTGCGGAAAACGCATTAGTATTATAAGGAAATGCATAAGTATAGGTAAAGAGACACATATGAAAAGTGCATCATATGAAGTGATATGGCAGACATGTTCTACCTTCCATTGAATTTATTATTCTAACGGATTAAACTCTACTTTTACTACTAGTCTTGCATGGTGAGCCAATAAAGAATTGGTAGTGACATCCTGCTTGCACCTAATGCAGATGGCATTTCCAGACGTATAAATTGTCCCCATGGTGTAGAAGACATCTAAAAGTCTGAGATACATAGAAGAAAAAGCATAGCCCTGTTTTTCTCTCTCTACTAGCACTGTTGGCATAGAGGGTGGAGATCAAGGCGTCAGGTGCAAATCCCACCCATCTGTGCAGAGCATTAATGAACTTTGCACTGTAACTAGGGGTCATTCTTCCGTTACACTGGCATCAGCATAACATTTTAATGAGATGTTTAGAGAGCGGGCTGCCTCACAAGAGACAAGCACACACACGCACACGCGCATTCACACACAAAAAGTGAAGAAAAATTCATTTCATGCACTGTGGCTGCTTAAGAAAGGGCAATTTGAGCAGGATCCAGCATATGTATGTGATAAATGTTAACCGTGCATTAATCGTATTAAAGAGGCACCTATAAACTTTTCATTTCTAATTAAATTCAGCCCGCTGATTTTTTTTTTTGCTTCTAGAAACCCGGCATAACTATAGGCCTATTGTTTATGTGGAAAATTAAAATGCAAATACAATGGGATTTATTTCCATTACTGGTATGATATGCTAGGATTCTCTGTTTAACAGCCTGCAATTATTTAAAACCAGAGTGATATTTCCCCCCCCTGCTGCCCCCTTTGGCTTTCCTAGGGCATTGTTCTTTTCTGCAAGGTCATATCCCCATTGCATGTCCAAATGTTTGCGGAAACAAATATATAAAAGCATCCAAAGTGCGCGCGGCTACATTACAAAGCAATATCCTCCAAGTATGGCCGCGCTGATTGTTGTTAAGTGAATAAGGTTAGCTTTCAAACAGACCATCGAACAAAACCTCGATGAAATAGACATTACGGCAAATTACAAACCTTATTTTCCCGCTAACACTGTGTATCAGTAATAATAATAACAATATGAAATGGGATAATTATAATAATGACGATACTTACATTTTTTATGGGGCTAGGCTTAAACTGAAAACTAGCGCTGCCGAGTGAACATATCCTCTATTTGTCTTAAACAGATTCGAGAGGCTGCCGCTGTCCGCATAATGACCTCAAAAAGGATTTTCTTGCCAATATGATATTAAATTGACACAGCGCAATGAACCGTAAAAAGGCACAGAGGTGTATGTATATTATAAAATAGACGGTGGCCCTATATGCAGAGCGGAGAGAGAGAGAGATCCCGGCAGACTCTCAGCTTTTTATCTTTCTAAAGCACCCACCCATGCGTTACGCCACTAAAATATGGAAATGGGCGCCAGGTTAATTTCACCGTGGCAAAATGCTGTTTGCATATAATACAACTGTGTAGTGCCTTTTCAGCAGAAAGTACTTGCACAGTAAGGAAACATAGGGTCAGCAATGTGTTTATGGATTTCTGACCAATAATGCTAGCTACCTAGGCATTCTGCGAAAAAAAAAAGGTACCCGCTCCAATTATGAAAAGAATGGGCTAAATGACTGCTAACACATCCAGATACACCCATGCCGCTAGATTATGAATAAACAAATGAATATAATAATGCCGGTAATAATAATAATATAGCATTGGCAGCGCCCCTCGATCTGGCCACAGTGGCAAATTAGTCAAAACAAATCCATTTTCCAAAAAACCTTCTATTTTATGCATTGGAACATTCAGCGCTCTCCCAGGAGTATTGATAAAGGCCATTACAGAAGCAAATGTATTAGGTGGAAAAAAAAAGCAGGATGTAACGGGCAGTGTGGCGGTCTTTATTTTATGCGAGCAGTCCCACTGCACGGAGAATGTTATGGCTGCTATAAAATGGAAGCACTTGTTCATATAACACATTGTTTTTACTATTGCTTTATAATTTAAGATTTGCTTAAATACATGGCAAACATAGATCAACCCCGGCAGCAAAACATAAAGACCCGAGTGTCTCACCATGCCATGATCAGCCATTTCTAAATCTATTGTTACATATTATAAGTAGAGGACTTTATTAATAATGAAAGCCTCCTGTCCGGAAGCAAAGAACACCAGCACGAGTTGGGCCTT
>JARQOD010000003.1:497643852-497682749 GCA_033576555.1 Oophaga sylvatica | reverse complement strand
TTTTTTTTTTTTTTTTTTTTTTTTTTTTTTTCTTTTTTTTTTTTCTTTTTTTTTTTTTTTTTTCTTTCTTTTTTTTTTTTTTTCTTTTTTTTTTTTTTTTTTTTTTTTTTTTTTTCTTTTTTCTTTTTTTTCAGCAGAAAAATACAATTTAGATATTATCTGTTCCAATTGCTCTGGGCATCCTACTAAATGTTTTTAATATTTCACAAATGACATGGAATTATCCCAAGTCATCTCGCAAGCAGCAGGTAAAATTAACTGCTGGAATGTACCTTGGCTCAAAAAGACTCCCTGAGACACACATGCATTGTAATATACTGCTGGGCTACTTGAGGAAAATTATTCCTGTGTGTGTCATCTGTATTAAAATGGTTATTAAGATATGAGCAGGGTAACATAATACTGATAGACTAATTATATACACCTTACAATAAACTTCCCCCAGTCTTTTTTTTTTCTCGAGCTTATCCCATTTGGTATTGTAAAAAAAAATAAAAAAATAAAAATAAAATAGCTTGTTAATGTTATCGGAACAGGGAGATGCACTCCATTGTGCAGTTGATGGATAGAAAATATATATCACATTGTTGTAAACCACAGTGTAATTCTCATTGCTGGATGGAGATGGGTTCACATATTTATGTCAATGATCCAGTCGACCAATGCTAAAGTCTTGGAGTATTTCACATTGTGAAGATGGGTTTCACATATTTATGTGTTAATACACAACTTTCTGTAGTTTCGTCTACCATTTAATAGGCTTTGTAAGCTTTTGTTGATCCGCCTTTGGCCTACGCCGCTTAAAACAGTCTAAGTTTAGAGTCTTCTTAATATAGGCTATACTAGACGGTACAATGAATGCGTGATGTAAGCCTCCAGACTTTTCCTCTAATATCTTGGCATTAGTAGACTGTGTTTTATGTCTTGTATAATATGCGCATTGCCCCAGAGCAGGTGTCTATGGGATGAATTGGAATGGCCGCCTTTTCCCTTTCAACGATTAAACATGTAGTTGGGTAACTTGATAGTTAGTTTAGGCAAAGCACTCTAATAATTTCAAGTAAATGGGGCCTACAATGAAATATAGCTACAAACACAAGAATGAAATCAAGTTCTCATACAGGGTCTATCTGATAGTTTACCGATTTCCTGCTATAAAAATGCCTATTTACATAGGTAGCAGTGCGGAATTTGTCATTTGACTCCTTGGCAACTCAACTCCTTTGAGCTGAGCTGGTGAATATACGCAGACCCTATGTAAAACTAAAGACTAATATTGGGATATGATCCAGTTCTGGTACGTATGCCTTCAGAACAAGTTATGGTAGGAATTCTATGACATAGTGAGACAGCCTCTTAGTCTAGATTGTAAGAGTTTTCGTTGGTAGAAAATGTGTCCTAGTAGATACAAAGCAAACTGGATAATTTACAGAATGAGGAATAATAATTGCTATACCGATCACAAATCTTAAAATGTTTATCTGAGGGTATTGCCTTCGATGTAAAAGGTATATAATTCTATGCAAAATTTGCAGATGAATGTTTTAAATCAGGGTTGAGTATTGTTCATATGAGTACATTAAAAAAAAAAGGTATTTGTGACATTACATGAAATTTTGTCATCATTTAATTATATATTGTAACTTTCTTGATGTTTTGAAAATTGAAATGAAAACTTTTTAATTTTGAGACTGACTTCATGCACCAAGACGATTCATTCATAAATTGGATTTTAAACTTTTGAATTGTTAAAACTTTTCCGAATCTACAAGTATTTTGGCGGTTTTGTTACGTAGTTATTTGATGATCAGAAAGGTCATTTTTAGCAAGTCGAAGCCTAGAAAAATATATCACGGTAAATGCATCACAGTCACAAAGGCTAATTACTGCATTCTGTTTGTTGGAAAAAAGTAGATTTCTTCAAATTCTAAGTGCTTTTGTAGTTGTAATGTTTCATCATATGCTGATTGTACAATTCAGGGTGTTATTAACCTTCATCGTACTTTTCGCTTTATTTTTAGCGTATTTTATATATATTTATAACTTTACCCTTTTTGTCTTATTCTAAGTTGTTTGTTTATTAATAGTAAACCTGGCCGATACAATTCAGCGTTATATTTGGATTATTTCACGTTTTTTTACATTTTTATAGTTTTATCTTTTTTATTATATTATGGTTTGAATATATTTGATTTCAAGTTTTAAAGTTTTTTTGCGTTGTAAAGGCAATTTAGTTAATAGTTAAGTTTTTGGCGCCAAGTTTTGTGAAAACCAATATACTGTAATATAGAGCTAGATAAATAATAATAATAATAATAATAAAAGATATATTTTTATCAGTGTATCTTTATATAATACAATTTTATATTTGGTCACTTTCATTTAATGATAAAGTATAAATTTTGACTTTCTATGCAGATTTTTAGGACATTTTTTTGAAAAAATGAATTATTCTCCAAGTCATTGCAGTTACGTACGGCCGCTGATTTGTCTTCCATTTTTCTTTATACAACTGTTGGATTTACTGACTGTTGTTAGCCTAATACCAGTCTACTTGAACAATGCTCACTTGGCGTCTATCAAATTTAAGCAATTATTTCTTGTTCCTATGTTATATCATATTTCTAAGATAAGATTGTTGTGAATGGACTTTTCGAGACTTGTAATGAACTGTGGCATGCTACCTCCAAGAGGCAATGATTACTATTTTACTCTTGAAGCCATCTGTGATTCGTTGCTTATGTATATACTTATGTATAGAAACCCGCCACGATTCATAACTACATGTACTTTATGTAGTAACAAGTGCCTCAATTGATAACCTCATTTACATTTTGCCATTCGAGTGGATAATCCATCTTTGGCCAAAGAGGCACACGTCCAATGCCAAATAGGTGTACAGAATATGTTCGAAAAGAAATCTACTGACCTTACATCCCTAGTAAATCATCGCCTAAATATTCACTTTCTAAACAATGTGCTATCTTCCTAAGTGGATATTTAGTCCTCCAATGGATTTCATATAACGTGAGATGCCACATTTCTCTGTTCCACACCAGTGATTGTTTCATGTGTTAATATATGTAGAAATTAATGTGCGCCTTTGGTTTTTTTGCAACTGGTCTACAAAAAAAATGTGGTTTTGGAGTATTGGAATTTACAAGTCTATTATGTAATGTTGTGTGCCTTTAGGCTCATGTATAGGTCAAAGAAATACAAAAAAATGTATAAGAAATCAAGGATATATCCAAGCATTGAGATAATCGGTGACTGAATAAGACAAAACTCAATAGGATAATCACTTCTGATATGAAGTGCTATAAATCCATAAATGTACAAGGAATCCCCTTCTCACCACACAAGGTCCATTCAAATGCATTAGCAGCACGGTTCATCAAGGGTGGTCTAGAATGCAACCCTATCCCATATTTGCAACAATTGGCCCATAGAGAGGTAGATTTAGATCAGGGACCAGCACAAAACCTCCTGTCTGTGCAAAAACCAATCAATAACATTGTAACCAGATCCACTGTCGCTGAGAAACACACAGCAAAATTGTTCAATATGGAAATGCCTCAATGGGAAACATAAATTCCACTGAATACATATCCAACATATAATACGGCCTGGGTAGAGTATGGATAGCTGGTTGGATATGCTTTATTTTGCTATAATATAGAAAAAAAGCTGTTTTCATCATTAGACCAATGCTAATACACCTAAGTTACAAGTACAAGTAGCACTTATTGTAATAGAAATCTCCTCAAGAGACTTAGCGTCCATCAAGCAATAATCCTCCATTGATCTAGTCAGCGTCTTACGTCTACGCAACATCATTAATGCGTATGCAAAATTAAAGAATTTCATCCAACTTTTGTTGACTTTTTACAATGTCACTCCTGCGTGTGGTTGAGTATTCATGTACCCGGCCATACTTGCTCAATGTGTATCAGACCGACATTGTTTCAAGCCAATGTTGATCCACCTGAGTTTTCAAAATTTCAGAAACGTTCCTCCAAACGAATATCGCTATGCTGGTTTCTACCCTAAGTCAGGCCCTGGAGGGCTTATTCTTTGATCTACTGTTCCCACATGAGTACTATGTTAACCTGATCAATGAGTAGTAGCGGAGAGATGTAAATACTGTGCGGAAAACGCATTAGTATTATAAGGAAATGCATAAGTATAGGTAAAGAGACACATATGAAAAGTGCATCATATGAAGTGATATGGCAGACATGTTCTACCTTCCATTGAATTTATTATTCTAACGGATTAAACTCTACTTTTACTACTAGTCTTGCATGGTGAGCCAATAAAGAATTGGTAGTGACATCCTGCTTGCACCTAATGCAATGGCATTTCCAGACGTATAAATTGTCCCCATGGTGTAGAAGACATCTAAAAGTCTGAGATACATAGAAGAAAAAGCATAGCCCTGTTTTTCTCTCTCTACTAGCACTGTTGGCATAGAGGGTGGAGATCAAGGCGTCAGGTGCAAATCCCACCCATCTGTGCAGAGCATTAATGAACTTTGCACTGTAACTAGGGGTCATTCTTCCGTTACACTGGCATCAGCATAACATTTTAATGAGATGTTTAGAGAGCGGGCTGCCTCACAAGAGACAAGCACACACACGCACACGCGCATTCACACACAAAAAGTGAAGAAAAATTCATTTCATGCACTGTGGCTGCTTAAGAAAGGGCAATTTGAGCAGGATCCAGCATATGTATGTGATAAATGTTAACCGTGCATTAATCGTATTAAAGAGGCACCTATAAACTTTTCATTTCTAATTAAATTCAGCCCGCTGATTTTTTTTTTTGCTTCTAGAAACCCGGCATAACTATAGGCCTATTGTTTATGTGGAAAATTAAAATGCAAATACAATGGGATTTATTTCCATTACTGGTATGATATGCTAGGATTCTCTGTTTAACAGCCTGCAATTATTTAAAACCAGAGTGATATTTCCCCCCCCTGCTGCCCCCTTTGGCTTTCCTAGGGCATTGTTCTTTTCTGCAAGGTCATATCCCCATTGCATGTCCAAATGTTTGCGGAAACAAATATATAAAAGCATCCAAAGTGCGCGCGGCTACATTACAAAGCAATATCCTCCAAGTATGGCCGCGCTGATTGTTGTTAAGTGAATAAGGTTAGCTTTCAAACAGACCATCGAACAAAACCTCGATGAAATAGACATTACGGCAAATTACAAACCTTATTTTCCCGCTAACACTGTGTATCAGTAATAATAATAACAATATGAAATGGGATAATTATAATAATGACGATACTTACATTTTTTATGGGGCTAGGCTTAAACTGAAAACTAGCGCTGCCGAGTGAACATATCCTCTATTTGTCTTAAACAGATTCGAGAGGCTGCCGCTGTCCGCATAATGACCTCAAAAAGGATTTTCTTGCCAATATGATATTAAATTGACACAGCGCAATGAACCGTAAAAAGGCACAGAGGTGTATGTATATTATAAAATAGACGGTGGCCCTATATGCAGAGCGGAGAGAGAGAGAGATCCCGGCAGACTCTCAGCTTTTTATCTTTCTAAAGCACCCACCCATGCGTTACGCCACTAAAATATGGAAATGGGCGCCAGGTTAATTTCACCGTGGCAAAATGCTGTTTGCATATAATACAACTGTGTAGTGCCTTTTCAGCAGAAAGTACTTGCACAGTAAGGAAACATAGGGTCAGCAATGTGTTTATGGATTTCTGACCAATAATGCTAGCTACCTAGGCATTCTGCGAAAAAAAAAGGTACCCGCTCCAATTATGAAAAGAATGGGCTAAATGACTGCTAACACATCCAGATACACCCATGCCGCTAGATTATGAATAAACAAATGAATATAATAATGCCGGTAATAATAATAATATAGCATTGGCAGCGCCCCTCGATCTGGCCACAGTGGCAAATTAGTCAAAACAAATCCATTTTCCAAAAAACCTTCTATTTTATGCATTGGAACATTCAGCGCTCTCCCAGGAGTATTGATAAAGGCCATTACAGAAGCAAATGTATTAGGTGGAAAAAAAAAGCAGGATGTAACGGGCAGTGTGGCGGTCTTTATTTTATGCGAGCAGTCCCACTGCACGGAGAATGTTATGGCTGCTATAAAATGGAAGCACTTGTTCATATAACACATTGTTTTTACTATTGCTTTATAATTTAAGATTTGCTTAAATACATGGCAAACATAGATCAACCCCGGCAGCAAAACATAAAGACCCGAGTGTCTCACCATGCCATGATCAGCCATTTCTAAATCTATTGTTACATATTATAAGTAGAGGACTTTATTAATAATGAAAGCCTCCTGTCCGGAAGCAAAGAACACCAGCACGAGTTGGGCCTTCATAGTTGGTTGTATTATTAAGTTATAGATTAATCATGTCTATCTAAAATATATTTTTTATCATAGCAATAGCCATTAATACTACTGTGGACTTTCTCGACTTAGGCTCTTCTTATATCCCATGTTTGAAACTTATGGCTCCAAAGTATGCACTACATGCCATACATCCATTGACTTACACTGTAGAAAATGTGTCTCTTTATATTAAAAATATGCTTGATTATAGCTTTGAATGTGGCTAACAAAAGGTATGTAAATAAATGAAAAATCAGCTCACCCCTGAGGCGTAGTTCCAGTCCAGGACAGGAGCACAGGAATCCTGCTGCTGCACAGCACTTAATAACTTAAACAGTATGAAAATGGATCCAGCTCACACACCAGGGTGTTGATAAAAATCTTTCATTCAGCTTTATTTAGAAAAATTATTTTTAAAATGATGCAACATCAATTGGGACATCTCAGACAACATTGCACATATAAAATAGAGGGTGATGTATGAAAAACCCATACGCGTTTCGAACAAAAAAGTTCTTGAACACTGGTCACAAGTGTTCAAGAACTTTTTGTTCGAAACGCGTATGGGTTTTTTCGTACATCACGCCCTATTTTATATTTGCAATGTTGTCTGAGACGTCCCAATTGATGTTGCATCATTTTAAAAATAATTTTTCTAAATAAAGCTGAATGAAAATTTTTTATCAACACCCTGGTGTGTAAGCTGGATCCATTTTCTAACAAAAGGTATACCAACATATAGTAGCCAAATGTTTGGGCAAACTATGAGCATGTGTCCTATTAGCCCAATCGGAATACTAATTTGGGACATTTGCCAACATAGACCCCTGATGAGTTGTGAAAAGAGTCTAAGAGGTGCTTAGCTACTGTGTAGCTACCAAGTGGAAAATTATGGTATTTTCAAACTTTCTATATCATGAAATTATCATGATGAACAACCAAGAAAATATTTGACATGACAGACCAATTTTGTTACAAACCAAGAAGTTCTCCTGACCAATTCCAATTCGTTTGTTATAGGGGTTGGATCAATAATCAGCGAGTTAGACCACTATTGGGTGCTAAAATATATGTCAAAGATACAGTCTATAGCTGCCTGACAACCATTCTGTGTGTGATCCAAAAATGATGTTTAAGTGTAATACTCCCTATAATACAATAGGATTGTCGGAACGGGTTTCCAGGTATCTGTTGATCCAGATTCTTCCTCTTCTTTGTGTAAGTGAAACACTTATGGGAAACTGATGAGAGAATGGATCTTATAATTTGCTTTGGGATCGTTCACATTCATCTGGTGCATCAGTTCTTTCCCAGTCGAGGCCTTCAAAGAGCTGATTTAAAAAACGCTACTTACATTTTTTTAATCCTGCTCATAAATCTGCAGTAGAAATTGGTGAAATAGCGGCATGACAACAGATGCCATTTTGACATCAGTTGTGATCCGATGAGGTCCACAAAAACTGTTTAGGACTGCCCAGATATACGGAAACCCAGCCTTTGTACGGAGTCAACAAAGGTTCAGCCATATTAAATGCAGCTTACATGCAAAAAGTGAACCATATATTTTAAGAAACAAGATATTACTTTCCTTTATGCGAGCACACAAGCCGCATTGCCACACCTGTGTCATTATTTATGTCAGAGACATAGAAAATGTTAAATGTCACACAGACATAATGAAAAATGGAACATTCAGTGCACAAACTAATTAAATAGTAACCTAGCCCATGAAATGTTAACAGTAATGATCAAGCATATAGCAGCAAACAGACTAAAGCTACTGAAATAAACATGGTGCAGACAAGGAAGAGTATATGTTATTTTTACAATATTTTGCTATAAAAGCCTAATTAGAAAGTTGAGTATATGGAGCGGTAGAAAGGGGCCATTTTGACTGGTATTTCAAGTAATTTAAAACTTTGGAAAATAAGTTTTGTAGGAAGCAATCGTGACTATGTCCAGGTCGGAAACTCTATCGGAAACCATGGAGAATCCATGCCATGAAAGAAGAACTGCCATGCTCTGTAAAATTCCATCTAAAATTGAAAAGGGGGGAAAATTATGTGAAATATAATCTATAGAGTGGCTTTTGGAAACTCAACTTCTGTTCCAAGTTAGATAACTTACTTATGGGTGGAAATATTTTTTAGTCTATGTAAAGTGGTGTATAATAACAATTTTGTGTAACTTGTGCCAGTGTAAACTTTGTTCTATATTATTTTCTTGGCAAAGGTTGTTCAATTATAAGGTGTCAAGAAGGTTATTTACCCCTATTTGAAGCAGGGATTTGCGGCACAGTGAACTCTCATAGAGCAAATATTCAGAGCACCTTCTCTTATCATTTCTCAATGGCACACAAGAAGAGATGAGCGAATTTGTTCAGACTCAGTTACGAATACGATCGGACTCTAATATTGTTTTTGCAACATTCGTCGAACACAGCCGAACGTCATTAGAGTCAATGGGAGTAGAAATTACCGAATATGTTCGGAACCGAACATAAGACATACATTCGGCCTGAATAATGTTCGAATATGGCTCGAATATGTCAAAATCAGATTCGGGGTCAAAATCTGAACAAATTCGCTCATCTCTACACACAAGCTTTGGCACTGAGAAATTACATACTTTCCATTAATCGCTATCTCATGTCTAATGTTTAAACAGGACCAAGAGTGCCATGTCTGTCGATCTTGCACCCGATGTCCTCTGTTAGCTGAATGATTGGAGATGTGAGTGTTCAAACTGAACTCGCCTGGGCAAATTTTGCATACTGTTAATGCAACATCATTGTAATGCCTTAGTAAAGGGCACTTATTCAAGGTAAAAGTAGTCTACTATGTCAGTAAATATGGAGCATGTTCTGTCTGCCATATTTTCTGATGTATAAATTTAATGGGACCAAGAGGTTTGAGAAGCCTTCTTCCCATTTTTCTGGCCTTCTGATTTTTTTCCCTGTGTGCCTGCAGGAAAACTGAAGCAAGAACTGATCCAATGGGATTGCTTACATTCTTTTGGCTTATTGGTTGTTGGACTAGATCCTTCAAATTAGCAGATCAGAAAATGTTGCATGCGTGTTTTAAGATCCAACTTACCGATTTTGCAGAAACTGGTGAATAGGCCAGATGCCATTTTAACATTAGTCGTGACCGACTGAGGCACAAGAAAATGGATCCTGATGGCAGAGAGAAATAGAAACCCAGCCGTAATGATATTAGTTATTAGCGGAGTATTTTATCCTTACACCTATGTATTGGCTTATTTTTTGGCTAATCACAGACTGAGTGAATTTGATTACGAGGCACCTAGTATTACCTTAATTATTACATTTGTGGACTCACGGCAGTAAGAGATCTATGGAAATAAACAGTGTTATTGCTAGTAGTTATCATTTATAAAGTGCTGACATCTTCTGATGTACAGTTCAACTGGATTATGATTGACTGAACCGCACAGCCTGACCTGGCCCATACCAGCTATTGACTTGAGCATGCCATTACCTTACATTGTGACAACTGACATCAGCACTTAGTGATTCTCAGCGAACAATTCATATTGACAAAACTAGCGATTTTAGTAAGCTCTGCCTTCACTTTCCATTATTATTTAGAGGTAGTCATTATGTGACAGACATTGAACTGCTAGTAATAGGGCAGGGACTCTATAAACATCTGTTGATGTGTTTGATCTGAACTGTTCTATACGCTTGGTTTCAGAATAATCAAAGGAAAGAGGGGAGGACTTGTAGAAAAAGAAACACAATCACTTTTTTTTTCCATAGAAGATCAGTTGTTATTAAAATTGACGGACAGCGAAGCACAGCTATGCGAGTGCAAAGGATTCCCCCTTTATTTGGCATAGGATTCTGCACATATCCATTATAGACACGATCCAAGGCCACTCATACTGGGTGTTCAGTGAGTATTGATTTGGTCTGCCAGCAATTTTAATATTTCTTCAGGGACTTTCTAGCAACGGCAGTTAATTCACCCTCCCAAATTGCTTATTCAATAGAACGAACATGACTCCTGAATAAAGTCCCTGAATTTATGTGAATGGCACAGGGCAGGCGGTCAATCAATTCTTATGGAGCTAAGTTAAAAATATAAATAAAGTATTGACTTTCTTTTCTTATCCATACTCATAGAAGGTGATAACAATATATATACCAATATATACATATATATATAGCATGTACAGTATATTCTATATATCAACTCTCACACTATTCTTTACAGCGTAAAGGTAGTGTTTCTCCTTCCAAGTGAGCACATACTAGGTCCTGTCTATATTAATATCTGTCATACTGGTTCTGCAGAACTAAACCAGAATATGCCTGAATGGGAGAGTCCTATCAACATCGGAGGTCCGCTAGAGCCATTGTTAGAGCCTAAGGACACCTTGGGGGAAAGTCTTCAACAATGGCCTCTGCTCTCCCAGTTTGAACAAAACAACATAAGAGGGAATTAAGGCATAAATAAAGCAGGACACTCCTATAGGCCTTTCTTATTTTTTGTATCTAAGATAAAGTCATCAACATTTTGGTGTGCAAAAGCATGCAAACAGTTATTTTAGGGCATGTTGCATGGTATTATTGTAGGGCTGGACCTTTTTGAAGCTGAACATTGGCCAATATTCTGTTATTCTGTCAAGCTATTGCCACTCAGAAGGTGTAATATATATGTTATAGTAAAATAGTAACAGGCAACAACAGAGTGTTGGGTTGCAGTCGAGTAGAACAACTACATATTTAATAATGCTAATCCAGTAACTTACTGACCATCAAAGGAGCATCAACACCTCCGGTTGTAACGGGGTTCTTCAAGCCTTCCTGTCACTCAATAACTAATAAACAGATGTTATATTTAAATTTCATGGTTTTTGATGACATCAGAAGGAAAAACCTGCCAGTCATTATCTGTTCCTCCATGACTTCCTAATCACTTACTAAGAATGCACTGTGAGCTATGAGGAAATCTTTGTATATTTTAGTTTACGGGTCAATCAACCATATCACACAAATCCATAAGAAAACAGACTTCATTAGTTCAGGTGCTTGACTCAGTGAATTTCTTGTTTACATGGAATGTATAATAGGGTATTTCCACTGACAAATGAATAAACCAAAAAAGTGTCTACAGTGAAATGAAATATGCAGAAAACTTTTCAGCACATCCAATATGTAAACCTATAGTTTATTAAAATGTGCTTGTTATATTTCCGACGCGACACTTCACTGATAATAGCAGCCAAATATTTGGTCAGTATTTAGATTTTTTTTTTACTTTATTAATGCAATATATAACAATATTATTATATTTTCTTGATCCTCTTTATTAATGGCTAAAATGTGTGCATATATGTATACACATATGTATTGTATACATATACATTTATATATATTTTTATATACATATATAGATGTATATACACACACACATATATATATATATATATATAATGTTATATATATATATATTACATAAATATGACTTTGAAAATGAAAAGTTTTGTAATAATATAGAGAGGCCTATATATATATATATATATATATATATATATATATATATATCTCGCTAGGCATCGCTGTAAAAAGATAAAAAAAAATAAGATAATAATGCAGAATAATTCTCCATTTGTAGGCTTCTCTATCATCCTCAAAGCAACATGTCAACCATGGTGGCTTCAGATGTATGGACTCAGAGCCCCAGTCAATAATAAGATAAATATTAGCAGCCTAGAGCATTGATATATTTGGCCAGTATGCCTTATTTGACTTCTGGGATCCATTAAGCCCCATAGGTATATGGTTCCATCAGACATTTAACCTTTTCTATAGTGTTACCAGGTTAAGAAGCATCTAATAGTGACACAGGACTTCAGCTCGGCACACTGACACTATTGCTTTACTGTCAGAAATAATTTATAGTTTTCTATTTAAATCTCTTGGCCTGCACCCCATCCCCATCCTCTGGCCTCACAGCTCTGGTAAAATCAATGAAGTCAGACTATGGCATTTGGAAGTTTTAAAGACCAAAGCAAAGGGACAATGACTGAGGAGACCGACACATAAACCTGGGATCAGAATATGAAGAATGCATGAATCTCAGAATGTACAATAAATAATAATGATACCGAATAATAAGTCATCTTCTGCTTATAATGACTCTACCAAAGTCCTAAGCCAAGTACATGAAGATATCATCAACAGGGCAGGACAGGGAGTACACCTGCAGGCTTCCTCCCAAAACCACTTATTAAACTTTATGAATTAATCACTGGCTAAATAAAGTACAGCCTAACCTCGCCGATAAGGAATATATTGTCTGGGAACTGCTTAGGGCTAAACTTTTCACGTACAATGCCAGCATAAATTTGCTGTACGAGTATTAAAATAACTCAGAATGGAATGTCATTATTTTTTTTTTCTCTAGCACTTTTTGCCAAATAGGACCTCGACAATAAACTTTTATTTTTATATAATATGATGAAATCTACAGGTAAAAAAAAAAAAAAATTTTAAGACTCTTATGGTTCGCAAAAAAATCCAATTAGATAAGTAAGGTTTGATTTGTATAGATAATTTTTTATAGACTTTTGTTTTTCATTTCTCTGTTAAGGTCTGAGCTCACGTCATGGTGTTACATCGGAGCAATGTTCACAGTTAGAGGAAAATGTCAGTGCTATGCATGTGATTGTGACTTGTACACAGGACTCACGTAAAAATATAAAATGACTGGGAGGCAATGTTACCGATACACACAAATATTAAATACAGCGAAGCATATATGTGTTTTAGTAATATAACCTCATATTCCTAAATCTTCCTTGGCTTGGCTCAGTGAGCATACCCCTGGCGGCAGCAGGAGTTCCTGTATTTTATTCACTCAGCTTGGAAGATTTGTCATTCTGATATCATTGATATAACTTGTAAAAACATGTATTATAAAAGAGATAAGACGACATTGCTGGCTTTGTCTCGGTTTAGAGAGCAGAACACACTCTAGACTCTGTACGGTAGGAAACATCTTGCTTATGAAGCTGCCATGATGCTTGCACCTCCACTTCTCCTTTATATACCTTTAAATTTACTTCATACCATACATAGTGTTGGCGAAACACAGCTTGGCTTGATTTTCGCAGCTTGTTTTAAAGCTTCATTGTCTAGTAAAAGCTTGTTATGGCTTAAAAAGAATTGCCAGCATTAATCTGCTTGAGCTGTAATCATGTCCCAAGTCATTAGTAATGTTTTAAAGAGCAAATCTTTTCTTTAGTATTAAAGCAAAAATTACGTTCATTAACAAAGTAAAATGTAATCTGTTCACAAATGTTTGGGTGGGATTTGAGATATTTTACTTTTGAGTGCATAATAGAGATGAGCGAATATCCTCAGCTCCCTCCTTATTCGGCAAGCTATAGCACTTACCAAATATGCTGCAGAGGGAACCTGGATACCTGGAGCGCGCCGGCTGATCAGCTGTTCGGCGCCGCAGCTGCATGTGTAACAGTCACAACACACAGGTTCTCCATCCATGTGTGGTGATTGTCACACAGCCGCGACACATGCAGTTGCGGCACCGATCAGTTGATCAGCCAGCGCGCTCCAGGTATCCAGGTTCCCTCTGCAGCTTATTCGGTAAGCACTATAGCTTGCCGAATAAGGAGGGAGCCGAAGATATTCACTCATGCCTAGTACATGGTCATGTATGAAATCTGAAAAAAGAGCAATCAGCTCACCTGTCCAGGTTCATGGCAAAAAACTCCAGTAATAGCAACGGTCCAAATGGTAACCAGCACTCACATCTTCTTAAAAGAATTAATTTATTGATTCGGCAATATAATAGGCACAAAAATGGTTGAACACAACACTACAAAAATGAAAAAGGCAGAAAAGAAATATTCACTGCGCTCCCAGGCAACATGTTTCAGACCTGTTTGGTTCTTTTAAGAAGATGTGAGAGTTGGTTATTGCTGGAACTATTACATAGTCATATATGCAGTGTTTTTTATTCAATCAGATGCAGAAATAGCCAGATAAGAATACAGGTTGCCATTTTGGATTTAATTTCACATCACTGTTACAAATACATTAGTATGCACAACTTATCCAATCAATCAATTATATATCTGACATTTATAATAAATCATTGTCTGTTTGGTCTTTTCTAGAATCATCAGGACAAAAGTACAGCAACCATTTCACCCAACGCCAGATGGATCTGTAACGCCAGTCAGCGCACCGGGGCACACCATCGGTAATCCATTCACAATATGTGATTTCCTTTAAGTATATGTACTATAATGTTGCCTTAGACATTTTGGTTTGGTAGGGCAGAAGCCACAGTAGAGCTTACATAAATTTCCAAAACTTGGTAATGTTTTAAAGTGTTCATTGAAAGATATAATATAATGTCTTGGAATATGACTTGTGGTAATACTTGGAGCAGGGTCACTGTAGTGCTTCTCTTGTGCTACTACTATGTGATTACATGTTGACATAGCTAGCGCGTTTTGTGTTTTGTACATAGACAGTCATTTGTATTCACTTCCTATAGAAAGTCATGATGAGGTTATCCGATCTAAATTAGTGAGTAGCCTAATGAGAACCTCCGCTGTGATTCATGTGATTACTGACTCATGATTTAGTAAGGGCAAAAGGTGATGATAAAGTACCATAAGTAACCACTGGTTTCGACTTTTAACCACTATGCTGCAGAATAGAAGTATGTGTCATCATATTGGAAAGTCGAGGGAACAAAATGTTATGAACTGGACATTAAAAAAGCTATTGTCGTTTTGGAAAATTGTGTTGAAATTTTTTTGGTGATTCATAAACTGTAAAAAAAGAAAACCCCATAAGTCATTACTAGAGTCCTTGTAGATTGATTGCATCACCTAGAAAGATTCTTGTAAGGAGCTTTCATTAAATCATTAAACTATTTCTTCACTGCGCCATAATATGGTTCAGAACATCAGTAAGCCTAAAGAACGTTTAATCAAAATCCTTTGTGGATCGCTCTACAGGACCAAAAATGTGATGGCCGGTATGCCTTCCTTTCCACATTCGGTAGTAAGGAGGGCTGATTTTCCAACCTTGGATGGAAACCTCCTGATATTAGATATTAGACTAGTCATGATGAGTATTACTTACCCTAATTCATACATTTATTAATAAAGGTTGACATACTTTTTGTATTAATACACTATGGGTAAAGAGAAAGATTTTTCAATTAATTTTACCACTAAATCGTAAGTACATTTACCTCATACAATATATGAATGATAGTAAAACATTGCCCCACAGTTGCTTTTGCTGTTAAACCGGAATTTATTATTGAATAATTATTGATCTGCGCCAAAAAGAAAAGATGTGTGCACCTAAGTAGACACTTTTCAAAAGTGGATTTGGTAGGTCTCAAAGTACGCCAAATTTACTCTTGCCATTTTCCAGTTTGTTTTTTTTTACTAAGAGTTGACATCATTTAGAGTAACTTATGGCAAACTATAGCAAATTTCAGTGTGAATGCCTGGAAAATAGTTGCAAAAAAGTTTATCAAATACATGACATTTTAGGGTAGGGTGCATCACTCCCATCATCTTCATATACAACACTCAGCGCAGTAGTATTGATTGGGACAAGTTACAGTGGAGGCAGCCATTCTGTGGACAATAAAAACAGCTAAAATTTTTCCATGAACCAGTAAAGTGCTGTATACAAAGTAAGATCTCCTAAATATTAGGCCTATCTACAAAATGGCTGATTCTATTGTTTCGGAATTGGGTAACTATTAGTTTTGATAGGGAAGAGATATAGTGCTCTTGTTGGGAATATTCCAGAGAAGCTTCCTTACATTTAGTAAACTATTGAAGGATCCACAGTAGCTGTCTCCTCACAGGCTTATATGTCCTTTCTCATTTTGTTTAGTTCCCAGTACAGCATCTCCTCCTGTCTCCAGCGCCTCCAATGATCCCGTAGGCTCTTATTCCATAAATGGGATCCTGGGTATACCTCGTTCAAATGGTGAAAAAAGGAAACGCGATGAAGGTAGGGAAAAAGAGAGAGCTTTATTCTGTATCTCTTGTAAATAGGGTCTAATTTCAAACCCATGCATACCAGCTGCTCCTATACCAGATCAGTTGTAGGCTCTACGCACCACCCTTCTGCTTTTAAAGTCTCTTATGTCATGGAAGTGGACTGGTGACATGTCCACTGTTTAGGTTTCTTATCAGCACTAGGCTGTGCACCACACTCTAGTATCCAGCAAAATAACAGTCACAAGGCTACAATACCAGGGCAATTTGGAAAATTTTGCTTTATATGATTCTTTGGTAGAATGAGGTGATTTCCCCCCTTCCATTCACATAATGTCCTGTTTCAGAGATTTTTTTTAACCATTAGTAGAAATCAGTAATGACTTTAAATGTGATACAGCATTTAGAGAGAATATAGAAGGCTACTGTACATTTTTTATTTTGTGAGATATTTTATAGTAGTTTACAGCCTGTTTTGTGTACTTTTATCATATTTGTTTGTGACGATTGATGTTATTTTGGTACTTGAGGTTGGGGAGCCTTGGAGGTATGTAGGACAGACCAATATAATGCATATATTTAGTCTTAGAGTACAACATCAGTGTTACAAGTACATTAGTATGCACAATTTACTTATCCGATCTATCTTGATATGTGAATATTGTACTAATAAATCAAGAATTTCTTACATTTTGCTAGCAATTATATGAGATATGTAGTTTTTCCTAACGTGAACGTGACATTAAAGAAGCACTCCCATAAAAATGTTATTCTCTTAATATATTACAATCATCATATTATACAGCATTGTGTACTTACAATTTCTTATTTTGTCCTTCTACCCAGTTAATTCTTTTATTTTCCATTAGGTGTTTGACCTCACATGATTAAAACTGACTAGCTGAATCCTTCTAAGCTCTATGTAGAAACAGGAGGTCATTTTTTCCTGTATGACTCATCAGTCACTGCAAAAGTTCTTGGCAGGGGGGAGGAAGGAGCAGCTGGGTCAGGACTTGAAGAGGGGAATGATAAATACAGGAAAAAAGAGCCTTCCTCTTTCTACATAGAGCAGAGAAAAGAGAAGAATTAATGGGGTAGAAAGTAAAAATTAGCAATTGTAAGTACACAGTGCTGTATAATATGATTACTGCAATATATTAAGAGGATACAAACTTTGATGGGATGAGGAGTGCTTCTTTAACTACTAGTTTTAGTATATAAGACCAGAAGCTCTTCGTTCACCGAAATAAAGCTTGATGTCACCCTTATCCTGCTTGATGTCATCCTTATTTTCTTATTTCTTGGGCCACTTCCTTCCTCCTCCGTTCTATTCTTACGTTACACGGCTTATGTACAGGAGGACCACCAATCAGCGTTAAACTTGCCATGAGGAATGTGGTTGACTCCAACTCTCCATGGACCCTATCAAGACTACCTCTAAGATAGACATTCCCTTGCCCTTGATTTTGAGTAAAACTTTATCCCATAGTCTCACCTATTAGGCTGCCATTAATTAAAATCAGCATTGGACCTCATAACTGTGTTATAAGCCAGATCTTATCCAATCTAGAACCTAACAAATTGGGCTTTGATTTCTTCATTCTGGTTTTGCGCCTGGACTACTTGTGAGAAAGTATAAATCTACGGGAATATAGATACATTGCAGATACACTTGCTTCTTGGCCATCCTATAGAAGGTGAAAGTCCTCCCCTACTCTGTCATCTTTGTTGCTGCTTTCATTACACAGTAGCAGCGGCACGGATGATTAAGAAGAGTAGAGATAATTATGTGTCAGGATGATGTAGCCAAACTCTCTGGTTGGGTGAAGGCAGCAGAGTGATTCACAGCACCGGCTCTGTGTTAGAGAGAGAGGGAGAGCTGAACACTTCTATTCTCCCTTGTTTATTGAAAGAGTTAAGGGAAATCAGCCAAGTAATTCTCCTTTGTACATTTTCCCGGATTCCACCGTTAAACAGAAACAAGCACAGGGAGATATCTTAAACAAACGGCATTTAATCACATCCTAGCAGCAAATGATTATTCGACAGTGACCGGGTTAAAATGAGAATTTGGTGGCATACTCCGTCTAGGTCGTGGAACAAATTTATTATTATTTTCATGATGTTTCAGGTTTTATGCCTTATTCTTGGATTTATAACCAGCCTGGTATATTGTTGTGGGTATTAGAAGTGACTGGAGCAGCATCATTTTCAGCCTGTTTTTCTCCTCTTTATAGATTTGTTAGATTTTTGCTGTGTTGACAGGTTACACATTGCTGGTCTAAGAGGTTTTGTTTTTTATTTTTAAACTGTGACTTTCAGTTTTTATCGTGTCCCTTATATTATATTCTGCACGTGAGAGGCGTAATCAGTTATTTGCAACCCCAAGATGGCCCAAATTACCTGAAATTGCACAGCACGCTCTTTAAAGAGCATAACTGTGGAATTGCTAGTGCCAAACGTAACTGAGACAGATGCAACAGGCCTTGCTTCTCTGATCTAACAGCATGTCCCCCCTAAAAGGCATCTGGTTCTAATATGAGTCCTTGAATCGTCCTGTTGTGTGATCTCCTACTATTTTCTATTATATCTGCTTCTGGGGAATTTTGGTGACAATCAACGGAGGTCACACCAAGTTTTCCCAGGCTCCTGAATGAAAAGTCCTCCTAGTTATATCTTTGTACATACTCTGTCTACAGGATAGATAGATGTATTCAAAACCCTAGGAAAGATGACAACTTCTGATGTCCTAAGTTAATATTTCCATCTAGAAAAAAGGCTCAATAGATTATTAAAAAATAACTCCAACATGTCAATTTACAGATCGCTCTTTATTTAGGGGCAATTGCTATTTGTACAGTGACAAAAAGTTGCTAAGTGTGACATATTGACACTGCTCTGCTTCTCATTTTCAGATACGTAGAATACTTTTCAAAAAATATTTTGTCATTGGCATTGCATTCTTAAAATATGGCTGTACTTGAAAGTGTCTGGCTCTGTCAACCGCTTCTTCTGGCAGTGTTGGTGTATGTCTTCCTGGCAAGCCTTCTAGTTATCTGGCATAAACATTCTTTATACCATTGAAGCTTAAGAGTTCGTACTTTTGTCACTTATGGTCCTCCAAAGTATTTCTGGTTCTGGCATCATTGATTTTCTTCTTTGGCACCTCTCTAGTCTGTCTGTTTCATTTTCCCTCATTATACCTTTGGAAACTTTAAAACTTGGATATGTTTCACATGGGATGCGTTTTGTACTTGGGAATATTATTTCAATAATGTTGACTTGGAAATGGTTACTGTATAAAAATATAAAAATCATTAGTTATATGTGATACATACAAGACATGTTTATATATACTCCTCTGGTTAGCTTTATATAACACAGGTATTCATGTATTTCAACATATTTTACTGAATATACATACAAAGCAATGGACAATGAGATTATGATGAAAACTAGGCAGATTAAAGTTGTTACTCATGCGAACCAATCAGATTACAGTTCTCATTTCAGGCTTGTTTGCTTGCCATGGGCACCTTGTAAGACAATAGGCTAGTTCAGGTTATAGGAATTCCTCATACCCTAAGGGTATGTTCAAACAGAGTTGTTTTGGAGAAAGCAAAATTTGATATGATTTTCAAGTTGAATTTGGCTCAAGAAAGATGCTGGTTTTCCTTTGATTTAAATCAGCTGTCATGTGCCTTTAATAGCCATGGGTGGAACTCCAATCCACAGCTCTATCCATGGCTGTTAAACAGTTAAATCCAGCTGTCTATCTCTTACAGCGAGATTTAACACACTGCAGCCGGAATCGTGTCATTCAGGCCATTGGAACCCAACATGTGATCTCGGGGCGCCCATGGGTTGTCATGAAAGTCGGAGGTCTGCACTCCTGTGAACGCCATCTTGTGGCCGGCGTTCATACGAGATTATGATTTCTGCTATATATAGCAGTACTGAAGCCTTGTTATGTATGGCACAAACAATTGGATGATCATAGATTTAAGTCTCCTAAGGGGACTATTGAAGTCAGTAAAAAGTGAAAAAAAAAGTTTTTCAAAATATGAAAAATAATTATAAAAAAACACAAAAGTTTACCCCAAAATTGTACCAATAAAAATGTCAGCTCAGGGCACAAAAAATAAGTCATCACCCAGCTCTAGGTCCCAAAAAATGAAAAAGTTACAAGTCTCAGAACATGACAATGATTGCAAAAACCTATCGTTCATACAAAGTTTTGATTTTTACCCCACTTTTTTCCCCACAATTGTGGAATTATACTTTTTATTCAATTTCACTGCACTTGGTAAAATCAATAGTGCCATTGAAAAGTACAGTTTGTCACACAAAAAACAAGCCCTCATACGGCTGTATTGCCGAAAATATTAAAAAGTTATGGCTCTTGGAAGAAGGGGAGAAAAACACGAAAATAAAATATCTGAAAATGGTCATGGTGTGAAGGGGTTAAAAACATTTAAACAACTTCAGCTCAGAGGATTTGACATTGAAATTAATAGGAAGAGAGTATTCAAAGTATTTTTTTAAATTGTTTTTGGCTATGTGCACATAGAGTTTTTCGAGGAGGTTTTGGAACAGAAACTGAGCGTAAACTCTCCAAACCCTTCTCAAAAACACAAAACTTCTCAAAAACTTGAAGTTTCTGCTCAGTTTCTACAACAAAAACTGAGAAAAAAGACTTTGGGTTCGTATAGCCTTAAAAGTTATGGCAATTTTTTTTCTTACATAAATGCATTCAATTGGGGCTAAAAATCGTTTTTGCAATTGGATTTCATTAAAAATGCTGCATCGTTTGCCTTAAAAAGCCGCCGTATTACTCTAGTTGGCCATATTTTTGTGTTGAGAACATGACTTTGTGGCACTTGCTATAATATAAGTATGATAGGCTTCTCCTGCTCTTGTTAGTGCAGCTTTCCTCACAAACTGCACAGCTCTCCAATCCATAAAATGGCTTCTGTTGGATGAGCATGTGACCAGACCTGTCCATCAGTCTCTTCCAATAGGAAAGCAGTTCTTTCATGTGAGGTTTTCAATTGGATGAGACTGATGGACAGGTCTGGTCACATGCTCCTCCACCAGCAGCCAATTTATGGACTGGAGAGCTGTGCATTCTGTGAGGAAAACTGCATTAACAAGAGCAGTAGAATAACCTGTCATACCTGTATAATAGTAAGTGCCACAAAATCATGTCCTCAACACATCTGATCAAATAAAGATAAAGTGGCAAACCCTGTTAAATCATTCTGCAGCCAGCAATAGACAGTGTAATACGGAGCTAAAAGGATGTAAACGGTGCAAAATTTTTAACAAAGCCCTATTGCAAAAATTATTTTTAGCCCCAGTTGCATGCATTTAAATAAGAAATTTTTTTCCAAAGGTGGACAACCCCTTTAACCACTTTCTACCATATGACCATATTCCACCATATGACGTACTATCCCGTCCATGTGACCTGGGCCTGGGATAGTACGTCATGGGCGATCGGCTGCGCTCACAGGGGGGAGTGTGAACGATCACGGTCGGGTGTCAGCTGATTTTCACAGCTGACACCCGGCACTAAGTGCCAGGAGAGGTCACGGACCGCTCCCGGCATTTTAACCCCCAGCACACTGCAATCAAACATGATCGCAGTGTTTCGGCAGATGCAGAGGGGCTGTCAGCCCCTCTGCTTTTGGATCGGAGACCCCGAAGCATGCCGCCGGGTCCCAATCGCTGCCATGGAGACCCGATGTTGTCACAATGATGTTGCCTTATCAATTTTACCACACTTGGAACGGTGTAAACGCCCCCCCAAAAGAAATTCATGAATTGCTGGTTTTTGTTCATTCTGCCTCCCAAAAATCAGAATAAAAAATGTCATGTGCCCAAAAATGGTACCAATAAAAACATCAATAAAAATATCAACTCGTCCTGCAAAAAACAAGACCTCACATGACTCTGTGGGCCAAAATATGGAAAAATTATAGCTCTCAAAATATGGTGATGCAAAAACTATATTTTGCAATAAAAAGCGTCTTTTAGTATGTGACAGCTGCTAAACATAAAAACCTGCTATAAATAATAAATCAAACCCCCCTTTATCACCTCCTTAGTTAGGGAAAAATAATAAAATAAAAAAATGTATTTATTTCCATTGTCCCATTAGGGTTAGGGTTAGGGTTGGGGCTAAAGTTAGGGTTGGGGTTGGAGCTAAAGTTAGGGTTAGGGTTGGGGCTAAAGTTAGGGTTATGGTTGGGGCTAAAGTTAGGTAACGGTTGGGGCTAGAGTTGGGGTTAGGGTTTGGATTACGGTTAGGGTTGGGATTAGGGTTAAGGTTAGGGGTGTATTAGGGTTAGGTTTGTGGTTAGGGTTATGGTTAGGGTTGGGATTAGGGTTAGGGTGTGTTAGGGTTAGTGTTATGGTTAGGGTTGAGATTAGGGTTAGGGATGTGTTGGGGTTAGGGTTGAATTTAAAATTGGGGGATTTTGACTGTTTTGGCACATCAGGGGCTCTCCAAACGCGACATGGAATCCGATCTCAATTCCAGCCAATTTTGGTTTAAAAATGTCAAATGGCACTCCTACCCTTCCGAGCTCTGCCGTGCGCCCAAAGAGTGGTTCCCCCCCACATATGGGGTATCAGCGTACTCAGGACAAAATGGACAACTTTTGGGGTCCAATTTCTCCTCTTACCCTTGGGGAAATAAAAAATTGGGGACTAGAAGATCATGTTTGTGGAAAAAATATGATTTTTTTTCGCAGCTCTATGTTATAAACTTGTGTGAAGCACTTGGGAGTTCAAAGTGTTCACCACACATCTAGATATGTTCCATAGGGGGTCTAGTGTCCAAAATGGTGTCGCTTGTGGGAGTTTTCCACTGTTTAGGCACATAAGGTTCTCTCCAAACATGATATGGAATCCAATCTCAGTTCCAGCCAATTTTGTTTTGAAAAAGTCAAACGGCGCTCCTTTCCTTCCGAGCCCTGCCGTGCGCCCAAACAGTGATCCCCCCCCCACATATGGGGTATCAGCGTACTCAGGACAAATTGGACAACAACTTTTTCTGTCAATTTTCTCCTTTTACCCTTGTGAAAATAAAGAAATTGTTTGTAGAAGATAATTTTTGTGACTAAAAAGTTAAATGTTCATTTTATTCTTCCACATTCCAAAAATTCCTGCGAAGCACCTGAAGGGTTAATAAACTTCTTGAATGTGGTTTTGAGTACCTTGAGGGGTGCAGTTTTTAGAATGGTGTCACTTTTGGGTATTTTCTGCCATATAGACCCCTCAAAGTGACTTCAAATGTGAGGTGGTCCCTAAAAAAAATGATTTGGAAATTTTGTTGTAAAAATGAGAAATCGCTGGTCAACTTTTAACCCTTATAACTTTCTAACAAAAAAAAAATTGTTTCCAAAATTGTGCTGATGTAAAGTAGATATGTGGAAAATGTTATTTAGAAACTATTTTATGTGAAATATTTCTCTGTTTTAAGGGCATAAAATTTCAAAGTTTGAAAATTGCGAAATTTTCAAAATTTTCGCCATATTTCCGTTTTTTCAGAAAAAAACGCAAGTTATATCGAAGAAATTTTACCACTAACATAAAGTGCAATATGTCACGAGAAAACAAACTCAGAATCTCCAAGATCCGTTGAAGTGTTCCAGAGTTATAACCTCATAAAGGGACAGCGGTCAGAATTGTAAAACTTCGCTAGGTCATAAACATGCAAACAACCCTCGGGAATAAAGGGGTTAAGGAGAATTTAAGAGTGGATCTGCTTCAAAATCCTGTGCAGAAAACTCTCTGTGAACTTAGTCTAATACCACTAGTTAACAAGACACAGTAAGGCTGCAAATACAATTAATACATTTAATCAAAGGCATGCAGACATAATATTCACATAATTTGATGATTAGACCCACGCTGGCCGGGATGACCTTGTGCAACAAGATCCAGGCCACTCTATTTTTTTTTTAAAGATTAAAATCTAAAAAATATAAGCCTCGACACTCAGGCATAAATTCTGCAAACTTCCCCTCAGCACGTATCTGGTTAATCATAACACCTGGTTGAACCATTAAACATATTTTAAAGGCAAATATGCGCTGTCAGCCATTTTGCTGATGACAATGGTGGTGTGCCTCGGGATTGATGATATCTTTTCGTTCTAGGGCACTCTAGCAAAAAAAAAAAACAAGTTACAGAATGTGAAATCCTTTCGGAAACCTAAAAAATGCGCTGTCACAAATACGAGTTGTGAACCCTTAGTGCCCCAAAAAAACAATTATTTCTGCATAATTTAGCACATACTTACTCTCATATGTCTAAATGTTTATTCCCCAGTATTTATGCCTGTGACACTTGCAGCAGCTGTCTGTCCCTCTGGCATTCTCACTGTCCGTCTGTCTCCCTGGCACTGGCACAATCCTTTTCTCCCTATGCTACCCTTTTGTCTGAATAGTGCCTCTTCACTTAGTGCTTCCCTTAACCCTTGAGTGAGAAACATAAACGGCACCTAATTTTCTGACTTCTTGATAAAATTCCTGTAAACTGGCCAAATTAATGAATTATAGGTTCCATATAGATTGTCAGCGTAGTATTAATGCTACAGTTGTAGAAGACAAAAAAAATGGAGTTTTGATCTGCAGGCGACTATTTGGCACTCAAGTGAAAGTTAGAAAAGTCAGCACTTATAGTTAATGCGAGTGCGGAGAGCGAGGAGTCAAATTGAGCATCTTGGAGTCTGAGGAAGGGGGGAGAGAGCGTAAGTGTGGTATCTTGTCACCGCTTCTTCAGCGGGCCAGCCACAGTCGTTGTGTTAGGTGACATTTGAATTTACAATTCCGCTGAGAAAAGCTATTAATTCACAAATTAACATTTTTTCCTCTCTCTCTGTCTCACCCTCTCTCACTCTCTCATTCTCCCCCTGTATCTCTCGTGGATGTGCAAGCAATTGAAAAGACAAAGGAAATCGCCTTAAGGAACTGGCTTTACTGCTAGTCTGTCTGTGCAGAGATTGCTACCACTGCTTCTAGATATATAAACCAATTACCTGAACAGCTCTGTGCATGGCAGTCTGCTATTACCTCCCTGTGTAGGCTGAGGAACCACTGGCAGATAATAATACCCTGTATCTAGTTAATATGAACCAACATCACCCTATCTCCGCGTCCACAATCACAGTTCATTATCATGTATCCTTATGGGCTATGCACAATTAACCTGTTGGCTCTGTATCCTGAGATGTACCTGTAAGAACAATATGGCGGCTGCTTTCGGTATCGCGTGACTTTCATTATATTGAATGGCTAGTGTCATCATTGCATGTCTACGGAATTTCACTTCTGAGCTCAATAGGCCTCAATAATAAAACCTCTAAAAGAAAAATTGTTCTTGCTGCCTATGATGACCAATCAACGCTTAACTTTCATTTGTTAAACTGCTCTGGTAAAATGAAAGCTCTGCTGTGATTGGTTACTATGAACAACAAAGATAGTTTTTCTCTCCCTTTTTAATTTTCATTAGCCTGACCCCTGTTTCCATAATTTAAAACTTTACTTAAATCCTTTCCCTTTTACATTGACTAAAGGGCATTTGATTGGTTTGCGATTGGCATCGGTAAAGATGTCTCACTGTCCATCATGCTATGTGTGGCTAAATAGGTGCACTCCCGCTCCCATCAGACACAGGTGAATTTAAGTAGTGAGCTGGTCCATTCCTGCCCCATGAATTGTAGGATTTTTTGCCCAGGAGAGGTGACGTGTCAGGACAGGGACCCAACTTTTAAAGGATGCCTAGACATGGCAGATGGGCTCACATATATTGGCTAATCTATGCGCTAAGTACCTTCTTCTTTTATACTGTATTTTCATAGCAATTTTGCAGATGAATAGCTCATATATATATTATTTAGCATTTTTTTTCCTTTTTTCCCCATTTTCTTTGGCAGGAATGCAGTTTCAATATTCTTGGTAAATCATGGTGCAACGTTTATAGTTTTCAAGTTCTAAATAATAGGTGGCACATCAGCATATTTATACCTATAGAGTGCGGTGTGGTAGAAAAGGGAATATATATAAGGTACATGTAGACTATTTGGGCTATGGGGTGTTTGTAGAGAAGGGCTTGAGCCCTGGTTGTTCCTATCTCTCTGCTATTGGATGGTGAGAAACTGTGTAGGATTCCTCTTTTCGTTGTTAAAAAGTGAAATTGGCCCATGATCAAAGAAAGGCCTAAAAGGAGAAGCAAACAATAGGCTCATGAATCCTAGGTGGAAAACCTGGCATTATAATGGCCCTTTAGATGGGCGGGTATAGGTCATAAAAAGACTGACGATTTGCTATGTTCAGGATGACTGGCAGTCAATCACAGGCCTGTTTACACAAGCCAAGGAACGTTCTATGTGTATAGAAGAGTGTTCATGTAATCTGCAGCTTATCACCTGTTTACACACTGATTTATTTTGTCTGCATGAAATTCGTCGCACCTGACGAACAAGTGTTTTACTCATTCGTCAGATGATTGCCTGCCTCATTAGACAGGCCAAATGTCGTTTCTATAAATGCTCGTTCACCAATTATTGTCTTGTCTACAGGAACCTTAATGGTTGCCCATTTTGAATTTTGCTCTGACGCCCTCTCTCTTCAACCTATTCCACTTTCAGTATAGTTAATAGTTCCATAGGTTGAAAATAAGAAGAAAACAAAAGCAGCTTTTATGGCATTCCTTTGTGATGAGAATAAGCAGCACTATGTCCTACAACTATCTCTGCATTAACATTGTTTTTCCATTACTGAGCGTTTATTCCTGAAGAACCTCCATAAAATGCCGTTGTCATCATACCCCGATTGATTTATTTCCTGTAATGATCATTTCAAGCCATGTTCCAGCTAATCCTGAAAACCGCAAGGTTCAAAGCCAGTTAAACCTGGTTTTTACAGTGGCTGGGATATACGAATAATGGAGTAGGTACTAGATTGTGCCTTTTGAAACGTTCTTAGATTCTGTTCTCCGTATCAAAATGAGATTAGATACTTGATTAACATTTGATAAAACGTTAATGGTCTGGATGCAACTTTTCAGAAGCTTTGTAAACAGAACCCATGGGATCAGACAGTTTTCTTTGGCCTTGTCAAGGCCTAGTCATTAGACTGGAGTCTCACTTACCAAAAGGAAATCTGTCCTGTTCCCAGGATCACCGGCATCACAGACGTATCACTCATCAAAGCCTAAAATTATTATCCCTCCCAGCAAGTCGTACCTATTTAGGCTCATTGTGCATCTAAGGACTTTTGTTGTTCAAGTTAACGGGATAGAAAGTATATCTTGGACTATACAACAGAACATTGTTATTTTTGCACCTTCCAATATTTTTTGTTGTTTACACCACAAGACGAGAAGGCTTGTATTGTTCTATTATAACTGGTAATAAAAACTCACCTGCTATTCAGATGAAGGTGGAAGGGGGGCAGTGAGACCCTCCCACATTCCTGAATATGCTGTTGGAGTTTAGAGATCCCCTGACTTAGGTGAGTTATCTTCCCATCCCACACACTGTAAGAGATGGATAAAAATCACCAAAGGAATCAGCAGGCGGTGCCAGTAACTCAAACCGCTCTGACCGTTCGGTGAACCTAATCCTGGTGACCTTGACAGCACGGGAAGGCGGCCTCAGAAATCCCAACCTTTTCAGAGATGTAGACTGGCTGTGGCTCGTGTTCCCTCTTCAAGTGAGCACCACACGAGACATAGAACCTGCCTGTAGCTTTCCATTCTTGTATGCAAACTGCATCCCATATCGGTGAATCTGGATTTATTTTCTTAGAGATAATCAGATAAAGTAGTAACTTAGAGAAATAATCCATTTTATAATCAACGGTGGTAAAATATGCAAGAAGGTAAGAAGAATAAGTCATACGCTTACAGTACAATCTTGGCCCGACGGAGCAATATCACCTCTGTAATGTAAAAGGCTCACGCTCATATTTTCCGTTGGTCAAGTTGCGATATTCATGATAATTTCAGTAACAGTGAAAGGAAACCTGTTGCTTTTAATCATGTGTTATCTATACGCCAACTTAAAAGGTTAGATGTGTGATTGGGAATTTAATAAACAAGAGGTAAGAAAAACATGGCTGCTTTCTTCCAGAAACAGTAGGCCATGGGCCATAAATCCACTTTTAAACATTCCCTGAAAAAGAAGACTCGTCACCAGGGGAACGGTGGCCCGTTTGCTCTTATTTTATTCCGTCTGATCCCAAGTATTCCATTTTTTATTTTTAATTCACCATACAGCTCAAGAGATATGGGCTTTTTTATTTAGTGCAAATTTTGATGGTCTTTGCCAAAAAGGTTACTTTTGGCTTCATAACAGGTCCTCTTTAAGTTAAAAGGCAATCACTCAGCTTTTCTAGGGTCCTGAATGGCAAATGTTCCTAGCTATTACACAATATAAGAACATGCAGAATAGATCACTGCAGAAATGCCCTTTGGGGCCCTAGGAACGTTTGATAATAGATAACATGTGTTTACACTGGTACCCTTACTTATCCAAAAAATGGTATTAGCTGAGTACAAATATGGATGTGCCCTTAAAGGTGATGTTGGAATGTCACATCCCTGCCATTTTCTACAATCTGTAGTGTTTCACAACACAATCCTACTGGTCTTTAGTGTAAATAAAGAAACCCGATGTGAATTTTTGGTGGTATCCACAGAATGATGGGAGATGTGTCATTAGATTAGCTCCAGCTTCCCAGGATTAGCCATCCAGCGTGAATAGAAGTATGTGCGGTAGATCTGGGCATGCTGGAAACATTCCTTTCCGACATTTCAGTACAGGAAAGAGATTTACTGTCGGCTGATTATGAAGTTTGAGTTTTTAAGATAAGAGTTTCATCTCCGTGTGTGTTCAGAGATGACAGCCGACTCATGTACGAGTGCAGTCATTGAAAAACGTTCCTACTAAAAGAGAGGTCAGACTGGATCACCTTATAGGATTGAACAATACACTTTATTAAATACGATTTATCTATATGTATTGAAATGATTTCTATTTAAATCCGATCAGATTTACATGTATTTTCTACCTGGACCCATATAACACATAAGCATATCACACATGGAAGATGAGGTTAGTTCCGTTATCAGTGGAAATATGTACCCAATTTAGAGATACTTTTTTGAGCCTATAGACTATACTTTCATATATTGCCGCATTAAAATACTACTGTAAAATCAACTAGAGGTGTAATTTTGGCTTTGATGTGTAGCTTCTATTTGTTATATGAGTTGTGTTTTTGACTTCATAATGTGTTACTAATGCTTCTTATATAGTGATTTATTCTCTCTACTGTATTCCATCTACAAAGAATCATAGAATCATAGAATGTTAGAGTTGGAAGGGACCTCCTGGGTCATCTGGTCCAACCCCCTGCTCAAAGCAGGATTCTCTAAATCATCCCAGATGTCTGTCCAACCTCTGTTTGAAGACTTCCATTGAATGAGAACTCACCACCTCTCGTGGCAGCCTGTTCCACTCATTGATCACCCTAACTCTCAAAAAGTTTTTTCTAATATCTAATCTGCGTCTCCTCCCATTCAGTTTCATCCCATTGCTTTTAGTCTTTCCTTGTGCAAATGAGAATAAAGATGATCCTTCTACAATGTGACAGCACTTGAGATATTTGTAGACAGCTATTAAGTCTCCTCTCAGTCTTCTTTTTTACAAGCTAAACATTCCCAAATCCTGTAACCGTTCCTCATAGGACATGGTTTGCAGACCTGTCACCATTCTGGTGGCTCTTCTCTGAACTTGCTCCAGTTTGTTGATGTCTTTTTTAAAATGTGGTGCCCAAAACTGGACACAGTATTCCAGATGAGGTCTGACCAAAGAGGAGTAGAGGGCAATAATGACCTCACGTGATCTAGACTGTATGCTTCTGTTGATACATCCTAGAATTGCATTTGCCTTTTTTGCTGCTGCATCACACTGTATCAGGCATTGTGTATCAGGCTTCCATCCAATTGTGATCATATCTGTACTTTACTTTTACTACCTACAGTAATTGAGCAATGTACATCTTTGGTTGGCACACTGACCAACAGATATCTGAAACGTGTTACTAGTCAGTCAGCTGCTGGATGCAGGTCTGATTTGACTCCAAAAAACAACATAAAAAACTAAAGTGTTATTTTTCCCAATTATAACATGTGTAAAGCCACCCTTACTCCAGCAGCTAATAATCCAAATCTACTTGAAACTACTGTTACTTGTTTCTTTGATGTAGGCCTCATTCAGACATCCATTTTTTACTTGTGTGGGAAAAATATAAACCGAGTTTCATCAGAGAGCTCATTCCATTTTTTATCTATTTTTGACCCTTGCGTTCATTTTTAACTTTAGTGTGGCATATGTTTTTATTGTATACAGAAATAAAAAATGTAATCTTTTATACCTATTAAAGGGAAACTGCCACCAGGTTTTTACCACCTAATCTGAGAGCAACATAATGTAAAGACAAAGACCCTTATTCCAGTGATGTGTCATTTACTGGGCTCCTTGCTGTAGTTTTGATTTTATCACTGTTTTATCAGCAGGAGATTATCACTAGAGTACTAGTAAACCTGCTGCCTGGTAGTCAAGCATTTTCATGAGCTCTGTATAATTCCGCCCCCACCACTGATTGGCAACTTTCTGTGTATGCTGTGCATGGGCAGAAAGCTGCCAATCAGAGATGTGGGCGGGGTTACACAGAGCTCAGTATTCATATAACTGCTAGGTCTGCAGCAGAGAAAACTGTGATTTTATCAAAACTGCAGTAAGCAGCCAAGTAAATGATGCAGTGCTAGAATCAGAGTCTCTGCCCCTATATTATGCTGCTCTCAGATGAGGAAGTGAAAGCCTGGTGACAGATTCCTTTAAGTAAAACATGAAAAGCTCTCAGATGACAAATGCATGGCATCCGTGTGTTGTCTCTTTTCCATTTTGTGGACTCTCGGACATGTGAATAGCTGCATAGACTACAATGGGGTCCACATATATCTATTGCATCAGGCTCATTTTTTGACTCTTGACGCAACGCAGTTGGAACGCAACGGATGAAAATGTGCATAAGTTTACATCATTTTTTTCTCCCATTTCCTCCCAGACGCTGGTCCAGGGCAGGATCACAACGTTACATGAAACATTCTAATCCGGTCATCAGATCTGTACCTCTGTCTCTCTGGTACAAAAAAATTATGCGCCAGAATATTAATAAATAGCTTTCATATGAAAAACATATAAAAAAACAAACAAAATGGTTTCTGTAAACTAAAAAATAAGCCTTTATTTCTATGAGCGTCATGGAGACCAATTAGATCATTTAAAAGGTGTAAAATATAATAATAATAATAATATTCACCTTGCAGTATAATGAGGGCTGCTGTTAAAGCCTAGAGCGATGCGTAATTACAAGTTTCCGCAAGTCAGTGATCTACGGATTGTAGCGGCGAGCCGACGGGAAGGGGTTAAACGGAGAAACGAGTCTGAATTAGATGGATATCTCAGAGTGAAGTCCTGTTGTGTTCGCTGGGCCTCACGATTTGCCGCTGTATGTCAGACAAGCAGAATGAAGTGATGAAAAAAAAATGAAAGTGTGGCAGTGTCAGCTCTCGCCGTTGTTCGACAGTGTAAAATTAAATTAATAAAGCCCCCAACACAGGAAAACATAACAGGAAATTAATGGCCCCTACTGTCGCTCCTGATGCAGTCATTTGCAACCCTGCTTTCCGCACCAAAGGCTTCATAAATGCAAGCAGTTTCTCTAAACAAGCATAGTTAGAGCTGCATGCTATGTAATTTTTCGCCTTCCTTCTGTCCTTCCAGCTAACAAAGCTGGCATTTGAGATTGGCTTGTAAGGCTCTCCCAGGCTTACTCGTGTTCTGCGCTGTACCGGCCTAAAGGTGCATAGTCATTCAACCTCATGGGTCACAAACCTCTGTGTTCGCTTTCTGTTTGTGCTTCTACAAGCAGTTTATTAAGTGACAGAAGTCAGTATAGATATTTACCAGACTCTGGCAGGTCCCAGAGTTCCCTGCTACGGCCTTGGAGCACTTCAGCTACCTGCATGTAGTCTGATGACGATTCAGTTGAGCTGGAAATAAAACATTTATATATCTGTAAATTCATTACTTGGAACAGTGGCCACAATTTTTTAGTTCGCAAAATCCAGCAGTTCCTGCAACTTACAAAAACCTTTATATTTTACTTCATCAGGCTGCAAAACAAGACTAAAAGAGATTTGTTAACACTTTCAAATTATGTAACTGCTCAACTTTAGTTGGTTGTCTTTATTAGGCCGGGGTCACACTTCCGAGAAACTCGCATGAGTCTCGCACCTCAATACCTGGCACTGCCGCCCGCACTCGGGATTGGAGTGTGCGGCTGCATGTATTTCTATGCAGCTGAATGCTCCGGTCCGAGTGCCGGGTATTGAGGTGCGAGACTCGTGCGAGTTTCTCGGAAGTGTGACCCCGGCCTTAGAAAAAGTGTAGGAAGTCTATGGTTCACATTAATTAAGACTGACGTTTCATACACCCCTCGATATTGAAGTTTGTGGAAGTAAATTTTGGCAAATGTGTCAAAAAGTACACAATCTTAAGAAATTTTGCACAATTTGCTCTGTCTTACAGTAGGAGCATTAAATCTATGATTGCCATTGTCAGACATAGACCTGTGCCATTACGGAACCATTTTCTGGTTTAAATGTCATGTTGACACGTTGAGTATTTGGTCAGTAATTTATCTCGGTATTTGTAAGCGAAAACCAAGAGTGGGTGAAAAATACAGAAGTGGTGACTTGTTTCGATTATATTTTACCTCTGATTGTTCCACTCCTGGTTTTGGCTTACAAATGCTAAGGTAAAAACTCACCAAATACTCAGTGTGCGTGGCCTTTAGGTCCCCATGCACATTACACTACTGTCAGCCGGACAAGCTCTCACCCAAACTTGATGTCAGGGTAGAGAAGGATTGAATATAAGGCTGTGGTTCCACGGTCCGGAACCACAGCGCTTTGGACGGAGCGGAAATTCCGCTCCATCTAAGCCCCGCCCCCTTTCTGACGCGCGCTCTTTCCGGAGGTGTTCAGGACACCTCCGGAACACCTCCGGAAAGAACACAGGGCTACATAGCCCTGTGTTAAATTCTGTTGCGGCGACGCACCGTCGCCGCAACACGCGAGGACATGCTGCGGTCTGAAAAGACTCGCCGCATGTCCGTTTACGCAGGTCTGCCACCTGCGTGTTGTTACGCATAGTGGAGACGGGATTTCTTGAAATCCCCTCCATTATGCTGTAACATCTGGACGCTGCGTGTTTGGCGCTGCGCCAGCGCACAGCGCCAAACACGCAGCGTTTACTGATCATGGAAACTCACCCTTATGCATCACCGACAGCCAATGCTTTTGTTCTCCACAAGATAAGCTGTTGCCAGAAGAGTCTGGCAGCAGCTCTTTTGTGGCGAACAAGGCAGCGCTCAGCATAGCAGAGTGTTACTGTTTAGCCACATTCACATGTTCAGTATTTAGTCAGTATTATACATCAGTATATGTAAGCAAAAATCAGTAGAGGAACAATCAGAGGAAAAGTATAATAGAAACATGTCACCACTTCTGTATTTATCACCCACTCTTGGTTTTGGCTCACAAATACTTATGTGAAATGCTGACCAATTACTGAGCATATACGCATGGCCTTTATGGGGCGCTTGGAAGTAATAGCTGTTGACTGAAAAAGTCAAAAAGACCAAAAAACACCAAAAACTATCTATTATGAGAAGCTTATTTTTTCCTTAAAACTTTTTTTAAAATTGGCGAATACTGAGAAAAGCTTAATTATTTGTTAGTTTTCTGCACAAAAAAATAGTCAACATCAATTGATAAATTTCCATAAAAGTGTCCTGTAAGTTATACCTCTTTTCAAAAAAAAAATAAATTATCACAGGAATATTTAGCCACTGAGCCAGCTGATTCTCCTTATTTCTCTACCATGTGAGTAGGAAGCAAATATTTTTTTTCTGATTGGAGAAAATAAGTAATAAGGTGAGATATTGTATAACTAGGTGGTTTCAGCAGAAATGATTGAATTGCTTTAAATCGGACAGACTTGCATTTCGGAGAATTAATTTTTTTTTTAGCGATCCACTCGTGTCAATGTTAAATGCTGCAGTGGGAAAATCTAGATCCAGTTGTTGACACTAATGGAATGAGTTTATAACTAACCGCACTGATAAAGAAGAAAGGAAAAGTTCAAGTAGTGGAGCTCTAAGACTACAGTGATGTTCTGGATCAGTGGATCTGAACCTTGTTTGTGAAGACGGCAAACACCAACCTGGAAAACACATTTATTTATGGCCTGTCATGTCTCCAATATCGGTTTACATTGAATTTTCGAGCATTGTTTTCATTTTTTTTTTTTTTAGAAATAAATGATATCTTACTAGAATGTTTGTGCCTGAATTTCCGCTATGTGGTTGGTGAATCTTCACCTTGTTTGTTCAGCTACCTAGGTGATAGCATACAATTTGTCTTCATGCATAACTTATTAGGTTTCTCTGCTCGCTGACTGTAGAACTTGGTGTCTTTATTCTGTGCTGCCTCCTCATCATGTATTAGGCTGATTTGGTGCGTCAGGCAGAATTAGAGTTATACTTTATGTGATAATTAGAAACACATTTGGAGGCAAGATTACAGTGTGGAAATTACTGAGAGCAAGATGGGTACAGATGGAGTAGACTTTAGTTCACTGCATAATGGATTGCTAGAGCAAGTTTGAGAAGTATTTAGATCAATGCTGGTTAACCAGGTGACAATTAATTCAAAGGCAGCTATAAACAACTTTATGGGGTTCTGCAGTTCTTTTTAGCATACAAATAAGATCATAACATTCTGAACATTCCTCTTTACATAATATACCAATATAGTCTGTAAGCTGAGATGTCAGAGTAGCGCCACTTTTGTTCATGGGTAGTATATGGTATTGCAGCTCAGTTCTATTTAAGCAAATTAATTCAAACTGTCTAGTGCCAAGTACTAGAGATAGCTACCCTACAAGTGAATGTCTGCATAGCCTGGCCTATCGTTCAATAAGTGGCATTACAGAGATGTTTTTTTTTCCTCTTGGAGGTGTGCTTATTTGTATACTTTTTTCCCCAGACTGTTCCCTAGCCTATAAGCTTCCTACTGGCAGTATTAGAAAGCTAGCTTTCATTCTCTGGAGGGCACCTAATTTAGGGAGAAATCCCCAGCCTATAAAACTTCTAATAGATTGCACTAGAGAAGCAGCTAATTTGCATATCTATTTCCTAGGGATCAATAACCAGCCTATAAACCTCCAATAGGTGGCACTAGAGAGACAGCTTTCTTCCTCTTGAAGGAGAGATAATTTGCATATCTATTTCTTAGGGATCATTGCCCGGCCTATAAACCTCCAATAGGTGGCACTAGAGAGATAGTTTTCTTCTTCTTGGAGGAGAACTAATTTGCATATCTATTTCCTAGGGATCATTGCCCCCCTTATAAGCCTCCAATAGGTGGCACTAGAGAGACAGCTTTCTTTCTCTTGAAGGAGAGCTACTTTACATATCTATTTCCTAGGCATCATTGCTTGGCCTATAAACCTCCTATAGGTGGCACTAGAGAGACAGCTTTCTTTCTCTTGAAGGAGAGCTACTTTACATATCTATTTCCTAGGCATCATTGCTTGGCCTATAAACCTCCTATAGGTGGCACTAGAGAGACAGCTTTCTTCCACTTGGAGGAAAGCTAATTTGCCGATAAATCTACCAGGGAGCATTGCCCATCATATAAATTTTCCATAGTTTACTCTAGAGAGCCATCTAGAGAGCTAATATGCGTTTTTTTCCCCATGGAACACTTGCCCAGCTCATAAACCTCCAACAGGTGGCACTAGAGAGCCAGTCTTCTTCCTCTTGGAGGAGAGCTAATATGCATATCTATTTATCTTCGAACACTGCCAGATCTATAATTCTCGTTACTCCAGCTTGGTGGTGTCCACAAGAACAAAGAATACCCCCAATCCTATTTAGGAAAATGGAGCATGGAGTTGCAATACCAAACACTGCCTAAGGCAGAAGTAGTGCTGGTTCAGGAGGACGTTTTTAAGTAAAAATAGCCAATAACGTAAAAGAGCAAAATAATTTCCATTTTGAGAAGACAAGACAGTGTGAAGCCATTAAGTCCATGCAGGTTATGAAGATTGATAACAAACGATTGAATTCACCGACACCTTTCCAAGTGGTTGACCTCAGTTGGCAAACAATATAATGGATGATAGAAAGAGGCATGGCGGTATATAAAGGTATCATTAGCCAACGGTAGCCGTCACCTACAACGTGCTCCAACAGCGTGCACCTGCTGGTGGTGTTGGTTCAGTAGCAGGCAGCATGCTATAGGTGGCATGCCCTTGGCCTACATCTTCTATGCCGCTTGCAAGCCTGGCCCTTAAATCCATGATTAATGAGCTTAATAAAGGTAAAGCATTTATGAAAGCTGTGAGTGCTCTGCAGCATCCCCCTGCATAATGCTCAGCCAATGCCTGCTATGGAGGCTGAAGAGTGATGACTGATGTCAGGTTCCACAACCAAAGCTTCCTACATCTTTTCCCTCCGCTCTGACCGAGAAACGGAAAGTCATTTTCTGTTTTTGAAGGAATGAATTATCTGTGTGAAGAAAAACACTGCTACAGTATTGATGACTAGTATTATGATTATATGATGTTGTTGTGCTCTGTGCGGGTATTGGTTTAGCTGTTCTCCTGCTCGCTCGCTTGCTGCTGTGAATGACAAACGCTGGGTTATTGATCGCCTTCTGAACTCAGCCCAGCTGATAGAAGGTAATTAATGACTCCATTTGCCTCAGTACCGACGAGAACAATTGAGTTTGAAACTGCAACAACTGCCAACGCTATGAAAGGCCCCCAAGGGGGTGTCCAGGAAAGATGCCTGACACCGGCAGGTTTCAGAGGGAATTAGGAAGTGCGCGGCGGAGGTGGGGGCGGAGGTGGGGGTGGAGGTGCCGGCAAGTACGTGCAGTAATAGAACAAGACACAATGTTGCAATTAGATTATTAATTAAAAGTAAGATATTCATCTGGGGAAATCCAGGAGTTTAACCCTGTCATCGCGATGATGGAGTCTAGAATAGAAAAGGTTACGTTAGTTATTAGCTTAAAAGAGCAATCAAACAGTTTTACGCGCATCACTTTGCAAGAAATGCAGCACTTGAACACAGATGCACGCTCAAAATAAACCACCTTTCGGGACATTTTTTTCTTTTTTTACTTAAATGCATGCATTTTGGGGCTTAAAATCATCTCGGGTTTCATTAAAAATGTTGCAGTGTTTGCATTCTATAGCCTCTGTCTTGCACTGTCTATTGCTGGCTGCAGAATGAGTTCACTGAGAATCCATCATTTAGCCCGCTATTACGGTGGGACGGGGAGTGTGTATCTCTTTTGTCTGTCTTTTTCTGAGCTCCTCTCAGCTGGTTTATGACCACAGACTAAATTAGAGAGAAATGTGTAGGGAAACAAAAAGCTTGTGAAAGCCCAACAGTGCAATTTCTTTATGAAAAATTATTTTCAGCCCCAAATCAACACATTTAATAAAAACAAACATTTACATATGTCCCTAAAGGTGGACAAACCTCTAAGATCTTTATACTTAAAGAGGATCTTTCACCAGGTCAAAAATGGCCAGGTTTTGCTCTGGTTTAATTTCTCCTGGAGCAGGCTCGGACTGGCTGACAGGAGAACAGGAGAATCCTCTGGTAGGCCCCTGAGAAGGAGTGCTAATGAGTAGTGCTATTATTTATTTATTTTACTCTTGATTCACAAATTGACGAAAAAAAGGTATAATCTAATCATTCAGTAAACAAGCTACCCAAGTTAATATTACATAGTAGCAAAAGTAAGTTGGTGTCAAGTTATTTTTGCATATAACTGACCAGTGGGCCCCAAGAATCAATGTTACTGGTGGGCCTTTGCCAACGCAATCCAGCACTGTTTGGAAGTATTGAGTTTTTTATGAATTTTTATAGTCTTTTCCTCAGGGGTGGTGCTCACAGGGTAATGATGCATGGCATCCTGTAGAAACACCACTAGAGAATCCCGTGAGCCACGTCTCCTTGGAAAAGATTACAAAAATTAGAGCTAAATAAAGAGGCCTATATCTCAGGAACCGTATGGTTAAAAAAACCCTGAATAATAGTAAGAATTAGTGGGCATAAAATAAGAGCAAAAAGTACCTACATTTGGCAGAGTCTAAATTATTAAAGTAACTTCTGTACAAAACTATTATATGATATTTCTATTACATACATTTTAAAAGTTATATTAAGCCATTGTACTTTTTTAAATGTATAACAAACATAACAGAAACCAAAATGAAATGTGTCATTTTTCTGTCCCT
>JARQOD010000003.1:497467424-497643752 GCA_033576555.1 Oophaga sylvatica | reverse complement strand
AACCCTTCTAACACTGGGATTGTAAAAGTCAGCTTTTCTCTTCGTTGGAGACTACTATAGTTGATGATTTCTACTAGTGGACTTGGTGGTGAAATACAGCCGAATCCAGCTATGTACACAATGTTTCCTGAAATTAATATATGGCACTGCTGCCACAAAATGTGTGAAGTTCTTACGGTTTACTCCGCATTAGCACAGGTTATTTTCTTGTTATATAAATGTCCACAACTGACTTATCTATCATTATGGGCATTCGAGATTGCTTCTACTTTCTACAATTGTGTCATTGACTTATTTAGTTAATTGTTTTCTTTTTTTTTTGTTCACTACTAATATGCATATTAAATACCTTTATTTATATATACACAATTAAAAATTATTATTTTATATCGTAGTAAAATGAATACAGCTCTGAATTATCATATTTATTAGTTCTGTATTAGCTATTATTTCACTTATGTGTTCCCAACTCTTCAGCAATGGCATACCACTAAGGGCTTATTCACGTGTCAGATTTTCTCGCACGAGTTCTATCAGTGTGTTTTTCCAAACATAATACTTGTATCTGTTATAATCTATGAGGCTGTTTACGTGTCTGAGTATTTTTGCAGACCACACAAAATCATGGAGACATGTCGGATATTGATTCTAGTGTTGGATCAAAATCGCCAATTCAAGCCTATGGGTTTGTGAAAAAATTAGAGAGCACTCTGATGCCAAGCTTGAAAAAGCTCCTTTTTAATCATACAAAATAAGTTGCTGAAGCTCTGATGGTAAAAACTGACACTCTGACTAACCTCTGATGAAATTCGGAACAAATTCATAGAAGAAAAATCACTGACGTCTGAATGAACCCTAAATGTTTCAGAGCTTGCCGACCCATGCTTCTATGCTATAAGTGAAACCTACACTTCTTGCCTGAAGGTAGGGGTCTGCAAGTCAAGTCTAAACTTCTACGTCTAAAGGCACAGCTCTTTTAAGTCATACCTACGCTTCTATGCAAACAGGTAGGGATCTATATGTCATGCTTACACTTCTTTGCCTGAAGATAAGGGTCTATATTCCACACCTAGGTTTTTTTGCCTGAAGATAGGGGTATATAAGTCAAATGGAAGCTTCTATGGCATCTATAGGTCATACTTAGGCTTCTAGAAGGCTTTTACTATGTTTTGGGACAATTACCCAGTCCGACCAGCACCTCTCAACAGTTCTGAGTGCTCACCAATATTTTCTTCACAATATTTAGGCTTCGATGCAAAAAGGGTAGGGATCTATAAGTCATACTTAGAGTTCTTTGACTGAATGTAAGGATCTATAAATCACACCAAGACTTCTTTACCTGATCATATGGGTCTATAGGTCACGCCTAGGTTTCTATGACTGAAGATAGGGGGCCTGTAGTTCACACTTAGACTTTTATGTCTAAAGGTCTATAAATTGTCCTGAATATCAAAAAATTGTTCTATATGTTGGCAGTTGGAAAATAATGAAATATTATGTCATGGTAGAGAATGACCTCTCCCCATACTAACTTAATTGTCAGGATGGTGTAGTGTAGGAGAAATATACATATCATAGAAGGTGTCAGTATGTTGTTAGGACCAGCAGCTATAACACTCAAATTCAGCATTAGTGTTCACAGGACAATGAAATGTTATGCTGAATCTTTTACTTTCTTTTCAAATTGAAAACACAGAATGTTTCTGAGAGTGTATTTATGGGAGAAAATAGATAATGAAATTCATCCAATTCAGCCATGTTACTAATGTAGAAAGACACGAGTGCTAGAGTCAAGAAGAGAACATAGCCTGTGGGTTGTGCCTAGACTATGCTGCGTTAATAGAAGGGATCTCTACTTTCCGGACTCTCATCTATTAACCAGAGAAGAGAGCACTAAAGACCAACCTTGCATTTCTGTGCAGTTTTAATGGAGACTGTAATATAAAGAGTGATAGTATGAAGGAAACAAATTATTTAGCATGACAGTGCTACAAATGTTGATAGGACAAACGCACTCTTACCCATTATAACCAATCACATTCTAAAAGTCTTTTTTGTAGATCATCTCATGCTTATGACGCTGTATTTTTTTTCACATGAAGCATTGTCTACATTCACATATTCACATAAATTGATAGCTGGTCACTGCTTCCTAAATGTTCAACACACTCATCTGCTGTTGTGAACCTTCTGGTGCTCTGTCCCAACCAATGTCAAAGCCAAAAGAGCAAGAGATGAAGAAAAACTATGTCAGACAAAACTGATTATTGTTATATTAAAAGTAAAACCAAAAGTAGAGCCATAATTCATAAATGCCTAGACTGATCTACGTAGACAGTATACTTCTCGTGATGTTTAAAATATCCTACATGGCATTGGGCTTTTGTGCATTGGAGCAGCTGTATTGGATACGTTTATACAGCTAGGTGGGGACAAAGGTGCTGGTGGGCTTTTATGTAGTGGAACAGTGCATTAAATGAGTAATAATCACTCAGCTGTTATTATCTGTGACGGTTCAGGAGTAGGTCATGAACCACTGCTACCGAGGGTAAGGTGAATTACCCAAGGTCACAACTCTCTGTGTATTTATGTAAGCCGGGCTGAGTAGAATGGGATGTTTCCCGTCAAAAGGCAGATACGATATTAATGGATTCCCTTCAACGCATAGATATGGCTAGTGTACAAGGTGGTAAAAGAGAATGCGGTAGGTTTATTGTATCTGTTTGCATATTCAGCAGGCTACACATGTCAAGCCTCTCTGTTACATCCTTTCAATGTCATTGAGATGCCTCTGCCTGATCCATCTCGGCCCAAGTGCGAGGAAAGTTCATTGCAGGCTCAGCATGACACTCCCAGGTGGCACCTTAGTAGTAACATGTTCATCTTGTATGCAGGATTTCAATCAGACGTTAGAGGAGCGCAGAAACTCTCATTAAGACTCAGTGCTGTTTACCAACAGTAATGACGGTAAACACTTTAAAGGACAGATTAAGGAAAAAGCTTTCGATGAAGAAACGATGAAGGGGGGTTATTTTCCTGCACTTAGGCCATGCTCCAGTTTTTGGAATAATGGTATCATTAGCCAAAAAAGGTTGCAGATCATGCTTAATCTTAAAATGTTTTCCTTTTTTTTTACGAGCAATTAAACGCCTGGCGTTATTGATCATTGTTGATTTTATGTCCTTCCATTTGCATAATCTATTAAAGATGAATGATTCATGGAGTGATTATTATGGGGAAGGGAAGTAGATGCTTTCGGTGTAGTTTTGTCAAGGTGAGAGATGCTTTAAGGTTTTTTTTTCGCGCTATTAGAAGATAATCTCATTAAGTACCCGCTTCTCAGACTCACTACATATTTTGGATCAGAGTCTCACTTTGAAGCAGACACCATTGGAGCTATTCCTCTTACTTGCTGATATTTTTTTTCCCCTCCTGAATCATTTTTCCAAGTTCAATCGTTTTATTTGACAAAATAATTTAAAATGTGCAGATTCAATAAGGGCTGCCAGCGGGAAATAACATAATAATATAATTTGGTGGATTAAACTGCCTTGTTAAAAAGCTCTGGGTGTCTTCTCTGTCCTGCAAAATCCATTTGTTATATTTCATGGGAGAATCAATTCTAGCGATGGAACCTAAAGAATGACTACTTCAGCATTCTAGAGGCAGACATTTATCACAGGTGGCAACAACTAAATCTGTACAGACAAACAAGGAACCGGGATCATTGATATTACTTTCCAGTAATTATATGTTGGTCAATCTCATGATCTCATCATGTCATTCCTTATTGCTGAGGTTTATACATGTAGAACATTATCATGGATTAAACAAGATGCTGAACCATTATTCAAATATTCAGATATTGTTTAAATATTCATGAAAGCACAACCGAGCATTTTACAAAACATTAGTGATGCCATCAGAATCCCATCAATGTCATTCACTTCATGCTGATACTGGATACTGGAGGCTGCTTAGATTGACTAAACCTGGTTTCACGTGTCCAACATTCACGGCCCAAGCTGCATTGTCCAGACTGGCCATGGGTCACCTCACTCAAATTGAACAGCCTGGAATGTATAAAGCTGTTGAATTCAGGTAAGGAGACCCACAAGTGGTCCTGACTTTGCTGTCTGTTTTTTAAAAAAAGACCATACTCTCATTGAACCTCTTTAACATATGCAATTGATAAGTATTCTGGATATTTAGCAGCATCTGATAATTATATATTGAGTTCATTTGTCTTATCAAGAGATATGGAGATCTTAAACGTTACTCTCCTATGAGCCAGTGCAGAGAGCAGGACATAAAGACCGGCTCCCACTCTAGTGCATCTGGTCAAAAAATGGCCAAATGCATCTTTTGATAACTGGAAATTAGAAACGCAAAAACCCCCGATTTGATCAGAGGACTAGCATATTTTTAAGAAGGGGTTTGGACAACAATCCCATTAAGAATAATAAGATACAGTAAGAAAGGCCTGCTAATAAGCAAAAGAACATATTTACATTGTTATAAATTTAAGCGTTATCGTTTGGTCAACTGATTGAATCATTTTAAGTAATGCCAGCAAAATATAAGTTGGTACTGGTATAGAAACCTAAAGGGACTGTGTAGCCCAATATCTTAAGCAGCAGGCCTCAGGCTTCTAACATTGCTAAATACACAATAAACAATGTAAGGAATTAACTTCAACGTAATTCCTCTTTTTTTTTTGCAGAAGATTTCTGCTTTTACTCTGAAATTGAATCCTCTAGGTTCTGGCTAAGTGCAAATCCACATGCCGATCAGCAATTGCTTTAATGCTGCTGTGATTTAGGCAGTCGGCATTACAAAGATTACCAATTCATTTAACTTACTCCTCAAAATAAGGTTGAAATATTTAAGGTATTTAAAGCAGAAATCTACGGAGAGTGGGAAAGGTGACTATGTAAACCATATGAATAATTCTTGACAACAGAAGCATTAACTCATTGAAAATTCCAAAGAGTCCTCCTCCTTTAATAGATTTTGATAGGACGTTACAGCTCTATAGAAATATATTCATGTGCCTGCTCTCTATTCATTGCTATGGGAGTTCTGAATAAAGCTAAGAGCTGTATTCCAAACTTCTATAGCAAGTAATGGAGAAAGTCAGCACATGTGCCACCACTTCTCCAATCACTGCTTGAAACAGGTAATGGGGGTACCTCAGTTCTGGAGTTAGATGTGGGTCGTAAAGTTGAGCCCGCACTTAGACATATCCTATGGCTTTATATTTATTATACTAACTTATATAGCACCATTAATTTCCACAGCGCTTTAACACACATCATCATCACTGTCCCCATTGGGGCTCACAATCTAAATTCCCAATAAGTATGTCTTTTGAGTTTGGGAGGAATCCAAAGTACTTGGAGGAAACCCATGCAAACATGGGCAGAACATACAAACTCCTTGCAGATGTTGTCTTTGTTGGGACTTGAAACCAGGATCCTAGATCTGCAAGGCTACAGTGCTAACCACTGAGCCTCTGTTCTGCCGTACCTATGGATATAAATAAGAATAAACAGCCGCACTCAATGAGTATATTTATCAATGCATAACATGGGAATTTTTATTAGGGTCACCACAGCAATAGTACAAGTGCCATGAATGTCTACTGAAAGACATCTTATGTAAAAAAAAAACTGTGTCTCTTTTATATTACCTTATTGTGTGCTACATATCTTGAGAGCATAATATAAAGTTTATATAGGGATCCTGACTAAAATGTTGATGCAGTGGTCTTACTATATATTTTCTAGAGTTTTGAAGAACATCAATGTTGTGCAGGACTGAATAAATTACAATTAGAAGAGTTAACACAGTGCCAGACCAAATAGAGAACCATTTTTTTACTTATTTTAATCCCGCTTTATTTTATTTTGTTGTTTTTATCATTCCATTTACATTTATACATATATTTTTTTCTCTTTCTGTGTTCCACCCAACCTGTGTTTGTCCGTCTTCTGTCCATCCATTTCCTTCTTCCTCACAGAGAGTTTCTCCTCTCACCTCTATGTAAAGCAAGAGCCTCATGAAGCCTCCCTTACTCCCTTCACTCCCTCTTCATTAGCCAGCTCGGGACTGGCTGATCTTCAGTCCTTTCAGATGGCCCTCACCGTTGATGCGTCCACACCTACGTACAGCTCCTTCACCCACCATGGCCCTTCCTACGGGCAGTTCGGCAGCCAGCCACTCATAGCAGGTACCAAACTTCCCTCATGCATAACTCATCTGCCTAATCAAATTAGTTTATCTGACTATTTGAAAATAGTTTTTCAGATCCAGCCTACATAAGCTGAAGCGATTGCCCAGATTTTGATTACAAGGGCTTCTGTCTACTTATAAATAGTTGTTTGATAATGGAATTTGTCATTTTTTTTTACTATCAGAGAATACTTGGCTTGAGTGGCAGGGAACTATCATCCCCCAGGCTGACATTGTTCATAACCTGACCTGCAAGATCAGAAGAAAAATTACTAAAATATTTTTAGAGCCAAAAGTTCATAAAGCAAAAGTATGTGGAGTGGAGGCTTCTAACTTGCTTTTGAAAAACTCTGTATCTAGAAGTTATCTTTACTATGAGTGATGTATATGAACTCTGTATAATTGCTGTTCATTTTATATAATCCATATGTTTAAGACCGGTTTCTTATCTCTGAGGTTCGCGATCCATACTTAGACCACGATGCATGGACTGGCTGCAGGTCTCCAGATCCACATTCGGCAGCTTCATATATACCTAGGAGGACCACAGCCAGTCTGTGCATCGCAGTTCGAGTTTGGAATGTGAAACTTTGTTTGTGTGAAATCAGCCTAATGCGACATCTTATAATAAATGATATTAAGATGTTATAGTAAAGTGAAGGAAATATGATTAAGATGTCATTTTTTTTATCAGTACAGTGGTGCTTCTATGTAAAGCTCATAGCACAATTTATGCATGTGGATGAGTGGAAAACCTTCCACAAAAAGTAGAACTTCCACTGACAAATTTGTGAAGATGTTAAACTAAATTTTTAATGTTAGACTGGACACATGATAAAATAGTGAAAATAAAACATTTTTTTTGTTATGCTGTAATGTCTATTGTCTGTACAAGTCCCCTCTATAATGTAAAGTGCTGCGGAATATGTTGGCGCTATAGAAATAAAATTATTATTATTATTTCAGCTATCCGTTGTGGACATATTAGTAAAGTAATTGGCACCTAAACAGTAATTTTTTTAACCTCTTCAACCCCGGGCCATTTTTTTTTCCTTTTCACTTTGCATTCCCCTTCTTCCGAGAGCCATAACTTTTTTTTAAATTTTTCCTTCAATATGGCGGTGATAGGGTTTGTTATTCGTGGGATCAGTTGTACTTTAGAACAACACCATTTATTTTACCATATAATGTACTGTAAAACAGGAAAAAAAATTCCAATTGGGATGAAATAGAATAAAAAAAGTGCATTTCCACAATTGTTTTTCTTTTTTTTACCATGTTCACTAAATGCTAAATTTGACCTGCCGTTATGATTCTCCAGGTCATTACAAGTTTGCAGATACCAAACATGCATAGGTTCTTTTTTCATAAGTGGTGAAAGAAAAATCCAAGGTTTGTTAACAAAAAAATACCAAGGTGGCAATTTCCGGGACCTGTAGCATCTCTACTTTTAGGGATCTGGGGCTGGGTGATGGCTTATTTTTTACATGCCGCGTTGACGTTTTTTTTTATATACAATTTTGTGGTAGATACTATATTTTGGTTGCTTGTTGTTGCATTTTATTGCAAAGTTGCGGCGACAAACAAACGTATTCATAAGCAGGCAGCCACACAGTGCAGAAAGAAGGACATGCACCGACAATAGCTTAGAATAGGCTCAGTGTGAGACATGTATTGACAAACAGTCTACTCTCTTTGCTGCAGAGTGATGATGTGCTGGAGCTCAGCAGACCTGAGCGTAATTAGATTTCAGCATTCAGCTCTCATGTTCAGCAGTCAGTTTAGGGGCAAGGACAGTGCTGCAGAGTTCAGTCCCATGACAAACACTTCTAGTACGTCTCCTCTCATATTACTGCCAGCTCTGCCAATCATAAACAGGCATCCAATTACAAGAGGCAAAAGAAAATGATCCCCTATAGCTTAGAACAGGTCTGTGTGAGACCAGTGTGCTCTTCATACTGCAGATGTGAATGTGTATGCCTGTTTATGATTGGCAGAGCTGGCAACGCTATGAGAGGAGAGCTACTAGAATTGTTTGTAAGGAGATCAACTCTACAGTACTGCCCCTTTCCCCGCATTTACTACCAGAAATGAGAGCTGAAAGCTATTCAGTGAGGAGTAGAGTTGAGCGATACTTTCCGATATCCAAAAGTATCGGAATCGGAATGGTATCGCCGATACCATTAAAATATCGGCGATACCCGATACCGATACCGGAAATCCAATGTAAGTCTATGGGAACAAAATATCGTAACTAAAAAAACCTCTTTCTTTCCTTGTAAACACTAAATATACACACATAGAATACATATATATATATATACATGTCATTGTGACATATATATATACATATATTTATAGTTTATACACTTCTACATAGTAAAATAGCCTCTGATTCAATTGCCGGGTAAAGCCGGCTTTTGTGAAAAGACAGAAGCACCCGACATGAAATGACACTTGGTTTACATAGAGTTAACCATGTCTTTTCATGTAGTTTGATATCTGATTTGCACAAACAATTACATGAGTGTAAGTGTGCAAAATTTCACACCTGTAGGGGTTAATTAAAGGTGTAAATTCGTTGTAAAAAAACTGACTTTTTTGCTACGAATTTACACCTTTAATTAACCCCTACAGGTGTGAAATTTTGCACACTTAAGGGTATGCCACACTAAACAATATCGCTAACGGGATCGCTAAAAAACGTCACTATTTAGCGATCCCGTTAGCGATGTTGTTCAGTGCGGCAGCTTCCAGCGACGAGCTTCCTGCTGTGATCTCGCTCGTCGCTGGAATCGCTCCGGACCCTATTTCATCGCTGGAGCTCCCGCTGGGTAAGTATCTTATCGCTGTGTGGCACCTTTTCTTAGCGATTTAGCGGTACTTTTGTACCGCTAAAGTCGTTAAGAAGATCGCTAACGGCGATAGCGTCGTTAACTATATCGCTAAATGCGGCAGCATTTAGCGATATAGAAACAATCCCGCTAGCGATCTCATTAGTATGCAACGCTAACGAGATCGCTAGCGGGATTGTTTAGTGTGGCAGTACCTTTACACTCATGTAATTGTTTGTGCAAATCAGATATCAAACTACATGAAAAGACATGGTTAACTCTATGTAAACCAAGTGTCATTTCATGTCGGGTTCTGCATTTTCACAAAAGCCGGCAATTGAATTAGCGGCTATTATACTATGTAGAAGTGTATGAACTATGAATATATATATATAAATATATGTGTCACAAATTCAATGACATGTATATATATATATTGAGGTGTAAAATTGCTGAAAAAAAATGCGTGGGCTCCCGCCCTATTTTCGCAACCAGACAGACAAAGCCAGTGAGTGGGGGCAGATAATAATAGCCCAGAGAGGGACCATTATTTTTGGCCCCCCCCTGGCTACTAACATCTGCCCCCAGACACCCCAGAAAAGACAAATCTATAATTAGATTCGCCCTTTCTGGCACTTTGCCCGTCTATTCCCATTGCCCTGTAGCGGTGGCGAATGGGTTAATATGGGGTTAAAGCCACCTTGCTATTGAAAGGTGACCTTAAGCCAGGTTAATAATTGAGAGCTGTCAATTAGACAACTATCAATTATTAATCCTATTGCATGAAATAAAAATAAAACACACACTTTAATTAAAAATCATTTTAATGAAATAAAGACACATGTTTTTGACCATCTTTTATTTTACTGCAAAAAACATTTCCTGTAATAAAAATAAAATAAAAAAGCAAAATTATTCTTACCTATCCCATGCACAGTCAGGTCCCACGGTGTAATCCTTCAGAAAGGGTTAATGTTTACTGCAGGGACCGCAGCTAATGCTGCAGCCTCACAGTAAACCCCCAAATGAATGAGTTCCTCTCCTGGCTGACAGGAGAGGAAGTGGAAAGCTTAATTGATTGCTTTCCACTTTCACTTCAGGTCAGCCAGGGACACAATCAGTGACATCAGAGGGAACTGATTAACAAAAATAGGGGTTCCCTTCGAAAAAAAAATGGCGTGGGGTCCCCCATATTTTTGTTAACCAGCCTGATGAAGCAGACTGCTGGGGCATGGTATTTAAGGCTGTTAGGGAGCCAATATCCATGGACCTTGCCAGCAGCGTCGGACTGGAGTACCTTGGGCCCACCAGAGAAAAATTATTCTTGGGGCCCACCATCATACTTCCCAACCTTTGAAGAAGGGAAAGAGGGACAAAGGCTGTGGCACGCTGTGCCTGCTGCAGCAAATTTTAGGCCATGCCACGTTGCACCACAGACTGTCCAGGAGTTGGTGGATGCTTTAGTCCAGGTGTGGGAGGAGATCCCTCAGGAGACCATCCGTCGTGCTCATCAGGAGCATGCCCAGAAGTTGTAGGGAGGTCATACAGCATACATCCCAAATTTTGAAGACAGGAAAGAGGGTTAAAGGCTGCGGCGCGCTACGTGCGCCGCTACAAATTTTAGGCCACGCCCCAACCACACCCATTTCACAGCTAATCACACCCATATCCTCGCCCCAAGCGTACCCATTTAGCACTGCTGATCACACTGACTGGTAATGAGGGCACAGTGGCTGGTACGGAGGAAAAGAAAGAAAGAGCAGCGAGAGAGAAAGAACAAGCAGAGAAAGAAAGAGAGGAAAGAAAGAAAAGAGAGAGAGAAAGAAAGAACAGAGAGAAAAAAGAACAGAGAGCGAGAAGGAAAGAACAGAGAGCGAGAAAGACTAGAGAGAGAAAGAAAGACTAGAGAGAGAGCCAGAGGCGTAGCTAGGGTTTTGGTTTAGTGGGGGCGAAACTTCTGAGTGGGCCCCTAATCAGAGAACCTCAACAAATGACCGCGCTGTTGCCAAAAATAATCTATATATAAAAGACCAATATTGATATTACCGCCATATGGTCAGTGGTAAATAATACCAGTCCTACAGAACATATAATAGATTACAGCACAGGTACAGATAATGACTTACCGCTGATGTTCTTTTTAATGGAATTGTTCACTTTTCATGTCTTTTCCATCTGGCCCAGACCGACATGACGACTTCTCCAGCCAGGACGCGACTGCAGAGATTACAACAAAGACACATTTCACTTCTCATATTTTTAGCACTGTCACGGTCACCAATTGGACTATTCTCAACCTGCACAAACTCCTCATCCTGCTGATACCCCAATACTGAGCCGCTGCTGCCATATGTGTCCCTATTTCCGCACCTGATACCCCAATACTGAGCCGCTGCTGCCGTATGTGTCCCTATTACTGCACCTGATACCCCAATACTGAGCCACTGCTGCCATATGTGTCCCTATTTCTGCACCTGATACCCCAATACTGAGCCGCTGCTGCCGTATGTGTCCCTATTACTGCACCTGATACCCCAATACTGAGCCGCTGCTGCCATATGTGTCCCTATTTCTGCACTTGATACCCCAATACTGAGCCGCTGCTGCCGTATGTGTCCCTATTACTGCACCTGATACCCTAATACTGAGCTGCTGCTGCCGTATGTGTCCCTATTACTGCACCTGCTGTGTGGTTCTGTGTGACCTCTAAATTTTAAAGCACCCCTCTAGAATATAGTAATGCCGGGTGCAAGTGCCCTAGAAAACAGTGCCCACATTTTGTCCCCTAGACTGTAATAATGCCCTGTGTGTCCCTTTGACAGTCACAGTAACCCGAGTTCCCCTATAACAATAAGTGTCCACTTTACATTTAATAATGTCCCAAGTCTCCCCCTGTACATCTCCCCTATACACAGAATAATGCCCCTCACTGGATATATACTGACCCCTTAATGTCCCCAAACTATTTAATGGGTCCAACACTGTATGATGGCCCCTAGATAGCATCCATACAGCATAATACACCAGATAGTCCTCAATATAGTATAATGCACCCCCATAGGCAGCCTCTATATTATAATAAACCCCCATAGGTAGAGTCTATAATATAATGCACCACATAGGCAGCCGCTATATTATAATGCACCCCCATAGGCAGCCTCTGTAGTATAATGCATCCCCATAGGGAGTCTCTGTAGTATAATGCACCCCAATATGGAGCCTCTGTAGTATAATGCAGCCCCCATATACAGCCTCTGTAGTATAATGCACCCCCCATATACAGCCTCTGTAGTATAATGCACCCCCATTAAAAAAAAAAAAAAAAAAAAACAATACTCACCTCCCGGCTCCTGTGCTGCTCACTGTTCTCCCTCTCTGCGTCTGACAGCGGGTGCTGGCAGGTGATGTCATCGCGCCCGCTGTCAGACGCTGAGAGGGGGATTATGGGAGAGAAGGAGCGCTCGCTCCTTCTCTCTCTATGCGGTCAGCTGTATCGGCTGGATGCCGATACAGCTGACCCTCCGATGACGGGTGGGGGCCCACTGCTGGCACCGGGCCCCCCCACTGCCTGTTCAGGCCCCATAGCTTCCGGGCGGCAGAGCAGGGAGAGCGATTCTCCCTGCTCTGCCGCAGAATGTAACTGTATCGGCGTGCTGTGCACGCCGATACAGTTACTGTAGCGTAGCTCCGGGTGGGCCCCCTCAGAGCGCAGGGCCCGGGGCCACCGCCCCCTCTGCCCCGCGACCTATCCTTTCAAATCAGGGCCCACCACTGCAGGAGCTGGGGCCCACTGGAGGTTTCTCCGGTGTCCCGGTGGCTCAGTCCGACCCTGCTTGCCAGCCTGATAATACCAGGCCACAGCAGTCTGCTTATCTTTGCTGGTTAACAAAAATAGGGGATCCTCTCGAAAAAATTGGCGTGGGGTCCCCCCTATTTTTGTTAACCAGCCAGATGAAGCAGACCGCTGAGGCCTGGATTTTCAGGCTGTTAAGGAGCCAAGATCCATGGACCTTGCCAGCCTGATAATACCAGGCCACAGCAGTCTGCATATCTTGGCTGATTAACAAAAATAGGGGATCCCCTTGAAAAAAATTGGCGTGGGGTCCCCCCTATTTTTGTTAACCAGCCAGATGAAGCAGACCGCTGAGGCCTGGATTTTCAGGCTGTTAAGGAGCCAAGATCCATGGACCTTGCCAGCCTAATACCAGGCCACAGCAGTCTGCATATCTTGGCTGATTAACAAAAATAGGGATCCCCTCGAAAAAAATTGGCGTGGGGTCCCCCCTATTTTTGTTAACCAGCTAGATGAAGCAGACCGCTGAGGCCTGGTTTTTCAGGCTGGTAAGGATCCAATATCCATGGACCTTGCCAGCCTGATAATACCAGGCCACAGCAGTCTGCTTAGCTTGGCTGGTTAACAAAAATAGGGGATCCCCTCGAAAAAAAAACGGCGTAGTGGTCCCCCTATTTTTGTTAACCAGCCAAGTAAAATGCAGACTGCTGCGGCCTGGTATTAAAAGACTGTCAAGGCCCATGGATTTTGGCCCTCAACAGCCTGATAATACCAGGCTACAGCAGCCCCACATTTGGCGCATCAAAAGATGTGCCAATTGTGGCACTTTACCTGGCTCTTCCCACTGCCCTGTAGCGGTGGCAAGCGGGGTAATATTGGGTTAATGTCACCGTTGATTGCACGGTGACAATAAGCCCGGTTAATAATGGAGAGGCGTCAATAAGACACCGATCCATTATTAATCCCAAAGTTTTTAAATGTTTAAAAAAAAGACACAGAAAGAAAAAAGTATTTTAATGAAATAAAAGAGACAACACAGTTTTCATTTCTTTTATTACACTCTCATTCCTGAAACGCCATCGATCTCCTGTAAAAAAATAAAAAAAACAAACCAACAGTATACCACCTGTCCGACGCAGTCCATAGTAACGAGGGTCCCATGACGATCCAGCTCTGCTACATCGGAATGCCAGGCAGAGCCTGTCATCCCGACGCAGCACAGCTGCTTACCAGCTTCCCCGGCGGTGACGTCATCGGACTGCTTTACGGCCGCGATTACCCAGCAGTCACTGCAGTTATCGCGAGAAACTGCATGTGACCGCCAGGGAGAAGATGATGGCGGCCATCAAGCAGTACAGGACAAGACCACCGGAGATCTTCTGCCGGGTAAGTGCCGCTGACTCCTGACAGACCCGACCGACGGACACTGACCGTGACAGGAACATTCCGATTCCGGTATCCGATATGACGAAAATATCGGTACTCTGAATCGAATTCGATACAGCCAATATCGGCCGATACCCGATATTTGCAATATCGGAATGCTCAACCCTAGTGAGGAGTACAGACTGTTTGGCAATACATGCAAATACAATACACTTAACCTGTTCTAAGCTATTGTGGAGGTGTGTTCTTTCTCCAGTGTGTTGCTCTCTTTTCATGATTGGTGATCTTCAGACAGAGGAAGAAGTACACACCTCCAGTGAGATCTTTATGTTTATGCCAACTTGGAATAAAAAAAATAGCTGTTCAGGTGCTGAATACTTTGATTGCTAATATCTCAGCAACAGAGAAGAAAAAAATATATACAAAGTTTTATTTTGCTCTGTAGTGACAATTACTTTGTGTGTCCAGTATAACATGAAGGATTTAGTAAAAGCTACTCTTTAATTTAATGAAATATATGTGCAATACCTTTTTACCTCAGGCTCCAGAAGCTGGACCTTAACAACCAAAAGATCTCTTAGTCAGCTATAATTTGGGGTTGGGTTTATTTAATGGATTTATTTAAACGGAACCTGTAAGCCGGCTAACATAAAATATTCAGAAAAAAAATCACATACCATAAGATAAGGCCTTCCCAATACCCTGTCTGATGACAAATGCACATCTAGCAGGATGCAGCAGGCCTCCACTAATAAAGGCAAAGGGCAGCACAGGTGCAAACTACTGATAAAAACAACCATCCCAGCACTTACCAGATTATGGAGGTGTTGGCTGCCTAGTAGAAAAAATTGCACATTGATATGGCTTGCATAGGATGCCAGTCATACAGGTAAGTGTGAGGCAAAGTGTGACTTGCAACCTATTCATGACGCCCTCATATTAAGAGGCGGGCTGCTCAGCACAATAATATGCAACACACAGGGACAGACACCCTAATAAACTAAGCCAGAAAAAAGAGGACTAGCCGCATCCTGCAAAAAATGATATGATAAAAAGTGCAAAAATGAATGCACATGATAAATACATTAAATGAGGTATTGGTTACTATTTTGGCCAAGATCAATAAGCTTGCAACCCATGTCAAGGGTCCCCATATTTGCAAGTAACTACTCTAACATCAAAAGCAGCTAACATAAAAAATTCAGAAAAATATCACATACCATAAGATACGGCCTTTCCAATACCCTGTCTGATGACAAATGCACATCTAGCAGGATGCAGCAGGCCTCCACTAATAAAGGCAAAGGGCAGCACAGGTGCAAACTACTGATAAAAACAGTGACCCCAGCACCTACCAGGGTGTCTGTCCTTGTGTGTTGCATATTATTGTGCTGAGCAGTAGTGATGAGCGAGTATACTCGTTGCTCTGGTTTTCCCGAGCACGCTCGGGTGATCTCCGAGTATTTGGAAGTGCTCGGAGATTTAGTTTCTGTTGCCGTAGCTGCATGATTTGCGGCTATTTTACAGCCTGAATACATGTGGGGATTCCTTAACAAACAGGCATTCCTCACATGTATTCAAGCTGTCCAGCAGCTATAAATCATGCAGCTGCTGCAACAGAAACTAAATCTCCGAGCACTTCTAAATACTCAGAGACCACCTGAGCAAGCTCAGGAAAACTTGAGCAATGAGTATACTCGCTCATCACTACTGAGCAGCCCGCCTCTTAATACGAGGGCATCATTAATAGGTTGCAAGTCAGACACTTTGCCTCACACTTACCTGTGTGACTGGCGTCCTATGCAAGCCATATCAATGTGCAATTTTTTCTTCTAGGCAGCCAACACCTCCATAATCTGGTAGGTGCTGGGGTGGCTGTTTTTATCAGTAGTTTGCACCTGTGCTGCCCTTTGCCTTTATTAGTGGAGGCCTGCTCCATCCTGCTAGATGTGCATTTGTCATCAGACAGGGTTTTGGGAAGGCCGTATCTTATGGAACCTGGAAGTCAATCCTTGTAGCATAAACTGAGGGCAGCATGAATTGCAACTTGACTGCACTGTTGCTGCCACGTATATTATTCTTTGAAACACTGCGTCTTTTCATGCAAAATACATTTTAAAAACCTGGCTGGCTTTTCCCAGAGCTGCTAGAAGCTGAATGACAGGTCTCTTCCTAGGTACACATGAGAGAAATCTGTTAATCACCTGTGATGGTCCTGGAAAGAGACATCTGGGGGCGGCAGCGTTTCATAGGATAATATACCTAACTGCCCCTGGTTTGGTCATGGATCACCTGAGAGCTTTCCTTTCATAATACCAAATCAAAACATGTTCAGACAAAGATGGATGTGGAAAACAAAAAATGAACAATTTGAATTACAAGGTGGTACGAAGTTAATTTCTTTTTATTGTACAAAAAAGGGGAGAACCCATATTTGATCTCACTATAACAAGCCATAAAACATAGCAATGAATTGATTAAAATACGTACAGGATATTGATAAAATTATCCTATCCCCTGATGACGCCGCACATGCGGTGAAACATGTTGGGGAGACTAGTGCATTAAAATTATGACCTGTCCTGCCAGGTAGTGATCACATGACAGGGTGCCATCTAGTGAAAGCGTATAGCAGGAAATCTTTCATAAAGTATATAAATAGAAGGCAGATTAGGGACATTTTGATCAATACCCCATATCAATAAAAGCTAATTCTTATGGCTTGTTAGAGTGGGATCCAATATAAGGTTCTCCCCTTTTTGTACAATTTGAATATATCCCTCCCACATCATTTCCTTTTTCCCCTTGTTGGTTTCTTTTTAACAACACTTTCCTTTGATCCTCACTGCAAAATTTCAAAATATGAAAGAAAGTGATTACTGTGAGTTGATTTTGTGTTCCAAAAACCAAAATGTATTATATTATCACTGTGAATTGTTGAAAATATTTAAATTTGATGTCTAACCTTATAGCAAGCATATAACATGGGATTTAGATAACATTGGTCATACTCAATGCACTTTAATAATTTGATTATAATGACCCAGGTAAAAGTGAGATAATTTGTAATCTTGTAAACCAGTAATCCAGACATTTGTACGAATGTTGGGTTCACTGGGTCCAGGGAAGTGATCAAGAACATTGATATACCCGTGTCTTCCCGAGCTGAGCTTTCCTGCAGGATATGAGTGGCAATGATAACCAAGTATAAGTCAACCATAAATTTCTATAAGAGTCATATAGATTCAGTCCTGCTAACTTCTGTTTATAGACTAATTACCACAGCTAGTATTTATTGGAAGTTGGCTGGCAATAGAGCAGTCTTATCTGGGATTAAAGAAACTCGTCAACATTGACATCACTTCCAAGTTGTTATGCCTGATTAGGTTGCGGATATTTACAGATGACTGGCACTGGTTATGGTTGTGTGCTATTTTCTCATCTCTTTCCTATATCTAACACCACACTATATGATAGAAAATCCTATATCATTCAGGAGGATTGTACTTAGCATGCACCAAATACAGGATTTACTTTTGGATTGAATAGTATCAAATCTAACCAAATCCAAATTCTCAAAATATAAATCGTAGGTTAGTTATTCCAATATAAAGTTAAGGCATAAGATTTCTCAGCTACTTTTTGCCTTTTTAATATGGAATGTTACCTTCATATTTTCCATTAATTGGAATCTTATGCAGAAAATTTACTAAAGCACTAGGAGCTACCGCTCTACCATTATTAACCAAACATTGTGTGTATTTTTTGACAGCTGCGTAATAATTTAAGTTTTGCTTAAAACTAAGATTTTTTCCAGCATCTGAGAAAAAAATGTTTATATGTTTATAGGTCGAGACATGTCAAGTACCACCTTGCCTGGTTACCCTCCTCATGTTCCCCAACGGGACAAGGTAGCTACCCAACCTCAACACTGGCTGGAATGGTACCTGGTAAGTCAATATTATATTGCAATTTATTTTTAAAGATCAGTATTAAGCCATAAATGCTATATATTTGAGAATTCTACATTTTATAGTTAGCTACTTCACCTTTAGAATGATATACACTACCTTTAATATGTTAACACTTTTGGGAAGAAAGTATCGGCTAAGAATTACTGACACTTAAGCACACAAATACATACTTATTGAGGGGAACGGTATTTGTTGATTATCTAATGATTGCTCTAAAAGGTCTCTGAGAGCCAATATTTCTGGTTGCTGTTAAGTCACTCAACCAGAGGAACCACTGAGCAGAGAAGGCAATGGGCCATAGTACTGTAAATGGAATGCTTTCACCAGGCCGAAGCTATATTTTACAATTAATGGGGGATTAAATCCCTTCCCCTCTCACAGTATATCACTAGGTACTCTTAGCGCTTGACACACATAGTACGCAGCACTCCACAGGACATTGACAGGGAAGAAGCATCTCATTATCACTGCATTGACAGGCACCAACGTTTCGGTCCACCATTCGGTCCAACCTGTGGAGTGCTGTTCATGTCTGTCCAGCTCTAAACCTTGTCTGTTTCACTGCAGGACTGGGAGTGGTGAGTCTAGCACATTGTGCATATCTATGTCATGTCTTCTACTTATATTCTTCTTACATTGTTGTTTTATTATGTTTCTACTACCAATATAATCAAAGCTAAATGTGACAATTTATTTATTATGATCTCCTCCTTTCTCAATTGTTGTTGTCCACTTCTAGCCTTAAGTATAGCGTGTATTCACTTATGGAGGAGCTAAGTTTTTCTTTCAGCATTTGGAGAACATTGCAGGTTTTAGAAAACTTCTTTTTATTTTGCAAAATAGCTAATATTTAATAATATAATAATTGTACCATAATATAAACCTACATTAATGAGAAAAACTAAGTACACCCTCTTTAAATTCTATGACTTTACATATCAGAACATCATAAAAAATGCTTTTTTTATTTAAATACAACCTCAGATGAACAACACTTGACAAATTGTAAGGTATCATTATCTATTCAAAAACCTAGCCCACAAAGTAGAAGCAATGGGTGAAAAATTATATAAACCCCATGAATCAGTTTCTTAGAAGCAATAACTGTATGAGTTTTGCAGTCTCTCATCATTCTGGAGGAATCTTGGCCAACTTTTCTTTAAAACATTACTTAAGTTCACTGAGTTTTGTGGGCATTCCTTTATGCACAGCTCGTTCAAAGTCCTGCCACAGTATTTCAATTAAGATGAAGTCTGGACTTTGACTGAGTCAGTGTGACAACTTGATTCTTTTCTTTTACAGCTATTCTGATGTAGATTTGCTGGTGTTTTAAATATTACTGTCTTATTGCATGACAAGTTTTGACCCAATTTAGTTTTTGGATACATGGCTTTACATTTGTCTCTACAATACTTGAATTTTACCTAATGACTGTAAGTTGCACAGGTTCTGTGGCTATAAAACAAGCTCAAATCATCACCCCTCCACCACCATGCTTGACAGTTGGTATGAGGTTTAGTTATTTATAGGCTGTGTTTGATTTTCACCAAATGCAGCTCAGGACATTATAGATTATAGAGAAACATCTCCACTTTGGTCTTGTCTGGTCAAAATGGATGTGGTTAGTAGCTAGGCCAAACCAACTTGATGGACATCTTAGGAAGCAGAAGATCCAAAGGAATGAAGTGACGATCCACCAGAATGACTAAAAGACAAAGATGCCAAAGCATTTCTATTTCAAGTTTCAGAGCTACAAAGCATTTTGAAGCAGCTGCATTTATTTATCCAGTAGAAAGAGACATATGGAGGAAGGGTTGCTAAAAAGCTTAAATACACTAGAAAAGGAGCCAAACAATACAAAGAAATGCCTGTGGAAAAGATACTTCAAAAGGCATATGACAAACACAATATGGGCAAGAAGTATTTAGGAAGAGCACTGATGTAATAACACTGCGGCCACAATTTATTATTGTCGTTTCTTGAATATTTTTTAGAGTAATATAACATGTTCTTTATTAGTGGCTTCAGTATTTAAGCTGTTTACTCTATACATCTTGCTCCATTTTTTAAGTTGTCTTTTTTAATTTTCCTTGACAGATGTTTGAGATAGATTCAAGAAATGTGTCTTTTACCAAACGTAGCATTTTGTTTTGGTGTATCTCACTCCAGTTCCTTCCTGAAGGAGGGTTTCTGGCTGAGGTTTCAGTTTGGCACATTTTAAGACAAATGTGGATCTTTTGGTGCTAAAAGTCATAAAAACTGGTTAAGTACATCATTAAAGTGCATTTCAAATTTTAAATTCTTGCAATGAATTCACCATTTTGGAGAGTTTGGTGCAAAAAATGTCAGCCAATACTACAAGTCAATCGCAAATGATGAATTGGGCCCTGTATCTATAGAAAAAGTGTCTCATGTTGCTAGGGTGACTGAAGGATATTACTCCACAAGTCTTGTACTTTGCGCAGATGCAAACTTTAATCAATCTTAAATTTCAATATTGACCCCTTAACGTCTTCCCAATATTTGCAGTACATATACGTCCCCGACCAGTGCGCTGTATGTACGTAATGGTGATCACCCACACACATCGCCGCTAGGTGTTGGCAGTTTTTGACAGCTGACACTCGATTCTCAGTGCCAATAGTGGTGCCCGCACCTCTTTCGGCACTTTAACCCCCTAAATACTGCAATTGGTGTGATCACAGTATTTAGAGAGCAGGCAGAGGTAAGAAAGCCCCTCTGCCCTTGGATCGGAGACCCCACAACATCATCGCGGGGTCCCGATCATTGCCATGGTGACCCGATATCATTATGACGACATCCGTGTCACCAGGCGCTATCAAGTTAGTTAGATCATGCGCAGTGCATGATCTAACTAACTTGTGTCTGCAGCTCTGATAGGTTATAAGGTATAGCTCCTGCATTGCTATACCTTATAACGCCGATCAGACTGCAGAAAGTGAAAATCCCATAGTGGGACTAAGTAAAAAGGTAAAAAGAAAGTGAAAAAAGATGTACAAATATTTTTTTAAAAAAATCACAAAATAATAATATTAAAAAATATACAAATATATATGTATCTATATATATATATATATATATATATATATACAGAGACAAAAAGCAAAAAATGAAGGCAGCACAACAGTTCAGGGTGAAAAAATGTGACTATTTAATTTCCCAAAATGGCGACGTTTTGGCTCAGGATTGTGAGCCTTTCTCATGCACAATCTCACATTCCTGAGCCAAAACATCACCATTTTTGGCAATTAGATCATCTGTTAATGGAAATATAGGGAGCTTCCACGTTATTGATAGCACAAAGGCTCTCGAAAAGCAAAATGTCCTTGCCCCCCAAAAGAAATTCAGCAAATTCTGTGCTCCCAAATCCAAATGCCCCTCCCTTCTGAGCTCCATTGTGCCTAATCCACATTTAGTGTCTACATGTTTGGCATTTCTTTATTGATGAGAGCCCACCAAATATACAGGTGCATGAGCTGGGCACTACAACGGCAGTTTGCAATTTTCACTCAGCAACATCCACTGCTGCTTATTTCTGGAAAACACCATGGAGTCAAAATCGTCATGACACCTGTGGATAAATTAACAAAGAGGTATAATTTCCAAAGTAGGGTCAATTTAGGTGAGATTCTGCTCTTCTAGTACTTAGGGGCTCTGTATATGGAGTCCGCAAACTGTTACAGAAAATTCTGTACTCCAGGATGCCTCTTGTAAAACAGTACTGCTTAGCCAAATGGCAAGACTCGGGAGGGATGGAGTGCTATTTGCCAGTGTGTCGCTCCTGAGTCTCGCCGTATGGCTAAGCAGTACTGTACTGCCACATTTGGGGTATTTCGACATTCAACAGAAATTGAAACACAAAAAAGCACAGTAAAACAAACGTATAAAAATACTCTGTTGTAAAAAAGTAACAGTAGTCAGCAACTGCTGGTAAAAAATGATAAAACACAGTGTATTTGGTTGATACGATTTTTGCAAAAAAATGTAAACTAAGCCGCTCTACCAAACGTCAAGGTATACCCATATCAGAGCAGTCTCTGACTAATGCATTTAATCCCCAACTGATGTATTTAAAAACCTGGTCATGTGTATAGTACCTATATGAGCAGGATTCAGAAAGGTAATGTCCAATGAGGAGAACGGCCTTTATGTGCATGGCTCACAAAGGAGGGGTGGAATACCTCCCTGATCTTACAGAAGCAAGAAACAAGTTAAATACAAACACATGAGCCATGCACACAGTGAACAAGCCTGTAGGGACATTGTTTACACCACCAGTAAACTGAAACACAAAAAAAGCACAGTAAAACAAACGTATAAAAATACTCTGTTGTAAAAAAGTAACAGTAGACAGCAAGTGCTGGTAAAAAGATAATAAAACACAGGGTATTTGGTTGATACGTTTTTTGCAAAAAATGTATACTAAGCCGCTCTACCAAACGTCAAGGTATACCCGTATCAGAGCCGTCCCTGACTAATGTATTTAATCCCTAACTGATGTATTTAAAACCAGGTCATGTGTATAGTACCTATATGAGCAGGATTCAGAAAGGTAATGTCCAATGTGGAGAACGGCCTTTATGTGCATGGCTCACAAAGGAGGGGTGGAATATCTCCCTGATCTTGCAGAAACAAAAAACAAGTTAAAATGCCAGAATTACTTTTTTTGGTTCTTGAGCAAAATGTTTGCCTCCGATAAAATAATAAAACCTACACTCACCTCCCATTCCCGCGGTGTCAGCACTCTTGGTCCCGGAGCTCACGTGCAGTGTTGTGACATGTGATGCCAGCGCCCAATCAGCGCTGACGTCCCTGTCACCACCTTTTGATGAATCGAACATGAAGAGGGAGTCAGGGTTGCAGATAATCCTTGGCTTCCTCTTCATGCTGAATTCATACAAAATCGGGGACAGTGACCCCAGCGCTGACTGGGTGCCAGCGTCACGTGTCACAACACAGAACTAGAGCACCAGGGAGAGCGGCTTTGAACACCATGGGAATGGCGCCAGCATGGGAAGAGAGTATAAGCTTTATTATTTTGTGGGGGTCAAGCGAGAGGTATGAGAAGAAGTTGTTCAAGCAGTGGACAACTTCTTTAACTGTTCACTCTCTGATTCCACAGTTTGGCCAGTTTGTTAATTAAATACTGACACAATGTTAATTGTCACGTGATATTGTGCATCTGAGGTTGCATTTACCTAATTTAATGACTTTGAAAGGAACATATTTTTTTATGCCCTGATACATAAAATCATAGAATTCAAAGAGTGTGTACTTAGTGTTTCTCATGATTGTATGTTCATATTTTAATTGTTGAAGTGTTAGAAAAAGAGTCATCTGCCATCACAGGCATCTTATTTCACATTTATAGACAGGAGTGTAACAAGAACTAATGGTTCAGTACTTTCTTACCGAGCATATTTATAGATACTGTGTATTGATCTGACGGATAAAGGGCTATTTCTCCTAGGCATAGGTTTGACAATGCATTAATGCCCATGTTTATTTATTCTCAGTTATATAACACAAATAAGAGTGAATGCTCCATTAAATGACACTGCATAAAGCTGTAGAACAGACACATATATTTCACCCCTAACGCTCCACTCCCTAATGTAAAAGAGTATTTGTTTGAGACATTACGGTGTGACTTAAAGAAAAAGGAGTCCAGGTTGGTGCAGTGAACTGCTGGAAAGGGCTAGCGGCCGGATGAGCAGAGAGGGGAGTATGGAAATAAAATTCAGTGCTGATGAGGAAATTACACTTGTTTCATTAGTGATCAGGAAAAGAGATAGCTCAGTCCCTTTTGGTCACAGTTGAGCTAAAAAACTCATTATCCTCCTGTATGCATGCTTTCACTTCTCGTCAATAAACGCTTCCCACTAACCGCTATTCTGCTTCCACCCCTGCGCACACCTATAAACACATGTAACTTTTGCTGTTCTGTACACATCCTTCGTATGTCTAATATTCAGCAGTGCTAAAATAACCTGAGACCTGCTCTGTATGCTCATATATTTATATATATATTTGTAACATAATGGGCCCATGATATCAAATCAATGTTGGATATAATATTGGGAGAAATATCAATTTGGTTACATCCTTGTAGGAATTGAACAATATCTCAATGACATTTCGAACCATGTTATACATTATCATCAATCTTTATTCTTTCTTTGGTGATATTCCTAAAGCTTTGCCAAACCTCAATTTATTCATACAGCCTACTCATTATCTGTACTAAGAAGTGTAGAAACAGAAAAAACTTATATAGAAGGAGTGCAAGGCACAGTAAAGCAAAACATAACATAATGTAATTTCATTTGAATAATATTTAAAACCAAACACAAAATAATTAGAACACTAGAATGTAAACTGGGAGACATTGACGTCAGGCAAGTAAGTAATAAGTAGGAGCAATAGACTATATATAAAATACTGCTATGATATTTGCAAACGGATACCTATAAAAGTCTTGGTCCAGACGAGGTTATTTCAGAAACTATGCGGAAGAAATACCTAAAACAGAGTATAAATGAAACATGTCAAATAAAGTTAGATTTCAAGTAAATGTGAACAGTGGCATAGGTAAACTCAGCAGTCAGGAAAACTGCATCCAAAATGCGTTTCGCACCTAACTGTGTCAAGGGGTCACATAGTGTAGCCAGTGAAGATTTGGATTACTGATGTGTATTATTATTGTGTTCATCTTACATATCTAATTGTATGTCTCACATTCTGTTACCTTTAGCATTAAATATGATATATAACACAGAACTGTAAGTTAAAAAAAATGCACTGGATGCAATAATGAGTTAGGCTAAACCAATATTTGTGAACCCTTAACCAATGAAACCACTGGGACGTAAGTTTATGACTATTTGTCAAAACAAATAAATATCTATCTTTTGTCTACATATGATGGATACATAGTAGCTACTTAAAATTAATCAACATTTAATATTTTGTCTTTTTAGGAAGTGAATTTTCCGGAAATCCCTACAGCCATCATCAATACACAACATACAATGAAGCATGGAGGTTTAGCAATCCAGCATTACTAAGTGAGTAATGATCTAAAAGCAGGGATATAGCATTTTAATATTCAATACTTTTTTAAAGTGGTTGTCCTAGTATTAAATACACCTTTATTACATTGAATACAAAAATTAACAATGTAACGTTAAATAGAAAATTGGACCTGTTACCAGATTCTACAATGTAAACTGCATATATTATTAAATACATCCCTTAGACCTGGTAAGGAAGCTTTATTTACTTTGAAAATACATGTTATGGAGGCTGTATAATCCTTTAGTATAGCTTAACTATATATGTACACACATAACCTGATTAACAGCTCCTGAATGCCCCTTCTGCTGCTGAGCTCTCACACTGCTCAGTACAAGCTGCAGCTGTCAGTCAGGCTGGGTGAGCAGATGCGGAATACACCTTGACTCATTTCCTTTTGTAGCTGGACTCTTCTGAATATCAGGATTACAAAGCCATTCTAACATGGATGTTTAAAGTAAATACACCAAACTAATCAGATTTAAGATATCTGTTTAATAAAGAATGCAATTTGTGTTGTGAAATCTACCTTTAATCGCAATTTTAGACTTTTGGGCATGAAATGATTCATAAGGAAATCTCTTCAAAGGGCAGGAATAAAATCTGGTGTTCAATTATTGTATTCTAATTTCCTTGTGAAAATGGTGGGAAAGAAAATATGGAAAGTAATTCATATGTTTAAATGAACCCCAACCAAACCCAGTGCAGTTACATTTCAGCATACTCCCCGAGTACAAGTGATTCTGATAGCATTGTTATTCCAGGACAGAACAACTTTGTTTCTTTAAAATACTTTGGTCCTATCTTCCATAGCTATATGTTTGTACAGTGACTGTGTTAACCCTGTGCCTATCACATACTGTTGCATGTTGCCAACTACATGGCATCTTGGAAATACATTTTCCCATTAAAGGTGCATTTACCCTATAATTATTGTAAACGAGCAATGCTAGGAACAGTCGGTTCATGATAATCATGAATTTAAACAGGCTGACGATCACCTCGAGGCTTGCAGATAAATCATTCTTGGAGGACATTGCCCTGATGTAAACAGGACTTGCTCTGCCAGGAACAATGACCACCTATGTGCACTGAGCGATTACAGATGGTGCTAAAGAGACTATTAAACAACCGCCAATCGGTAAAGCTTTACCTTATGACGGTTATTCAGTACCGCTGTTCGGTTCGTGTAAACAGACCATAAGAATGAGGAATATTTGGAAAGTATAACGTGTATTTTTGTTGTGTTTGTCTTTGTTTTGTTTGCTTGTTGTCCTTTCAACCAGTCCATTCTTCTCCTGTGTTAACTTTCAGGTTCCCCTTATTATTATAGTGCCACATCCAGGGGCTCCGCACCTCCCACTGCTGCCACTGCCTATGACCGCCACTAGTTACCATGGAAACCATATGAAACTACATGGCGAGAACTTAGGCCTCCATATTGTACCTGTGTGAACATCATCATCTTGGGAAGAGGAGTGTCTCATGCCATGCCTCCTACAATCACTCACCTACAACTAGTGACTATTCAGGGGCTTCTGTCTACCACCCGCGCCTCCCTGTTCTTACTTATCCACACACCTGACACTGGAACTCTTTTGTTGCAGAGGAAAGGCCCATAAATTAATTTATACTGTGGACTCTGGGACCTTAATGCAGCAACATATTAACATATTAGCCAGTGTTATTCTGCTCAAGTCAGCAATGCAAAGAAGACATTTTTTGTAGGACTCCGAAAACCAATGTTATTTGGTAAAACAGAACTAGATGGAAGCAAGTTTGTAAGCCAGAAAATGAATCAAAGCAGAAAGATATTCTCAAATGTTTCCTATCTAAATGCGTACCATTGGAAAGATCTACAGAGGACAGAAGAGATCTGACGGAATCATTATGAAGCAATTAGCAATCGGGAGACTGTAGGAATCAAAAAAGGGTTTCATTAGTGATTTCTCTTGGGAATTTCAGAACTAACCCCTCTCTTTTCCTTTCTGCCTTGGATTGGATGCCTGTCTCTCACACTCCATTCATTGTGCGTGGCATGTCATGAAACTCCATATGGACACCATACCAGTGAACAAAAAAATGGAAAATTAAAAAAAACAAACAAACAATCATCTCAGAGAAGACTGGAGGACATTTTAAAGTCAACTGACTTAGAGAAAAAAAATATATGAATATATAAATATATATATAAAATACACTGTTTTTATGCTTTATCATGAAGGTCTGTACAAATTACAATAGACATTTTTTATATAAAAAAACAAAAACAAAAAATGCTGAAAATGGAAGAGAATGTCATAGGAATATGTAAAGAAGGCAGTTCTTGAAATAATATTTCTTTTTTTTGTTTTGTTTGCACTAGTGTGTCGGAGTACATTGTCAAGGGATCCTGTTACCTCCCTTTACCGTAAAATCATTGTGAAAAAAAAATAAACAAAATACAACATATGACTTTGTAAATTCAACCATTTTATATGAAACTTAATGGCACTTACAACCTAGATTTGCGGTTTACATACAGTTTGCATTGCCATTGATTTTAATCCTAAAATATTCCATTTATAAATTCATGATATATCATCTTTACTCATATTTCAAGTTTTCAGTGTTTTAGGCACTTTTTTGTTTTACTGCCTATCCAATGCATCTGCAAAATATGACTCTGGCTGCCACCACATTCCATATTCCTGGTAAAAACAAAATATATTATACTCAGGGGCGGACATATCATTGGTGCAACCTGTGCAGCCGCACAGGGGCCCACGAGGTGAGGGGGACCATTTATACCTCCAAAGCAGGTGCAATTTTGCATTTTTAGGAGATCTTGGGCTGCAAAGGGCCCATGTATTGTTCTTGCACAGGGGCCCTTTTCTGACTTTGTCCGCCAGTGATCATACTAATATTTAAAATGAACATTAATAGGTTAATTTTAAATAAGACGGTGTCCCATGTAGTTTTATCCTGAATCTAGGCTTGTTAGCGTTGGCCCTTAACTCAATCGGCATACAAAACACTATGATTGATAAGGTAAAAGCTTTCTTCAGGAAGAGGAACAACTCAAATGAAGGGGTTTTCTGAATAGTCACATTAATGTTTGCTATTAAGAGAGGCAAATTCATGAAAAAGAATATCTAACCATTTATGGAAGCTCCTGATACCTGATGGTGCCCAGATTAAAAAAAAAACAGTGTGACTCACTTTAAGTGGTCAAAGTTTTAGTGTACAACTCAATTTACCTTACAAAAAAAGGAAAAATAACTAAATCATGTTTTGCTTTGGTTCTGCAATGTACAGACCATCCTAAAAGTGGAGCTGGCCTTCAACTGAAGGATTTCTTTTTTTTGTTTTGGTCAAAGAAAACAAAGGACAGTTGAATAATAATATAGGATAGAGATATCACCACAGGGAATGTTACTCTAACTACAAGTACAAAGAAATTTTTTTTGAGACAACCCAAAATTGCATTGAAAAGTGGTCTTCTATGGGGTGGTCTTCTCAAGCCAGATGGCTAGCGTACATATTACACGGTAAGCAGGAAAATCTGGATAAGAGCTAGTCTTCTCAAAGAGCTGGAGTATAGGCATAGTACAGTAATATAATTGGTGACGGGTCTGGTCCATTCCTAGAACAACCTGGCAGAAATTGCTTTGACGTGCGTCATGCTCCTCTTGCTCCTCCTGTCTGCATTACTTTGCTCTCAATGTATGGGCAATAAAAAATATATATGGCCTAAAATCATGCTCAACCAAGTAATGCTTGGATCGGTTGCCATTTCAACATCAAGACTTTCACCAATCAAAATTGGCATGTTTACCACAATAAACTGAAATCCAACATACACCATACAAAACAATATATACGTAGCGTCAGGTGGAATGCAATATAAAGCTATACATAATCCACAGATTATTTTTTTCATGGAAATACACAGATTGCTCATTTTTATATAGGCAATAACATTTCTGCATTTCTTTTTTTTTTTTCAAACTATTTAGTCAATGCCTACCAATTTGATGTATAGAGCAAGACTCTGCACTCAGGGGTATGCAGTAGAATTGTGACAGTTTTATCTAAGCAATCCAAATATTTTATAATTAGATCTAGTTGATGACCATCAAAGTTTAACAAACCTGACAAATATACATGGTTAACATACATGTAAAACATCTATGGGAAAGTATTGATAAATACGTCTTTCAAACTATCACCTATCAAAATATAGTTGATACCATAAATGTACCATAAGGCACCAAAAGGATAATTCAAGCACGTGTAGCCCCGTACTATCCTACATTTTCAGCTACTAAATTAGTAAATACTTGTAGTACCCCTGGAATAAAATTGGAAGATGTAGCATTTCTCCAATGTACATACATTTTTTTTATTGCAATTTTTATTGAAATACATTTTTCAATTTTTACAGGAAAAGAAAAAAAATAATTTATAGGTTGTCAACCAATATTGTTCTATAATAATACTTTAACTTTGAGTTAAATATTTCCAATTATATAAAAGGTAAAAGCTCACGAATAGAGATGAGTGAATTTATTCGGCTTTTGGCCCCGAATCTGATTTTGACATATTCGGGCCATATTCGAACACTATTTGGGCAGAATGTATGTCTTATGATCGGTTTCGAACATATTCGGTAATTTCTACTCCCATTGACTCTAATGACTTTCGGCTGTGTTCGACGAATGTTGCAAAAACAATATTCGAATCCGATCGTATTCGGAACCAAATCCGAACAAATTCGCTCATCTCTACTCACGAACGAACATAGACTCAGCCAAATAGCAAAAAGGGGGGATAGGATATAGAATGTTGTGACCTATTAATATCCATCTCATAGAGGTCATATTATTGTTATTATTATACATTTATATAGCGCCATTTATTCCATGGCGCTTTACATATGAAAAGGGAAAATATAGACAGGTACAATAAACGTGCTAGACAAGGGACACACAAGTACAGAAGGAGAGAGGACTCTGCCCGCGAGGGCTCACAGTCTACAGGGATGGGTGAGGATACACTAGACAAGGGTAGAGCTGGTCGTGCGATGGTTCAGTAGACTGAGGATCATTGCAGGTTGTAGGCTTGTCGGAACAGGTGGGTCTTCAGGTTCTTCTTGAAGCTTTCCGTTGTTGGTGAAAGTCTGATGTTTTGCGGCAGGGAGTTCCAGAGTATGGGGGAAGCCCGGGAGAAGTCTTGTATGCGGTTGTGGGAAGAAGAGATGAGGGGTAAGTCGAGAAGGAGATCTTGAGAGGATCGAAGGTTGAGTGTGGGTAGGTAGCGGGAGACCATGTCACAGATGTATGGAGGAGAAAGGTTGTGGATGGCTATATTTAACATGTCCCACAAGAAATCCCAAGGAGACCAAAAAAGGTTAAATCTTTGTAAAGTATTGTCATTAAGTGCTGCCCAGTACTCAAAATTCCTAATTTCTTTGATTCCTCCAATATTTTTATGATTAAATTGACAACTGGGCATTTTAATTTATTAGCCAAAGGGGCGTGTCCCTACACTGTCAACACTGATTGAACAGTATAAGAGCTCGTAGAGATACACTTGTAATGCCAAGTCGTCAGTTGAGTCAAGTTCCTGGCAGGAATAAAAATAGGAATGGCTCAACGCAGAGTTGTAAGTGAAATTGAATCTAAAGATGGTCCAGTGAAGAAGGGCTTTTTTTGAGACACTGTCCTTTGGTTTCTTCGACCAAATATTTATTGTTTTACATGACTATCTTTCATTATGGCTGCTCCATTAGTGATGTTCTTTCCATGCTTCTAGACAACCAAGTTAGTTGAATACATATTCTTTATTGAAAATTTCTACAGGAACGACAATGCTGGAGAATGACTGAAGACTTTATCGATAATCATCAGTATTAATTATCAAAAAAGAAAAACTGCTCCTAAAAATAAAATAATTTCTATTGTATACATAACAAAGCTCGGGATACCATTGATTAGAATTGGATTGTAATAGCCCCAAATTATCATTTGTTTACTGGTCTGCATCCAAAAACATAATTACCGTATTATTATTTTTTTAAGCTGAAATTTTCGGAAAATCTAAGAACATTCTCGTCCTCCTACCTGTTTATTTATATTAAGCATATACAGTATTATGTATGGAGTGTGTTGCTGACACTAAATCTGTGTGGTACTCTTGTATGGTAGAATCCAATTTAAACCAAGTGGACTCTACGGAAACACATTGGAAAATGGCAATTATTTAAATTCTTTTTACATCCAAACAAAACAGTTGCTGCTTTGTAGAAAGACGATGTGTGTAAAGTGAAGGGTATTTTGTCTTTGTATATAAGTTCATCCGCATTTCATTACACATGCTATTAAACGAAGCTTTCATCATGTAGATAACAACAAAATGTCTGTATGTTGCAAGTCTTCTTGTGCTCATTGGAAAAAAAAAGGAAAATTATGTTTCAAATAAAGCACAGCATGAACATTAGTGACTCGCTAAAGTATGCAGGTTTTGCAAAAAAAAAAGCCTAAGACTTCATTTTTGCCTCATTTTTACACAACAGAAGCATTCGAAAGAATACTATGCAAACACACTGTTCTGCATGTTGCCCTGGCTGGTGCTTGTCATTGCTTGCTTCCTTCCTCCCATCGCTTCCTTTCAATCCTGGTTTTAATCACACATCCAAAAAAATTTGCATACACGTAAAAGAAAACTTGATATTCGATGTCTGCCAGTCATCAGTGTTCCACAATGTCAGCAGTAAACTGTAAACCCACCCAACCTTAGTTCCCCGTACCATTTCCAGGTCCGTGTTCTTTTTATACGCTTGTGTTATAAGGAATAAGGCCAATTTGTGAATTCTTTTATTGTACCGAAAGCAGGAGAAACACAAAATCTGCATGCTTTATCATTCAACCCTATCCAATGGTCAAGGAAAAGCCCCAATTCGAAGTTAAAAAAAATCTTCTGAATGACATGAAGATGTATTTAGGAGAAAGACTATCCTAATAATAGTATGAATCTATCATACTTCTTGGCTCGTAGATATGATCTTCTAATACAGCTACAAGTGCTATTGGTTCCAGTTTAGGCAGGCAACACTTTTAAATTGAACTAATGCAATGATGCAACTGCAGTAAGCAGCAAGCAAAACAGTGTGCCTTCTCTGACTCGGGTACACGAGATACGTCTCTGCTACAACATTTGATTGGACGTGTTTGACTAAAGCCAGTTGGCTTTGATCATCGCTTCGGTTGTTTAACTTTTTTCGTGCACATGACAAATAAATTCTTTTCTATGTCGTCTTGTGGGCCTATTCTTTTGGTGCATTTAAATCAATTGATCAGACTCATATTATACTGCAGTTTATTCCCTAAATTTGCCACAACGGCAAAAATGCAAGTAAGATTAAATACAGTTTTGTTAATGTCTTCAGTGAAAATAATGCATTTAAAGGATAGCACACCCAAAAGCAGGATTTGGTAGTATTAGGGCTCGCTCACTTGACCGTATAACATGGTGAGTGCTATGCGATGTCTTATCAGATAGCACTCCGACCATCATTATTCTATGCCAATTCAGCATGAGAAACCAATCGCAGCATGCGATGGTCGGATCACGTGCACCCATACGTGTTTATGGGTGCGTGTGAAACATCGGACTGCGCTGCGATGTCATCGAGTGCAGTCTGACATCTGTGGACAGAGACAATGGAGAAGATGGAGAAATTAAGTTCATTTTTTCCGTACCTGGGATGTGATTCTCTCATGCACTGAATCAGATCACAGTAAGATAACACTCTGACCGGGTTTGATCCGGGTGTCATTAGCATAATGTGCCCGATTCTCTCGCATGAGAGAATCGGCGTCCGGGTGTCCGTGGCGTAAGGCTGTGTTCCCACAATGAGCCTCTGGTGAGTCTTTGACGCCGCGTATTTATGCTGCATCAAAAATGCAGCGTCTTAAAGGGAATCTGTCACCCCAAAATAGCCATATCAGATAAAGATATGGCTCAATAGTGCGTCCCATAACTAAGCTAACGGTGGGTATCATATATCAAGATACCCCCGTTTTCATATCAAAATACCTTTTTAAAGTTGGTGATTGTAGGTGTCAATCACTGCAGTCAGGTCAGGAGGGCAGCGGTTTTCATGTCCGCCCCCGCTCCTCGTCATCTGTTGCGTTACGCCGTCTGTGAATACCACAGACGGCGTTAGGTTCCTGCAATTGCGCAATTTAGAATCCGGCCCGGCGCATGCGCAGTATGCTTTGCCCAACAGTGGGCAAAGCATAAAATGACTACAGCGGATGCGCTAGTCTTTCCTTGCCCCGGAAATTACCGCTTGCCTTGGATGACTTCCGGGGCAAGGAAAGACTAGCGCATGCGCTGTAGTCATTTTATGCTTTGCCCACTGCTGGGCAAAGAAGACTGCGCATGCGCCGGGGCCCTGCTTCACCGCGCAATCGCGGAAGCATTACGCTGTCTGTGATATCCACAGACAGCGTTACGTGAAGAAGTGGAGGAGCGGGGGGGTGGAGGAAGCGAACAACCACCGCCTTCCTGACCTGACTACAATGATTGACACCGCAAAATACCAAAGGTTTTTTACTATGAAAACGGGGGTATCCAGATAAAATGAAAATACACATAGCTTAGTTATGGGACGCTCTATTCAGCCATATCTTTACTTGATATGGCATTTTTGGGGTGACAGATTCCCTTTAAAGTTCCATCAGAGTGGATGGGATTTATTGAAATCTTACACCTTATGCCTGTGCTTCTTTTTTACTAAGTGTAAACTGACCTGCGGTTAGAGTTTCAAATCTGCAACATGTCAATTGCTTTTGCCAGCACGCTAACTTTTATGTGCTAAATTTTTCTCATAGACTTGCATTAGATGTGTAAAGTCTAGAGGTAAAAAAAACGCACATGTGTGTATAGATCTTTCCACAGCAGAAATGCATAAAAAATGGCTGTATTCTGCACATGACTGTATCAACAAAATTTTGTCAAATCCAAATATCAGGAAATATAAAAAACAAAAATCTCACCAAAAGCTAATTGTGGAAATGGAGCCTAAGACCAAATTGACACAACCATTCCACAAAAACAATGGCAAAAAGCATGTTATAGTCACATTCAGAAGGCCATGACAGAGATCCATGTCATACATGTGCCAACAGCAGGATTGGATTATGTTAAAACTAATCAGGTAAAGCTTCTCATTTGGGAAAGGTTTACTTGTTACATCATGATCAGAAAATAGACAGTTTCCATACAAAGTCGTATTAGGTTGAGTTTCCATTTATCAGTTGTGTCCAGCCAACTGGACACAACTCATGACACAGTTGTCCCCTGTCCAAAGCCAGATCAAAAAATGCAGCATTAATTTTCTTATTAGGCATTAGGACCAGTCTAGAAAAACAGTCGGTGAAAATTCTGTCTTCTTCGTGTTATGGTCATACAGTAGCGCGACTTGCAACAGTTACAGTGATTTGAATCTCGTAAATCATTATGAATTGATGCACAAAATAAGTTACAAACCTATGTAATTCCTCTCCCCGGCTGCAGTTTGGTTTTCTCACTCTCCCCAGTTTCAGTGCTGAGTCTCCATCACAGCTCACAGTGTCATGTTGACAGCGCCGCAGCTAATAGTTTAGCTCAGTGGCTCTGGGCGTCTCGTGCTGTCTACCTGGTCAGAGCTGCTGAGCTCAGTTTTTTGGCAGCAGCGCCATCGATGTGACATCAGCACTGCTGACTATAACACAAACTGGGACCAGTGTCAGAGAATCAGCGCTGGACCTGGGGAGGCTGAATACAGGACAGTTTGTTTTTTTAGAACAAACTCGTACAGATGGAAAAACCCTTTAGTTTTGGAAAACCTCTTTAGTAAACACGCTTTATTTGCTATATTAAGAAAATCAAATTGACAGTTTGGTATTTTTTTGTACCTACTGTATTATAATATATAGTGTGTTGTCTAGGGGGGAATTAGAAAATGTAATAAAGCAGCCATTTCTATCTTTTAGGAGACTGCAAGCTTTTACAAAGCAGCCTGTAGTCTTTACTGAAGTGTATATTAACTCCTACAAGACATACGCTGTACATGTACAGTGCATGCTGTGTCTCAACCTTTGATGTGGGCTCTGGCACTGAGCCCACATCTTTCCCAGCACATGTCAGCTGATTTGAGCAGCTGATATGTATGTGCCCCTAACAGGTGCGGGTGGAATCGCGATCCAAACGTGGCTGTTAACCTGTTAAATGCAGTTATCAATCTCTGACAGTGGCATTTAATGTGATTGTGACGGAAGCGCGTCACTAATCCCACCCATTGGCACCCGTGCCACATGTGACCGCGGGTCGCCGATTGGTTGTGGCATGAGAACTACGGGGTCTGCAGGAGACCCCTGTGGTTGTCATTGCCGGATTGCTATGAGCGCCGCCCAGCTGTCGGTGCTCATAGGAAGTGAGCATTTCTGCTACATAGAGCAGAGCTGAAGCCCTGCTCTGTGTAGCACAAGCAATTGGATGATCGCAGCTTATAGTCTCCAATGGAGACTATTGAAGCAAGTGTAAAGAAAAAAATGTTTTTAAAAATAGTAAAAAAATAAAAAAGTATAAAAGTTCAAATCACCCCCCATTCAAAATAAAACAATAAAAAAATATACATATTTGGTATCATCGCATTCATAATCACCCGATCTATCAAGATATAAAAAGAATTACGCCAGAATTACGTTTTTTTTGGTCGCCGCAGCAAAATAACGGGCGATCAAAAGATCGGATTTGCACTAAAATAGCATCAATAAAAACATCAGCTCGGTTCACAAAAAATAAGCCCTCATCCAGCCCCAGATCACGAAAAATGGATACGCTACAGGTCTCGGAAATTGCAGCAATTTTTTTCTTTTTAACAAACTTTGGATTTTACTTTTTCACCACTTAAATAAAAAAGAACCAAGACATGTTTTGTACCTACGAACTCATAATGACCTGGAGAATCATAGTGGCAAGTCAGTTTTAGCATTTAGTGAACATAGTAAAAAAACAAAACAAAAAACAGTTGTAGAATTCTTTTGCAGTGTTTTGCAGTGTTCTTTTGCAATTTCACGACACTTGGAATTTTTTTCCATTTTCCAGTACACGATATGTTAAAACCAATGGTGTCATTCAAAAGTAGAACTTGTCCCACAAAAAACAAGCCCTCACACGGCCATATTGACAGAAAAATAAAAAAGTTATGGCTCTGGGAAGAAGGAGCAAAAAACAGAAATTCAAAAACTGAAATACCTTTGGTCGTTAAGGGGTTAAGGAGGATTTTAGAGGGGATCTGCTTCAAAATTCTCTTCAGAAATCTCTGTGTGAACTTAGTCTAATACCACTAGCAAGCGGTACAACTCAACTACAAAGTGCTGCTGGAGGAGCAGGGGAAACAACAGGTGAGCAATCGATGTTTTGTTATTTTTGGGGGCCTATTGCAACCTATTAGAAAATCTCTATTTCTGCCCATATTTGATTATTCTAAACGTTTAATTAAAACAATAGTAAGACATTTAGATGAACCTGAATTATGCCATGTGCCAGTACAGCCTAAAATGAATGGCATGTAAATCCATCCCTGCTGTCCATCAGCTCTGATAAAGCCTTTGTCCTACAATATTATTGATTGTTACGGCACTTATTCCCACCTGCAAAAATGCACTTTTATCTAGGGGAGGTAGGGAAAAAATGCATAAGCAATCATGAACAAAAGTACATTATTTCTAGTTGTCAGTAATCAGCACAGAATGTCCTTACCTGACAAGTCAAAAGACAATAAATAGGGAAGTATGGTGGAGCAAGTTGGCTGGATTACATTGACATTGAAAATAAAAATGCCATCAATTGTATTAATAAATATTACTTGCTAGGCAATTGTAGAGATGTAAACTAGTATGGCAATATCAGGTGGACTCATAGTTTGACATTTTGACACTTTTCTTTCTGGATATCTCTTATGTGACAATCATTATGGTAAATTACAGGGCGTGCAAGCAAACATTACTCTCCTGCCCCGGCACAAGTGCCTGCCTGGCTCCCATCTCGTACAGCCGCTTACCTTTGCAATATTCTCAGGTAACCTGTTGAACGTCCCTAACATCATCACTCTAGGTCTTTTAAGGCCAGCTCTAGCAGAGGTTAAAAGGCCTCCGTCTGCACAAAATGACTGTTAAAACAAAGTACAGGTGCTCGGTGCATTATGGCGGGCCAATCATTTGAATGGAACTTCCCATCTGCTTGTTTTCTATCTATCTCAACCCTTCTTTGGTTCTACGAATCCAGAGCTGCCATTCAAAGAAGATGATGAGGGGTTGAGATTGAAGGAAAACAGGAAGTTGCACTTATATGTTTGGCCAAGCATTTGTGCACCGAGCGCCTGTACATAGTTTGAACAGTCATTCTGTATTGACCGATTCCCTTTAAGTGGTTGAATCTTAAGTACCATTATCAGCAGTTGTGGATGGCTTTGTATGTCATGTTTAGGGTTTTGAACTGAAGCCTCTGGGCAATAGGAAGCCAGTGAAGGGCCTGACATAGGGGGGAGGCTGGGGAATAGCGGGGAGACAGGTGGATTAGTTGGGCAGCAGAGTGTAGGATGGACTGGAGTGGTGCCAGAGTGCTAGAAGGGAGGCCAGAGAGTAGGAGGTTGCAGTAATCGAGGCAGGAGATGATAAGGGAGTTATTTGTGGCCAAATGCATTCTAGAATTCTAGTCTAATTCACAGTAGTGTAATTAGAAATCTGTAATTTGAAATATGGGATTTGAAATATATGGAGCAGACTACGTCTGGAGCAGACCCATGCCACTGAGTTAAACTTATTACACAAATGTGAGAAGATGGAAGTTTTGCCCATATTCACCCTTGAAGACATACTGTATATGTTGCCGTAATGTATTTAAATGCGTGAAGTGTTTAGTGACATGTGTTATTAGTGACAGTGCTGTGTTCTGCCCAACAGTAGGGTGAGTTAGGGTTCATTACTGGGTCTAGCCAAGAGTGGGAGGGGCTAAAGTGAAGGGACTGAGACAGCTTCCTGTCATGAGGGGAAATAAGGCCCAGTGTGCAGCAGAAGCAGACCTAAGATCTGACCAGCAAACAGAAGTGAGTGTCCCTGAAGTAAGAGGGGATTGAAGCAACGGTAAGCAAGATGCAGGGTGGACACGAGGAAAAGAGATAGAAGGAATGAGTGATTCTCTGGAGACAGGATCTGGGTAAGAAGACCTAGCGGGATGTTCCCAAGTTAGCAAGCCAAAAAGGTAACGAGATGAATCAGAGCAGGGAACACGAGACAAAGAGATTACCCGTGTGGTAATTCCAAGGTGTCGGCAAGCAGAGAAGCTAAGTAATGGCCATAGTGGCAGAAGTAACTCCCCTAAGAGGAAAAGGACACAGAATCATGGGTTGAGAAACAGTACTCTCGCTTACTGGACTGTAGTGCCATTATTGGGGACAAGGGAAGGTCCTGAAGCAATGTGATGGCTGTGGTAAAGGCAGAACTAACTTAGACAGAACCAAGAGAGTTTAGGAAGGAGAGAAAGTGTTTAATGATGTTCTATGTGTTAATGGAAGCGTTCCTGCATGTCAAGACTCCGTTGTCGAGTGTCCCAGGACCAGGGTCTCCTTCCCTGTCCCTAACTCTTGGAGCACCCTAGCTCGCCCTGCTCCCCAGATTATTTCTGATGGTGAAGACACCGGGGTCATGTAGCTTGCCTTAGCTCCTGAATCCGCCCTCAGTCTGTACCCTTCCCCCACAAAGGGAAGAGGGGAGTAGTAGTGTACCTTAGTACACCAACCAGACTAACAAGGTAATACGAACAGAGATTACAAAAAATACAAAACATAAAAATATACACACACATATAACTGAAGAATACACCGGGGAGTGGAAGATGGGGTTTAACCAAAGTAGGAGAAGAAAGGGAATTATCATACACTCAAAACCTAGCAACAGTCACAGATAAAGCCACCAAATGCCTTCTTCAATAACAACCAACAACAACCTCCAGCCATGCACTATAATCAATCTTTGACAATAAGTGCTAGCCAGGTCTCAGTTTATATAGGAGATGGGAGAGGCTAACAGTGCACAGCTGAGAGCCTTAACACTCCAGGAGCCCTGAACTGAGCAGAATAACCCCTGCACTGCTGAACAAAATTTACACTGCTTGATATGAAGATGAAGTGCTTCTAATCAGTGAAGGAGTAGGAGAAATCAGACTCTGCACTCTTCTGGCTCCTCTCTGTAAACCCGTAACACCGCATGTATCTGTATACCTGGCTCTGCTTCATCTGTCCTACCTATATAAGGAGGTGGCGGGGACCCTCATATGCCTCCCCTCTCCTATATATGTCTCATATATATTGTATAAAATGTATAATGTGTAATGTTCCTTTATTTCATGTATTTGTATTGTATGTACTGTATGTTAGATTAGGTTTATAAGAGGTTAAAAAAGGGGATTTGTCCAGCAGCCCCAAAGAAGCAGGAAGCTCCTGCTTCTGGAGCAGAGACCAGGCAGGACTGCCTGAGACAGGATGTGGGTCCCTGTCTGGGACGGAAAGGACCCCCTTTCTGGGGGAATACATGTGTCCCCATCAGGGATGGAAAGGACCCCAGCTGTGGGACTTCAGGCTGCCAGGACTGTCGCGCAAAAGAAATGGGCACAAGGGCTGTGAGAGTGCCTTTCATGAGACTGTTAGCTCCCAGGAGCTGATTGGGAGCTGATGCTTTTGCTGCTGCTGCTGCTGCTGATGGAGCAGCATCTTTGAATAGGGATAGCTCAGGATTTGATACCTTCTTCCCTTCTTTATTAAAACATTTCCCTGTTGGATTAGAACCATGCCTGTGTGTTTCCCTGGATCCACATCATCGGTGACGGCAGTGAAGCGAGAAGAGAAGGTAACTCACTGTGTTATAGGTCTGGACTGTTCCTGTCTGTTTTTTGTGCAAGGGGCTGGGGTGCTTGTGGACTCGGTCACGACTACCACCCCGTGCCACCTTGTTACATTTGGCATAGTTAGCAGGCTGGACCCCAGCAGCCCTGTAACCACTAGACTGGAAGAGAAGATTCCCGAGAATTGCAGTTTGTTGACCACCATGAAAGAGTTAAAGATGACGGCTGACAGTGACTTAAAGATGGAGCCGACCACTGCCAAGATGATGGTTGCTGTTGGCGCGAAAATGCAGGATAGTGCCGCCTTTCGTGGGCATTAAGGAAGAAGCTTGGCGCCAAAAGAAAGAAGGCCGCACCCCCTTAAGTAGTGCCCGCCCAAAATGGGGGCAGGCAAAAAAGAAGCTGCCGCACGTACTGTGAGGAAATGGGTGGAGCACCTGGAAGTGACTCCACCCATGAATGAGTGGGACCCAGAAAGATTAATCAACACGTTTAAAAAAGAGACGCCATTCCCTTCTGTGATGTCGTGAAGGAAGATGTCCCACAGAGGAGGAATAGGACGCCAAGATTGGGTGAAGTCTCTGGCCCAGGCGGAGATGGGTCCACGTCTCGGTCGTTGGCAGCTGTGGGAACGGGACGAATGGTTACCCCGTCGGACGGCGGGGGAAGGAGTTCATCAGGAGCTCAAGCCTCGGGAGACCTGGAGGGCCGGAACTGGAAGAGGCCTGAAAGACTCTGGAGGCCATCTTACGCGGAGTTGTCACAACTGTCAGCCGCAGGAGTGGATCGTCACTGGAGAGTGAGTGGAGAGACTGTGCCCGCACCAGTAGCTGTACAGTCGTGGCCAAAAGTTTTGAGAATGACACAAATATTAATTTTTACAAAGTCTACAGCTTCACTTTTTCTAATGGCAATTTGCATATACTCCAGAATGTTATAAAGAGTGATCAGCTTAACAGCATTACTTGCAAAGTCAATATTTGGCTAGAAAATGAACTTTATCCCCCAAAACACATTTCAACATCATTGCAGCCCTGCCTTAAAACGACCAGCTAACCTCTTTTCAGTGATTGCTCCATTAACACAGGTGTGGGTGTTGATGAGGACATGGCTGGAGATAAATCTGTCATGATTAAGTAAGAATGACACCACTGGACACTTTAAAAGGAGGCTGGTGCTTGGCATCATTGTTTCTCTTCTGTTAACCATGGTTATCTCTAAAGAAACACGTGCAGTCATCATTGCAATGCACAAAAATGGCCTAACAGGGAAGAGTATCGCAGCTAGAAAGATTGCACCTCAGTCAACAATCTATTGCATCATCAAGAACTTCAAGGAGAGAGGTTCCATTGTTGCCAAAAAGGCTTCAGGGCGCCCAAGAAAGACCAGCAAGCGCCAGGACCGTCTCTTAAAAGTGTTTCAGCTGCGGGATCGGTCTACCAGCAGTGCAGAGCTTGCTCAGGAATGGCAGCAGACAGGTGTGAGTGCATCTGCACGCACTGTGAGGCGGAGACTCTTGGAGCAAGGCCTGGTCTCAAGGAGGGCAGCAAAGAAGCCACTTCTCTCCAGAAAAAACATCATGGACAGACTGATATTCTGCAAAAGGTACAGGCAGTGGACTGCTGAGGACTGGGGTAAAGTTATTTTCTCTGATGAATCCCATTTTCGACTGTTTGGGACATCAGGAAAATGCCTCATTCGGAGAAGACAAGGTGAGCGCTACCACCAGTCTTGTCTCATGCCAACTGTTAAGCATCCTGAAACCATTCATATGTGGGGCTGCTTCTCAGCCAAGGGAATCGGCTCTCTCACAGTCTTGCCTAAAAACACAGCCATGAATAAAGAATGGTACCAGAATGTCCTCCAAGAGCAATTTCTCCCAACCCTCCAAGAGCAGTTTGGCGATCAACAATGCCTTTTCCAGCATGATGGAGCACCTTGCCATAAAGCAAAGGTGATAACTAAATGGCTCAGGGAACAAAACATAGAGATTTTGGGTCCATGGCCTGGAAACTCCCCAGATCTTAATCCCATTGAGAACTTGTGGTCAATCATCAAGAGATGGGTGGACAAACAAAAACCTAAAAATTCTGACAAAATGAAAGCATTGATTGTGCAAGAATGGACTGCTATCAGTCAGGATTTGGTCCAGAAGTTGATTGAGAACATGCCAGGGAGAATTGCAGAGGTCCTGAAGAAGAAGGGTCAACACTGCAAATATTGACTTGCTGCATTAAGTCATTCTAACTGTCAATATAAGCTTTTGTTACTCATATGTTTGCAATTATTATATTTCTGTCTGTGATAAAAACATCTGTCAAACACACATAAAAACCAGAGGGCAGCAGATAATGTGAAAATATAATATTTGTGTCATTCTCAAAACTTTTGGCCATGACTGTACAGACCCCAACTCCATTACGCCTTCCGACTCCACCATCTTCTTCAGTCTCATTGCCTCCTGCAGCCTCGTGGTCTGCTCTGACCCCTGTGACCACTGGGGGTATGCATCAGGAAGGACCCCGGGTGCCTACTGCAGAGGAGGCTCAGAGGATTCAGCGAGTCATTTGGATATAAAAGCGGTGGGAGCACCGAGTGTTGACGCAACTGCGAGGCATCGGCGGGGGAGAGATGTCAGGCAGAGTGATCCAGGGCCTTATCAGCTACTTCCATTCTACCTGGGGGTACAAGTTTATTTATGAGCCTGGGACCCGAGAGAAGATTTATGTTAATGCCAGGTATATCCAATGCAACGGTCCTATACAAGAGTGGGACTGGGTGTCCTTCATTAAGGAACAAGGGCCTCAGGGGCCCTATGCCATGGCAGTGCAGATGATCTCTAGCCTGGAGCAGCAACGGGCGCATGCAACACAATATGATGCACTGCAGGCAGCCACGGTCGCAGCCCCTGTGGTTGGCCAGGGGACAGAGGATGTTAACCATGTGAGTGAGTCACAGAGACTGGGGGCTCCATTTGCCTTGGACCTGCCACTGGAGAAAAAGAGGAGCAGGAGAGATAGCGGGGAATCCACCTCTAGTGGATCTTCGGGCAATATCTATGTGGTAATGCAAGACCCGAATGCGGTCCACTACAATAACCAGCAGCCATGAGTGGAGTGATGTAGATATCAGAGTTGTGACGGCTGCACCTGACAAAATTGAGACTGTTCCGCGTCTCTAGGGCCAGAAGCTCTAATGACACTGGACTGAGTGTCAATGGTAACCCGTATGGTCACAGTTAAAGGACTGTTGTTTTGTTTTTCCCCCTTCTCCAAGTTTATTTGCGCACCCCCTGCTGGATCACGGGGCTGAAAAGCCTATGAGGGTTAGTCTCCATAAACTCTGTGTGCAGCTGCTGCAAAGACTGAATTCTTTTAACCCAGAACTTTACCCCATTTTAACCTTAGACTAGCCCCCTGTTAAGCACAGCACACCAATTTGCTAATAGGCCTGTGATCTGGTCAAGGAGGGAGGGGGAGAAGCTGATCAGGAGGACCCAAAGTGCGAGTTGGGTCCGGACTATGAAAACTGTGTCAAGTGGCCATCGGGCCAGGGTATTTGTTTTATAGGTCCCAGGAGTAAAGGGTCCAGGGTCAGATGGACCCACTTCAGAGAGACTAAGAATATTTTATTGGACTTTGTTGTGTTCTTATATCTTATGGACTAAGCTACCTTCTTGTTTCAGGAGCTGTCATGGTCGGGGATGACCATGTTTTAGGAGGGAAGGGTGTAAGGAGGTGGCGGGGACCCACATTTGCCTTCCCTCTCCTATGCACGGAGCCCCCAATGGTTTCCTTATGTTTAATTGTGTTAATGTGTCATGTCTCATATATAATGTATATTGTGTAATGTTCCTTTTTTTCATGTCTTTGTATTGTATGTACTGTATGTTAGATTAGGGATATAAGAGTTTAAAAAAGGGGGCCGGTCCAGCAGCCTCAAAGAAGCTGGAAGCTTCTGCTTCTGGAGCAGAGCTAAGGCAGGACTGCCTGAGGCAGGATGTGTGTCCCCATCTGGGACAGAAAGGACCCCCGTCTGGGGAACTTCAGAGTGCCAGGACAGTCAGGCAGCAGGAACGGGTACAAGGACTGTGAGAGTACCCTTCATGAGACTGTTAGCTCCCAGGAGCCGATTGGGAGCTGATGCTTTTGCCGCTGCTGCCGGTGGAGCAGCATCTTTGAATAGGGATAGCACAGGATTTGATACCTTCTTCCCTTCTTTATTAAAACATTTCCCTGTTGGATTAGAACTGTGCCTGTGTGTTTCCCTGGATCCACATCATCGGTGATGGCAGTAAAGCGAGAAGAGAAGGTAACTGACAGTGTTATAGGTCTGGACTGTTCCTGTCTGTTTTATGTACACGGGACCGGGGTGCTTGTGGACTGTTGCTTTAAATGGACTCGGTCATGACTACCACCCCATGCCACCTTGTTACACCTGCTCCACATATTTATCTTCTGTACTTCATACCTTGCTGTCCTGATCATCACTGATCCATGTGTTGTGCTCATCCAGACCTATGGCTTAGATAATTCACATCCACAGGTCAGCCCATAACAAACAAATAGATTAAAACAGTTTAGGAATTTAACATTCCCATAATATATCATTATGAGCCAAGCAACTAACAATACTTCTGAGGCCTTTTTTAAATTAACATAAGGGACAATGTATTACGGTATTGGAATAAAAGGGTTAAAGACTCCTTGCACAATCATCCATGTATTATTTCATCTGTCATAGTTATACATCAGTGGCCACTGCATAACTTTGGATGGGATTATTTTAAGGCTTCAAATATTATTATAGGGATAAGAGTGAACTTTGCAGTGAAAATCTAGCCTTTTCACACAACGATGTTCAGAATGTTTGTAAAGTGGCTAGTTTCAGTGTTTGTTTTTGGTTGATATGGGCCGTAAAGCCTTTATGAAAAGAGATATAGTATAGTATGCTGCTTTAAATATACAATCACAGTAGCCAATAACTTAAGGTTAACTTGGGGTTATTCAGTTTGGAATAAATGAAGGCTTATGGGCAATCTTATTATAAATGTAAAAATATATAAGGGGACAGTACAGAGACCTTTCTCATGATATTTTTACACCTAGGCTTACAATGGTGACGAAGGGACATCCTTTAGTCTAAAAGAAAGACATTTTAATTGGAATCACAGATGTAAATTCTTTACTGTAAGAGGCGTGAGATTATGAAATTTACTATGGAAGCATTATGGCCAAAACATCAGTATGATGTCCCATCAGCTTCCTATTTAGTATTTTGGCCCCCATGCAAAAATGAGGTCCTCACAGCCTCTGACATAGGAATATGGCCCCTTATACAACCATGATTTCCCCACAGCTCCTCACAGTATTGTGCACTCTTTCACACAAGGATGATGTCTCCACTGCCCTTCATATAGTATTACGGCCACCCATGGCTGAAAGAATACAGATCTGCTCCATTGACCAACACTGAACCATGGATACATTTGGGATAATCAAAATTTGGACCCACTGGTCACCTGTGCCCTATGGATACATTTGGGAAAGCCAGGATGTGACCCTCCAGTCACTTGACCTTGTATCTCACTTCTGTGCGTGCCACAGGTGGGGTAGTCGGCCCTAGAAGTTCTGAAGTCACAGCTGCTCTTATCCTGGTGAGTCAGGGGAAAGATGAGACTGTAAATTTGCACCATCTTGGATATCTCCACAATTATGCTGCTCTCAAAAGAGGTAGCAGAATCCTAGTGACAGATTCCCTTTAAAGCTGATTGATCCTGCCAAGGTTTTCATCATAGGTACTGATGACCTATCCCCCGTCACCACACATGACCTGATCGTGGCAGGGTGCCGATGGGTTGTCATAGCAGCTGGGCAACTGCTGAGTTTCAGGAGACTGTTATTAGGACTATATAGAGCAATACTATTGCATTACAGTATATAGTACAAACAATAAAATTATTACAGGGTCAAGACACCTACAGAACTAAGAAAAAGTGGAAAGTAAAAAAAAATGTTTTTCAAAAAATTAAAATAAAAAAATGTAAATATGCCCCCTTTTTCTCCAATTAAAAATAATGAAAAAAAATGCACATTTTGTATTGCTGCATCCATAAATGTATCTATGAAAATAAAAAATTGTTAAATCCATCTGAAAAAACGTAAAAAAGAAAATTTAGACGCATCATATACTGTATACACCAAAATGGTACCATAAACAACTCAGCAGTCAACAAAACACCCTCATAATGCCCCATTGACAGAAAAGTAAATGAGCAATGAGTTTTGGAAAATGGTGACACAAATAAACACAATTTTTTTTTATCATGAAGTTCAGAATGTTTGGAATTTTTCCCCTTTTTCTGTGTACTATATAGTAAAGTGAATGCTCTTATTCAATACTTCAACTTAACCTAACCAGCAAAAACAAATCCTCAATCGGTTTTGTCAATGGAAAAATAAAAAAGTTATGGCTCTTTGAAGAAAGAGAAGAATAAATGAAAGGGAACATGTCACCTCCACAAATGCTATGAACCTGCAGATATGGTGGTATTCTGCAGGCAAATAGCAGTAAAATCCTTTCTGGCTTAGTGGAGTAGCAGCTGCAGGGAGGAAATGAAGTTTTATTTTCCCTCCAGCCACTTGCTTTCAATCATGGGGGCAGAGAAGGGTGATATTACAGTCACCGCTCACTACATAGAGAGTGAGCTGTAATCCATCCCTGGCACATTGATTGACAGCCTGCTCTGCACACATGCTGCACACACATGCTGCAGAGCAGGCTGTCAACCAATGTGCCAGGGTGGGTGACAGCTCACTCACTGTGTAGTGAGGGATGATTATCAGCTCTCTTAGAGAGAAAAGGGGTACAGGAAGTCTCCATGCAAGCAACCCAAATCCAAATGAGATAGCAGCTCTCTGCACAATCCCAACAACTGGAAACAAGCGGCTGCAAGGACAATAAAACTTCATTTACTCCCTGCAGTCATTATTTCACTACCAACCAGACATGATTTAAATGCTGTTTACCTGCAGATTACCACTACAGTATATCTGCAGGCTAATAGTGTTTCCGGAGGTGACACGTTCCCTTAAAGGAGTTAAAGTAAATTAAAAACTAAAAATGGGAGAAGAAAATGCAGCTGCAGCTTCTCTCTCATTGCTTCAAAAATATACACAAGATGCAGGGATGAAGGGGAACATCATTGAGACACAAAACACCTCTTATCTCACTGGAATAGCTCCTCTATGCAAAAAGTGTGTAGTGATAAATAAGCATTTCCAAAAATCAGTAGAGGGGAATAAAATTCCTCAAATATGATAAGCATATTTCTGCCTTCATTATATTAAAAATTACTTTACAACTTCCTAAGGTGGAATTCATTTTTTTGTGTAACTGGAATGTTTAGAGTTCCAATAATTACTAATAGTAAGTAGAAAAAAAACAGTGGCTTAAAAGGAGTCAATACGATAGAACGTCAGCTCCACTGTAAAGAGGTTGAATAATCTGTCACCTTATTGAAATTCTAACAATTCTGAGAAAGAAGCAAAAATGGCAGTATGCTTCAGTGGGCAGTTCTGTTCTGCGAGGCAGTGCTTTTCGATCAACATTGTATGCGTATATCCAGCCCCAATTATATCTTATACTGGATTCTGGCTAAAGTCTCGGAGAAATAGTGCCCACCTGCATGACGAAAATGGATCGCCAACTTCTTTACTAACCCTCATGTTGCCCCAGTCATTTGTGAAAAAGGTATTGAAGAATACTTCTAGAGCTAAGAAATGAGGCAGTTAAGGATTTGTACTATTCACCATTCGGTGCTCTATCTTTGTAAACTGATTCTAATTCAATTTCTCGGCTATTGTTTCGTTCACAGCTCCCCTGTGAAGCGTCAAATGCTGATGTTCCGTCAGCTCTCAACTGTCGTTTATATTTGTCATTCAGTCCTTGTTAAAAAAAAACAAAACAAAACAGGATTCCGCCTGCAACCACTTTCTCTGCCCGAGAATTCCCCATAGAAAAATTAGTCCATTTAGATGGAAACTTCTGTGTCACTCCCCTGTCTAAATTGGCAGATCTGGCTCTTTTGCAAAAACCAATAAAGTGTGAACCTTGATGCATCTGCCAATCAAACTCATCTTTCGAGAGCAAAGCCAGATGACAATAAAAAGAGCAGGGATGTTTCCGATTGGATCTTCTCAGCTAGGCATGTCAGCTTGCACCTGCCATGGTTGGTGGTGTTCTGTTGCTGGCTAGGACCTCATTATGGGGCACCGGTGAGTCCAGCATGAAGAAGTTATTTGCATTCATTTATACAATTTGCTGCTCCGTCATTGTGAAAGTTGTCCTCCAGACAAACTATTCTTCCTTTATCTTCGCTTGGTGCCGTTTCACGGACAAAAATCTGTTACTGTACACAAGATCTGACCACATTCTACAGCTTTTTTTCTGACACCGTCTGTCTTATAGATAATAATAGGATAGTCATGCTTAATTGTAAAGTGCTGCTCAATATGTGGGTGCTATTTAAATAAAATTATTATTAGGCCATTGTCACACGTTCAGTATTTGGTCAGTATTTTACAGCAGTATTTGTAACCAAAACACGTCACCACTCCTGCATTTTTCCCCCACTCCTAGTTTTGGCTTACAATATTGATGTAAAATACTGACCAAATACTGAACGTGTGAACGTGGCCTTACTATAACAATGGATTGACACTAAAATCAATAAATATTTTGCCATTAATAAAATTTTGAACATCCATCAAGATTCAAACACTTGTGCTGATTTTTTTGATTAGTCTTAAGACATACCAAGTTGTATTCCAATGCAGACAGATCTAAAAGTCTTATACTGCCAAGAAAACTTGCAATACAGTACAAAAATTCAACAGCAATTAGATATAAAATATAAAGAGAACAAATACAAATACTGGATATACTGTATTGTATTTAAGGAAGTCATTGCGTAAATCCTCATTTTTCTATTCTCATGATGAAGGAATCAATGTAAGAGGAGCAAACAAAACAGACGTGTTTGTGCTCTACCTGTGGATTGAGATGTATAGCAATGTGCAGTGACTGTTCAGAAAACAACTAAATCTATACAAGCTGCAGCATTAGCCATCAACTACTGCAACAGAGGAATGAAATTATGTTGTGGGGAAAATCTTTTTTTTAACCCCTTCCCGACCCATGACGCCGAAGTCGGCGTCATGAAAACCTGTGCCATCCCGACCCATGACGCCGACGTCGGCGTCATGCTATAAATCATGTTCCTGCGGGCCGGGAGACCGGGGTCACTGAAAGGTCACCCGACCCGCAGTAACAGGACCCTTACTGCATCACCACAGGGGGGTTGGCTTAACCCCCACGTGGCCACGATCGCTCTGATTGGCTGTTAAAAGTGAAACAGCCAATCAGAGCGATTTGTAATATTTCACCAATGAAACTGGTGAAATATTACAATCCAGCCATGGCCGATGCTGCAATAGCATCTGCCATGGCTGGACACCAAGATCTGACCCCCCCACACCAAGTCACGGCGGTGATCGGCCGCCGCCATCAAAAGATGGCAGCGATCGGTCACCGCCGTCACTGTCTGCTCCCCTGCTCCTGCGATCGGCTGCCCCCACCTATCGATCCCCCCCCCTCACCTCCCGACACCCCCTACTCACCTCTCCCGGTCCACCGATGTCCCTGGATCCGTCCCGGCGGCTGCCCGGGATTCTTCATGGGCGCCGCCATCTTGGAAAATGGCGGGCGCATGCGCAGTGCGCCCGCCGGTCGGCGCATGCGCAGTGCGCCCTCCATTATACAAAAATTTATTTTGATCACTGTGATAAACTGTCACAGTGATCAAAATAAAAAAAAAGTAAATGAACCCCCCCTGTCATAGGTAGGGACAAATAATAAAATAAAGAATTTTTTTTTTTTTTTCCTAGCGGATTTTGCTGCTGATCCGCAGCTGATTTTGCTGCGGATCCGCGGCGGATATCGCAGCTGATCCGCGGCGGATTTCGCGACTGATCCGCGGCGGATTTCGCTGCGGATCCGCGGCGGATTTCGCGGCTGATCCGCGGCGGATTTCGCGGCTGATCCGTGGCGGATTTCGCTGCTGATCCGAGGCGGATTTCGCTGCTGATCCGCGGTGGATTTAGCTGCGGATCCGCGGCGGATTTCGCGGCTGATTCGCTGCAGATCCGCGGCTGATTTCACTGCTGATCCGCGGCGGATTTCGCTGCGGATCCGCGGCGGATTTCGCGGCTGATTCGCTGCGGATCCGCGGCTGATTTCGCTGCTGATCCGCGGCGGATTACGCTGCGGATCCGTGGCGGATTTCGCTGCTGATCCGCGGCTGATTCGCTGCGGATCCGCGGCTGATTTCGCTGCTGATCCACGGCGGATTTCGCTGCGGATCCGCGGCTGATTTTGCTGCGGATCCGCGACTGATTATCTGCTGATTCATCTGCGCTAGCGGGTATAGCATAACGCGATCGCGTTATGCTATACCGTTACCAGCCGGTCAACGCTACGTGTTGAACGGGCTGGTAAAACGCAATATGAACCCAGCCTTAGGGTTAGAACTAGGGTTAGGGTTAGCATTAGGGTTAAGGTTAGAATTACGGTTAGGGTTGGAATTTGGGTTAGGGTTGGAATTAGGTTTAGGGTTGGAATTAGGGTTAGGCTTGTGGTTAGGTTTATGGTTAGAGTTGGGATTAGGGTTAGGGGTGTGTTGGGGTTATGGTTATGATTAGGGTTTGTATTAGGGTTAGGTGTGTGTAGGGGTTAGGGTTGGGATTAGGGGTGTGTTGGGGTTAGGGTTGGAGTTAGAATTGAGGGGTTTCCACTATTTAGGCACATCAGGGGGTCTCTATACGCGACATGGCGCCACCATGGATTCCTGCAAATTTTGCGTTCAAAAAGTCAAACAGTGCTCCCTTTATTCCAAGCCCCGACGTGTGCCCAAACAGTGTTTATCCCCACATATGAGGTATCAGCGTACTCGGGAAAAATTGCACAACAACTTTGGGGGTTCTAATTTCTCCTGTTAACATTGGGAATAAAAATTGGGGACTAAAAAATTATTTTTGTGGAACATGACGCCCGAAGACCATTCCATCAAGTGGGCATTTCAAAACGTCACTATTCCCATCCGAGCCCCGACGTGTGCCCATACAGTAGTTTTCTCCCACATATGGGATATCAGCATACTCAGGACAAATTGGACAACAACTTTTGGGGTCTAATTTCTCATGTTACCCTTGGGAAAAAAAAAATTGGGGACTAAAAGATCCTGATTGTGGAAAAAAAGATTTTTTTATTTTCATGCCCGGGCATTATAAACTTCTGTGTAGCCCTTGGGGGTTCAAAGTGCTCACCACACATCTAGATAAGTTCTTTGCGGGGTCTAGTTTCCAAAATGGGGTCACTTCAAAGTGCTTATCACACATCTATAGGAGTTCCTTGGGGGATCTAGTTTCCAAAATGGGGTCACTTGTGGGGAGCTTCTACTGTTTAGGCACATCAGGGGCTCTGCAAACGTAACAAGATGCCCGCAGACCATTCCATCAAGTCGGCATTTCAAAGCGTCACTACATCCCTTCCGAGCCCTGACGTGTGCCCAAACAGTGGTTCACCCCCACATATGGGGTACTAGCGTACTCAGGACAAACTGGACAACAACTTTTGGGGTCCAATTTCTCCTGTAACCATTGTGAAAATAAAAAATAGTGGGCTAAAAAATGATTTTTGAGAAAAAAAAAAGATTTTTTATTTTCACGGCTCTACGTTATAAACTTTTGTGAAGCACCTGGGGGTTCAAAGTGCTCACTATGCATCTAGATAAGTTCCTTAGGGTGTCTAGTTTCCAAAATGGGGTCACTTGTGGGGGAGCTCCAATGTTTAGGCACACAGGAACTCTCCAAATTCGACATGGCAACCGCTAAATATTCCATCATATTTTCCATTCAAAAAGTCAAATGGCGCTACTTCCCTTCTAAGCCCTGCCGTGCGCCCAAACAGTGGTTTATGACCACATATGAGGTATCTGTGTACTCAGGAGAAATTGCCCAACAAATTTTAGGATCCAATTTATACTGTTGCCCATGTGAAAATGAAAAAAACTGAGGCTAAAAGAAAATTTTTGTGAAAAAAAAGTACTTTCTTTTATTTACGGATCAATTTGTGAAGCACCTGGGGGTTCAAAGTGCTCACTATGCATCTAGATAAGTTCCTTAGGGGGTCTAGTTTCCAAATGGGGTCACTTGTGGGGGAGCTCCAATGTTTAGGCACACAGGAACTCTCCAAATGCGACATGGCAACCGCTAAATATTCCAGCATATTTTCTATTCAAAAAGTCAAATGGCGCTCCTTCCCTTCTGAGCCCTGCCGTGCGCCCAAACAGTGGTTTATGACCATATATGAGGTATCTGTGTACTCAGGAGAAATTGCCCAACAAATTTTAGGATCCAATTTATACTGTTGCCCATGTGAAAATGAAAAAAACTGAGGCTAAAAGAAAATTTTTGTGAAAAAAAAGTACTTTCTTTTATTTACGGATCAATTTGTGAAGCACCTGGGGGTTCAAAGTGCTCACTATGCATCTAGATAAGTTCCTTAGGGCGTCTAGTTTCCAAAATGGGGTCACTTGTGGGGGAGCTCCAATGTTTAGGCACACAGGGACGCTCCAAATGCGACATGGCAACCGCTAAATATTCCAGCATATTTTCTACTCAAAAAGTCAAATGGCGCTCCTTCCCTTCTGAGCCCTGCCGTGCGCCCAAACAGTGGTTTATGACCACATATGAGGTATCTGTGTACTCAGGAGAAATTGCCCAACAAATTTTAGGATCCAATTTATACTGTTGCCCATGTGAAAATGAAAAAAACTGAGGCTAAAGAAATTTTTGTGAAAAAAAAGTACTTTCTTTTTTTTACGGATCAATTTGTGAAGCACCTGGGGGTTCAAAGTGCTCACTATGCATCTAGATAAGTTCCTTAGGGGGTCTAGTTTCCAAAATGGGGTCACTTGTGGGGGAGCTCCAATGTTTAGGCACACAGGGACTCTCCAAATGCGACGTGGCAACCGCTAAATATTCCAGCATATTTTCCATTCAAAAAGTCAAATGGCGCTCCTTCCCTTCTGAGCCCTGCCGTGCGCCCAAACAGTGGTTTATGACCACATATGAGGTATCTGTGTACTCAGGAGAAATTGCCCAACAAATTTTAGGATCCAATTTATACTGTTGCCTATGTGAAAATGAAAAAAACTGAGGCTAAAAGAAAATTTTTGTGAAAAAAAAGTACTTTCTTTTTTTTACAGATCAATTTGTGAAGCACCTGGGGGTTCAAAGTGCTCACTATGCATCTAGATAAGTTCCTTAGGGGGTCTAGTTTCCAAAATGGGGTCACTTGTGGGGGAGCTCTAATGTTTAGGCACACAGGGACGCTCCAAATGCGACATGGCAACCGCTAAATATTCCAGCATATTTTCCATTCAAAAAGTCAAATGGCGCTCCTTCCCTTCTGAGCCCTGCCGTGCGCCCATACAGTAGTTTATGACCACATATGAGGTATCTGTGTACTCAGGAGAAATTGCCCAACAAATTTTAGGATCCATTTTATCCTGATGCCCATGTAAAAATGAAAAAATTGATGCTAAAAGAAAATTTTTGTTGGAAAAATTAAAATGTCCATTTTTTCCTTCCACGTTGCTTTAGTTCCTGTGAAGCACCTGAAGGGTTAATAATCTTCTTGAATGTAGTTTTGAGTAGCTTGAGGGGTGCAGTTTTTATAAAGGTGTCACTTTTGGGTATTTTCTGCCATATAGACCCCTCAAAGTGACTTCAAATGTGAGGTGGTCCCTAAAAAAAATGGTTTTGTAAATTTTGCTGTAAAAATGAGAAATCGCTGGTCAACTTTTAACCCTTATAAGGCCGGGGTCAGACACAACTACAAAAAATCGGACCGTTTTAGTCGGTCGATTATCGGAACAAAATGAAAACATCTGTAAGGTTCTTTGTACATGTTTCTTGAAACTCAGTTTTTCCGTCGGCCATTTTGCTTTCTGTCTTGCTGCAGCTATCTTGCCCTCAGTCAATATGGAGTTTCCAGCTTTCATGTTCCCGCCCTGATTCTCTCCCTCTTGCTTCTTAAGCAGCCTCAGCTGAGCAATCAGTGCTTCAGAATCAAGCCTGCAGTGAGCCTGTGACCTGACTCCTGGAAACCTTAGACTTTGTACTCCAGCTATTTCCTACTGAGGAACTTTGGAACACTTGTGGACTCTGGAAACCTGCTATTTGATAAATCCACGTTTGCATGGAATTACGGTAACAGAGAAGAGATCCTGAACCTGTTGTGGAGAGTTATTGCTGAGCTTAAGTTACTCTGGCCTGCTGTGTCTCCTGCTTCTGTACCTGCAAACTGTGTGACCCTTTTTGCCACTTGTATGAAGTAATACAAGTCCTTCTATATCAAACCTGTGTCTCATGTGTTTTCCTCGCACCCAAGCACAAGACGCTATATGAACTGTACACCATACATTACAAGATTCTGAAGCCAAACGTTAGTGTCTGCTGGGTCTGGGAAGGCTGTGTCTGCTGTGACTGTGGATATCAGATGTCCGGTTATACTTTCTGTGATGACAGTGGTTATGACTTCTCACAACCATTCCAGGTGAGCACATTCCCTTAATTTTACTCTGCAGTGTTACCACAGGTAAACACTATTGTTTTTTTTTTTTTTTCTCTTCTCCTTCCAGTACTCCTGTCTTAAAAGATCTGGAAGATGGAGGCTCGCATAAAGGAGCTTTGCGGAGTGACTGATACAATCCTTGCAGATATACAGACTATAAAGACCCGTTTTGCAAACCTACAGGACCTCACTAATCACAATTTGCAAGTGTTTGGACAAACTACCCAGGATTTACGAGCCAGGATTGAGGTTCTAGAGGAACGAGTCCAGGCTCCTGCCATAACCCCGAGTTCTGGGATTCCCAAGTTACCCCCTTTTCATTTTGGCGGTGAACGTGAGAAATTCAGGGGATTTATTAACCAATGCAGTCTTTTTTTTCTGCACATGCTTCACAATTTCCCACTGAACGATCTAAAGTGCTTACTATAATCATGTTGCTTACCAACAAGGCTTTGATGTGGGCAAACCCTCTGATTGAGACTGAGGATGAATGTTTGGATCATCTTGATGCTTTCATTTCAGCCATGGGGCAGGTGTTTGATGACCCTAATCGAGGTGCAACAGCTGAAGCAGCCATGTTAACTTTGCGCCAAGGTAAGCGCTCAGTAGCCGAATATGCCTTGGATTTCAGGAGATGGGCCCTCGATACCACTTGGGACAGTTCCGCCAAAAAATCTATTTTTCGAAAAGGGTTGTCTCCACTGATTAAGGATGAACTTGCTCGTGCCGACCCTCCCACTGCGTTAGGTGACTTTATTAACTACTGCATCCGTATTGATGCTCGTCTGACTGAACGCAGGCAAAAGAGATGGTTCGAAAGTAATCGCACTAACCTTTTCCTACCTTCCTCCCCAGCTAAGGAACCTTTGAGTAGGATCACACGGGAACCTGAACCTGAACCCATGCAGGTGGACTCTTTACAAAGACGGGTTAGTGATGCACGCAAAGAACATCGTTTAAAGGAAAATCTATGTTTCTACTGTGGTAAGTCAGGGCACTTCATTATAAACTGCCCCAGCCGTTCTCGTAAGACTACTGCAGCAGTCATTCACTGTGAGTGTTGTGAGAGGAGATCTGTCAGGTCCGAGCCTCAGGCTCCAGAGAGATCTGCAGCAACAGATATTGATTTCTCTGACTTAAACTCCGTCACTTCTGAGGACGATGACTGTGTAAACGCTGCAATTTTTCAAGTTTCCTCAGCGGTGTCCCAGCTGAGTTGTAAGAAAAACAATTCTCATTGCTTCCTTTCCATCAAACTCTGGGTTGACTCAGTCTGGGTGTCTAGCTCTGCTATGATCGACTCAGGGGCAAGTGGAAATTTTATGGATATCTCCTTTGCTCTGAAACGGGGGATACGTTCAGTGAAGAAGACTACTCCAGTACAGATGGAGACTGTGGATGGCTCCCTGCTGACCTCTGGACCAGTGGATCAGGAAACGGAGCCTTTGGGGGTCCTTATGGGTAAAGATCATCAAGAGAAACTGTCCTTTATGCTTATCTCTTCTCCCCACTTTCCCATTATTCTAGGGCTACCATGGCTGCAGGCTCAGAACCCTACCATTAACTGGGAGACCAAGGAATTACACTTTCCAGAGAAACAGATGAGTCCAGAAGTTTCAGCTTGCTCTGTTCCTAAAGGAACCATGTCAGTCCCTGAACTACCAGCTGTATACCAGGACTATGTGGATTTATGTGACAAGAAGAACGCTGACCAGCTTCCCCCTCACCGTCCATATGATTGTCCAATTGAATTATTGCCTGGAGCAGAGATACCTTTTGGTAAGATCTACCCCTGGCGGGGCCCGAGCTAAAGGCTTTAAAGGATTACATAGACGAAAATCTAGCCAAGGGCTTCATACGCCCCTCTTCATCTCCTGCAGGTGCACCCATCTTCTTTGTGAAGAAGAAAGATGGATCTCTGAGACCCTGCATAGACTATAGGGAACTCAATAAGGTTACTATTAGAAACCGTTATCCATTGCCTTTAATCCCTGAGTTATTGGAGAGAGTGCGGCATGCCAAAATTTTCTCTAAACTGGATCTCCGTGGGGCCTATAACTTGGTCCGTATTAGACCTGGGGATGAATGGAAGACTGCATTCAGGTCACGCTATGGACACTTTGAATATCTGGTTATGACTTTTGGTCTGAGTACCGCCCCAGCCACTTTCCAACACTTGGTAAATGACATCTTCAGGGATCTCCTAGATACATTCGTGGTGATTTATCTGGATGATATTCTAATTTTTTCTAACTCCACAGAGGAACATCATGGACATGTGAGAATGGTCTTAGAACGTCTAGACAAAACCATCTTTACATCAAACTTGAAAAGTGTGAATTCCATAGGACCGAAATTCAATTTCTGGGGTATGTACTGTCTACACAAGGGATTAGTATGGATGGAAGCAAGACCCAAGCCATCAAGGATTGGCCAATTCCTAGAAATGTGAAGGAGGTGCAGCGCTTCATCGGGTTTGCCAACTTCTATAGACGTTTCATTAGGAATTTCTCTGAGGTAGTGTCACCTTTCACCCAACTTACCCGGAAAGAGTCTAGGTTCTCCTGGACCCCCCAAGCCCAGGAAGCATTTTCCCGTCTAAAGGATAAATTTACCACCGCACCTATCTTAGTACATCCCAACCCCGAACTTGCCTTCATAATAGAGGTGGATGCTTCAGACTGTGCCGTTGGAGCTATACTCTCTCAGAGAACAGGTGAGAAGAATGTCTTGCATCCCTGTGCCTTCTTTTCCCAGCAGTTGTCTTCGGCTGAGAGGAACTATGATGTGGGCAATAGAGAGTTGTTGGCCATTATTGCCGCCTTCAAAGAATGGAGACACCTTCTTCAGGGAGCTGCACAGCAAATAGTCGTCCTGACAGACCATCGTAACCTTGAATTTATCAGGTCGGCTAAGTGCCTGACTCCTCGCCAGGCTCGCTGGAATCTTTTCCTAAACCAATTTAATTTTGTAATTTCTTATAGGCCAGGATCGCGCAATGGAAAGGCTGATGCACTCTCTAGGATTCATTCAGCAGAGACCCGTCCACTTACTCCTCCTAAGACTATTCTTCCTGACTCTAGATTCCTGGGAGTGATTCATAATCAAGACCTACTTAAGGACATCAAGGAAGCATACCATGCGGATTCCTTGTTGGCACAACCCCCAAGGGACGTAAGTCTTGTCTTTAAAAATGGTGTGTGGATTCAGGGACAACGTCTGTATATACCTGAAACAGTCAGATTGAGAGTATTGCAACTCATCCACGATTCCAAGATAGCTGGGCATAGAGGAATTCTAAAGACACAGGAATTTCTTTCTCGTTTCTTTTGGTGGCCCACTTACAGGAAAGATGTTTTAAACTATGTCACTTCATGTGAAGTCTGTGCAAGATGCAAAACACCTCGCTCCTCACCAACTGGTCTGTTGCAACCCCTTCCCACCCCGTCCCGCCCGTGGGGATCCATTTCTACGGACTTCATTGTGGAGTTACCAACCTCTCAAGGGAAGAACACCATTCTAGTGGTGGTTGATCGTTTAACAAAGGCAGCTCATTTTATCCCTTGTGTCGGCTTACCCACTGCAAAACAGACATCAGATTTGATGATTAAGAATGTGTTTCGCTTACATGGAGTACCGAATGAGGTCATTTCGGATCGAGGGGTGCAATTCACTTCAAGGTTTTGGCAAAATTTCTGTGCCGCATTGGACATTAAAGTAAACCTTTCTTCTGCTTTTCATCCCCAGACTAATGGACAGACAGAACGAACCAATCAGACCCTGGAGCAGTATCTCCGCTGCTTTATCTGCCACCTACAGGATGATTGGGTGGATCTACTTCCACTGGCTGAGTTCTCTTATAACAACTCTCAGAGCGCCTCCACTAAGCAGTCTCCTTTTTACTCCAATTTAGGTTATCATCCTAACATTCTTCCTCGATTTCCCATAGAAACGCCCTTGCCAGCAGTGGCTGAAAGAATCACGTCTTTACAAAAGAATATGGATCTTCTAAAGGAAAATCTGGAATTGGCTCAGGAAAGGTACAAGAAAGCAGCAGATACATTTCGTAAACCTGCACCAGCTTTCAAGGTAGGAGACTTGGTCTGGCTGTCAACCAGAAATCTTAAGTTAAGGATTCCATCGTCTAAGTTGGGACATAAGTACATTGGACCCTATAAAATCAGTAAAATTATAAGTGCCGTTGCTTGTCGTCTTCAACTGCCCAGAACTATGAGAATCCACCCTGTCTTTCATGTATCCCTACTAAAGGCTGCAACACCCAATACGTTTCCTGGACGTTCTTCTCCTTGCCCTGACCCAGTGCTAGTCGATGGTCAGGAAGAATTTGTGGTGGAAAGGATTCTAGATTCCAGGTTGTACAGAAATCAGTTACAATATTTGATTAAATGGCAGGGCTACCCAGTGGAGGACAACTCATGGGAACCAGTCAATAACGTTAATGCTCCTCGCTTGCTCCGCCAGTTTCATCAGAGGTACCCAGACAAGCCTGGTCTGAGGTCATCCGGAGGTTGTCCCTAAGGGGGGAGTAATGTAAGGTTCTTTGTACATGTTTCTTGAAACTCAGTTTTTCCGTCGGCCATTTTGCTTTCTGTCTTGCTGCAGCTATCTTGCCCTCAGTCAATATGGAGTTTCCAGCTTTCATGTTCCCGCCCTGATTCTCTCCCTATTGCTTCTTAAGCAGCCTCAGCTGAGCAATCAGTGCTTCAGAATCAAGCCTGCAGTGAGCCTGTGATCTGACTCCTGGAAACCTTAGACTTTGTACTCCAGCTATTTCCTACTGAGGAACTTTGGAACACTTGTGGACTCTGGAAACCTGCTATTTGATAAATCCACGTTTGCATGGAATTACGGTAACAGAGAAGAGATCCTGAACCTGTTGTGGAGAGTTATTGCTGAGCTTAAGTTACTCTGGCCTGCTGTGTCTCCTGCTTCTGTACCTGCAAACTGTGTGACCCTTTTTGCCACTTGTATGAAGTAATACAAGTCCTTCTATATCAAACCTGTGTCTCATGTGTTTTCCTCGCATCCAAGCACAAGACGCTATATGAACTGTACACCATACATTACAATATCACACATCCGCCTGGCATCCGATTTTCCTTCAAAGATGCGATTTAGTCGCATGTGTGTGCACCTTGTAACATCCGATTTTCATCCGACTTGCGAGAATTTCTCGCAGGCTTGCAAAACTGACATATAATGGATCCAAAAGAATAGTATTTAAATCACAAAAGAAAGAATAGATATATACACATAGAACACATATATATATATATATACATGTAATTGTGACATGTATATATATATATATATATATATATATTTATAGTTCCTAGACTTCTACATACTGTAATAGCCGCTAATTCAATTGCCGGCTTTTGTGAAATCACAGAAGCCGACATGAAATGATACATTGTTTAGACACAGTTAACATGTCATTTCCTGTATTTTGATATATGGTTTGAACTTACAATTACAGAAGTGTATGTGTGCAAAATTTCAGACATGTAGGGGTTAATTAAAGGTGTAAATTCGTTGAAAAAAAATGCGTGGACTCCCGCTGTATTTTCTCCACCAGACAGACAAAGCAAGCGAGTGGGGTCAGATAATAATAGCCTAGGGAGGGTACATTTTTTTTTGTGCCCCCTTGGCTACTAACATCTGCCCCCAGACACCCAGAAAGGGCAAATCTCTAATTAGATTTGCCCTTTCTGGCACTTTGCCCGTCTATTCCCATTGCCCTGTAGCGGTGGCGAATGGGTTAATAAGGGGTTAAAGCCACCTTGCAATTGAAAGGTGACTGTAAGCCAGGTTAATAATTGAGAGCTGTCAATTAGACAACTATCAATTATTAATCCTATTGTATGAAAGAAAAATCAAACACACACAGTTTAATAAAAAAGAAGTTTAATGAAATAATCACACATTTTTTGACCATATTTTATTTTCCTGCTAAAACCATTTCCTGTAATAAAAATAAAATAAAAAAGCAAAATTATTCTTACCAATCCGATGTACAGTCAGGTCCCACGGTGTAATCCATCAGAAAGGGTTAACAGGTTACAGCTCACCGAGAGCTAATGCTTTCTCCGAGCTGTAACCCCCCGAATGAATAACTTCCTCTCCCAGCGAAAGGAGAGGAAGAGATGAATGAATGGAGCTTAATTGATTTATTGCCACTTTCACTTCAGTGACCTGATCTAAAGTGAAAGTGGGATACAATCAATTAAGCTTCATTCATTAATCACATCCTCTCCTGTCGGCAGGAGATAAGCTCATTCATTCAGGAGCTATCAGCTGAGCACGCAGCATTAGTTGCGCTGCTTAGCTGATTGCTAGTTAACCCTTTGTGAAGGATTACATCGTGGGACGTGACAGATCGCCAGATAGGTAAGAATAATGTTGGTTTATTATTTTATATTTATTTTAGGAGATCAAGGGCTTCGCACGGATTAAGAGTAAAATAAAAGATGGTAAAAAAATGTGTTTTTATTTCATTAAAATTATTTATTCTTAAAGTGTGTGTGTTTTTTTATTTACTTCAATAGGATTAATAATTGATAGTTGTCTAATTGACAGCTCTCAATTATTAACCTGGCTTACAGTTACCTTTCAATTCCAAGGTGGCTTTAACCCCTTATTAACCCATTCGCCACCGCTACAGGACAATGGGAATAGACGGGCAAAGTGCCAGAAAGGGCAAATCTAATTAGAGATTTGCCCTTTCTGGGGTGTCTGGGGGCAGATGTTAGTAGCCAGGGGGGGCACAAAAAAAATGTACCCTCCCTAGGCTATTATTATCTGCCCCCACTCGCTTGCTTTGTCTGTCTGGTGGAGAAAATACAGCGGGAGCCCACGCATTTTTTTTCAACGAATTTACACCTTTAATTAACCCCCGCATGTCTGAAATTTTGCACACATACACTTCTGTAATTGTAAGTTCAAACCATATATCAAAATACAGGAAATGACATGGTTAACTGTGTCTAAACAATGTATCATTTCATGTCGGCTTCTGTGATTTCACAAAAGCCGGCAATTGAATTAGCGGCTATTACAGTATGTAGAAGTGTAAGAACTATAAATATGTATATATATATATATATATATATATATATATATGTCACAATGACATATATATATATATATATATATTATATATGTATTCTATGTGTGTATATCTATTCTTTCTAGTCTTTATTAAAGCTGTCAGTGTGATTTTACAGTATAGCCGGGGATGAATTGCCGGCTTTTCTAAAGGACACCGATGCTATTTAATCGCAAGTCACACGTGCGGTCCGTTTGTAATCCGATTTTTCATCGCTCCCATAGACTTGCATTGGCGATAGTCGACCCACAATCGGTGACAATCGCAGCATGCTGCGATTGCACTCGGACGTTTAAAACGGACCACAAAAAATCTGATACTGGGAGCTGCTCCATAGATTAACATAGGGCAGACTGCAATGCGATATTTCATCGTATTGCAGTCGTCCGATTCTGTCGCCAGTGTGACGCCGGCCTAACTTCCTAACAAAAAAAAATGTTGTTCCCAAAATTGTGCTGATGTAAAGTAGACATGTGGGAAATGTTATTTATTAACTATTTTGTGCCACATAACTCTCTGGTTTAACAGAATAAAAATTAAAAATTTGAAAATTACAAAATTTTCAAAATTTTCGCCAAATTTCCATTTTTTTCACAAATAAACGCAAAAATTATCGACCTAAATTTACCACTAACATGAAGCCCAATATGTCACGAAAAAACATTCTCAGAATCGCTAGGATCCGTTGAAGCGTTCCTGAGTTATTACCTCATAAAGGGACACTGGTCAGAATTGCAAAAATGGCAAGGTCTTTAAGGTCAAAATAGGCTGGGTCATGAAGGGGTTAAACTCTATATGAATAGTTCTCCAGTACTTCTCCAAGGTGCACCTTGGATTATATTTTATTATTATTTTGAACCAGAAATGTTTTATCTTGTGTATATCTATAAGTATATGCAAACTTCGCAAGTGGTTGATATGCTACAGTGTTGTGAATGTGTTGGAGATGACTTCGGAGCTGAAGCTCCCTCTGGTGGTTGCTGAGGGTATTGAACGTATGTTGAACAGCAAAAGTCCACCACCTGCAATTGATGAATGGTTATCAGGTGGGACGGACTGGCCTGATATAAGTGAGCTGACCTCCCATGATCCTTGCCGGTGATCAATTGTTCTTCCTGGTCTAGGTTGGAATTCAGCTTGCTTTCTGCTGTCTCCTGCTATCATTCAGATAAGTTGTTTTCTGTTTTTTTTCTGTGGTTTGATTTTCCCTGTTTTTGCTGCCTTGCTTTTGAGTTCAGCCGGGTCCCCTTTGGGGGCTTGCGCTGGTCTCTGTTCTCTTTTTGTATTTGTTCTTTTGCTCAGTTCTTGTGATTTTTTACTGCTAGGTAGCTGCGTGTTCACACCAGAGATCTGATATAGGTGGTCGAGACCGTGTGGTCGAGACCGTGTGGTCTCAGCATTTTTGGATTCAGAAGTGTTGGAGTTTTCCTAGGGTTTTTCTGGGTTGCAGACAGTATTCTCTCCTGTGCTGTCCTCTCTAGACAGTTTGGGCCCCAGCGTTTGCTCATTCTATTTTCTGTCTGTGTTCGTGTTTTCATCTTGTCTAACCGCCATTATATGTTCGGGGGCTTCCTATTCTTTTGGACTCTACTCAGGGGCAGTTAGCTTTCCTCTCTCCATCTTCAGGGATAGCTAAGCTGTGACAAGGCATTTAGGGCACCGTAGGAATGTCCCACTGCTGCTTCTAGCTGTGCGATTAGTTTAGGGGTCTGCAACCTATTAGTTTCCAACCTCTCTGGTATTTGGCTGCCTATGCGGTTTTTTGCTCCTGCCCTCCTCAGCTACCAAAACATAACAGAATCACCGGCCATATTGAAATTCTATGGTACTCAACAGAAGGGAAAAAATAATAAAATAAAAAAAAAAAGTTGTCAGAAAATTTTTTTTTTTTTGGTTGTTACATTTTTTCCCTCTTTTTTCTCTGGGGGCTGAGGAGGAATTTTTTCCCCAATGGAGGTCAAGCATTTGTCCGATCGTGTGGAGCAGCTTGCTGCTGAAGTTCGGAGTATTGCTATCTATCTTGCTGGGTTGTCTGTTGTGGAACCTAGGATCCCTCTGCCGGATCTATTTTCGGGAGATCGGTCTAAATTTTTGAATTTTACAAATAACTGTAAGTTGTTTTTTGCTTTGAAGCCTAAATCCTCAGGGAATGCAGCGCAGCAGGTTCAAATTGTCACCTCCCTGTTGCGCAGCGACCCTCAGGATTGGGCCTTTTCCCTGACACCTGGGGATCTTGTTTTAAATGATGTTGATGTGTTTTTCAGGCTCTGGGGTTGTTATACGACAGGGGTCTCAAACTCGCGGCCCGCGGGCCAACTGCGGCCCTCGGGACACTAGTTTGCGGCCCTCACCTCATGGGCCCTCGGTTGCAGTATTTTGCGGCCCTCGGCTGGGATATCACATGCGACAAACACCGCATGTGAAATCCCAGTCAATCATAGTACCGCTCATTAAGGTCATGAATATGGACGCCACTCCACTCTCATGGGCGTGGTGCCCATATTCATGAGCTTAATGAGCGGTACCACAGAAAGATGTCAGCGCGGGCGCAGGGCATACTCACCTCATCTCCTGCTGCTGCCACCGCCCACGCTTCCTGTCTCTGACACAGAGAGCAGCGCCGCTGGATGACGTCATCATTCAGCGGCCTGCTCTGTCAAAGTGAGGAAGCACGGGCGCCGGTGATGCTGCGGACAGGTGAGAGGTGTGTGTGTGTGTATGTGTGTGTGTGTGTGTGTGTGTGGACAGGTGAGAGGTGGTGTGTGTGTGTGCAGGAGAGTGATGGGGAAAAACAGTGATGGGGAAAAGCAATGATAGGAGTGATGGGAAAAGCAATGGGGAAAAACAATGATGGGAGTGATGGGCAAAAGCAATGATGGGAGTGATGGGGAAAAAGCAATGATGGGAGTGATGGGGTAAAAGCAATTATGGGAGTAATGGGGAAAAGCAATGATGGGAGTGATGGGGAAAAGCAATGGGGAAAAACAATGCTGGGAGTGATGGCAAAAGCAATGATGGGAGTGATGGGGAAAAGCAATGGGGAAAAACAATGATGGGAGTGATGGGCAAAAGCAATGATGGGAGTGATGGGGAAAAGCAACGATGGGGTGATGGGGAAAAAGCAATGGGGAGAATGAGTGCTGGGGGAGAATGAGCGCTGGGGGAGAATGACTTCTTGCTGTTAACCAGTTAATGTTTACTTGTCCACCACACTGCAGTGTCAAAAGAGGAAGACAGCAAGACAGGCAGCAACATTGCATCAGGGAGCTCTTGACATCGAAACAGAAAATCCTCAGATCCTGGTATTGTAGCATAATATTAAGAATAATATTTATTCATTGATATTGCGCTATTAACTCCACAGCACTATACATACATCATCAACACTGTCCCCATTGGGACATTTGATAACATTGGAATGTTTTTGTAAGAGCTTTTCTAGTGGAAAACATGATGCGGCCCAGCCTCACCCAGATTCTACCTCCAGCGGCCCCCGGGTAAATTGAGTTTGAGACCCCTGTTATACGATGAACCTAATGTTATTGATCAAGCTGAAAAAACCTTGTTGGCACTGAATCAGGGTCAAGAAGCAGCAGAGCTGTAAAGGATGTTATGGTGGGATTCCCTGTCCCCTCAGGTCTCAATGACTCTATGTCATTAGCTATTCAAATTGACAGACGTTTGCATGAGCGTAGAAATATGCGTGAGATTGTGATGCCTTGCGGGCCAGCCCCTGAGCCCATGCAATGTGATGGCGTGACTTCTGGGGCACAGCATCATGAGTTTCGAAAGCGTAATAAGTTGTGCTACTATTGTGGTGACGCTTCTCATGCTATTTCCGTCTGCCCCAAGCGGAGAAGAAGTTTTGCGCGCTCAGTTGTCTTAGGTAGTGTTCAGACTAAATTTCTATTGACTGTTACCTTGATTTGTTCCATGTCCACATTTTCAGCTCAGGCTTTTGTTGATTCAGGAGCAGCTATAAACCTGATGGATTTTGATTTTGCCAAACGTTGTGGTTTTCCTATGATACCCCTGCGGAAGTCTATTCCTTTTCTGGTCATTGATTCTACCCCTTTGGCGGAGAATAAACCCAGTTTTCTACCCAGGTGATAATGCGGGTTGACCCGGACCACCAAGAGAATTGCAAATTTTTGGTTGCTACATAATTTACATGACATTATTGTACTGGGTTTTCTTGGTTACAGACTCATAATCCTGTTTTGGATTGGAAGTCTGTGTCTGTGGTCAGTTGGGGTTGTCAATGTGTTCGTAATGACAGTCCTGCTTTTTTTGCCTCTCCCAAGTCTCAAGATGTCCCTGACTATTTGACTTATTTTTCTGATGTGTTTAGTGAGAGTAAGTCTGCATCCTTACCTCCCATAGGAGTTATGATGGCGCTATTGACTTAGTACCCGGTTGTAAATTTTCCAAGTGTCGGCTCTTCAATTTACCGTATATACCCATGTATAAGCCGAGATTTTCAGCCCATTTTTTAGGGTTGAAAGTCCCCCTCTCGGCTTATACTGCGGGTCATATACGGGAGTCGGCGGGGGAGGGGGAGCGGGGGTGTCGGATCATACTCACCCCTCCGCAGGCGCAGCCTCTGCAGCCCCCTGCTTCTCCCATGATCTCCGGCTCCTTCCTGCAGCGGTCACATGGCACCGCTCATTAAAGTAATGAATATGCACCATGCATACCATGTGACCGCTGCAGGACTGAAGCACTGCGGAGAGCGCCGGGAGAAGAGGAGAGGCTGCAGGGACGCATCGGCGGAGGGGTGAGTATAGCGATATTTACCTGTCCCGTTCCACCGCTGTGCTGCTCCTCGGTCTGACTCCTCTGGCTGTGAATGATCAGGCAGAGGGCGCGATGACGTTGTTAGTGCGCGCCCCGCCCCCTGCCAGATCATTCACAGCCAGAGGAGTCAGACCGAGGGAGCAGCGTGCAGCGGTGCAGAGAGGACAGGTAAATATCTCAGGTGCCGGGGCCCTGAGCGAGCGGTGGCACCTGTCCCCCATAGCGTGCCGCTGTCACCGCCAGCTCAGGACACCAGCACCTGGCCCCAGCGACGAGAGGTGAGTATGTCATTTTTTTTTTTTTTTTGCAGCAGCAGCATATGAGGCCTATACTATGGGGCATAATTGTGGAGCATATGGGGGCATAATATGGAGCATATTTGGGCATAAGCTGTGGAACATATGGGGTATAATCAGGAGCATATTGGGGCATGATCTGTGGAACATATGGGGCATAATCAGTGGAGCATATGGGGGCATAATCTGTGGAATATATGGGGGCATAATCTGGAGCATATGGGGGCATAATCTCTGAAGCATATTGGGCATAATCTGGAGCATATGGAGGCATAATCTGTGGAGCATATTGGGCATAAGCTGTGGAACATATGGGGCATAATCTGGAGCATATTGGGGCATGATCTGTGGAACATATGGGGCATAATCAGTGGAGCATATGGGGGCATAATCTGTGGAACATATGGGGCATAATCTGGACCATATGGGAGCATAATCTGTGGAACATATAGGGGTATAATCTGGAGCATATGGGGCATAATCTGTGGATCATATGGGGGCATAATCTGTGGAATATATGGGGGCATAATCTGTGGAATATATGGGGGCATAATCTGGAGCATATGGGGGCATAATCTCTGAAGCATATTGGGCATAATCTGGAGAATATGGAGGCATAATCTGTGGAGCATATTGGGCATAATCTGTGCAGCATATGGGGGCATAATCTGTGGAGCATCATATGGGGGCATAATCATTTTTCACCTGTCATGTGTGCATCGCCACGAAGATCGTCGCGGTTGCACATTCTGACTTCTCACAGCTGAGTTGCTGTTTCTTTGTGTTTGGCAGTTAGGGAGTTAATTCTGTCTATGCTCAGTTCTGGGACTGGGTGCAGTTTCTCCCGGCTGCAATTAATTATTTGTTGATTGGTTTCCTTTAAATCTCTGGTTTTCTGTTTTGGGAGTTGCCAGTGAAATTCTTCATGCAGACCACAGATAGGATTGTATCTGTATAGACTTAAGTTAAAGAGCTCCTTAGTTGTTTTAAGCTCACCTTGCTTAGAGTTTAATATCCCAGATCATTTATGTTCCTTCTGTGTTTGAGTGTGTATGCAAGTCTGTGTTTTCTCCAGTCTGTCTTATATGTCTAATCTGTGTATTTAGCAGAGATCAGCCCATATCCCTTTGGTGGTAATCAGTATCCTTCTTAGGACTGATTACAGGGTTCAGGGACATGGACAGGGTTAGGCTGGAGACTTGGACCTCTGAACCATTATCAGTACCTCCAAGGTGAGGGATTAGTTAGGACCCCAGTTTAGGGTCAGGTTAGACCCCGGTCCTCCTCTTTCCTGTGACAGTGTATCAAGTCCTCAAGATTAACCCTGAGTTCAACGGATATCGTGTCAGGTAAATCTATTCTATATTTACATGCTGATGTTGCTAATCTATATGTTGTATAGAGTGTTGTTCTTTTAAGAATAGTTTACTGACATCGTACACATATCATAAGACCGCGTGACATTTTCACTGGCCAATAAAATTATTCCCAGTTGCCATGGATCCAGTAGCCCAGCTGGCTCTGCAGTTGCAGGGATTATCCATGGAGCTGACGGACATTAAGTCCAAAGTTTTGTCTCCCTCGGAGCAAACCAGATTTGAACCTAAAGTAGCTCTCCCGGACAGGTTCACTGGTGGGCGAGACAAATTTTTTACCTTCAGGGAAGCATGTAAATTGTATTTTCGGCTTCGGCCTCGATCATCAGGGAGTGAAGAGCAGAGAGTGGGCATTGTTATCTCGCTCCTACAAGGGGACCCTCAATCCTGGGCCTTCTCCCTTCCTCCGGGATCCCCGGCTCTACAGTCAGTAGATCGATTTTTTACTGCCCTGGGTTTGGTATATGATGACCCAGATCGGGTCTCTCTTGCTGAGACAAAATTACGTAAGATACAGCAGGGAGATCGTCCGGCGGAGGAATTTGCTTCTGAGTTCCGTAGATGGGCCACAGATACTCAGTGGAATGACCCAGCTCTTAGGAGCCAGTTTTGTCATGGGCTTTCTGACAAATTAAAGGACGTTTTGGCTCAGTATGATTCTCCTCCATCACTGGAGGCTGCTATGGCCCTAGCTATCCGTACTGATAGACGGCTCCGGGAGAGGTGCGAGGTAACTCCGCCCCCTGTTGTTACTCCACCTACTACTAAAGTCCTTATGTTGAGGTTCCCCTTGTCTGTTCGGAGGAGCCTATGCAGTTGGGAGGGACATCATTTCGTAGGAGGGGATTGGCGGTACGCCGCAGGACTAGAAGGTGTTTCTTCTGCGGGAAAGAGGGACATTTTGTTGGGGGATGTCCATCCCGTGCCTTGTTGAGCAAAAAGTCGCCGGAAAACTGTTAATCCCAGGTTGTGTGGTGGACGACAACCTGGGAGTATGTATTTCGTCCGCTAGTTCTTCTCAGTTCCTTGTACCAGTGGAGGTGGTGGTTGGTACGAGAGTGGAGAGATTTTCTGTTCTTCTTGATAGTGGGTCCGGGGCTAATCTGGTTGACGCTCAGTTTGCTCAGGCTCAAGGTATGCATCTGAGTGTATTGGTCAAACCGATCCCTATATTCTCCATTGACGCCAGGCCTCTTGGCCAAGGTAGCTTTGTTCATGAGGTTCATAACATTGACCTTCGGGTAGGGGCAATACATAGGGAACTATTATCTTGTTATGTGTTGGAGGGTCTACCTACTCCTATTGTGTTGGGACTTCCTTGGTTGGTTAAACATAACCCTGTGATTAATTGGCAGTCCAGAGAGATAAGCCAATGGGGTGAGTTTTGCAAAAGTAACTGCATGAACACAGTCATCAGTGCGGTCGTGCCTAGTACTTTGCCTCCTTTTTTGGAGGACTTTGGGGATGTGTTCTCTGAGGAGGGGTGTCAGGAGTTGCCTCCTCATCGCGTGTATGACTGCTCTATTAATTTACTTCCTGATGCTAAGTTACCTAAAGCTAGGTTATATAACCTTTCTGGTCCTGAGAGGCAGGCTATGAAAGATTATATTTCGGAAAGTCTGGCCAAAGTGCATATTAGACCTTCATCTTCCCCAGTGGCCGCGGGGTTCTTCTTTGTGAAGAAAAAAGATGGAGGCCTACGCCCTTGCTTGGATTTCCGCGAACTTAATCGGATTACTGTTCGAGATCCGTATCCACTCCCTCTGATTCCTGATCTTTTCAATCAAATTGTTGGCGCCAAATGGTTCTCTAAATTGGATCTCAGGGGGGCGTATAATCTGATTAGGATAAAAGAGGGGGATGAGTGGAAAACGGCGTTTAACACGCCGGAGGGACATTATGAGAACCTTGTCATGCCTTTTGGTCTGACTACTGCACCAGCAGTATTCCAACATTTTGTTAATGACATTTTTCGTCATCTGGTGGGCTGTTTGTGGTCGTATATTTGGATGACATTTTAATTTACTCACCAGATCTTGTGTCTCACCAGGAGCATGTGAGACAGGTGTTGCAGATCTTGCGAGACAATAAACTATACGCCAAACTGGAAAAGTGTGTATTCGCCGTACAGGAACTTCAGTTTTTGGGTTTCTTGGTGTCAGCCTCCGGTTTCCGTATGGACCCTGAAAAGGTGAGAGCAGTGCTTGAATGGGATCAGCCAGAGGATCTTAAGGCTCTGCAGCGTTTTCTGGGGTTTGCTAACTACTACCGGAAATTTATTTGTAATTTCTCATCTGTTGTCAAACCTCTCACTGACATGACAAGAAAAGGGACGGATTTTTCTAAATGGTCGGACAAAGCTTGCCAAGCTTTTTCCTCTTTGAAAAAATGTTTTGCTTCGGCACCCGTTCTCATCCAACCAGATGCATCACAGCCGTTCGTTGTGGAGGTGGACGCGTCTGACGTAGGGGTGGGTGCAATATTGTCCCAGGGTCCGTCCCCTGGTAAATGGCATCCGTGCGCTTTCTTTTCTAAAAAATTGTCGTCCGCCGAAAGGAATTATGATATCGGCAATAGGGAACTTTTGGCCATTAAGTTGGCTTTTGAAGAATGGCGTCACTTTTTGGAGGGGCAGTCCACCCGGTCACCGTCATTACTGATCACAAGAACCTGCTGTATTTGGAATCTGCTAAGCGTCTGAATTCCAGACAAGCTCGATGGTCGTTGTTTTTTACCAGGTTTAATTTTGTTGTCACTTATCGCCCTGGATCTAAGAATGTTAAGGCGGATGCCTTGTCTCGCAGTTTCCCAGGGGCCGGGAAAATGGATGACCCGATTCCTATCCTTCAGGAGGGGTGGTAGTGTCGGCTGTATGTTCTGAGCTTGAGGAGGAGGTATTAGAGGTTCAGGGGGACGCCCCTGCAGGACCTCCAGGGAGACTGTTTGTCCCAAATCAGTTGAGACAAAAGGTTATTGAGGCACATCATAATCTGCTTTAGCAGGACATCCAGGGAGTAAGGCTACTTTAGATCTCCTTTCTCGCCGGTTTTGGTGGCCTAACGTTAATAAAGATGTTTTAACTTTTGTCGCGTCCTGTGGGGTTTGTGCTCGCTCTAAGACCCCTCATACCCGTCCGTCTGGGACCCTCTTACCCTTGAAACTTCCGGAGCGTCCATGGACTCATTTGTCTATGGACTTCATCACGGACCTTCCTCAGTCGTCAGGGAAACTGTCATACTGGTGGTTGTTGACAGGTTCAGTAAGATGGCACATTTCATTGCTCTTCCTGCCCTCCCTAATGCTAAAACTCTGGCGCAGGTGTTCATTGGGGAGATTGTGAGACTTCATGGGTTGCCTTCTGATGTGGTGTCAGATAGGGGGTCTCAGTTTGTGTCCAAGTTTTGGAGGGCATTTTGTTTACGTCGGGGGATGCAATTGTCATTTTCCTCGGCTTTTTATCCGCAGACCAATGGTCAGACAGAGCGTCTGAATCAAAGCCTAGAGACTTATCTTCGGTGTTTTGTCTCAGAGAACCAGGAGGACTGGTCTTCTTTCTTGCCTCTGGCAGAGTTCGCTCTTAACAACAGGCGGAGCGAGTCCACTGGTAAGTCCCCGTTTTTTGGGGCATATGGTTTTCATCCCCAGTTTTGTACTTTCAATGGGGGGGCCCTTCTGGGGTCCCTGAGGAGGAGCGTTTCTCGTCGTCACTTGCTTCAGTGTGGAGAGGTGTATTGAATAATCTGAGTGCTATGGGGAACCGTTATAAACGTATGGCTGATAGGAGGAGAGTTTCTGGTCCAGATCTTAATGTGAACGATCTGGTATGGTTGTCTACCAGGAATATAAAACTTAAAGTTCCCTCCTGGAAGCTGGGCCCCAGATTCATCGGGCCGTACAGGATCAGTTCCATAATTAATCCTGTGGCATTTCGTCTGGACCTCCCTCCTACGTTTAAGATCCACAATGTGTTCCACAAGTCATTACTTAAGAGGTACGTGGCACCAGTCATACCATCACCTCTACCTCCTCCTCCAGTGGTGGTCAATGGTAACTTGGAGTTTCAAGTGTCAAAGATCATTGACTCACGTCTGAATCGCCGGTCCCTTCAGTACTTGGTGCATTGGAAGGGTTATGGTCCAGAGGAGAGGACGTGGGTTCCTGCGTCTGACATTAACGCAGATCGTTTGGTGCGGACCTTCCACAGAACTCACCCGGGCAAACCTGGCCCTGAGGGTCCGGAGGCCCCTCGTAGAAGGGGGGTACTGTCATGTGTGCATCGCCACGAAGATCGTCGCGGTTGCACATTCTGACTTCTCACAGCTGAGTTGCTGTTTCTTTGTGTTTGGCAGTTAGGGAGTTAATTCTGTCTGTGCTCAGTTCTGGGACTGGGTGCAGTTTCTCCTGGCTGCAATTAATTATTTGTTGATTGGTTTCCTTTAAATCTCTGGTTTTCTGTTTTGGGAGTTGCCAGTGAAATTCTTCATGCAGACCACAGATAGGATTGTATCTGTATAGACTTAAGTTAAAGAGCTCCTTAGTTGTTTTAAGCTCACCTTGCTTAGAGTTTAATATCCCAGATCATTTATGTTCCTTCTGTGTTTGAGTGTGTATGCAAGTCTGTGTTTTCTCCAGTCTGTCTTATATGTCTAATCTGTGTATTTAGCAGAGATCAGCCCATATCCCTTTGGTGGTAATCAGTATCCTTCTTAGGACTGATTACAGGGTTCAGGGACTGATAGGAGACAGGGTTAGGCTGGAGACTTGGACCTCTGAACCATTATCAGTACCTCCAAGGTGAGGGATTAGTTAGGACCCCAGTTTAGGGTCAGGTTAGACCCCCGGTCCTCCTCTTTCCTGTGACAGTGTATCAAGTCCTCAAGATTAACCCTGAGTTCAACGGATATCGTGTCAGGTAAATCTATTCTATATTTACATGCTGATGTTGCTAATCTATATGTTGTATAGAGTGTTGTTCTTTTAAGAATAGTTTACTGACATCGTACACATATCATAAGACCGCGTGACATCACCCTAGGCTTATACGCGAGTCAATAAGTTTTCCCAGTTTTTTGTGGCAAAATTAGGGGGGTCGGCTTATACACGGGTCGGTGTTATGTTACGGTAGCTGAGGAGTGCAGGTAAAAAAGGAAATACACCAGAGCAGTTGGAATCTATGGGATTGCAGTACCCTGACTAACCACCACAACTAGAGGCAGCCGTGGAGCGTTCCTACGATGGTCCTAGACGCCTCGTCACAGCCTGAGAAACTAACTACACCTAAAGATAGAAATAGGAAAGCTATCTGCCCCGGAGCAGAACCCCAAAGATAATAGAAAGCCCCCAAACATGTAATGGCGGTTAGACAAGAGGAAATACTGACACAGAAAGAAAATAGTATGAGCAAACGCTGGGGCCCAAACTATCTAAATAGAAAAGGACAGGAAGGGTACTTACTGCAATCCCAGAAAACCCTGAAAAACACCAACTCTACTAATTTCAAAATCACCTGAGATCACACGACCTCTACCACCTAAATTAGTTCTCTGGTGTAACAAAAACAGCAGCCACTGAAAAAACTGGAAAAAGCAAAACTACAAAACACAGTGGCTGAACTAAACTGAGAGGGCAAAAGCCCCCGGAGGGGACCCAGAAGGCCCCCACAGAAGTGCAGGACAAAATGCAAAAATATAGAAAAAACACAAAATAAGAAATTGTCTTATCTGAAAGCAGGAGATGCAGACACGACACAGCAGGCTACAAGGGAAACTGGAAAGAAGGATTCAGACCAGAACAATTGGGCCGGTGATACTGTTATGTTACGGTAGCTGAGGAGTGCAGGTAAAAAAGGAAATACACCAGAGCAGTTGGAATCTATGGGATTGCAGTACCCTGACTAACCACCACAACTAGAGGCAGCCGTGGAGCGTTCCTACGATGGTCCTAGACGCCTCGTCACAGCCTGAGAAACTAACTACACCTAAAGATAGAAATAGGAAAGCTATCTGCCCCGGAGCAGAACCCCAAAGATAATAGAAAGCCCCCAAACATGTAATGGCGGTTAGACAAGAGGAAATACTGACACAGAAAGAAAATAGTATGAGCAAACGCTGGGGCCCAAACTATCTAAATAGAAAAGGACAGGAAGGGTACTTACTGCAATCCCAGAAAACCCTGAAAAACACCAACTCTACTAATTTCAAAATCACCTGAGATCACACGACCTCTACCACCTAAATTAGTTCTCTAGAGCGTTTGCTCATACTATTTTCTTTCTGTGTCAGTATTTCCTCTTGTCTAACCGCCATTACATGTTTGGGGGCTTTCTATTATCTTTGGGGTTCTGCTCCGGGGCAGATAGCTGTGTAGTTAGTTTCTCAGGCTGTGACGAGGCGTCTAGGACCATCGTAGGAACGCTCCATGGCTGCCTCTAGTTGTGGTGGTTAGTCAGGGTACTGCAATCCCATAGATTCCAACTGCTCTGGTGTATTTCCTTTTTTACCTGCACTCCTCAGCTACCGTAACATAACAGGTCGGCTTATACATGAGTATATACGGTATCTGTACCTGAGCATGATGCTATGCGATCTTATATCAAAGAGTCTTTAGAGAAGGGTCATATCAGACCATCCTCTTCACCCTTGGGCGCCAGCTTTTTCTTTGTGGCCAAGAAGGATGGCTCATTGAGGCCGTGTATTGACTATCGTCTCCTGAATTTGATCACTGTTAAATATCAATATCCGTTACCCTTGATTTCTGACCTATTTTCCAGAGTGAAAGCTGCTCGTTGGTTTACCAAGCTTGACCTCAGGGGGGCGTATAATCTTATTCGCATCAAACACGGTGATGAATGGAAGACGGCGTTTAATACCCCAGAGGGGCATTTTGAGTACCTAGTGATGGAACTTGTTCTCGGTCCAAACCTTGCTCTCGCTCTAGTGGTTTGTTAATGCCATTGCCTGAGCCCAAGAGGCCATGGACCCATATCTCTATGGATTTTATTTCCGACCTCCCTGTTTCTCAGAGAATGACCGTTAATTGGGTAATCTGGGATAGGTTTTCCCAGATGATACATCTTGTGCCACTACCTAAGTTGCCATCCTCCTCTCTAGAGAACTAATTTAGGTGGTAGAGGTCGTGTGATCTCAGGTGATTTTGAAATTAGTAGAGTTGGTGTTTTTCAGGGTTTTCTGGGATTGCAGTAAGTACCCTTCCTGTCCTTTTCTATTTAGATAGTTTGGGCCCCAGCGTTTGCTCATACTATTTTCTTTCTGTGTCAGTATTTCCTCTTGTCTAACCGCCATTACATGTTTGGGGGCTTTCTATTATCTTTGGGGTTCTGCTCCGGGGCAGATAGCTTTCCTATTTCTATCTTTAGGTGTAGTTAGTTTCTCAGGCTGTGACGAGGCGTCTAGGACCATCGTAGGAACGCTCCACGGCTGCCTCTAGTTGTGGTGGTTAGTCAGGGTACTGCAATCCCATAGATTCCAACTGCTCTGGTGTATTTCCTTTTTTACCTGCACTCCTCAGCTACCGTAACATAACAGGTCGGCTTATACATGAGTATATACGGTATCTGTACCTGAGCATGATGCTATGCGATCTTATATCAAAGAGTCTTTAGAGAAGGGTCATATCAGACCATCCTCTTCACCCTTGGGCGCCAGCTTTTTCTTTGTGGCCAAGAAGGATGGCTCATTGAGGCCGTGTATTGACTATCGTCTCCTGAATTTGATCACTGTTAAATATCAATATCCGTTACCCTTGATTTCTGACCTATTTTCCAGAGTGAAAGCTGCTCGTTGGTTTACCAAGCTTGACCTCAGGGGGGCGTATAATCTTATTCGCATCAAACACGGTGATGAATGGAAGACGGCGTTTAATACCCCAGAGGGGCATTTTGAGTACCTAGTGATGCCTTTTGGGCTTACTAATGCTCCTTCCGTCTTCCAATCCTTCATGAATGATATTTTCAGGGATTTTGTGGATAAATTTCTGATCATTTATTTGAACGATATCTTGATTTTTTCCAATGACTGGGATTCTCATGTGGAACATGTTCGGACTGTAGTCCGGATTTTGAGAGAAAATGCATTGTATGTGAAGGGATCAAAATGTCTTTTTGGCGTACAGAAGGTTTCATTTCTGGGATTCATTTTGTCTCCGTCTGTTATTGAAATGGACCCAGTCAAAGTTCAGGCCATTTGTGATTGGGTTCAGCCCACTACATTGAAGGTTCTTCAGAGATTTTTGGACTTTGCTAATTTTTATCGTAAATTTATGGGTAACTTCTCTACTATTGTGAAACCACTGACTGATTTGACCAAAAAGGGTTCTGATGTAGTGAATTGGTCTCCTGAGGCAGTTTCTGCGTTTCAGGAGCTTAAGCGGAGATTCACTTCTGCTCCTGTTCTACGGCTACCTGATGTTTCTCTACCATTTCAAGTGGAGGTTGATGCTTCTGAGATTGGTGCAGGTGCCGTTTTGTCCCAGAGGGATCCGGAAACCTCTAAGAGTAACCCTTGTGCCTTTTTCTCTCGAAAATTTTCCCCAGCGGAACGTAATTATGATGTGGGAAATCGGGAGTTATTAGCTATGAAGTGGGCTTTTGAAGAGTGGCGACATTGGCTGGAAGGAGCCAAACATCAGGTTGTGGTCCTCACGGATCACAAGAACCTGGTTTATCTTGAATCCGCCAAGCGACTTAATCCTAGACAGGCCAGGTGGGCCTTGTTTTTCGCACGCTTTAATTTTGTGGTCTCTTTTCTCCCGGGCACTAAAAATGTTAAGGCGGATGCCCTCTTGAGGAGTTTCTTTGCGGATTCTCCTGAGGTAACTGAGCCCGCTGTTATTCTGAAGGAGGGTGTGGTTGTTTCTGCTCTCTCGCCCGATTTGAGACTGGCCCTGGAGCAATTTCAGGAGGATAAACCTGAACGCTGCCCTGTTGGGAAATTGTTTGTTCCAGACCAGTGGAGGAAGAATGTGATGTCTGAGATTCATTGCTCCACGTTGGCTGGCCATCCTGGTAATTTTGGTACCAGAGATTTGGTGAGTCGGTCCTTTTGGTGGCCCACTTTGTCTCGTGACGTCAGGGACTTTGTGCAGTCCTGTGGAACTTGTTCTCGGTCCAAACCTTGCTCTCGCTCTAGTGGTTTGTTAATGCCATTGCCTGAGCCCAAGAGGCCATGGACCCATATCTCTATGGATTTTATTTCCGACCTCCCTGTTTCTCAGAGAATGACCGTTAATTGGGTAATCTGGGATAGGTTTTCCCAGATGATACATCTTGTGCCACTACCTAAGTTGCCATCCTCCTCTGAGTTGGTGCCCTTATTTTTTCAACAGGTGGTTCGGTTGCACGGCATTCCAGAGAACATTGTGTCTGACAGAGGAGTCCAGTTTGTTTCCAGATTTTGGAGGACATTTTGTTCCAAACTGGGAGTTCAGCTGTCTTTTTCCTCTGCGTTCCACCCTCAGACCAATGGACAAACTGAGAGAACAAACCAGACCTTGGAGACTTATTTGAGATGTTTTGTGTCTGCTGATCAAGATGACTGGGTCTCTTTTTTGCCTTTGGCTGAGTTTGCTTTAAATAATAGGGCTAGTTCTGCCACCTTGATGTCTCCATTTTTCTGCAATTTCGGGTTTCATCCTCGATTTTCTTCAGGGCAGGTGGAGGCTTCTGTTTGTCCTGGTGTTGACTCTATTGTGGAGAGAATGCAGCAGATTTGGGATCAAATAGTGGATAAGCTGTCTCTCGCTCAGAAGGCCCAGCGGTTTGCCAACCGGCATAGGACTGAGGGTCCTCGGTTTAAAGTGGGTGACTTGGTTTGGTTGTCCTCAAAAAATATCCCTATGAGGGTCGCGTCTCCAAAATTTAAGCCAAGGTTCATTGGACCTTATAAGATCGTGGAAATTCTTAATCCGTTTTCCTTCCGTTTGCTTCTTCCAGGAACATTCAAGATTCACAACGTATTCCACAAATCTTTATTGAAGAGGTTTGTAGAGCCAGCGGTTCCTATGGCTGCACCTCCTGATCCTGTTTTGGTTGAGGGCAATTTGGAGTATGTGGTTGAGAAGATATTTTATTCTCGTTAGGCTAGGCGGAGACTCCAGTACTTGGTGAAGTGTAAAGTGGAAAGGCTATGTGCTGTCCTATCTAGACAGTTTGGGCCCCAGCGTTTGCTCATTCTATTTTCTGTCTGTGCTCGTGTTTTCATCTTGTCTAACCGCCATTATATGTTTGGGGGCTTCCTATTCTTTTGGGCTCTACTCCGGGGCAGTTAGCTTTTCTCTCTCCATCTTCAGGGATAGCTAATCTCTCCGGCTGTGATGAGGCATCTAGGGCACCGTAGGAACGTCCCATGGCTGCTTCTAGTTGTGCGGTTAGTTTAGGGCTCTGCAACCTATTAGTTTCCAACCTCTCTGGTGTTTAGCTGCCTATGCAGTTTTTTGCTCCTGCCCTCCTCAGCTACCAAATCATAACACTACAGTGTTTGTTTAAAGGGATTCTGTCAGTAGGATCAACCCTCGAAAGCCGTCTATATGCGCAGGCAAGTCATAGAAAGGTGAATAAAATGATACCCTGATAGCCGGAATCTGATGTTTTATTCCAGAGAAATCCACCTTTTTCTTAATATGTAAATGGCTGTTAAGATCTCTGGACTGGACACCGATCTGCATGAGAATTTGCTTCCAGAACTTATTTTAAATGAAATGGAGTGTTACCAGTGTGAGACATGAAATGACTGACAGTCTTCTCTCCTGATCTCTGTCTCGCACTGGTTACACCGCCTTTCATTTAAAATTAGTTCTGGAAGCAGATTCTCAGGAAGGTCTATTTCAGGTCAATAGATCTTAGCATTTACAGATGAAGAAAAATGTTTTCTCTGGAATAAAACATCAGAATGCAGATATAAAATTATTCAACTTTGACACGTTATCTTTATGGAACACCTCTCCTAACGCATGGCTAAGGAGATAACCTCACTGCAGGACACTACCTTCCTCATTGACTCATCAAATACAGCTAAGTACATTTTCATATAGGGTATTATCTTAAGGCACTGTCACACTTAGCGATCACACCAGCGATCACGACAACGACACGACCTGGCGAGATCGTTGGTGCGATCGCTATATGGTCGCTAGTTAGCTTCCAAACACAAAGATCTCATCAGAGATCAACGATCTGTATAACGACCTCTGCGGTCATTGGGAAAACCTAGTCCCGCCTGCGCCGCTGGTAAAGTCGTTCATAAAGGGTGTCACACTCAGCGATTCAGGCTCACCAGCGGGACACCAACGACCAAAAAACGGCTCAGAACGTTTGTGAGCGATCAGCGACATCGCAGCGAGGGCCACATCGCCGCTACATGTCACACACAGTGAAGTCGCTAACAAGATCGCTGCTGTGTCATAAAATCGCCGACTTTTAGCGATCTCGTTAGTGATCTCGCTTAGTGTGACAGTACCTTTACTCCTGAGGAACCTGTTCATATACACTGTGTTCCAAATTATTATGCAAATAATATTTTCTCAGATTTTCCCAAATTACCTATATGAATTTCAGTCATTGTAAATTGAAAGATTTTTGTACAAACTGCCTATGATAACAGTATATTTTTTAAAAAATAAAACACTCAAACTGCACTCAAAATGCATGTTCCAAATTATTATGCACAGCAGAGTTTTCAACCTTTTCATTTTAATAAAGAACAAAAAAATGGTCATTTTTTGAAATTATAAGCATTAGCAGGTTATTACAAACTGAAATCAAACAGTTTTCAGCTCAAAACTTTATTCTAGGTGAAGTTACATTTGCACATAGGACCCCTTGTTCGAAAGGAGCTTCTGAACTCTCTCATCCATTGAATTTGTCAGGTTTTGGATGGTTTCTGCTTCAATTGTTTTGCATGAGGACAGAATACCATCCCAGAGCTGTTGCTTAGATGTGAACTGCCTCCCGCCATCATAGACACTCCTTTTGATGATGCTCCAGAGGTTCTCAATGGGGTTGAGGTCAGGGGAGCATGAGGGCCACACCATAAGTTTGTCCGCTTTTATGCCCATAGCAGCCAGAGATGCAGATGTGACATGTGCAGCATGAGACGGTGCATTATCATGCATGAAAATGATCTTGCTGCGGAATGCATGGTTCTTCTTCTTGAACCATGGCAGGAAGTGCTGTTTGAGAAACTCAACATACACTATGGAGTTCATCTTTACCCCTTCAGGGATCCTAAAGGGGCCGACAATCTCTCTCCCCATGATTCCAGCCCAAAACATTACTCCACCTCCTCCTTGTTGGTAGCCATGTTTGCATGGGGTGTCCATCAACCAGCCATCCTCCACTCCATCCATCTGGACCATCGAGCGTTGCACGGCACTCATTGGTGAACAAAACAGTTTTGAAGTCAGTCTTCATGTATTGTTTGGCCCACTGGAGCCATTTCTGCTTGTGTGCAGTGGATAGAGGAGGTCGACAGGATGGCTTACGCACAGCTGCAAACCTCTAAAGGACCCTGCATCTTGTTGTACGGGGGACGTTGGAGGCACCAGCAGCTTCAAAAACTTGTCTGTTGCTATGACAAGGCTTTTTTGCTGCTGCTCTTTTAACCTGACGTAATTGCCTTTAGGAAAGAGTCCTCAATTTTCCCTTATCAGCACGCACACGTGTGTACTGTGAATCAGCTACATACTTCTTGATTGTGCGATGATCACGATGAAGTGTCTCGGCAATGTTGATTGTAGTCATGCCTTGACCTAAACACTCCACAATTTGTTGCTTCTCAGCAGCCGACACATCCTTTTTCTTTCCCATTTTGGCAGAAAATGTAGGCTGCTTAATAATGTGGGACAGCCTTCTTAAGTAGTCTTGCCTTTCATTGGACACACCTGCCAAACTAATTATCACAGGTGTCTGCAATTGCTTACAGTGATATAAAGAGCCCTGATACACATCACCATCAATGAGTTTAACTGACAAACAAAAAAATTCTTACCTTATCACTCCTAAACTATTTTTGCATAATAATTTGGAACACAGTGTAGAAAACCGGTTTTCTATATGAAAGTATTTTCTATATGTCCTAGTCCTTCTATATATTGAATCTTTTTTCAAATTTCACATACATTACGGTCTCATATATGGACGTCCTTTCCACGTCTTTTGAAATCTATTGAGATCTTGTCCCATATGACTTTGCCTGATATTTTGCTTTTCTGTCATGGTTCGACTTCGGGACTCGATCTGGTGTTCTCTGGCTGTGAGTCGGTTTCCTCTCTGTTTGACCACAGCCTGTGTTGTATCTGCCCAAATGCTGATAATGCTCTTGTCTTTACTTTTCGGTGTTCCTTTTATGCAGGTGTTTTCACTTCCTTGTTTTGATATGTCCTATCACATATTGGTAGGGGCTATTCATACTCTTCATGTACATGCAGTTTTTGCTGGCTATAATCCAAGTTAGATGGATGTGAAGGATTAGCCCTGTGCCTCACCCTCTGTCTGTGTGCACTCCATTCTGTTGTTGTTTTGGGTTACACTCTGTGTATAGTTGAGCATGCAGTTAAGGACATTCAGGGTCAGCCGATTTTGAGTAGGGGCGCAATTGCATAATTTTACGGTGCCAACCTCCTAAGTCAGGCAAGGACAAGCCTGGGTCAGGTTAGGAATTGCCTAGTCTTTATACGAACCTGTGGTGTTCTGGTTTAACATCTCCCCCAGTTTGTTCATCCCCATGTGAGTGTTTGTTGGTGGCTTATGTTAGGAATTTTGTTCTTGTCTGTTTAGTTTATCTAATTTGAGAGAACAGAATTTTAATATATTTAATAAAGTGATAATTTTATGAGTACATTTACTCAACATTCTATGACCTACATGCCCATACAGCATGTATGGCTTAGGTGGGTTGGTCCTACTGATAGATTTCCTTTAATATTGTAGATTGGTGGGAATTCAGGTCCTGATGACACTCACACTGATTGCTCCAACCAAGGGCAGAATTGCCCAACTTTAATCCTCAAGAACAAGCAGAGATTTGTATAGATCCATGGATTTTTTATTGAGCTTGTACATTAATTAGCTCGCTCTCAAGACTAAATTGAGGGATTCTGCTCCTTGGTTTGTACATTTGGTGGGGATCTCAGGACTCCCACGGACGAATACTATAAGGCTAAGTGCACACGTTCAGGAATGTTTTCAGAATATTCCTGAGCAAAAATGGACTTTTTTCGCGGTAAAAAACGTGCGTTTTTGCGCTGATTTTGCGCGTTTTTGACGCGTTTTTACCGCGATTTTCCCTGAACTTTCTGGCTAAGTTCACACGTTGCGGAATTGCCGCGGAAATTTCCGCGGCAATCCCGCACTTCTCCCGCAGGAAATACGCACGTTTTTTTTATGCTGATTCCCGCCAGAATAATAGCGTTTTGCAAGCGTAATTAGCTTGCAGAATGCTAGCGTTTTCCTAGCGATCTGTAGCATCGCTTGGAAAACTGATTGACAGGTTGGTCACACGAGTCAAACATAATGTTTGACACGTGTGACCAACTTTTTACTATTGATGCCGCCTATGCCGCATCAATAGTAAAAAGATCTAATGTAAAAATAATAAAAAAAATAATAAATAATGATATTCTCACCTTCCGGCGGCCCCCGCAGCCTTCCCGCCTCTCAGCGACGCTCCGGCAACTCGCGGTCCCAGGAGTGCTTTGCGACAAATCACACCGATGACGTAGCATCTCGCGAGACCGCTATGCCATCTGGGTGATTCTCGCAAAGGACTCTTGGGACCGGAAGTTGCCGGGAGCGTCGCTGAAGGCGGGAAGGCTGCGGGGGCCGCGGGAAGGCTGCGGGGGCCGCCGGAAGGTGAGAAATATCATTATTTTTTATTTTAATTATTGTTTTACCAGGGATATGGTACCCAGGGCCTGGAGGAGAGTCTCCTCTGCTCCAGACCCTGGGTACCATCCGCAAATGAACAGCTTACATTGCGCATATTGGGCATAGCCACATGCGGAAAGTAAGCGGTTCAATGCATTCCTATGGCGGCGGAATCACCGCGGTTACGCTAAATTAATGAACATGTTGCTTTTTTTTCCGCTAAGCGTTTTTTTCGCGGAAAAAAACGCAACATGTGTACAAAACATGCGGAATCAATTAAAACGTATAGAATGCTTAATGCTTGCGTTTTGTTCGCGGTTTAACCACGGAAAATAGCGGAAAAACCGCGAAAAAAACGCAATTATTCCTGATCGTGTGCACTTAGCCTCTAGGTCAATAATATAGCGGGAAAAACGCTATAATTCCGCAAAATTAATGAACATGTTGCTATTTTTTCCGCGATGCGTTTTTTTTCGCAGAAAAAAACGCACCATGTGCACAAAAATTGCGGAATTCATTCTAAATGATAGGATGCTTAATTAGTGCGTTTTTGATGCGTTTTTGATGCGTTTTTCCCGCAAAAAAACGCAAATAATCCTGAACGTGTGGACGTAGCCTAAAACAGGGATTTTGCCATTTTCAAAAAATGTTTAAAACTTTAGCCTTCTTAGCTGGGAGACCTGATACCTCATGCAACACCTCCAATTTGTTTTCCTAATTCCAGCCACACTCAGATGGCACACACATGGCACAAACATCAACTTCATAGCCTACTATTGGTAGAAAAATGTAAGAATATCCCTGATACCTCATGCAACAGTTCAAAAAAAATTTTCTCAGCCAGACTCAGGTTGTACAAATATAAGTGCTTCTCACAAAATTAGAATATCATCAAAAAGTGAATGAACAATCACTATTTATTTTCTTAGTGTGCCTTAACAACACTGCTATACCTAATGATTTTAAAGTGAAATCTGGCTTTCTGATTTACCACAGAAACACTGTTTTATCACAAACGATTTGAAGTAGCTAATTGGGCTTCATGGACATGCCCCAATATTAGGCCTAATGAATTTTAAGTAGAAATCTGGCCTTCTGATTTGCCACTGAAACTTAGTTTTATCACAAACAATTTGGAGTAGCTAACTGTGCCTTCTGCCTGCACCCCAATATTATGCCTAATGATTTTTAAGTGAAAACCTGGCCTTCTGATTTGCCACTGATACACAGTTTTATCACAAGTAGTGTTGAGCGATATTGCTCGATATCTAAAAATATCGTATCGAAATTGTATCGCCGATAGCACTAAATATCGTCGATATCCGATTTCGATACCGGAAGTCCCATGTAAGTCTATGGGAACAAAATATCGCAACAAAAAAAAACCCTTTCTTTCGTTGTAAACACAAAATATACACACATAGAATACATATATATATATATATATATATACATGTCATTGTGACATATATATATACATATATTTATAGTTTATACACTTCTACATAGTAAAATCGACTCTAATTCAATTGCCGGGTAAAGACGTGACATACCCCATAGAAGTCGACGGGCTCGGTGCCGAGTACCCCGAAAACCTCTGGCTCTGTGCGACTCAACTTGGGCGTCACGAACAGGATTCTGTAGCTCGCTATAAGCGAGTCCTGTGTGCCTGAATTGCACTGGTTTTGTGCTTGAGAATTGCTAAAATCATCAGAGAATGTATTTGCCATTTTTCCGCCATATCTGCGTCACGACGAGGCACTGGTGAAGAAGAAGGGCGTGCTCTTCGTGGGTGTCACTCACTCAGTGGCGTGAAAACGATGGCCGCCCACTGTAAATGGTACTGCAATGTAACATCGTGCCCCACAGCTCTGGAGTTCCGCCTCCTCATCCTCCTCAGTGTGATAAGGTCCCGCCTCCCTACAAAAGAGGGGCCCTCTCCAGATATGACACATGTGACTTGGCAGAGATGGCTAATGGACACGACGAGCAGAAGTGGGAAGGGATGGAGCAGTCAGAGCTCTCCCCCCACGGAAGCGACCCGATCGCCACGGAATCACCGTTGGGCACCCGGCCTGTAAACCCTCCTACGCTGCAAGAAGCGGAGGATACCCTGAGAGGCCTGGCCCGGCACCGGGAGGAGGTCGCCAGGATGGAAGCCAGCTGGCGTGTCCTAAAAATAAACTTGGAGCGGCGCCAATCCCTCTTACCTGAAGTGTCTGTACCGGAAGGTGAGGCACCCGTTATAGTAGAGGAGCCCTTGCAATGTGATCCGGTTGACGTTGTCGCAGTGGAGGCACCCGTTCCTGCAAAAACCGCAGCACCGTCAGCAGCACCCCAAATCCCGCTGTCTGCCCCGGTCGCTGAGACAGAAGAAGCGACACCCGTCCTCATGGAGGAGGCCGCGCAGGCACCAGAGCACTACCTGCCTGTACCGGAGCCCCGACTGTCATCTGATTTAGAGCCGTCTGCTTCCTCCGCAGGGGAGCGCCGCCAGGACTGGGGGGCGACAGGAGAGCTGCCGCAAACCGGACACTGTAAGCTGCAGTGGAGTGGTGGAGACATGGAGCAACTGGTGGAGGAGAATTACAATCGGCGTCAGGAGGAAGAGTGGAGACGTTGGGAGAAGGAAGCAGAGCGACAAAGGGAGCAGCGAGAAACCCTAAAACTTTGCCAACGTCACCTGGAGAAGGACCGGGCAGATAAGGACCGGATGAGAAAGGATAAAGGAACCCTGAGTGAGCCGCGGCGTAAGGGTGCAGTACGGAACTTTAAATTGAAAGGTGGTTGGGGCTTCATCAAGGAGCCTGGACTTTATTTAGAAGTCTTTGTGACCCGGCGGGACGTGGAGGCTCACCTCCCAGAAGGACACCCAGGGAGGGACCTGTTGCCAGGAGACTTGGTGACTTACACCCGACACTGGGGTTACAATGGGTGGTACGCCCTAAATGTTACCAGGTGCGACCCCTACTCCCCAGTGTGTGAGGAACCTGTGAGACCCTCGAAGCCTTCAGCCTCCCACATCCAGGCCTCTGCAAAAGTGCCCACCCCACGCCGTAAATCTCCCCAGCCTCCCTCAGTGGTCTCCTCAGCAGACCCACCCATGGACATGATATCGATACGTGGCCCGTACCCGGCGCCTGTTAGGCCCCCTGGGGTTCGTACAGTCCGTGACATAGGGCTCCAGACAAGGAGAGAGATGAAAGAGGTGGCCACACAGACCCAGATAGCGGGTCACGACTTGACTGTACAGGCCACACGACGTCATCAGGTCCTGGTGGTCCTTGGTGCCTCGGATGTTTGGCAAGCACCAGAAGAGTACCAGGTGGTACCTGGAAGAGGCCAGCCAAAGAAGTCTAAATAACCCGGACAGGGTCCCTGTATGTAAATAAATAGTTAAATTGTTTATGTACCCGGACGGGTGAATGTTCCAAAAAAATTTTTTTAATTTAATAAAAAAAAACAAAACACAGTTTTCATTTCTTTTATTACTGTCTCATCCTGCTGCGACGCCATCGATCTCCTGTAAAAAAATGAAAAAAAAAAAAAAAAAAGTATACCACCTGACCGACGCAGTCCATAGTAACGAGTGTCCCACGACGATCCAGCTCTGCTACATCAGAATGACAGGCAGAGCCTGTCATCCCGGCGCAGCACAGCTGATTACCTGCTTCCCCGGCGGTGACGTCATCGGACTGACTGCTTTACGGCCGGGATTACCCTGCAGTCACTGCAGTTATCGCGAAAAACTGCATGTGACCGCCAGGGAGAAGATAATGGCGGCCATCAAGCAGTCCAGGACGTGACCGCCGGAGATCTTCTGCCAGGTAAGTGCCGCTGACTCCTGACAGACCCGACCGACGGACACTCACAGTGACAGTGACAAATCCGATTCCGGTATTCGATAAGACGAAAATATCGAAACAAATTATCGAAAGGCCGATAGAGCTAATATCGGCCGATAGCCGATATTTGCATTATCGTATCGCTCAACACTAATCACAAGTGATTTGGATTAGCTAATTGGGCATCATGGCTGCACCCCAATATTAGGCCTAATGATTTTTAAGTAGAAATCTGGCCTTCTGGTTTGGCACTGAAACACAGTTCTATCACAAATGATTTGGAGTAGCTAATTGGGCGTGGTGGCTGCACCACAATATTAGGCCTTACAATTTTTTAGGTAAAAATCTGGCTTGATTTGCCACTGAAACACAGTTTTATCACAAAAGATTTGGAGTAGCTAATTGGGCCTCATGACTGCACCCCAATATTATGTCTAACAATCTTTAAGTGGAAATCTGGCCTTCTGATTTGTCTCTGAAACACAGTTTTATCACAAACGATTTGGAGTAGCTAATTGGGCCTCGTGGCTGCACCCCAATATTAGGCCTAACGATTTTTAAGTGGAAATCTGGCCTTCCAATTTGCCTCTGAAACACAGTTTTATCACAAATAGAGTTGAGCGATACTTTCCGATATCCAAAAATATCGGATCGGAATGGTATAGCCGATATCACTAAATATCGGCGATATCCGATTCCGATACCGGAAGTCCCATGTAAGTCTATGGGAACAAAATATCGCAACTAAAAAAACACTTTCTTTCCTTGTAAACACAAAATATACACACATAGAATACATATATATATATACATGTCATTGTGACATATATATATATACATATATGTATAGTTTATACACTTCTACATAGTAAAATAGCCTCTGATTCAATTGCCGGGTAAAGCCGGCTTCTGTGAAAAGACAGAAGCACCCGACATGAAATGACACTTGGTGTACATAGGGTTAACCATGTCTTTTCATGTCGTTTGCTATCTGATTTGCACAAACAATTACATCAGTCTATGTGTGCAAAATTTCACACCTGTAGGGGTTAATTAAAGTTGTAAATTCGTTGTAAAAAAAACTGACTTTTTTGCTACGAATTTACACCTTTAATTAACCCCTACAGGTGTGAAATTTTGCACACATAGACTGATGTAATTGTTTGTGCAAATCAGATAGCAAAGGACATGGTTAACCCTATGTACACCAAGTGTCATTTCATGTCGGGTTCTGCATTTTCACAAAAGCCGGCAATTGAATTAGCGGCTATTATACTATGTAGAAGTGTATGAACTATAAATATAAATATATATATATATGTGTCACAAATTCAATGACATGTATATATATATATAAGAGGTGTAAAATTGTTTAAAAAAAATGCGTGGGCTCCCGCCCTATTTTCGCAACCAGACAGACAAAGCCAGCGAATGGGGGCAGATAATAATAGCCCAGAGAGGGACCATTATTTTTGGCCCCCCCCTGGCTACTAACATCTGCCCCAGACACCCCAGAAAAGACAAATCTATAATTAGATTCGCCCTTTCTGGCACTTTGCCCATCTATTCCCATTGCCCTGTAGCGGTGGCGAATGGGTTAATATGGGGTTAAAGCCACCTTGCAATTGAAAGGTGACCTTAAGCCAGGTTAATAATTGAGAGCTGTCAATTAGACAACTATCAATTATTAATCCTATTGCATGAAATAAAAATAAAACACACACACTTTAATTAAAAATCATTTTAATGAAATAAAGACACATGTTTTTGACCATCTTTTATTTGACTGCAAAAACCATTTCCTGTAATAAAAATAAAATAAAAAAGCAAAATTATTCTTACCTATCCCATGCACAGTCAGGTCCCACGGTGTAATCCTTCAGAAAGGGTTAATGTTTACTGCAGGAACCGCAGCTAATGCTGCAGCCTCACAGTAAACCCCCAAATGAATGAGTTCCTCTCCTGGCTGACAGGAGAGGAAGTGGAAAGCTTAATTGATTGCTTTCCACTTTCACTTCAGGTGGTACCGCTCATTACAGTCATGAATACGCACATATTCATGACTTTAATGAGCTGTCCCTCGTGACCGCTGAACACTGGCGGCGGAGACCGTGGGAGAAGAGCAGGGGCTGCACAGACCGCTCCGGCGGAAGGGTGAGTATAAGGGATATTTACCTGTCCCGTTCCACCGTTGCTCGCATCCTCTTGCTGCAATGTTCAGGTCAGAGGGCGCGATGATGTCGTTAGTGCGCGCCGCGCCCTCTGCCTGATCGTTCACTGCTGGAGGACCCCGAAGACAGCGGCACTCAGCAGTGGAGAGAGGACAGGTAAATATCTCAGGTGCCGGGGCCTGAGCGAGCGGTGACATCGGCACCTGGTGTCACCCCCTGCTCAGGACACCGGCACCTGGCCCCCAGCGACGAAAGGTGAGTATGTCTTTTTTATTTTTTGGTTGCAGCAGCTGCGGCAGCATAAGGGCCTATACTATGGAGCATCTATGGGGGCACAATCTATGGGGGCATAATACATTTTTTTGTTTAATGTGTCCCCTCACTGTGCTGGCACTTTACATTTACAATGGCTCTGGGTTTTTTTTTTTTGGGGGGGGCCCATTCAGACTTTTGCTATGGGGCCCCATGATTTCTATGTACGCCCCTGCTGCTGAGGCATGGTATTTAAGGCTGTTAAGGAGCCAATATCCATGGACCTTGCCAGCAGCGTCGGACTGGAGTACCTTGGGCCCACCAGAGAAAAAATATTCTTGGGGCCCACCATCATACTTCCCAACCTTTGAAGAAGGGAAAGAGGGACAAAGGCTGTGGCACGCTGTGCCTGCTGCAGCAAATTTTAGGCCATGCCACGTTGCACCACAGACTGTCCAGGAGTTGGTGGATGCTTTAGTCCAGGTGTGGGAGGAGATCCCTCAGGAGACCATCCGTCGCGCTCATCAGGAGCATGGCCAGAAGTTGTAGTGAGGTCATACAGCATACCTCCCAAATTTTGAAGACAGGAAAGAGGGTTAAAGGCTGCGGCGCGCGTAGGGCGTCGCTGCAAATTTTAGGCCACGCCCCGACCACACCCATTTAACAGCTAATCACACCCATATCCTGGCCCCAAGCGTACCCATTTAGCACTGCTGATCACACTGACTGGTAATGAGGGCACAGTGGCTGGTACTGAGGAAAAGAAAGAAAGAGCAGCGAGAGAGAAAGAACAAACAGAGAAAGAAAGAGAGGAAAGAAAGAAAAGAGAGAGAGAAAGAAAGAACAGAGAGAAAAAAGAACAGAGAGCGAGAAAGAAAGAACAGAGAGCGAGAAAGACTAGAGAGAGAAAGAAAGACTAGAGAGAGAGCCAGAGGCGTAGCTAGGGTTTTGGTTTAGTGGGGGCGAAACTTCTGAGTTGGCCCCTAATCAGAGAACCTCAGCAAATGACGCGCTGTTGCCAAAATTAATCTATATATAAAAAGACCAATATTGATATTACCGCCATATGGTCTGTGGTAAATAATACCAGTCCTACAGAACATATAATAGATTACAGCACAGGTACAGATAATGACTTACCGCTGATGTTCTTTCTAATGGAATTGTTCACTTTTCATTTCTTTTCCATCTGGCCCAGACCGACATGACGACTTCTCCAGCCAGGACTCGACTGCAGAGATTACAACAAAGACACATTTCACTTCTCATATTTTTAGCACTGTCTTGGTCACCAATTGGACTATTCTCAACCTGCACAAACTCCTCATCCTGCTGATACCCCAATACTGAGCCGCTGCTGCCATATGTGTCCCTATTTCTGCACCTGATACCCCAATACTGAGCCGCTGCTGCCATATGTGTCCCTATTACTGCACCTGATACCCCAATACTGAGCCGCTGCTGCTGTATGTGTCCCTATTACTGCACCTGATACCCCAATACTGAGCCGCTGCTGCCGTATGTGTCCCTATTACTGCACGTGATACCCCAATACTGAGCTGCTGCTGCTGCCGTATGTGTCCCTATTACTGCACCTGCTGTGTGGTTCTGTGTGACCTCTAAATTTTAAAGCACCCCTCTAGAATATAGTAATGCCGGGTGCAAGAGCCCTAGAAAACAGTGCCCACATTTTGTCCCCTAGACTGTAATAATGCCCTGTGTGCCCCTTTGACAGTCACAGTAACCCGAGTTCCCCTATAACAATAAGTGTCCACTTTACATTTAATAATGTCCCAAGTCTCCCCCTGTACATCTCCCCTATACACAGAATAATGCCCCTCACTGGATATATACTGACCCCTTAATGTCCCCAAACTATTTAATGGGTCCAACACTGTATGATGGCCCCTAGATAGCATCCATACAGCATAATACACCAGATAGTCCTCAATATAGTATAATGCACCCCCATAGGCAGCCTCTATATTATAATAAACCCCCATAGGCAGAGTCTATAATATAATGCACCACCATAGGCAGCCGCTATATTATAATGCACCCCCATAGGCAGCCTCTGTAGTATAATGCATCCCCATAGGGAGTCTCTGTAGTATAATGCACCCCAATATAGAGCCTCTGTAGTATAATGCAGCCCCCATATACAGCCTCTGTAGTATAATGCACCCCCCATATACAGCCTCTGTAGTATAATGCACCACCATTAAAAAAAAAAAAAAAAACAATACTCACCTCCCGGCTCCTGTGCTGCTCACTGTTCTCCCTCTCAGCGTCTGACAGCGGGCGTCGGCAGGTGATGTCATCGCGCCCGCTGTCAGATGCTGAGAGGGGGATTATGGGAGAGAAGGAGCGTTCGCTCCTTCTCTCTCTATGCGGTCAGCTGTATCGGCTGGATGCCGATACAGCTGACCCTCCAATGACGGGTGGGGGGCCCACTGCTGGCACCGGGCCCCCCCAACGCCTGTTCAGGCCCCATAGCTTCTGGGCGGCAGAGCAGGAAGATCGATTCTCCCTGCTCTGCCGCAGAATGTAACTGTAGCGTAGCTCCGGGTGGGCCCCCTCAGAGCGCGGGGCCCGGGGCCACCGCCCCCTCTGCCCCGCGACCTATCCTTTCAAATCAGGGCCCACCACGCAGGAGCTGGGGCCCACCGGAGGTTTCTCCGGTGGCTCAGTCCGACCCTGCTTGCCAGCCTGATAATACCAGGCCACAGCAGTCTGCTTATCTTTGCTGGTTAACAAAAATAGGGGATCCCGTCGAAAAAATTTGGCGTGGGGTCCCCCCTATTTTTATTAACCAGCCAGATGAAGCAGACTGCTGAGGCCTGGTTTTTCAGGCTGGTAAGGAGCCAAGATCCATGGACCTTGCCAGCCTGATAATACCAGGCCACAGCAGTCTGCATATCTTGGCTGGTTAACAAAAATAGGGGATCCCCTCGAAAAAAATTTGGCGTGGGGTCCCCCCTATTTTTGTTAACCAGCCAGATGAAGCAGACTGCTGAGGCCTGGTTTTTCAGGCTGGTAAGGAGCCAAGATCCATGGACCTTGCCAGCCTCATAATACCAGGCCACAGCAGTCTGCATATCTTGGCTGGTTAACAAAATAGGGGATCCCCTCGAAAAAAAATTGGCGTGGGGTCCCCCCTATTTTTGTTAACCAGCCAGATGAAGCAGACTGCTGAGGCCTGGTTTTTCAGGCTGGTAAGGATCCAATATCCATGGACCTTGCCAGCCTGATAATACCAGGCCACAGCAGTCTGCTTAGCTTGGCTGGTTAACAAAAATAGGGGATCCCCTTGAAAAAAAAAACGGCGTAGGGGTCCCCCTATTTTTGTTAACCAGCCAAGTAAAATGCAGACTGCTGCGGCCTGGTATTAAAAGACTGTCAAGGCCCATGGATTTTGGCCCTCAACAGCCTGATAATACCAGGCTACAGCAGCCCCACATTTGGCGCATCAAAAGATGTGCCAATTGTGGCACTTTACCCGGCTCTTCCCACTGCCCTGTAGCGGTGGCAAGTGGGGTAATAAGGGGTTAATGTCACCGTTGATTGCACGATGACAATAAGCCTGGTTAATAATGGATAGGCGTCAATAAGACACCGATCCATTATTAATCCCAAAGTTTTTAAATGTATAAAAAAAAGACAAAGCAAGAAAAAAGTCTTTTAATGAAATAAAAGAGACAACACAGTTTTCATTTCTTTTATTGTACTCTCATTCCTGCGACGCCATCGATCTCCTGTAAAAAAAGGAAAAAAAACAAACCAACAGTATACCACCTGTCCGACGCAGTCCATAGTAACGACTGTCCCACGACGATCCAGCTCTGCTACATCGCAATGACAGGCAGAGCCTGTCATCGCGACGCAGCACAGCTGATTACTTGCTTCCCCGGCGGTGACGTCATCGGACTGACTGCTTTACGGCCGGGATTACCCAGCAGTCACTGCAGTTATCGCGAGAAACTGCATGTGACCGCCGGGGAAAGATGATGGCGGCCATCAAGCAGTCCAGGCCGTGACCGCCGGAGATCTTCTGCCAGGTAAGTGCCGCTGACTCCTGACAGACCCGACCGACGGACACTGACAGTGACAGTGACAATTCCGATTCCGGTATCCGATAAGACGACAATATCGGAACTCGGAATCGAAAGTCCGATACAGCTAATATCGGCCGATACCCGATATTTTCAGTATCGTATCGCTCAACACTAATCACAAATAATTTGGAGTAACTAATGAGGCTTCCGGAGACTGCCATACAATCTACTTTGATGCTGGAAGATCGATTTCACACAAGACAGGATCCTATCTATTTAACTGGCATATTCATTTTCAGCACCAGCACTAGCGCAGGGGTGACCTCTCTGCACTGTGACACAGAGACAATGGCGCCAACAAAACTAGACGTCCACTTTTTATATGGCCAGGGACATGTGACTTCGGGCAGCCAATCACAAAAGACCTTGTGTCATGACATTGTGGATGGTTTCTGCGCCCTGATTGGCTGCTGGAATTAATATAAATAAAGTTAAGGGGAAAAAAAGCGCCGTTCCTGTAACCTCTCCACACGCCCTTCTAACCTCTCCTCATTACTTCCCCTCATCAAACATGTCCCCCCGCCCCCACACCTCCTTTGCTCATCATCTCATCATACAGCATCACTATCCTAGCCAAAGTAATAACAAAAGCATTAGTGGAAATGCAATGATTTAACGAACTGTAAAGGAATTTTGCTGACTTTGAGTAAAAATGCTTGTGAAAGCGAGCACGAATCCGAATGTGCTACGTTTGTGCCTAATTTGAAATTGGCGAATGTTTTCCGAACACATTCATTCATCTCTGTTTATAACCCCTTCATAATAGCAACTTTCCCTTACCTAAAACATCAGGTTCAGATGGCCGCATTTCACAGTTCCCATATGACTGCAACGTCGAGAAGACCAGTTGCTAGTCCAGGTATTGAGTATACATACGGACAGTGTGGCTATTTGAAGTGAATGGCATCCATATCCACTTTATGTTACCCAATCACTGCCAGTTAATTAGTTTTCAGATAAAGATCAGTCATCTAATGCAAGGGATATTAACCTTGTCTTTTCATGCACTTTGGTGTCACGTCCTAAAAAAAGTTGAGAAATACTAAATCATGGAAAAGGTCATTTTGAGAATTCAATATACGATGTAAAAGGAATAATAGTATTAAGTACAACAACGTTAAATATCAGATGTGAGATATACTTCATAATACCATCAATTTTACACACTCTGGGAGATCTATGCAACCAGGCTTTTTTTTTTTTGCACATATGATGTGTATTTTCAAAGCCATAACATATAGGTAATATTGGGCACATTGTGACTTTTATTGTCAAAGTCAGAATCACATAAGAATGGTCATAAAATGCAACACAAGTTGTTTTTGCAGTCTTTATGGACATAGTTTTTAATAATTCTGTTTTTGCTGCAGTATTGATTGAACCTCCCTGACTGTGATTCTGTTTACAGAAGGAAGTGTTTTGTAGTTTACTCCCCAGAAAATCAGAAAATTCTTAATGGATTTTTTGATGTACATTTTAAATACCAAAATTATTTTTCTTATTAAACTTCTTTGTCTTACAAATAATTGCTGTAATGTGAACCTTGATCTTAAAACTGAAAATTCTTATATAAAATTACAATATTTCATGTATTTCAGAATTGTTTTAATTCAGCCACATTGGAGGGTTTTCAAGCATGAAGCGCCTTTTTAAGGTCATGCCATAGCATCTCAATTGGATTAAGGTCAGGATTTTCACTAGGCCACTTCAAAGTCTTAATTTTGTTTTCTTTAGCCATTCAGAAGGGGACTTGTTGGTGTGTTTTGAATCATTATTCTGCTGCGTAACCCAAGTGCGCTTCATCTTGACGAACAGATTGCCGGACATTCTCCTTCAGGATTTTTTTTGTAGAAAATAGTATTTATGGTTCTATTTACAGCAAGTCTTTCATGTCCTGAAGCAGCAAAACAGCTCTAGACCATCACACTGCCACCACCATACTTTACTGTTGACATAATGTTCTTTTTCTGAGATGCTGTGTTACTTCTATGCCAGATGTAATAGGACATAGACCTTCTGAAAAGTTCAGCTTTTGTCTCTTCAGTCCACAGAGAATTCTCCCAAAAGTCTTGGGGATCATCAAGATGTTTTCTGGCAAAACAAAGATTAGCCTTTATGTTCTTATTGCTTAGCAGTGGTTTTTGTCTTCGAACTCTGCCATGCAGGCCATTTTGCCCAGTCTCTTTCTTATGGTGGAGTCATGAACACTGACCTTAACTGAGGCAAGTGAGGCCTGCAGTTCTTTGTATGTTGTTGTGGGGTCTTTTGTGACCTCTTTGATGAGTTATAGCTGTGATCTTGGGGTGATTATGGTAATATGGCCACTCCTGGGAAGGTTCACCACTGTTCCATGTTTTTGCTATTTGTAGATAATGGTTCTCACTGTGGTTCGCTGGAGTCCCAAAGCTTGAGAAATGGCTTTCTAACCTTTTCCAGACTGATAAATCTTAATTACTTTGTTTCTCATTTGTTCCAGAATTTCTTTGGATTGCAGCATGATGTCTAGCTTTTCAGGATCTTTTGGTCTACGTCACTTTGTCAGGCAGGTCCTATTTAAGTGATTTCTTGATTGAGAACAGTTGTGGCAGTAATTAGGCCTGTGTGTGGCCTGTGTGTGGCTACACAATTTGAACTCAGTTTCCCAAAGATGTGACAAACAACAATTAATTTATGTTTTAAGGGCTGCTGAGGCAATTACTTGTTCACACAAGGCTCTGAAGGTTTGGATTTCTTTTTCCCTTAATAATAAAGACCTTCATTTAAAAACTACATTTTGTGTTTACTTGTGTTATATTTGTATAATATTTAAATTTGTTTGGCGATCTGAAACACTTAAGTATGACAAACATGCGAAAGAATAGGAAACCAGGAAGGGTGCAAACACTTTTTCACACAACTGTATATGCATGTGTGTATACATGGCAGCATGGTAGCTCAGCACTTGAGCCTTGCAGCACTGGGGTCCTGGGTTCAAAACCAATCAAGGACAACATCTGAAAGGAGGAAATAATATAGGAAAAATAGAATAGAGACAGCGATCCTATGGAAATAGTTTTCACTGGAGTGCTGCGTAGAATTATTTGATCCCTTGCTGATTTGTAAGTTTGCCCACTGACAAAGACTTGAACAGTCTATAGTTTTAAGGGTATGTTAATTTTAACTTTGAGAGACAATATCTAAATTAAAATCCAGAAAATCATATTGTATAAATTATATAAATTTATTTACATTTTGCAGTGAGAAATAAGTATTTGATCCCTCTGGAACTTAATACCTGGTGGAAAAACCCATTTTGGCAAGCACAGCAGTCAGACGTTTTTTGTAGTTGATGATTAGGTTTGTGCACGTCAGGAGGAATTTTGGTCCACTCTTCTTTGCAGATCATCTCTAAATCATTAAGATTTTTTGAGGCTGTCACTTGGCAACTCGGAGCTTCAACTCCCTCGATAAGTTTTCTATGAGATTAAGGTCTGGAGACTGGCTAGGCCACTCCATGACCTTAATATGCTTCTTTTTTTGTTTCAATAGTTTTTATTGAATTATATCTTGAAAATCAAAAATACAAACAATCCACAAGTGGACAATAGGTCCGATTTGTACAATTATACAGGTTGTAATTCTATGAGTCAAATATAACATTGATAACATTAAAACGTTTCAAGTATTTACTTTGTATGATCATAAAATAATACTAATGAGCAACCCAAAGATAAACAACAACGACAGAAACAGAGACAAACAGGACGAACAGATTACAAGGGGCAAGGTGTGGGGGGTGGGAAAGAGCAAGGAAGACGGATATGAATCCAAAGAGGAGGCACAGTGTAGGACTTTAATCATTTTGTAATGATCGATAATAGGTCTTCCAGGGGGCCCATATACGTTCACATCTGGCAAGTGTATTAGAACGTTTGGCAAATAAGATCTCCAATGTGTAGTGATCTTGGAGTTTCTGTATCAGTTGAGAGATTGAGGGGCAGAGAGTCGATTTCCAGTGCCGAGCAACCAAGGTTTTAGCTGAAAGAAGTATGTGACCAATAAGTCTGCGCATTTTTAAAGGTATGCTATCTATTCCAAGCAGGCACAGCAACAGCGAAGGGTCATCGGATATCTGATATCCAAAGACTTGATCAATAAGGTGAATCACGTCTCTCCAAAATGTTCTAATCAGAGGGCAGGACCAAAATATATGTAGGATGGTACCTTTGTCTCCACAGAGTCTCCAGCATCTGTTGTCATGTGTGCATTGCCACGAAGATCGTCGCGGTTGCACATTTTGACTTCTCACAGCTGATCTGCTGTTTCTTTGTGTTTGGCAGCTAGGGAGTTAATTCTGACTGTGCTCGGTGCTGGGACTGGGTGCAGTTTCTCCCGGCTGCAATTGATTATTTGTTGATTGGTTTCCTTTAAATTCCTGGTTGTCTGCTTGGGGAGTTGCCAGTGAAACCTTCATGCAGACCACAGATAGGAATGAATCTGTATAGACTTTAGTTGTGAGCTCCTTAGTTGTTCTAAGCTCAACTTGGTTAGAGTTTATTTCCCAGACCATTTATGTTCCTTTGGTGTTTGAGTGTGTATGCAAGCGAGTGTTATCCTGTCTGTCTTATATGTCTAATCTGTGTATTTAGCTGAGATCAGCCCATATCCCTTTGGTGGTAGTCAGGATCCTTCTTAGGACTGATTACAGGGTTCAGGGTCTGATAGGAGACAGGGTTAGGTTGGAGACTTGGACCTCTGAACCATTATCAGTACCTCCAAGGTGAGGGATTAGTTAGGACCCCAGTTTAGGGTCAGGTTAGATCCCGGTCCACCTCTTTCCTGTTTCAGCTCATCAAGTCCTCAAGATTAACCCTGAGTTCAGCAGATATCGTGTCAGGTAAATCTATTCTATACTTACATGCTGATGTTGCTATACTAGTTGTTGTATAGAGTGTTGTTCCTGTATTAATAGTTTACTGACATTGTATACATATCATTAGACAGCGTGACATCTGTCAGACGTGTTTGGGAAGAAAGTTGCCAGTTTGGAGGGGGTAAAGTACCATCTAGTAATGCATTTTAAGTGCGATTCTCCCAAAGTGGCAGAGTGGGATGATTGCTTGGCCCATTAGTGTTGAGCGATACGATACCGCAAGTATCGGGTATCGGCCGATATTAGCTGTTTCGGCCTTTCGATACTTAGTTCCGATATTTTCCATATATCGTATACCGGAATCGGAAGTTCCCATAATTCTTTGAGAGGCAATGTGATTTTAGTCAGCCAATGAGGAATCCTAAGAAGTGTGGGCACATCCTGTACTGCTGCGGTCATGTTAACTAATGGCATGGCTGTGATTGGATGCTGAAATGATGTCAGAATGCACTATAAAAGGCGCCGCGCCATTTTAGCGTCACTGTGCTGTGAATTCAGTTAGGGACAGAACGCTGCTGTGCTGACTCTGAGGGACAGTTAGAGATTGCGATTTAGTGTAGTGTGCTTTAGGCAGGCTAGCACCAACCGCTGTGTAAAGCTTCCTTTTGCCTGCAGTGTTGTTTTAACAGCTCTGCAAGGTGTGTGTGAGTGCAGGTGACGCTGCAGTTTGCTCTGCATGCAACGCTGTCTGTAGGCATCTGCACGTGTCACTCACAGACTCTTTTTTTTTTCTTCAGTGTAATTCTTGCTGCTCCATGCAATTTAAATTTTAGTGTGACGCGCTTCCATCCGTATCCAAGACATTGGTTGCAAACACTATAGAACTAGACAAAGGAGTAGCCTTTCACAGATTGTGAACAGTTGTGTTTCAGTGTTCACTTCAGTCTGTGTTTTTTATTTTTTGAGTGCACATCACGCTCCAGTTACTTGTTCAAGCACTGCTGCTTGTACTCTGCTGAGCGTGTCTCAGTGCCTCATCCTTTTCATTTCTCTCCAATTGGTTCTGCTCCATTTTTTTTTTTTTTTTTTTTTGCAAACACTATAGAAGTAGACAAAGGAGTAGCCTTTCACAGATTGTGAACAGTTGTGTTTCAGTGTTCACTTCAGTCTGTGTTTTTTATTTTTTGAGTGCACATCACGCTCCAGTTACTTGTTCAAGCACTGCTGCTTGTACTCTGCTGAGCGTGTCTCAGTGCCTCATCCTTTTCATTTCTCTCCAATTGGTTCTGCTCCATTCCATTTAAAATAAATATAATCTATTAGTGTGACGCGCTTCCATCCGTATCCAATACATTGGTTGCAAACACTATAGAAGTAGACAAAGGAGTAGCCTTTCACAGATTGTGAACAGTTGTGTTTCAGTGTTCACTTCAGTCTGTGTTTTTTATTTTTTGAGTGCACATCACGCTCCAGTTACTTGTTCAAGCACTGCTGCTTGTACTCTGCTGAGCGTGTCTCAGTGCCTCATCCTTTTCATTTCTCTCCAATTGGTTCTGCTCATTCTATTTAAAATAAATATAATCTATTAGTGTGACGCGCTTCCATCCGTATCCAATACATTGGTTGCAAACACTATAGAAGTAGACAAAGGAGTAGCCTTTCACAGATTGTGAACAGTTGTGTTTCAGTGTTCACTTCAGTCTCTGCGTAATAACTACACTTAGGCCTTATAACTTTTCTGACTTTCTTTATCAATCTACCAAGATGAAGAAGTCAGTGAGTAAGGCACTTGGTCGTGGCCGTGGAGTTTCAGCATGGAGAGGACGTGGGGATTCTGTGGCTGCTGCCGCCCTCAGTGACACAGCATCCACCATTTATCCCCGTGAGCGTTCCTTTATGCGCACTTTGGTAGGAGCTCGGCGTGCCCCCCTGCTGTGGGAAGAACAAATTGAAGCCGTTGTTGGTTGGATGGCAGCCAATGCATCGACTTAAATTCCTTCCACCTCCTCTCAGGAACACAACACTGTTGAGCAACCATCTGTCTGTTCACAGCCTGTCAAATTGGCCAGGCAGTCAGAGAGTTCTGTACAGGAGCCAGCTGAGTCTCTGCTTCTGTTCTCAGAATCTGTTGGCTCGCAAACACGGGCACAGGCAAGCAGCATTCTGCAATTTGAAGAAGAGGGAGTATGCAGTGATGCGCAACAGCTGTGTCTCTCTCAATCTGAAGAGGCGGGTGAGCCAGTGCCGATGGACAGCACACCGCAGAATGCATCTCATGATGATGATGAGACTCAGGTGCCAGGTTTTGTGGAGCATGGTGCTGCCCAGACCATCCAACAGCAGCAGGTGTTGGAAGAGGGTAGTGGAGATGATGAAGTCCGAGACCCAACATGGCGTGAGCAACAGGAAGGTGGTGGGAGCAGCTCTGAGGAAGAGATTGGCCCAACGGTACAAAGAGGAGGGAGAGGTAGGCTGCAGACTCGCTTGCCTGTAGCCTCCAGTTTGGCACGTGTTGGGAGCAGTTCTCTTACAAATGTCAAAATTGGCGCTCCCATGACTTGCACTGCGTGGTCCTTTTTTGACAGACTTGTAGATGATATTTGCTATGTTCAATGCAAGCTGTGTAAGCAAAAAGTTAAAAGAGGTAAAAATATCAGTAACCTGAATACCACAAATATGTGGAAACATGTACGGACAAAGCACGTAGCTGAGTTACAAAGACATACTGGAGATGTAGGCCAACCTACAGCAGCACCTACATCTTCAGGTCGTGTTGGAGCCTCTACCTCCAGCTCACACACACCTGGTTCGGCTTCCTCACAGGATCTCCATGGAAGAACCTCGGTCACTGTTGTCCATAGACAAACTGTTATTCCACCCACAGCAGCAAGTTCACAGTCATCGTCACACTCCCAGACCACAAAACAGCCATCGGTACCACAGGCATGGGATAAAAGACGGCCATACTCGGCAAACCATCCACGAGCACAGGCTCTGAATGCTGGCATTGCAAAACTCCTGTCCCTTGAAATGCTGTCATTCAGGCTGGTGGAGACTGACAGTTTCAGGAACTTAATGGCATTGGCAGTCCCACAATATAATGTGCCAAGCCGATTTTATTTCAGCAGGCAAGCCGTCCCTGCTCTGCAAAAACATGTCGAGGGAAACATTAAACATGCGCTACTAAACGCCGTCAGTAGCAGGGTCCACCTGACCACCGATGCGTGGACCAGTACCCATGGCCAGGGACGATACCTTTCCCTCACTGCCCATTAGGTCAATGTTGTGGAGCCGGGTACAGATCTTGCCAGTGGCGCTGTACGTGTTCTGCCAACTCCAAGGATTGCAGGAATCCAGTCTGTACACATTGATTCCTCCTCCTACTCCAGTTCCTCAGAATCATCGCTGCACGAGCCGTCACGGTATACCTCCACATGGACCCGTGAATGCTTACCTGTTGCGACCGATATGAGCACAGCCGTGGCCAAACGTCAACAGGCCGTCCTGAAATTAATTTCCATGGGGAATCGAAGCCACACAGCGCAGGAGCTCTGGGATGCCATCAAGCAGGAGAGCGACGTGTGGTTTTTGTCAGCTAATCTCCAGCCAGGCTTGGTAGTGTGTGACAATGGCCGAAATCTGGTGGCAGCTCTGGGCCTTGGCAACCTCACTCACATACCATGTCTGGCACATGTGCTCAACTTGGTCGTGCAGAGTTTTTTGAGGGACTATCCGGATCTTGATGCACTGCTGCACAAGGTCCGCCTAGAGTGCGCTCACTTGCGACGTTCCAGCATGGCCAGATCGCGCACTGCAGCTCTGCAAGTCAGATTTCGCCTTCCTGAACATCGCATCATATGTGACGTACCCACCAGGTGGAATTCCACGTTACATATGTTGGAGCGGTTGTGTGAGCAGCAGCCAGCAGTAATAGAGTATCAGCTGCAACAGGCGCAATCAACTCGCAATTTGCGCCGTTCACACTTCACCACTACTGAGTGGGCCTCTATGAAGGACATCTGCGACGTTTTGCGTGCATTTGATGTCTCAACGCGGATGGCGAGTGCAGATGATGCACTAGTCAGCATGACTGTCCCCCTTATCTGCCTGCTTCAGAAATCACTGAAAGCACTAAAGGAAGAGGTTTTGGAAGAGGTGGAGGATGAGGAGTCACAAATTCAATTACCTTCAGGACAGTCAGCGCAACGTGGTTCCTCACAAAGGGCTGGGCAGGGCTCACTTTGTGAGGAGGATGAGGAGGAGTCAATGGAGGAGGAAGAAATCCCTACAGAGGGAGGTACACAACGCTCTAGTCAGTATGTAGAGCGAGGGTGGGGTGATGCAGAGGAGGCAGAGATGACGCCTCTTCCAGAGGACAATAAATTTTCAGAAAGAACACGTCACTCCCCAGTGAAAAGATGTGTAGGTGCCTCGATCAAATGGTTACCAAACCTATGTAATGAATCAAAAAAATGAACAAATCTGGCACTCAAGAAATGATGTTCAACCAAATGTAACATTTATTTTCGTCCAAAGTAACGTTTCGGCGAAAACCTCGACCTTCATCAGACTGCAAAACATACATAAAAAAACAATATGTCACAAAATGTACAGAACCATAGTCTATTCGTTATCATTAAAAAACAGAAAATACAAATAACACTTCACAAGAAAATATTTACATTATCACAATTTAGAGTGAACTAGCGAATTAAATTACAAGAGCTGTGGTGGAAAATGTCATAGAAATAATGGGGAGTGACGTGTTCTTTCTGAAAATTTATTGTACCCCATTATACGGGCACCCCTTCCAGCATCATAGTATTACCGGTTCATAACACTAATTTACTTCATATAGTTGACTCAGTTTACTTTTATTGTCAGAGCTGAAATGTCTATTAATAGTTTTTCATATACTGAGACACAAGTGGCGGATATTATCTCACAAGTTACAACCCCAGGAGATTTCTTACAAGTCTCGGGCAGTGAGTTTAAAACTCGTGATCTTGAAAGAGAATCCCGCCACTTAGTCAGTCTCGAATTACATAGCATTACAATAGCAGAGTACATCAAAAACTCAGAGGATCCCACGTGGCCTTCGCGTCTCACTGAGACCTACCTTATTTCAGGACAATAGTGATTTTTGTCAAAAGTTTGAACAAATCTTGAACAAGTGCTCACTAGATTTGATGACATTAACCCTAGATAATTTGAACAAAGAAATAAAGACTTGTCAGGAGAAGGTCTCCACTGTTGAAACCCAATTAAAAGACTCTTTACCTAAGAGGACTTTGAAGCCATCAAGATCCGAACTAAGGAAAACCTCGAGACTTTCAGGAAGGAAACAGAAAAACGAAAGAGACAGAAATTTATCAGAGACACACAAGACTATCTACAAAAGAGAGTGTATAGATGGCAAGGTTCCTCCTCTTTCCGTCCAGGTTACCGTCGCTTCAGAAATACAGATGGCACTTCTGCCTCGAGTTCGGACAGCGAACGTATGGACTACAACCGTTCTTTTTTAGGTTCCAGCAGAGGGAGACAATCAAGAAAAGGACGAGGCGGGGGGGCCAATGTTACAGAAATGCAGCGGCAAGGGATGCACACACGATCCCAGGTAACAACCTAGTTATCAACATTTCCTCCAAGAGTTTCGATGTACATACTATGAACTTGTTAAAAAAGGGACTTTCCTTTTGTCCCACGTATAAATTTAATCTATTTCAACTTGATGTAGACCTACAAAGGTTCTTTAGGAATATACGCCTAAAGGCTTATTTTGATGCTGTAGAACCAGCCAGTATACCAGTTTTACAACCTGCTCCAATCAGCTTATCTAGATTGGGTCTTCGGCTCCAGAGCAGTTTTATGCCACCTAAAAATAATCATCCTGTAGAAACCTATATTGCCCGCGTCAATAGAGAGGTATCAGTCTTCGCTAAAAAGATTTCAAAAGGTGAATTTCACATACAATCAAACCTTAGCAAGGATGATCGTATGGCATTGAGATTGATTATGAGTGACCAGGATATCATTATAAAGCCAGCAGATAAGGGGGGAGCTACTGTGATCATGGACAAATCTATGTATACCGAGGAAATATATTCGCAGCTGGGTGTACAAGATATCTATGAGATCTTACCTTTTAATCCATCCGCCCAGATCAGAGAAAAAATAGTTAACATTACGGATAGAGCCCTAAGGCTACGTATCATAGATATTAAAATGAAAGAATACCTGATTAAGGAGGACCCCATGATCCCTGTGTTTTATGTACTCCCTAAGATCCACAAAAGGTTGGATAGACCACCGGGCCGTCCAATTGTGGCTTCCACCAATTCTATATTATCTCCTCTGGCTATAGTTCTGGAAAGGATATTTACACCCCTTATCAAAAATACTCCCTCTTTTCTACTAGACACAGGAGCGTTTATACATCTCATTCGGGAGATGGGACAATTACCCCAAGACACCATACTAGTGACTCTGGACGTGAATAGCCTTTACACGTCCATAGAACACTCCAAAGGCATTAGGGCTATTAAAAGACTGTTGGAGGAATCCTCCTTTAACCCAGAAGTGATGTCTATTATCCTGGAAATGTTGGAACTAGTTCTGACTATGAATTTTTTTATGTTTGAGGACACCTTTTATCTCCAAAAACAGGGAACTGCGATGGGGTCAAATGTGGCACCCCCGTATGCCAATTGCTACATGTCCTACTTTGAAAGAGATTTTGTATACGCCAATCACTTGTTTAAGAAACACTGTCTACTGTGGCGTCGATACATTGACGACATCTTTTGTCTGTGGGTTGGCACTCCTAATAGCTTGCACCTCTTTTTTGACCAATTGAATCAGGTTTGGCCAGAGTTAAAGTTTACTTTAAATTATGACCTGAGGAGGATCAACTTCCTGGATACAATAGTACTATTGGATGAGATGGGTAATCTTTCATTGGACTTATATACTAAGGAGACCGATCGCAACAACCTTTTACATTATCAAAGCTGCCATTCTAATGCAGTTAAACGATCAGTGCCTACGTCACAATTTGAACGGGTTAGGAGGATAGTCAGTGATCCTGAGACTTTATCACGTAGATTGGACGAAATGGGAAATAAATTTCTAGAAAGAGGATATCCCCGGAGATTATTAAGCCAATCCCGGAACCACACGGCCAACCGCACTAAACATACCACCACATCTAGAATCCCATTCGTCCACACGTTCCACCCTTTTATGTATATTCTTCATAAAAAGATACGTAAGCATTGGCACATACTTAGGGACAGTCTCCCAAGTGTTACTGAATTTCAGGTCCCCTTCTTACCCTGCTTTAGGAGGGCGATTAATATTCAAAATAAAATTGTACGAGCAGACATTGGCTCTAGGATCAGACTTCCCACGCAACAATTTCTCAGCACCCAGAAAACGGGTACATACCCATGTCTCCATTGTACTCAATGTACCAACGTATTGAAGGGCCCTAACATTTCTCATCCCTTAACCGGAGAGAATATTCCCATCAAAGGGTTTCATACATGTAATTCCAAATCTGTAATATATGCAATTAAATGCCCCTGTGGCAAGGTTTACGTAGGAGAAACTTCACAAGCTATAAAAGACCGCATCTCACACCATAAATCGGACATTAGGTGCAAGAAATTACATTTGCCCGTTCCCTTTCACTTCAATGAGATGAGTCATTCCATAGCCCAACTTAGGTTTTTTGTCTTGGAGCAGGTCAATCTTAACAGGAGAGGGGGTAGTTTACATAAGAGACTGCTTTTTCGAGAGGCCTTTTGGATACACTACCTTAAAAGCATGGAACCCAAGGGGTTAAACAGAGAATATAATGTGTCAAATCTATACTAGATGTGTTAATACTACTTTAGCTTATCTTCCCTTTCAATGCACAATTACATATATGTTCTTATATTCACCCTCTTGTTTTTCTTCTCATAGGTTGCCTCCTAAATTCCTTATGAATCGAGTACTCACCTTTACCACCCGTACCAGCGCGGACTATTTTCACCAGTATGAGAATCGCTGTCCTATCACGTGACCTAGCGTTCCACCATGCGGGTCACGAGTTGATTCTCTTTGCAACTCTCTCTCACTTTTCGGCCACTTACGTCACCATAATGCGCCGGTATGGTATGTTGCACACGTCATTCAGAACGGACCTTCTCCGACTTCCGGCATCCACCGCCATTTTAAGGCGCACATGGGACACAGAACTTTGAGCGCACTGCACTGGCGCACTTGCCGTAACGATATAGCGCTACTAATCCTGTCCTCTGCCATAAGGGATGATCGGTCCGGTAAGACCACCGCCTGTTACTTGGTACATTGTGTAGCATTAAGGAAGTTAATCCCCTTAGGGATCTCTCTGCCATTTACAGGAGCAGCGCGATACGAATTGGAATATTCTATGACAGAAGCGCTACTTCCTTTGACCCCTATATATGGCTAGTCAATCATCACTTTCTTCACAAATGCGGGTAAGAGCCGTCTTATAGGCCTTATTTCAATGCATGGAACTTGACAACCATAGTACAATTCTGAGGAGATTTCTTTATTATCATACATAGGAACAGCGCCTTTTAATACATGCTGATAAGCATTAGACAGGAGCGCTTTATCTAAAAGATTCCTGCTTTATATGTATATAGGTATACACTCCTTTCTGGTAAGAGCTCCTCTTTTTCAAAACACCACCCCTTTTGGGCCCATTGGATGGTTATACGGTTCATTTTTCTCACAAATAGTGACTTACCTCTCTTCCTTGCAGCAAGTAATCTTAGGACTTTGAACTGATGATCGAGCTAGCTGGATCACATTCAACTTCCATAAAAAAAACCCTCCTTGGTAATTATATTCACTGTTTACGTTTTCTGTTCTCTAAAGATACCTTATAGGGACTTCTCTAGACGTATGTTTGATTATTTCTATGACATTTTCCACCACAGCTCTTGTAATTTAATTCGCTAGTTCACTCTAAATTGTGATAATGTAAATATTTTCTTGTGAAGTGTTATTTGTATTTTCTGTTTTTTAATGATAACGAATAGACTATGGTTCTGTACATTTTGTGACATATTGTTTTTTTATGTATGTTTTGCAGTCTGATGAAGGTCGAGGTTTTCGACCGAAACGTTACTTTGGACGAAAATAAATGTTACATTTGGTTGAACATCATTTCTTGAGTGCCAGATTTGTTCATTTTTTTGATTCTTCCAGAGGACAGCCTTTGTTGGCCAGTTGGGAGTCTGCAGCACATGGTTGATTTCATGGTTCAGTGCCTGAGAAACGACCGCCGCATCGCCCACATTCTCACCACATCAGATTATTGGGTGTACACCCTCCTAGACCCTTGCTACCGGGACAACTTACAAACCCTCATCACACCGGTGAACCGGGACCGTAAAATGCAGGAGTACCAAGACACACTGGTGCAATCCATACTGTTGTACATTCCAGCCGAGAGAGCTGCTGCTGCTACTGCTTTACAAAGCAGCTCTGTGCGTCGAGGCAGTGTAGACACCTCTACAACAAGAGGGAGCACAAGCAGCACCTCTGCACAGGGCAAGAGCTGTATGTTACAAATGTGGCGAAGTTTTGTGACAGCGCCAGCAAGGTCTACACCATCCGAGACGGCTCCAGTCACCAGGAAGAAACGTTTCCGTAAGATGGTGACAGACTACTTGGCTTTCCCTCTAAGTGTACTCCCAGATGCCTCTTCCCCTTTCAAATTTTGGGTCTCTAAGTTGGATACATGGCCAGAGCTTAGCCAGTATGCATTGGAGGTGCTGGCTTGCCCTGCTGCCAGTGTATTATCTGAGCGCGTCTTTAGTGCTGCAGGTGGTGTAGTAACAGACCGTCGCATGCGACTATCCTCAGAGAATGTAGACCGGCTTACTTTTCTGAAAATGAACAAGGCATGGATCTCACCTGAATTTGCCTGTCCGTTTTCAGATTAAATAACTGTTTGGCAACGTTTTCCATGTCTCCTGTTATGTTCATCTTTCTACCACCTGAACTCTACTCCTGGGCTACAACACCGCCATTTGTTGCTCGTAAGTAATTGGCAGGGGTACTGACTCCTGGCCAGCCTGGTTACAGCACGACAGCTGTTTCCTGGCAGTGTGAACGTCAATTATCCTCCAATAAGTTGTGCTGTCGTGTTGCATTCGGGTTAGCCAACTCTATGGTGCCTGCAGTTTAGGTGATTCCTATGTGTGCTGTGGGATATGTAAATAAAGGCTGTTTCCATTGTGACAATAGGACAAGCACCCACTGTAGGACTGTGTGATTCGGTAACTGCGGACGGTTTGCGTCCTGTCAGCTTACATTTTCATGGGTGCGTTCTGCTACCCGTCCGGGGTCCAGTACCGTCAACTGGTTCTCCCCAGTGCCTTTGGCCTAGGTGCCTCCATCTCCGTATCCGAGTTCCACCAACGTCTGCTGGTCCTTGGTAGTGCTTTGGAGCACAGGTACCTCCTGCTTAGTAACCGTGTCACAGTAACGTCAGCTGGTACTCGGTTGTGACATTGCCTCTTTTCCTTCTGCTACCCGTCCGGGGTCCAGTACCGTCAACTGGTTCTCCCCAGTGCCTTTGGCCTAGGTGCCTCCATCTCCGTATCCGAGTTCCACCAACGTCTGCTGGTCCTTGGTAGTGCTTTGGAGCACAGGTACCTCCTGCTTAGTAACCGTGTCACAGTAACGTCAGCTGGTACTCGGTTGTGACATTGCCTCTTTTCCTTCTGCTACCCGTCCGGGGTCCAGTACCGTCAACTGGTCCTCCCAGTGCCTTTGGCCTAGGTGCCTCCATCTCCGTATCCGAGTTCCACAACGTCTGCTGGTCCTTGGTAGTGCTTTGGAGCACAGGTACCTCCTGCTTAGTAACCGTGTCACAGTAACGTCAGCTGGTACTCGGTTGTGACATTGCCTCTTTTCCTTCTGCTACCCGTCCGGGGTCCAGTACCGTCAACTGGTTCTCCCCAGTGCCTTTGGCCTAGGTGCCTCCATCTCCGTATCCGAGTTCCACCAACGTCTGCTGGTCCTTGGTAGTGCTTTGGAGCACAGGTACCTCCTGCTTAGTAACCGTGTCACAGTAACGTCAGCTGGTACTCGGTTGTGACATTGCCTCTTTTCCTTCTGCTACCCGTCCGGGGTCCAGTACCGTCAACTGGTTCTCCCCAGTGCCTTTGGCCTAGGTGCCTCCATCTCCGTATCCGAGTTCCACCAACGTCTGCTGGTCCTTGGTAGTGCTTTGGAGCACAGGTACCTCCTGCTTAGTAACCGTGTCACAGTAACGTCAGCTGGTACTCGGTTGTGACATTGCCTCTTTTCCTTCTGCTACCCGTCCGGGGTCCAGTACCGTCAACTGGTTCTCCCCAGTGCCTTTGGCCTAGGTGCCTCCATCTCCGTATCCGAGTTCCACCAACGTCTGCTGGTCCTTGGTGGTGCTTTGGAGCACAGGTACCTCCTGCTTAGTAACCGTGTCACAGTAACGTCAGCTGGTACTCGGTTGTGACATTGCCTCTTTTCCTTCTGCTACCCATCCGGGGTCCAGTACCGTCAACTGGTTCTCCCCAGTGCCTTTGGCCTAGGTGCCTCCATCTCAGTATCCGAGTTCCACCAACGTCTGCTGGTCCTTGGTAGTGCTTTGGAGCACAGGTACCTCCTGCTTAGTAACCGTGTCACAGTAACATCAGCTGGTACTCGGTTGTGACATTGCCTCTTTTCCTTCTGCTGCCCCTCCGGGTTCCAGCACAGTCAGCTGGTCCTCGTTACTTCCATTGTCTCTTGCTCCATCTGATACCCGTCCGGGTTCCAGTAACGTCAGCTGGTTCTCGGAAATTAGACGACCTTAAAGACCACCCAGAAGAAGATGACAACAACAAGGATGACGAGCATGAAGCCAACCAGCCTGAACACCATCACAAAGAAAAAATAAAAGATTACCCAGAAGAAGATCACCAACAGGACAAAGAAGGTTAAGACAAACTACAAGATACAGAACAAGAGACAGAAGAACAATAAGCAGAAGATCAAAAAGCAGAAGAACATGAAGTATAAGACCAAAATGAAGAGCAAAATATATGTTCTAAATTCTAAGCAGAAGAAGACTAAGCAGTGTATGGGGGTGAGTCCGTTCCTCCTCGCGGTGCCCCTGGAAAATGCCTGCTGCTGCAGGCTAAACTGAACACGGACAAATACTGTTGTAATTTAAATCTTTTGTGACAGCAAGAACGGAAGAATGAAAAATTCATACTTTTACAGATTACAAGTACAGGAATCTCTGTCACAAATAAGAATATGATGAAGAAGATGAAGAGGAAGAAGATGAAGAATTTGAATATGAAGAAGATTAATAGTTTAATAATAACAATATGAGTAATGTAAACAAAAACATGAATAGCAAGAAGTTTAAGAAGAAGATTAAGAAGGTGAAGATGAAGAATAATTTGATGAGAAAGATGATGCTGCTGAAGATTATGAAGGAGAAAGTGTGGCACTGGCAAAAGTTAAAAAGGTGAAGAGCATGGAAGTTGTGAAACATACATATTTGCCAAAATAGAAAAAAGGTTAACAACATTGTCAATTTGTTCGTCAATCCAAACGTATTTCCAAAAAAAAATATATTAATGCTATTCCAATGCATTGGGTTAAACATGTATGCCTTTATTGTCTCCTCAACCTCCCCCAATACATTCTACATTACTCTTTGTTGTTTTCCTTCATGTACAATTAACCAACAAGGCAAGAATGGTTTTTTTTAATGTCGATATTTGGTTCCCATAGACTTACATGGGGCTTCCGGTATCGGAATCGGATATCGCCGATATTTAGTGATATCGGCGATACCATTCCGATCCAATATTTTTAGAGATCGAGCAGTATCGCTCAACACCTTGCAGATGACACTAAACTCTGCAGGGTAATAAATACAGAGGAGGATAATTTTATATTACAGGAGGATTTATGTAAACTAGAAGCTTGGGCTGATAAATGGCAAATGAGCTTTAATGGGGATAAATGTAAGGTCATACACTTGGGTAGAACAAATAAGATGTATAATTATGTGCTTAATTGTAAAACACTGGGCAAAACTGTCACTGAAAAAGACTTGGGTGTATGGGTGGACGACAAACTCACATTTAGTGACCAATGTCAGGCAGCTGCTGCCAAGGCAAATAAAATAATGGGATGCATTAGACGAGGCATAGATGCTCATGAGGAGAACATAATTTTACCTCTATACAAGTCACTGGTGCGACCACACTTAGAATACTGTGTGCAGTTCTGGTCTCCGGTGTATAAGAAAGACATAGCTGAACTGGAGCGGGTGCAGAGAAGAGCGACCAAGGTTATTAGAGAACTGGGGGGTCTGCAATACCAAGACAGGTTATTACACTTGGGGTTATTTAGTTTGGAAAAACGAAGGCTTAGGGGTGATCTTATTACAATGTACAAATATATGAGGGGACAGTACAAAGACCTTTCTAATGATCTTTTTACTCTTAGACCTTAGACGGGGACGAGGGGGCATCCTCTACGTCTGGAGGAAAGAAGGTTTAGCCATAATCACAGATGCAGATTCTTTACTGTAAGAGCAGTGAGACTATGGAACTCTCTGCCGTCTAATGTTGTAATGAGTGATTCCTTACTAAAATTTAAGAGGGGACTGGATGCCTTTCTTGAAAAGTATAATATTACAGGCTATATTCACTAGTTTCCTAGATACAGCGTTGATCCAGGGAGCTAGTCTGATTGCCATATGTGGAGTCGGGAAGGAATTTTTTTCCCCAATGTGAAGCTTACTGTTTGCCACTTGGGTTTTTTTTTGCCTTCCTCTGGATCAACATGTTAGGGCAGGTTAGGATAGGATATGGGTTGAACTAGATGGACTTAAAGTCTTCCTTCAACCTTAATAACTATGTTACTATGTTACTATGTTAACACTACTAATGACCACTGAGTCTCGGAGTAGTGTTTGCCAAAATCAGACTCCCAGGTGTCCATATGGCGCGACTTGACAAGGACCACGTCATCATTAAACAGGTTATAGAGGTTCCGAGTGGATATGAGGCGATCAGAGATCCGGATATTAGAGACATAATTGAAGACGGTGAGGGGCAAAGTGCGTTGTAGTATTTCCTCCGATAGAAACGAGCGGGCTTTAATAAGGTGGAAAGCAGTTAAGGGAGGAGTTTCCCCAACAAAGGAAAGTTCATTACATCACCCCATGTCGTTATTCCCAATTTATCCCAATTACGACATTCCAGACCTTGAATGCAGGATTGAAGGACCTTAACAGGCAAGTTAGCCGCGGTGACAACAAAGTCATCTCGAAGTTTAGAACACAGCAATTCCCAGCTTTGATACGTCGCTTTTACAGTAGAAAGGGGCAGTGGAGGTTTAACTTTAGTTATGAAATAGGCTAAAAGTTGATTACCCATATCTTCCCGCCCATATACCGTTTTCTCAATCTGTGGCCACGATGAGTGTGTGGAAGTAGACCACCAGTGCCGCGATTGCAGTAGATTGTAGAATTGTTGTAGAGACGCGTGGTTTGCCCCTGTCCCAAACAAAGCTTGATAATTGTCTTTGCAAAGAATGTAAGTATCTGGCTGCAAAGGGTACATTTAGGGCTCTAAAAATGTATAGGACTTTAGGAAGGGAAATCATTTTATAGGCCGTAATACGGCCCCACCAGGAAAGTTCCACTTTATGTATAGAGTCTATGTCGTTCTGGATGGATTTAAGTAAGGAAGAAATATTGATGGGCAGTAGGTTTTTAAAATTAGCTGGTAAATCTACACCGAGGTATCGGATCTGCGATTCCGCCCACTGGAAAGTGAATTCAGTGGTAATGGCCTGTTTGAGATTCCAAGGGATATGAATCCCAAGTATGTTGGACTTGGTGTAGTTAATCTTGTAATAGGAGATGGAGCTGAATTCATCCAAGATTGCGCAAGCTGCCCTTAACGAAGGTAGTGGGTCGTTCAACATCAATATAACGTCATCTGCGTAAAGACTAATTTTATGTTGTCGATCTCCCACTGCCACACCTCTGACTCGCAATTCAGTTCGAATTTTTTCGGCTAATGGTTCCATTATCATGTCAAATAGTAGAGGGGACAGGGGGCAACCCTGTCGGGTGCCATTCGTTATTTCGAAGGTGGGAGACAGGGCGCCACCAGCAACAACCCTAGCGGATGGGGACAAATACAGAGATCTGACCGAGCGGATGAATGGCTCATCGAAGCCAAATCTCTCCAGGACTCTAAAGGCATAGCCCCAGTGTATGCGGTCGAACGCCTTCTCCGCATCCAAAGATAGCAGCAGAGAAGGCGTCCGCTCTCGACCCATTTGCTGCAATAGGTTCAGTATTCTGCGTGTGGCATCAGAAGTCTGTCTACCGATGATAAAGCCAGCTTGATCGTTGTGGATAAGTAACGGTAGGACCGTCATCAGTCTAGTAGCAAGAATTTTGGCGTATAGTTTCGTGTCTATATTTAATAGGGAGATGGGCCTAAAGTTGCCCGGGGTATTGGGTGGTTTACCGGATTTTGGTATTGTGGTTATTGTGGCCGACAGAAATTCGCGGGGAGGAGTGTGGGATTGTCGTATGGAGTTGAACATAGCGGTCATGGGTCTTAGCAGGACCGTAGAAAAAGTTTGAAAATATTCCGCTGAAAAGCCATCAGGCCCTGGGGCCTTTCCGCGAATAGCATGCTGGATAGCGTGGAGGACTTCGTCGGTGGAGAAGGGAGCATTGAGAAAAGCTATTTTATCTGTGGGAACTTGTGGGAGATTCACAGAATCCAGAAAGGAATCTATGACATGTGAGGCTGGTTGAACAGTGGCAGGGTCGTCTTTTAAATTATATAGAGTTTCGTAAAATTGGCAGAATTTTTGCGCAATATCATTGGGGTGGGAAATCTTCTGTGAGGGATCTCGATCATCTATTAAGTATGGTATGGAGGTTTTTAAACGCTTTTGCTTCAATTTATTTGCCATGTATCGTGAAGTTTTGTTCACTGAGGAGTAGTGTGTGGCTTTCAGTGTTGTGATTAGGGTTGAGCATTCCGATACTTCCGATACCTGAAATCCAATGTAAGTCTATGGGAACAAAATATCGGAAGTACTTCCGATACTTCCGATATTTTGTTCCCATAGACTTACATTGGATTTCAGGTATCGGAAGTATCGGAAGTATCGGAATGCTCAACCCTAGTTGTGATATATCTGTCATGCATTGAAAGTAAAAGTAGCTGAAGTTTGTGTCGACAATCCATCAAAGCTCTATGGTTAGCGATGGAGGGTTGCAACTGCAGCTGTTGTTCCGCATGTTTAACGTCTGCAAGTAGTTTATCCATGGTGTGCGTAAGTAGTCTTTTACGACGGGCGCCCAACTGGATTAAAATACCCCGAATGACCGATTTGTGGGCGAACCATAGCGTGGTCGGGTTAGTATCAGCAGTGGAGTTAAGATCAAAGTATTCCGTGATATGTTTCGTGAGAAGTGAAACCGAATCAGGATCCGAATAGAAGGAGGTGTTGTTTCGCCAAGTTCTATTCATAGTTGGGGGAGGTCTTAAAGACCAACGCAGCTGGACAGGGGCGTGGTCGGACCACGTGGAGGTTCCAACCTTCGCCTCAGCAATAGACGGCAGAGTCCACCTATCGACCACCAAGAGATCAATTCTTGAAAAAGATCTGTGTCGTGGTGAATAGAAGGAATACTCCCTGGAGCCAGCATTAAGACAGCGAAAGGTGTCGAAAAGTTCTTGGGAGTGCAGCCAGTGTTGGAGGCATGTTGCCGAGCCTCTCCGTGGACCAGTGGAGTCCACCGAGCGGTCCGGAACCAGGTTGAAATCACCCCCATGATAATGCTACCCACCGCCATCTGTCGAACCTTGCGCATGACCTTGTTAAGAAAGCGAATTTGATGGGAATTTGGAGCGTATACGTTAATAAAGGTAACTGGTGTTGATTGAATGTTGCCCACTAGAATGATATATCGACCCCCCGGATCACAGTAGGATTTATCGCAGCTAAAATCTGTGCCTGCCTGGAACAGAACCGCAACTCCAGCCTTCTTTTTAGTAAATGATGAAAAAAATGTCTGTGGAAACCTGGTATTGCTCAACCCCGGAGAGTCTGAAATACGGAAGTGGGTCTCCTGTACAAAGATCACGTCAGCTCTAGAAGATAATGCATCCCGCCAGAGCTGAGATGGTTTATAGGGAGAGTTGAGACCCTTCGCATTAATAGACCATACCGACACAGTCATTGGAAAGAAAATCAGGAAATGCGTTACCATCTCTAGGACACAGTAGTAGGCCAAACATCAGGTGTGGAGGATCTTTACAAGTTTGCCAGGATGTCAGCAGAGGAACATGAGCGTACAGAATCAGAACTCTGTGGAAAGGAAAAAGGGAAGACACAAAAGGGTAGGGGAAGACAACAAAAACAAGTGATAAACAGTATAACAAGAGGGCACTAGACATACGTGCGCTCTCCAATAAACAATCACTTGGAAATTCAACTGAGGGCAAAGTTCAAACCAACCAACCTGAACACCCCCTATATGCAGGAAAGTGTCTGGTCAACTCTAGGTATAAAGCGGGCATGAACCCGAAGGAGGAAAGAATGCGGGAGACCCGGCTATCAACGTTCAGCGGCGCGAGGATTGACGAAACCAGTCAGCTACTGCCTTCGCGGGTCTCGCGTCCGGAGAGGGATGTTCAGGATAGTTCACCTTGATGCCCAGGGAGTCCAGCAGGGTACAGCCAGATTTCAGAGCTGAAACAACATGAGTCTCATTGCGATAGCGAAAGATGATTTTCGTGGGGAATCCCCATTTGTATTGCACATCCGAGGCACGCAGTGCAGTGGTAATAGGCATTAAATTACGTTGTGCTTGCAGGGTGGCTCGCGACAGGTCTGTGTATATCTGGATGTCAGAATAGGGGCCCGGCAGGGGAAGGTTCTTTCGAGCGGAGAGCAGTACTTCCTCCTTGATATGAAAGTAGTGAACCCTGAGAATCACATCACGGGGGATGTCTTTTGCAAGAAATCCCGCTTTTGGCAGGCGGTGTATTCTGTCCAGGGTGAGGTCACGAGATGTTGCGGCAGGCAGTAAAGTTTTAAACAGAGTAGTCGCATAATCCCTGAGATCATTCTTTAGAACAGATTCAGGAACCCCCCTAAGCTTCAGATTATTTCTGCGATTTCTGTCCTCTAAATCCACCAATTTAGCTTGCAGCGCAGTGACTTCATCTTGTAGTGCATAGTGAGCATCAAGCAAGCTGTTGTGTGATTCTATCACCTCCCCACTTTATCCTCCACTGCACTCACTCTTGTCAACGCTCCTGTGAGCGGTTTATCCATAGAATGTTGCAGGCCATCCAGTTTACTCTGGAGAGATGTGTTCAGAGCCATTATAAGCTCTTTAAGGTAATGCTCTGTAACGGGCTGGGCTGATGCTGGGGCTGAGGAAAGCAGATCTGTAGCTGCAGCAGCAGCACTACTCACAGTATGCAGTGAGACATCCACATCAGCTTCTGTGTGTTGTTGTTCAGGGCTAAGAGCTGGAGATTGGCTGCGTGCACTGGTCTCAGCGGCGTGCGGCGCCATGATGGAAGCAGGGCTCCATCCTGCAGACGAGGGTGAAGGCTGCGAGGCAGATGTGGACGCTGGTGATGTGGAACGGGGTCTTGACTCCAGGGCCGTCTCAGTAAGTATAGCAGCAGACGGGAAAGGTGGGGATCTGCGGCTGGAGGCAGAAGAGGCAGCAGAGCGCTTGGTGAGTCCTGTGGACAGAGGTTGCAACTTGTTGCGAGCGGGCGCCATGTTGGATCTCTCTGCCTTGAGGTCTGCCGAATAAAAGTCAGTCAGCCTCTTTGAATTGCCACTTCCCTTTCTCCTGGTGAACATCCTCCTGTGCACGGGTCTCTAGAGCACCTCTGGAAGCTAGAGGTGACCAGAATAAACGCTGTGGGTAGTCGTTATTAGAGGGTGTAGCAGGAGCTCACAAGTTAGTGCGTCTTGTCAGTTCAGATGGTAGCCACGCCCCCAATATGCTTCTTTTTGAGCCACTCCTTTGTTGGACTTGACTGTATGTTTTGGGTCATTGCCTTGCTGGAAGACCTAGCCATGACCCATTTTTAATGTACTAGTGGAGGGAAGGAGGTTGTCACTCAGGATTTTATGGTACATGGCTCCATCCATTCTCCGATTGATGCGGTGAAGTAGTCCTGTGCCCTTGGCAGAAAAACACCTCCAAAACATAATGTTTCCACCTCCATGCTTGACAGTGGGGATGGTGTTCTTTGAGTCATATGCAGCATTTCTCTTCCTCCAAACACTGCGAGTTTAGTTAATGCCAAAGAGCTCAACTTTTGTCTCATTTGACCACATCACCTTCTCCCAATCACTCACAGAGTCATCCAGGTGTTTGTTGCGACCACGCACCACAATTGTGGATACCAGGGCTATGGGGTACTCGGAGCCGAGCCCATGGGCATCTATGGGAGTTGTCACTGGTAGCGGTGGCTCGGTCCGTGGCCCTGGCGGTCGTGCAATGGGGGAATATTTACAGGGGATTATTAGGATAGTTCGTGACGCCACCTGTGGTTTTTGGTAATTTGTACCAGCGCTGCTGTAAGGGTCTTCACAGGGGATGTTATGGGGCAGCTTGATAGTAAGTCTCCCACAGGTGAGACGTGTCCCTGGAAGTCTATGGTGGTGAAGATGCAGGGTGTAGTAATAATTCAGTCACACACAAGGTAGCTCCTTTTCATACCCTTTACTGATGATGGTTCAAGCAGATCCCGGGAAGCTGGTCGGGGTGGAGAGTGCACATTCAGGTAGCAGCCGAGCAGGTTAGAGGCCTCCTTAACTTCCATATAATGTGAGTCCAACTTGCCTGAAGCGAAGTTAACTCTAAAACTCCAGCTTTCTCTGTAGCTGTACTGCCCGGCCAACGTTGTGGTGAAGCCTTCTAATTGATGGAACTAAGTCCTTACTTTTGCTGATCAGGCTCAAAGTCCCTGTTCCACCTGACTCCGGTTACGTATTGACACTTAGGGCTGCTCTTTGCGACCTGTAGTCCAGATGCCTCTGGTTTTCTTGTCACTATGCTTGAAACAATAGCAACGCTTCGGTCCCCAGTGATCGGTGATTTAGTGCAGGTAATCCAATACCTAAGGCACTGCTCTGTCTTCTCCACTATGCCCTTCGCCCTGCTTTCCGCTCTTAACATAAACACTGGTGGCTTTTGTGGAATAATGTCAGCTTCATCCAGAGCTCGCTGCACAGCTCTCAGTTTCCTCCAAAGTCCACACAGGACCGAGACTGAATGGCTGCTCTGTCCTTGAGACAGAAGCTAACAGGCTGAACTCCACTGAACACTACGCTCCACTCAAACTGATCTGATCTCAGACAGATAACTATCCAGGGAATGACTCACTCATAAGCCTCCCGGAGCTAACTATCTGAGCTCTTCTCTCTCTCACTCTCCCTCCAAACTAACTGACTAACTAACTCCTGCCACGTGTCACTCCCCCTTTTATCTCAGATGGGTGTGTCTGAAAGTGTGAGTGACAGTGAATGCATATCAAGCTTTGGCTGTTACCTTCCTGTGCACTCTCCTGGATTTTTATGTGTGCCTGCGAAGCTGGGCTACACATCCCCCCTTGGTAAAACACAGCACTCCCGGGCTGTAAAAGACAAAAAGAATATTTCGTTTTGCATTAACAATAAACATTATAACTCTTCCCATCCGGGAGGTACGACTTCTTGAACGTTACAATATGTACAGTAAGAATACAAAAGTATCAAAAGTATCAAAATATCAAAAGTGTTCATATATACACGATACTTGTGGAGGACCCGCACCAAAAACCTCCCACGTGGGTCCTGGGTGGGCTGCAAGACTTCTGACTGCAGACCTCACTCTAGGCCCACCATACGGGTTTTTCTTCAGAGGTAGTTGTATAATAATGGCTTCGTGTAAAACCAAGATAAAGCACCGAAGCGCAACTATGTACAAAGATAAGTTCTGGGCTGGCACAGTCCTCAGCCTCTCAGTCCATGACATAATAAAAGACACATATTGGTAACTTCTGAAACTCCCATTACACTTCAACTTATGCAATCAACACATTCTTTTAACTTTCTTTACCCAACCAGGGTATTTTATGCAAAACTATGCAAAATAGGTAAACATCATTTTTCTTATCTTTCTTTCTGGTACCCAGCCGGGTATTCTACTCCATATATCAAACATCAGTATACAATAATACTAAAGTGCAAAAATGGCAATTTATGTAAACATTACATACATTTCAAGTGCAATTATGCGAACTTTCCTTCTCAACTTTATACATGCTTCAATACGGTAAACCCCTGTCTGGGTCCTACCGGTCTTCACATTTTCTTGCAGACTTCAATTACGTTTTCCACCCCGGGGGCTGGAACAACGCGATGCTCTTTAGAGCGCATTACAAACAGGTCGTGACCTGCTATCAATGTCTGGGTCGCTACAGTCCTTGTGCGAACCGCTAGGGGCACGCCGGGTGCTTCCTCTTTGTGGGACGCCGATTGCGTCGCTACAGGTGCCACAACATTTTGTGATTCCAATTTGGTCGCAGTTTGCAGTTTAGGCGGCAGCGCTGGCTGAGACCTGGGCTGCTGTACAGATTGCGCCTTGGTTTGCGTTGAGTAAGCAGGAGGCGATGCCGATTGCGACATAGATTGCGATGGGCCTGCAGGGGGCGATGCTGGAGTACGGCCTGGTGCAGTGGGAGCTCTGAACTGGGACGCACAATGCTGGTGTGATGCAGAGCAGGAAGCAGGTGTGCGCAATGGCTCAGTTGGGAACGCACTAACCTGCTGCTGTCGCTGCTCCATCACAGACGGCTGGGTTCCCTCCGGTGTCCCTACCGGGGATCTGTAATCCGCTGCGGCCTCCTGGCCTAGCTGGTACTCCGGAACAGGCAGGACCTCCTCAGCCTCCTTCGCTTCCACCTCTCCACCGGTGGGATCAGGTACAGCACTTTTGGGGGCGGCCTCCGGTTTTCCTTCAGCCTTCTTCAGCAGGGATCTTGGAAAAGCAGGTGACGGCATTATGCTTGTGGGAGAGAGCACTGCGTCCCACAGCAGCCGCTGTATCTGGGCACGCCAGCGTCTCTCTGTCTCCTGCAAGTCTGCATGACGCTGGATTAATCTTCTGAGCACTGCATTCTCCCTCTGCAGCTCCAGCATAGTTTGCTGAAGCTTCTGTAGTAGGGATGGCTCTGGTTCAAACAACAGCTTCTCCGGGGAGCAGGGCCTGTGCTCCACTGCTCCACTGCATAGCTGCTCTTGTCCTTCTGCCACCTCGTCCCATGCAAGAGTGTAGGTTCCATCAGGAACTGTCTGGTCTCTTCCGTGGAGGCGGGATTTGCGTCTCCTCCTCTTCGGATAGAGGATGAAAAAGAGGCGGATTTCTTTAGCAGAGGGGCAGGACCGCACATTGTAGTAACATTTGGAGAGGGCGGCCATATCTTTTCGCGCCTCAGGGGGGTACACGACCACGAATGCACGCCCACCTTCTTCACCAGCGCCTCAGGGCGCCAACTTGACGGTAAAATGGCGGTATTTGGCGCCAAATGCAGCAACAGTCTTTTCTGCACAAACAGTTCAATATAGGCACACAGGACTCACAATTGCAAGTTTCGCATCCTGTTCGTGACGCCAAATTTTTAGTTGTTGCGACCACGCACCACAATTGTGGATACCAGGGCTATGGGGTACTCGGAGCCGAGCCCATGGGCATCTATGGGAGTTGTCACTGGTAGCAGTGGCTCGGTCCGTGGCCCTGGCGGTCGTGCAATGGGCGAATATTTACAGGGGATTATTAGGATAGTTCGTGACGCCACCTGTGGTTTTTGGTAATTTGTACCAGCGCTGCTGTAAGGGTCTTCACAGGGGATGTTATGGGGCAGCTTGATAGTAAGTCTCCCACAGGTGAGACGTGTCCCTGGAAGTCTATGGTGGTGAAGATGCAGGGTGTAGTAATAATTCAGTCACACACAAGGTAGCTCCTTTTCATACCTTTTACTGATGATGGTTCAAGCAGATCCCGGGAAGCTGGTCGGGGTGGAGAGTGCACATTCAGGTAGCAGCCGAGCAGGTTAGAGGCCTCCTTAACTTCCATATAATGTGAGTCCAACTTGCCTGAAGCGAAGTTAACTCTAAAACTCCAGCTTTCTCTGTAGCTGTACTGCCCGGCCAACGTTGTGGTAAGCCTTCTAATTGATGGAACTAAGTCCTTACTTTTGCTGATCAGGCTCAAAGTCCCTGTTCCACCTGACTCCGGTTACGTATTGACACTTGGGGCTGCTCTCTGCGACCTGTAGTCCAGATGCCTCTGGTTTTCTTGTCACTATGCTTGAAACAATAGCAACGCTTCGGTCCCCAGTGACCGGTGATTTAGTGCAGGTAATCCAATACCTAAGGCACTGCTCTGTCTTCTCCACTATGCCCTTCGCCCTGCTTTCCGCTCTTAACATAAACACTGGTGGCTTTTGTGGAATAATGTCAGCTTCATCCAGAGCTCGCTGCACAGCTCTCAGTTTCCTCCAAAGTCCACACAGGACCGAGACTGAATGGCTGCTCTGTCCTTGAGACAGAAGCTAACAGGCTGAACTCCACTGAACACTACGCTCCACTCAAACTGATCTGATCTCAGACAGATAACTATCCAGGGAATGACTCACTCATAAGCCTCCCGGAGCTAACTATCTGAGCTCTTCTCTCTCTCACTCTCCCTCCAAACTAACTGACTAACTAACTCCTGCCACGTGTCACTCCCCCTTTTATCTCAGATGGGTGTGTCTGAAAGTGTGAGTGACAGTGAATGCATATCAAGCTTTGGCTGTTACCTTCCTGTGCACTCTCCTGGATTTTTATGTGTGCCTGCGAAGCTGGGCTACACATGTTCATTGGCAAACTTCAGACGGGCCTGCACATGTGCCTTCTTGAGCAGGGGAACCTTGCAGGCACTTCAGGATTTTAAACCTTTACGACGTAATGTGTTACCAATGGTTTTCTTGGTGATTGTGGTCCCAGCTGCCTTGAGATCATTAACAAGTTCCCCCCATGTAGTTTTAGGCTGATCTCTCACCTTCCTCTTGATTAAGGATAGCACACAAGGTGAGATTTTGCATGGTGATGTTAGGAGGTGGCGGGGAACCTTGTCTGTTTTCTCTCTCCTGTGGACGTTGTGCACATCTAGCATGTGCGGCATTAATGTGTAATATGTAATGAGTTTTATATGCTATGTAACTGCCTATTTCCTGTCTCAAGGGCAGTGCCCGGGCAAGCTTTCCCAGGGCAAGATGCTCTCCACAGCTGGGCATGAAGAGTGCCCCGATCTAGGGGAAAGGAGTTGTTACGGACTTTTGAGCAGTGTGGACAGGCACTGGTTCTGTGAGAGTGACTGTAGATGGACTGTTGGTTCCCAAAATCTGGATGGGAGCCATTGATGCTGTATAACTCATTGAAGATGCAGGGAAAGTGCAGGAAGCATTACTTTATTTTCCTCATGTTACCTCATGTTTATTAAAAGATTCAAACATTGGAACAGAATTGTGGCTTGTGGTGCATCCGGAGAATGCATTCCTAGTGTTGAAAATGACCGTGTGATGGAGGTAAATGACTGTGCCGCAGGGCTGGGACTCTCTCTGTCTTTCTATGTGCAAGCGGCCAGGGGGTTCACTGACTGTGACTTAGTGGACTTGCCCATGACTACCACCTGCGCCACCTTGTTACAGTGCCCCAGATTGTTTTCAATTGACAGTCATTTTGTATTTCTTCCATTTTCTTACTATTGCACCAACAGTTGTCTCCATCTCACCCAGCATCTTACTTATGGTTTTGTAGCCCATTCCAGCTTTGTGCATGTCTATGATCTTTTCCCTGACATCCTTAGAAAGCTCTTTGGTCTTGTCCATGTTGTAGAGGTTAGAGTCTGACTGATTAATTGAGTCTGTGGACAGGAGTCTTTTATAAAGGTGACTATGTAAGACAGCTATCTTTAATGCAGGTAATGAATTGATTCGGAGTGTCAAACTGGTCTGTAGGAGCCATAACTTATTTTTCATTGCAAACACACCCCTGACGAAGCCTTGGGTGAAACATACATTGGGGCTGGTGGGCCTGGACACATTACTCTACCCCCATGCATTTACATACCATCTAGTTGTAAGTATTCACTTATTTTCTTTTTTACTAAAATTATTTAGTAATAGTCATAGCATTATGCTCTCTGACTAGGGGTATTTATAAAAGAGCCTTCACTTTGTTAGGGTTGCTTTCTATAAAAATTTTCTTTTGACTATATTGTACATGTGCAGTGGCCCCATGTTTTCAGGAATACTCTGGTTGTGTTATACATATGTCTGTTATATCCATATATTTTTTAATGATATCTAAATAAAATGCTATGTTTTATGAGACCCAATTTTTAACTCTTTTTCCTCATGTTGTTTTTCAGATTTATCCTAGAATGTTTTCACTGGAATATTTTTCTTCGCTGCTCATTTTTTGTTGGTATTTATATCCAATATGTGGCTGTACAGTACTGCTTAGCTATACGGCGAGACTCCGAAGGGACAAAGTACTATTTGCCTCCTGGAGCGCAGATCTTCCTAGAATAGTTTGCGGACTCAATATACAGAGCCCCTAAATGCTAGAAAAGCAGAATCCTCCCTCAAATGATCCCATTTTTGGGAATTTATCTATAGGTGTTGTGAAGATTTTGACTCCATAGGTATTTTCCCAAAACAAGAAGCAGTGGATGTTGCTGAGTGAATATTGCAAACTGCCATTGTAGTGAACGTACATTGAAGTCCCCAGTACGTTGTATTGACCAGTAGTTTGTAGTGACTACTAGTATGATTTAGTGACCAACTCATGCTTCTGGAGACACGCACTCGTATACTAGGTGGGCTGTCTTCGCTACAGAAATGCCAAACATGCGGATGCTAAATGTGGTTTAGGCACACAGAGACTCAAAATGGAGAGAGCATTTGGATTTGGGAGAGCACAATTTGCTGAATTTCTTTTGGGGAGTGAGGAGCCATTTTACTTTTCCAGAGCCTTTGTGCTACCAGTAACTTGGAATCTCACTATATTTCCGATATCAGATGACGGACGAAAGTGAGCACTTTTATTGATACCACACGTGATACTGCGTAAGAAAAACTATTCCTGAATTGCTGTTTTTTGTTCATTCTGCCTCAATAAAATCCGAATAAAAAAGCGATCAAAAAATGTCAGGTGCTTGAAAATGGTACCAATAAAACATCTACTTGCAAAAAATAAGCCCTCGCATGACTCTGTTGCCAGAAATACAGTGGGTACGGAAAGTCCCCTTTAAATTTTTCACTATTTGTTTCATTGCAGCCATTTGGTAAATTCAAAAACGTTCATTTTTTTCTCATTAATGTTCACTCTGCACCCCATCTTGACTGAAAAAAACAGAAATGTAGAAATTTTTGCAAATTTATTAAAAAAGAAAAACTGAAATATCACATGGTCTAAAGTATTCAGACCCTTTGCTCAGTATTGAGTAGAGGTACCCTTTTGAGCTAGTACAGCCATGAGTCTTCTTGGGAATGATGCAACAAGTTTTTCACATCTGGATTTGGGTATCCTCTGCCATTCTTCCTTGCAGATCCTCTCCAGTTCCATCAGGTTGGATGGTGAACGTTAGTGGACAGCCATTTTCAGGTCTCTCCAGAGATGCTCAATTGGGTTTAGGTCAGGGGTCTGGCTGGGCCAGTCCACAATGGTCACAGAGTTGTTTCAAAGCCACTCTTTTGCTATTTTATCTGTGTGCTTAGGGTCATTGTCTTGTTGGAAGGTGAATCTTCGGCTAAGTCTGAGGTCCAGAGCACTCTGGAAGAGGTTTTCACCCAGGATTTTACTGTACTTGGCCGCATTCATGTTTCCTTCAATGGCAGCCAGTCATCCTGTCCCTGCAGCTGAAAAACACCCCCAGAGCATGATGCTGCCACCACCATGTTTCACTGTTGTATTGCGCAGGTGATGAGCAGTGCCTGGTTTTCTCCACCCATACTGCATAGAATTATCACCAACAAGTTCTATCTTCATCTCATCAGAACAGAGAATCTTATTTCTCATAGTCTGGGAGTCCTTCATCTGTTTTTTTTTAGCAAACTCTATGAGGGCTTTCATATGTCTTGCACTGAGGAGAGGCTTCCGTTGGGCCATTCTGCATAAAGGTCAGAGTGGTGGAGGGCTGCAGTGATAGTTGAATTTGTAGAACTTTCTCCCATCTCCCTACTGCATCTCTGGAGCTCAGCTACAGTGATCTTGTGGTTCTTCTTTACCTCTCTCACTAAGGCTCTTTTCCCACAATTGCTAAGTTTGCCTGGTCGGCTAGTTCTAGGAAGACTTCTGATGGTCCCAAACTTCTTCCATTTAAGGATTATGGAGGCCACTGTGCTCTTAGGAACCTTGAGTACTGTAGAAATTATTTTGTAACCTTGGTGAGATCTGTGCCTTGACACAATTCTGTCTCTGAGCTCCTTCACCAGTTCCTTTGACCTCATGATTCTCATTTGCTCTGACATGCACTGTGAGCTGTGAGGTCTTATATAGACAGGTGTGGGTCTTTCCAAATCAAGTCCTGTCAGTTTAATTAAACACAGCTGGACTCCAATGAAGGAGTAGAACCATCTCAAGGAGGATCACAAGGAAATGGACACAATATGACAATATGAGTGTCTGAGCAAAGGGTCTGAATACTTATGACCATGTGATATTTCAGTTTTTCTTTTTTAATAAATTTGCAAAAAGTTCTACATTTCTGTTTTTTTTCTGTCAACATGGATAGATAGATAGATAGATAAAATGTAAAATAGGAAGGCAGTGCTCCAAAAATTTTCAAGCAAATAAGTGGATTTATTTCCAACCAACATGGTGTGGCGACGTTTCGGCTCACAATGAGCCTTTCTCAAGCCTTCATCAGAAAGGCTCATTGTGAGCTGAAATGTCACCACGCCATATTGGTTTGAAATAAATCCACTTATTTGCTTGGAAATTTTTGGAGTGCTGCCTACCTATTTAACATTTTATGGATTGGGCAAGTATAGGATGATTTGCTGAGAAGGCTTGTTTGCACCCTCTGTATATTTTGATTATGCTGTTCCAGTTTTTTGCTTTTTTAGATAGATAGAAAGATAGATATCTGTTATGATTTGGTAGCTGAGGAGGGCAAGCAAAAAAGGAAATACACCAGAGAGGTTGGAATCTATGGGATTGCAGTACCCTGACTAACCACCACAACTAAAGGCAGCCGTGGAGCGTACCTACGTTGGTCCTAGACGCCTCGTCACAGCCTGAGAAGCTAACTACACCTAAAGACAGAAAGAGGAAAACTATCTGCCCCGGAGCAGATCCCCAAAGAACATAGAAAGCCCCCAAACATGTAATGGCGGTTAGACAAGAGGAAATACTGACACAGACAGAAAATAGTATGAGCAAACGTTGGGGCCCAAACTTCCTAAATAGAAAAGGATAGGAAGGACACTTACTGCAACCCCAAAAAAACATGAAAAGTACCAACTCTACTAATTACAAAAACACCTGAGATCACACGACCTCTACCACCTAAATTAGTTCTCTGGTGTAACAAAACTAAACAGCAGCCACTGAAAAAACTGGAAAAGGCAAATGAACAAACAACAGTGGCTGAACTAAACTGAGAGGAGCACAAGCCCCCGGAGGGGACCCGGCAGACCCCCACAGAAGTGCAGGACAAAATGCAAAAAGCAAGCACAAAAAACAAAAAGAAGAAAATGTCTTATCTGTTAGCAGAAGTTGCAGGCACGAAACAGCAGGCTACAAAGTGAACAGGAATCAAAGATGAGACCAGAACAATTGATCACCGGCAACCCTGATGGGAGGGAACCTCCCTTATATAAGACCAGTCAGTAACACCTGATCGCCAATCTTCACAATCTTCATTGGATAGTTCAGTACTGTTTGTAACCACCAGAGGGAGCTTCTGCTCAGAATTCATTTCTAGCACATTCACAACAGTACCCCCCCTTGAGGAGGGGTCACCGAACCCTCATTTGAGCAACCAGGTCGGTCAGGATGAGCTCTGTGATACGCACGGATGAGTCTCCTGGCATGGATGTCCGAAGCAAACACCCAAGAATTGTCCTCCTGACCATAACCTCTCCACTTAACCAAATACTGGAGTTTCCGTCTAGAAAAACGAGAATCCAATATTTTCTCAACCACATACTCCAGATTGCCCTCAACCAAAACAGAGTCAGGAGGCATAGCCATAGGAACCACTGGCTCGACAAACCTCTTCAATAAGGACTTGTGGAACACGTTATGGATCTTAAATGTCCCTGGAAGAAGTAAACGAAAGGAAACAGGATTAAGAATCTCCATGATCTTATAAGGTCCAATGAACCTAGGCTTAAACTTAGGAGATGCAACTCTCATAGGGATATTTCTTGAGGACAACCAGACCAAGTCCCCCACTTCAAACCGAGGACCATCAGTCCTATGCCGGTTGGCAAACCGCTGGGCCCTCTCCTGAGAGAGGGACAACCTCTCCACTACCTGGTCCCAAATCTGCTGCATACGCTCCACAACAGAGTCAACACCTGGACAGACAGAAGCCTCCATTTGTCCTGAAGAAAATCAAGGGTGAAACCCAAAATTGCAGAAAAATGGAGACATCAAAGTGGCAGAGCTAGCCCTGTTATTAAGAGCAAACTCAGCCAAAGGCAAAAAAGAGACCCAGTCATCCTGATCAGGAATGCCGTGTAACCGAACCACGTGCTGAAGGAACAAAGGCACCAATTCAGAGGAGGAAGGCAACTTAGGTAATGGCACAAGATGTATCATTTTGGAAAACCTATCACAAATCACCCAGATAACGGTCATTCTCTGAGAAACAGGGAGGTCGGAAATGAAATCCATAGAGATATGGGTCCATGGTCTCTTGGGCACAGGCAATGGCATCAGCAAACCACTAGAGCGAGAGCAAGGCTTGGAGCGAGATCAAGTACCGCAGGACTGCACAAATTCCCTGACGTCACGAGACAAAGTAGGCCACCAAAAGGACCGACTAACCAAGTCTCTGGTACCAAAAATTCCGGGATGACCGGCCAACGCGGAACAATGAATCTCAGACATCACACTCTTTTTCCATCGGTCTGGGACAAACAATTTCCCAATAGGGCAGCGCTCGGGTTTATCCTCCTGACACCCTTCCAGAGCCAGTCTCAAATTGGGCGAGATGGCGGAAAGAACTACACTCTCTTTCAAAATAACAGCAGGATCAGATAACTCAGGAGAGTCCGCAAGGAAACTCCTCGAGAGGGCATCCGCCTTAACATTCTTAGTGCCAGGAAGAAAGGAAACCACAAAATTAAAACGTGTGAAAAACAAGGCCCACCTGGCCTGTCTAGGATTAAGTCGCTTGGCTGATTCCAGATAAACCAGATTCTTATGGTCCGTGAGGACCACCACCTGATGTTTGGCTCCCTCCAGCCAATGTCTCCACTCTTCAAAAGCCCACTTCATGGCTAATAACTCCCGATTACCCACGTCATAATTACGTTCAGTTGGAGAAAAATTTCGAGAGAAAAAGGCACAAGGGTTACTTTTAGAGGTCTCTGGATCTCTTTGGGACAAAACGGCACCTGCTCCAATTTCAGAGGCATCAACCTCCACCTGAAATGGCAGAGAAACATCAGGCTGCCGTAGAACAGGAGCAGAAGTGAATCTCTGCTTAAGTTCCTGAAACACAGAGACTGCCTCAGGAGGCCAATTCACCACATCAGAACCCTTTTTGGTCAAATCAGTCAATGGTTTAACAATAACAGAGAAATTACCAATAAATTTACGATAAAAATTAGCAAAACCGAAGAATCTGTGAAGAGCCTTTAATGAAGTAGGTTGGACCCAATCACAGATGGCCTGAACCTTGACCGGGTCCATTTCAATAACAGATGGGGACAAAATGAATCCCAGAAATGAGATCCTCTGTACGCCAAAAAGACACTTTGATCCCTTCACATACAGAGCATTCTCTCTCAAAATCTGGAACACAGTCCGAACATGTTTCACATGAGAGTCCCAGTCATTGGAAAAAATCAAGATATCATCCAAATAAACAATCAGAAATTCATCCACAAAATCCCTGAAAATGTCATTCATGAAGGACTGGAAGACAGAAGGAGCATTAGTGAGCCCAAAGGGCATCACTAGGTACTCAAAATGCCCCTCTGGGGTATTAAATGCCGTCTTCCATTCATCCCTGTGCTTAATGCGAATAAGGTTATATGCCCCCCTGAGGTCAAGCTTGGTAAACCAAGTAGCACTTTTCACCCTGGAAAACAGGTCAGAAAGCAAGGGTAACGGATATTGATATTTCACAGTGATATTGTTCAAGAGACGATAATCAATACACGGCCTTAATGAACCATCCTTTTTGGCCACAAAGAAAAAACCGGCACCCAAGGGTGAAGAGGATGGTCTGATATGACCCTTCTCCAATGACTCCTTGATATAAGACCGCATAGCGTCATGTTCAGGTACAGACAAGTTAAAAAGGCGACCTTTAGGGAATTTACTACCAGGCACTAATTCAATAGCGCAGTCATAGCTCCTATGGGGGGGCAAGGATGCAGATTTACTTTCGCTAAACACATCAGAAAAATCAGTCAAAAAGTCAGGAACATCCTGAGCCTGGGGGGAGGCAAAAAAACCAGGAGTGTTGGCATTAACACATTGGCAGCCCCAACTGGTTACAGACACAGATTTCCAATCCAAAACAGGATTATGAGACTGCAACCAAGGGAAACCCAGTACGATAATGTCATGCAGATTATACAGCACCAAAAATTTGCAACTCTCCTGATGATCAGGTTCAACCCTCATTATCACCTGAGTAGAGAACTGAGGTTTATTCTCAGCCAAAGGGGTAGAATCGATCCCCAGTAGGGGAATAGACTTCCATAGGGGTATCAAGGGAAACCCACAACGTTTAGCAAAATCAAAATCCATCAGGTTAATAGCTGCTCCCGAATCAACGAAAGCCTGAGCAGAAAATGTGGACAGGGAGCAAATCAGTGTAACAGTCAACAAAAATTTAGTCTGAACACTACCCAAGACAAATGAGCGTGCAAAACGTCTTCCCCGCTTAGGGCAGACTGAAATAGCATGAGAGGCATCACCACAGTAGAAACATAACCCATTGCGTTTTCGAAACTCATGACGCTGTGCCCCAGAAGCCACTCTATCACACTGCATGGGTTCAGAAGCTGGTTCACAAGGCAACACTATTCCACGCATACCTCTACGCTCACGCAAACATCTGTCAATTTGAATCGCTAATGACATAGAATCATTGAGACCAGAGGGGACAGGGAATCCCACCATAACATCCTTTACATTCTCTGACAGACCCTTCCGAAAAAGGGCTGCCAAAGCATCGTCATTCCATTTGGTCAGGACTGCCCACCTTCGGAATCTCTGACAGTATAACTCAGCGTCCTCAAGCCCCTGATTTAATGCCAACAAGGCTTTTTCAGCTTGATCAGTGACATTAGGCTCATCGTACAATAACCCCAGAGCCTGAAAAAATGCATCAACATTACTCAAAACAGGGTCCCCAGGTGTCAGGGAAAAAGCCCAATCCTGAGGATCGCCGCGCAGGAGAGAGATGACAATTTGAACCTGCTGTGCTGCGTTCCCTGAGGACTTAGATTTCAAGGCAAAAAACAACTTACAGTTATTTTTGAAATTCAGAAATTTAGCTCGATCCCCTAAAAACAAATCTGACATGGGAATCCTAGGCAACCCTGCAAGATAGATAGCAATACTCCGAACTTCAGTGGCAAGCTGATCCACACGGCCAGACAACTGTGCAAACTTCATTGAGAGAAAAAAAAATCCTCAGCACCCAGAGATACAGAGGGAAAAAAAAAAAAATCTCTGACAACTCGGACAATCTTCTTTCTTTAACACTATTTTTCCCTTCTGTGAGTACCATACAAATATAAGTTTTTTAGGCCGGTGATACTGTTATGATTTGGTAGCTGAGGAGAGCAAGCAAAAAAGGAAATACACCAGAGAGGTTGGAATCTATGGGATTGCAGTACCCTGACTAACCACCACAACTAAAGGCAGCCGTGGAGCGTACCTACGTTGGTCCTAGACGCCTCGTCACAGCCTGAGAAGCTAACTACACCTAAAGACAGAAAGAGGAAAACTATCTGCCCCGGAGCAGATCCCCAAAGAACATAGAAAGCCCCCAAACATGTAATGGCGGTTAGACAAGAGGAAATACTGACACAGACAGAAAATAGTATGAGCAAACGTTGGGGCCCAAACTTCCTAAATAGAAAAGGATAGGAAGGACACTTACTGCAACCCCAAAAAACCCTGAAAAGTACCAACTCTACTAATTACAAAAACACCTGAGATCACACGACCTCTACCACCTAAATTAGTTCACTGGTGTAACAAAACTAAACAGCAGCCACTGAAAAAAACTGGAAAAGGCAAATGAACAAACAACGGTGGCTGAACTAAACTGAGAGGAGCACAAGCCCCGGAGGGGACCCGGCAGACCCCCACAGAAGTGCAGGACAAAATGCAAAAAGCAAGCACAAAAAACAAAAAGAAGAAAATGTCTTATCTGTTAGCAGAAGATGCAGGCACGAAACAGCAGGCTACAAAGTGAACAGGAATCAAAGATGAGACCAGAACAATTGATCACCGGCAACCCTGATGGGAGGGAACCTCCCTTATATAAGACCAGTCAGTAACACCTGATCGCCAATCTTCACAATCTTCACAATCTTCATTGGATAGTTCAGTACTGTTTGTAACCACCAGAGGGAGCTTCTGCTCAGAATTCATTTCTAGCACATTCACAACAGATATCTGTCACGGGGCAGTTGTAGAAATACAGGGGACGAGGAACCTGGGCCCCTGAACTGCCCCTAAGACTAAGAAAGGGCCCTGTCTTTCCTTAACTTGTGGGTACACTTGAAGGTAGTGAGGCCCAAGCCACTGACCTGTCCCTGTCTCCTGTTTAGCCCTGAGCTAAACCCACCAACCTCCTCCCCAGGAGGTGAGACAGGGAATAATGTGAATAACACCAAAACAACAAAAAGAAAGACAGACACCTAGCGGTTAAATAACTAAATAATAACACTTAGCTTTCTCTGCTGCAAAGCACCGCAAGGCAGAGTAAGGCACCAGAACAGGGAATTAGCAGAAGCACCACTGCGCTCAGCAGCTCCTGGCTCCAGCCTAGTTGGTCTCCAAAAGAAGCAATATCAGCAACAGTCAGCTGAGCCTAAGGTGACCTTTTAAAGGATGATGGGAGTGGTCACCGCCTTCCCCTGACAAGTCAGCAGCAATGTAATTGCACCAGCGGCCACCGGGGGAAAAGACTGACATTAACCTCCGATCACCTGAAAGGAAAAAGGTTTCAACATGGAAAGCAAGATCTGTCACAGATCCAAAAGTGGATCGTGACAATATCACTCTCTGAGGTCCAAAACATACAGAAACACTGGAAACATTGACTCCGAGCTATATGGTTACTCAGATGTACTTAAATAAAAAAGGAGCGAAGGTTCTTAGCATACAAATTGGCCAATTCATGTATGCCCATCAACCATGGCAAGGTGACACTTCTCTGATGGGTCCTATAATACCACTTTCCTATCCTACTGATCATGCCACACTCAGGCTAAAATGCCTACCATAATGGACAAATCTGTCTCTCTTGGGCTATAAGCCTGCAGTTTGAAAGGGCAAGTAGAAATGGTTAAATCACCTGTAGGTTAATGGGAGGAGTGGAGTGTTTTCTTTTGATAGATAGATAGATAGATAGATAGATAGATAGATAGATAATAGATAGATAGATAGATAGATAGATGATGATATGTAAGGAGGTGGTGGGGGACACTCAACTCACTTGCCTCCTCTCCCCTGGACACTTCACATATTACGTGCAACACCTTGTTGTTTACTAATGTTCTAGTATTGTGTGTTTACTGTAATGTGATGCATTTGTTATGTACTGTGTATAAGCTTAGGGATCGACTAGGAAATAGTACAGGACCGTAGGTGGATTAGAATAGAATAGAACAGATAAGAGTAGTAGTTAGGTATAGGCAGCAAGAGGTTATTCAGTGGGGAGGATTTAGAGCAGAGCAGGGCTGAGTCATAAGGATATAGGAGAGACAATTCCTGATTAGGGAGCAGAAGTCCAGGCAGTCTTGCACAGGGCAAGATGTGAGGAGTAGCAGAGCAGATGGCCAGCCATGGGGATAAAGCTGCTACGGCTGTAAGGGGCCACAGAAGAAGAATTATGCAGTCGGGCACCAGCGCAGAAGGACCATCCCCAAGAAGGATTCTGGGTCTACAACCGGGGCAGGAGCAGCTGAGTTGGCAGCGGACGAGGATTAGAACCGGACGAGTGTCTGACAGGACAGGATTGGAACCGGATGAGGGTCTGACAGGCAGCTAGTGACACTGAAGGCACAGATGGGACACGGACTGTCCAGAGATATGGCAGGGATTGCCGGGTGAAGGGAGACAGATCTGATAGAGAGGATAGAGGCTGTCCGGATGGCAGGGAAAGATAAGAAGATGTCTCTTTGTTTGACCTGTGCTGCCAGTGGTCTGAATGCCCTATTGATTAGTAAAGTTCAACTGTTGGAAAAGAACTGCGACTCTGAGATGTTTTGTGGAGCTCGGAAAGTGGAGCCGGAGTGACAGAACCCGAGGGGAACCTGGTAGTGAATGTAAGTGTATTGCTTCGCACGCTGCACATGCAGCAGAAGGGACACTGTATTCTGTCTGTGGGGCGCCAGGGTGTGGGAACGGTACAGTCTGTTGCCATGACTACCACCCTGGCTGCCTTACAGAATTTGGCGTAGTCAGCAGGATTGCTATGCCTTATGTACACAGAGCAGAAAAAGCCTTGAAAACTGCAAAGATGGCAGCCGTTAGAGAGTTAAAGATGGTGTCGAACACTGACAAGATGGCAGTCAGTGGCACAAAAGCTGAGAGCGGTGCCACCCACCAGGGGCATCCTAAAGAGAAAAGGGCACAAAGATGTAAGAAGCAGTTGCCTGAGCCAAGGCCACATCCCATAGAGACTGGTGCCCCCCCGAGATGGGTGTGACCAAAGAAGCCCCGACCCCTGCAGCAGAATCTGGAGGAACGGGTGGGGCAGCCAGAAGTAACTCCACCCACGAACGGGTGGAGCCCATAAGAGCACGACAGCGTTCTAGAGAGACTCCATTACCTATTGAGATGCAGCAAAGAAGCATGTCCTTCTGCGGGGGCATAGTTCGACAAGATTGGGAGCCGTCTTTGGCCCAGTTATTATTATTATTATTTATTTATATAGCGCCATTAATTCCACGGTGCTGTACATGAGAAGGGGTTACACACAAAGTTATAGATATCATTTACAGTAAACAAATTTTCAATGACAGACTGTTACAGAGGGGAGAGGACCCTGTCCTTGCGGACTTACATTCTACATGGCCCAGTTGAAGACAGACTTGCACCCCGGGATCTGGTGGACAGCGCAACTGGTGTCCTGGTTCCCATTTGGTCTGCCAGAAAGGAAGATTTTCAGGAGCTGGAGCACCACGGATGCGGAGAAGCTGGAATTGGAAGAGGCGATCGAGAGACCGGAAGTTGTGGAGAGAGGGACCGTCGCGGCCGTGATTCAAAGTTCACGAGGCCGTCTGTCACGGGTGTGTCGCCACGAAGATCATCGCGATTACACAACCTGACTTCTCACAGCTGAGTTTCTGGTGCTTGGTGTTTTTCGGTAGTGAGGGAGTTAATTCTCCCTCTCTCTGTGTTAGACGAGGCCCAGCCTCGCCCAGCTGCAGTTAATGCTGCAGTAATGGGATTCCTTCAAATACCTGCCAGTCTGCTAGGGAAGTGTCGGTGAAAGCATTCATGCAGACCAGCAGAGCGGATCGTGGTATTGTGAAGTCTGAAGTGAAGAGTACCTGGTGTGGTTTTTTCCCCTCCTCGCTTTATTGTTTATCTCCTTACCCTTGGTGTTCCCTCTGTAGTTGTAGAGTGAGTTTTGTATGCAAGGTGGTCTTTTGTTTTACCCCTTGTACTGTCTCGTTCGTCTTATACTGTGTGTAGGCATTTACCTTCCCGTCCCCTGTGGTGGTGATCAGGGTCCTTCTCAGGACTAGATTACTGAGGGTCAGGGATTCACAGGAGATAGGGTTACGCTGGCGGCCTGGACCTCTGTACCATCAACAGTACCTCCAGGTAGAGGGATTAGTCAGGGCCCCAGCTTAGGGTCAGCATAGACCCCTGACCTCCTGTATACAGTGACAGAGTGACACCGTCATGGAGGACCTTCACAGCCGGCTGCAGCTTCGGTGAGTGAAAGACCTGCACTCACCTCAGTTCCTGCACGAACTCCTGCCCCATCACCTTCCCAGGCCCTTTGTCCTCCTGCGACATCTATCTGGACGAACCCTGGGCTCCCACGACAGAGAAGGTGTCATGCCGCTCTCACCGCATTTCTCTGGCTCCGGGGCTCAGCGCCCGACGTCATCACGTCGAGTGCACAAGCGCACCTCCCGCGCTTCACCTTGTGGCTGTTCACTCATTCCAGATCTTTATCCATCGCACATGCATTCCTGAGCCTGACTACAGCCGCTCCGTATCTGACGTCTCTATGGTCCTGGAGGACCAGGGTCAGTCTGACCCACACTAAAAGAACATGAACTTTTTTGTTCCGGGGCTCCAACTGAGTGGAGTCGGGGTCACGGTTGACCCACAAAATGCATCAGATAAAGACTGTACTAATTGTATATATGTTTTTTTTTAAAAAAAGAAAAATTCTAACAGTTTTAAACTTACAGGTGCCGCCATGGTCGGGGATGACCATATTTTAGGAGGGAGGAGTGTAAGGAGGTGATGGGGACACTCACTTGCCTCCTTTCCCCTGGACACTGTTCACATATTACGTGCAGGACTTCGTTGTTCACTAATGTTCTAGTATTGTGTGTGTACTGTAATCTGATGCATTTGTTATGTACTGTGTATAAGCTTAGGGATAGACTAGGAGACATTATAGGACCGCAGGGGGATTGATTAGAACAGAATAGAATAGACAAGAGTGGTAGTTAGGTATTGGCAGCAAGGGGTAATTCAGTGGGGAGGAGTTAGAGCAGAGCAGGGCAGAGTGATAGGGATATAGGAGAGACACTTCCTGATTAGGGAGCAGAAGCCCAGGCAGTCTTGCACAGGGCAAGGTGTGAGGAATAGCGGAGCAGATGGTTGGCCATGGGGATAAAGCTGCTATGGCAGTAAGAGGCCCCAGGCAGAGAATTGTGCGGTCGGACACCAGCTCAGAAGGACCATCCCCAAAAAGTATCTGGGGTCTATGTCCGGGGCTGGAGCAGCTGAGTTGGCGTTCCTGGCACCTTTCCCTATTTGAACTGGACAAGGGGCTGATAGGGAGCTGGTGACACTGAAGGCACAGATGGGACACGGACTGTCCAGAGATACGGCAGGGATTGCCGGGAGAAGGGAGACAGAGCTGATAGAGAGGATAGAGGCTGCCCGGATGGCAGGGAAAGATAAGAAGATGTCTCTTTGTTTGACCTGTGCTGAAAGTGGTATGAAAGCCCTATTGATTAGTAAAGTTCAACTGCTGGAAAAGAACTGTGACTCTGAGATGTTTTGTGAAGCTCGTAAATGCGGAGCCGGAGTGACAGAACCTAAGAGAAACCTGGCAGTGAATGTAAGTGTATTGCTGTGCACGCTGCACATGCGGCAGAAGGGACACTGTATTCTGTCTGTGGGGCGCCAGGGTGTGGGAACAGTACAGCCCATTGCCACGACTATCACCTTGGCTGCCTTACAGATAGCTAGCTAGATAGATAGATAGATAGATAGATAGATAGATAGATAGATAGATAGATAGATAGATAGATAGATAGATCTGGATTATAGAGCATTCCAATAATTTGTCTGCACAAAGACTAATAATGGTTATAACCATCACCTGCATTCTATACCTGGTCATTACAATTCTGATTGTACACCAGTACCAGCTCACAGTAATATTTATTTTTGAAAGATAATAAGATAATACTTATGAATGGTAATACCTGTGTGCCTCTTGGCAAGGTATGACAATTTTTAACTAGTAATAAGTTGGACAACGCTTTATTACAGAACACTAAAAACATATATTTTTTAAATTATTCTGTACAGAAATTTACAGAGAAGATAATTGTCTAAATATGGCAAACCCTGTAAATTCTCACCTGTGCCTATAGGGCAGCATGGTGGCTCAGGAGTTAGAGTTGGTTGAAATCCCATCAAGGACAATATACTGTATGTATGGAGTTTGTATATTCTTCCTGGGTTTCTTCCCAAACTCCAAAAACATACTGATAGGAAATTTAGATTGTGAGCTCCAATGGGGACAGTGAATCTAAAGCGCTGTGAAATACGATGGCGCTACATAAGTAAAAACATATGCCTGTACCTGAATGCTACAAGTGAAGAAGAAGCATTAGGTAATGGAAGTCTTAATTTTTCCATTTTGCTCTTTATTCAGCCATGCCATAAATTAAAAATGCAGAAATGTACTTGTTGCATTATCCATCCCGGGAGCATAAATGTCTAGAGAAATCTATTCCCTTTCAGGGACACTGATTGAAAGGAAGTGATCGACGGCTCAGAAACAGCGTTTAAATCTGCCTGTGGTATATATAACCCAGTACCCATGAGTGTTACCCCATGTATCTATAATCAGGAGAGTACTATTATGCTTGGCTGGGATCATCTTCATGCTTCATGTATGTGTTCAGTTTGCATACCACTCACCCATGTGTACAAGGCTGGAGACTACAGTTTTTCTTTTCACTACTCACTTGTGGTTTTGTCTTGAAATTTTATTTTCTGAATAGAAGCACCCTCCAATCATGTATATGGATGAAATAAATAAATATGCATAAAAGGCGTAGAGAATTGTCTTTTATGACGTAGTGCTAGGCTGAATTTGTCAGAATTAATTCTGTGATGCAGTAGCCATAAAATCTATGCTCATTTTGTTTTTCCTACTGAAGTGTGCAAACAATCAAGCATGACTTCCCCGTTCCTTTCTGTTTTTCGTGCCAAGTTCAAAGTAATGTATGCAGACATGGTGTAGGTTGGCTTCTGTAGCACAAGAGGCAATGTTCTATTCTTGGCATAATAATCTATTTTTCTCTGTGTGTGGTATACAGAATGCATCCAATTGAGATTTAATGTAAAAGCTATAAGTACCGTATCTTTAAAACAGTAATAGTGAAGACTAGAGCCTCAGATTTTAACTCCTTAGTCCTGGATATATATTAGAGAAAAACGGTCGAATCCACCAATATCGGCAGGATTAGTCAACAATTTCATGTATATAGGGGTCTCTCAACTCTCTTCTCAAACACATGAAACCTTGGCTGAACCAAAACATTGATGGTTTTGGGATAGATAGCTGTCGGCTAACAGTCATGGCATGTGTATCGCCTGCCCTAGGCATTTCAAAGCTGATTAGTCCTAATTCTCATCATAATCTATTGAAAAATTTTTCAAGCTCCTTCCCAGGATTTAAGGATTTAGAGTAGGGGTCTGCAACCTGTGGCTGCTTGCTAATGTGCTTTGAAGGCTCGATGAGAGAGCTTTGGGATAGTGGTTGATAAATGCAGTGTTTCTTCTAACATTTTTTAAAAGTAGAAACAATTCATTTTTCATTTTGCCTCAATTTATCAGCTGAAAGTGGCAGTAAAAGAAGGGTTAAGGTAGGGGCGGACACATCATTGGTGCAACCTGTGCGGTCGCATATGGGCCCAAAGGGTAAGGGGGTCCCTTTCCACCTCAAAACCATTTGGAATTGTGTATTATGATGCACTAAAAGGATGCAAAGGGCCCATAAGTTCTTGCACAGGAGCGCTCTTCTGTCTGTGTCCACCAGTGCATTAAGGTCCATGTACACTGCAAAATTATTGTGAGAGAGCATTCAAGGCTCATTTGCTGATAATGGTGCAATCTAAACAGGCTGCCATTGCCCGATGCTCGAGCAAAACTCTCTTTCATTGGGTGAAATTATCTTTTGTGCAGCACAAAAAATATCTACATTTTCAGCAGCACATCGTCTGTGTTAACAGGACCTGTGCTGCCGAAAACAAAGGAAGCCCATGTTCACTGAACGATTCATTACAATATTATTCTGTGCACATCTGAAGCTGATCAGCCTATAATAACAGGCAATTAAATGACTGCCGTCTGGAAAGCATGTTGTAGTTTAATACTGCTCATCGTGCACGAAATGTACTTGTAGCGCCATAGTGTACATTAGCATACAACTGTGCTGCCAATCCACTATACACAGACATGGAAAAAATAGTTGGCACCCTTCTGTTAAAGTAGGAAAACCCACGATGGTCACTGAAGTAACTTGATACTGACAAAAGTAATTTTTGGTTACTGAATATCAACTAATGAAATTCAAACAATGCTTTTGAATGGTGGTTTAACAGAAAAATAAAAAAAATAGCATGAGATGTCTACAAACTTGCAATCAGTCAATCTAACTATTTCAAAGGTGAAAAGTAGTCACTGTGCTGTTTAGCATCATGGGGTATAGCACACTGAATATAGACCAAAGAAAGGTAAAGAGAGAGTTGTTTCAGGAGATCACAAAGAAAAGTATGAACAAACTTGTTAAAAGTAAAATCTATAAGACAATCTCCAAACATCTTGATGTGAACTCCAAAGGTCAAGGGGTACATCAGTGTCAGTTCACATCATCCTTTGCTGTCTTGGCCAAAGTAGACTTTATTGAAGACGAATGGAGAGGAAACCATTGTTGAAAGCAAATCATAAAAAGTGAGACTGGAATTTGCAAAAATGCATATTGACAATCAAAAAAGCTTATGGTAGAATGTACTTTGGACAAAAGAGAAAAACCTAAGCTTATTGGCAAGTCACATCAGCTCTATGCTCACAGATACAAAAATGAAGCATATAAAGAGAAGAACATTGCACCTACTGTGAAACATGGAGGAGTCTCGGTTATGTTTTGGGCTGCTTTGCTGCCTCTGCCACAATTTTTTCCATGTATTTAGCTCCCTCACTTTAATGTTGTAGCACAAAACAACAGAAATGGTATCAGGAAACTGCCGTTTACTATTAACTGTAACTTATTGCAATGTTACAAACAACCTCCAAATGATTGCTAAATGTTCCCTATCTACAACTGTATTAGTAATCTGACCCATTTTCTACTCAAACTTTTGGAAAACTTCAATTTACAGGCATGCAAACTAGTTTATTACAATAACTATGATATGATACTATAAGGATGATGAGGATGACTTGTTCATATAGAGCCAACACATTCTGCAGTGCAGCACCGAGATTGTTGTTTTTTAGACTGTCATCGTCCTTGGTGGAACTCACAATTTAATTTTCCTATATTAGACAGACATTAGAGAAAATTTAGTAGCTCATCAAAAAACCTTCCAGATCTTTGCATGAAACAGAAAAATGTTTCCTGTGTTGACAAATCATTGCAGCTATATATGAAGGAAGTTGGCTGACTAGTCATGTCTATAGCCAAGCCAGCCCTCTTCTCTGTCATAGCTGATGCACAAGCAATAATGGGACTGGCTCAGCTCCTGACATAAGCACTCAGCAAGCCCCCTTCTTTATCATAGCTGATGCATAAACAATAAATGGGGATAATTTAGCTACTGACATCAGCACTCAGCCAGTCCCCTTCTCTATCATAGCTAATGCATAAGAAATAATGGGCTGGTTTAGCTACTGACATGAGCACTCAGCCAGCCATCTTCTCTATCAAAGCTGATGCATAAACAATAATGGGGCTAGTTTAGCGACTGACATGAGCACTCAGCCAGCCCCCTTATCTATCATAGATGATGCATAAGAAATAATGGGGCTGGTTTAGCTACTGACATCACTCAGCCAGCCCCCTTATCTATCATAGATGATGAATAAGTAACGACGGGGCTGGTTTAGCTACTGACATGAGCACTCAGCCAGCCATCTTCTCTATCAAAGCTGATGCATAAACAATAATGGGGCTAGTTTAGCGACTGACATGAGCACTCAGCCAGCCCCCTTATCTATCATAGATGATGCATAAGTAACAATGGGGCAGGTTTAGTGACTGACATGAGCACTCAGCCAGCCCCCTTACCTATCATAGATGATGCATAAGTAACGATGGGGCTGGTTTAGCTACTGACATCACTCAGCCAGCCCCCTTACCTAACATAGATGATGCATAAGTAACGACGGGGCTGGTTTAGCTACTGACATGAGCACTCAGCCAGCCCCCTTATCTATCATAGATGATGCATAAGTAACGATGGGCTGGTTTAGCTACTGACATCACTCAGCCTGCCCCCTTACCTATCATAGATGATGCATAAGTAACGACGGGGCTGGTTTAGCTACTGACATGAGCACTCAGCCAGCCATCTTCTCTATCAAAGCTGATGCATAAACAATAATGGGGCTAGTTTAGCGACTGACATGAACACTCAGCCAGCCCCCTTATCTATCATAGATGATGCATAAGTAACAATGGGGCAGGTTTAGTGACTGACATGAGCACTCAGCCAGCCCCCTTATCTATCATAGATGATGCATAAGTAACGATGGGGCTGGTTTAGCTACTGACATCACTCAGCCAGCCCCCTTACCTAACATAGATGATGCATAAGTAACGACGGGGCTGGTTTAGCTACTGACATGAGCAGATCCCTTTACAGACAGTACTGATGGCGTGCCGGAACAGAATTTGAGCACAGTACTGCAGGTTGAGCTGCCGAAATCATGAGCAAGGCTGAAAGTGAAAGATCTGGACACATTTGGAGATAAAAGTAAATTAGTAAGCTCTTGACAATCAAATCCCTTTATCCACTAAGCTTCTGTGCTGTCCCATATAGTACATGAATATTTGTATATAACTTATGACCAGATAGTAAAACTGCTCAAATACTATAATTTTTCTGTCTCCGCCTTATCTGCATACTGAAAATACAAATGAAATATGCATAGAAATAATACACATTTATAACATAATGAAATATTTCTCCAATTTAGTCATCAATATGATTTGGGATTTTCTGTTAAACAGTAAAAGTCTTATTTATTTGTTACGAATTTTTGCTCATTTCCCTTGCAAGCCCTTGAGTAAAGAATGTTTTGCAATGACGAAGACTGAATGTGGATAAGTACAAATGTATTCAATGCATTGTCCTTTGAGATGGCATTTTTTTTTTACTTATGTTACAACATTTTCAATTGTCTCCGCTAATCGGAGAGCTTTCAGATTCCCATCTGCATCCCCCCTGTGAAATCTCTGATCAAACAGTTATCCAAGCCTGTGGAAACCCAGATTTGTGCAAAGTAAACATGTCTCTCTCCCTTTGATATATCCTCACTGGGGGCTTGCAAATCACTTTATGCTTTACCAATGTCTGGTCTACGCTCAAAATCCTGTACATGCAATAATCACATTTCCTGCATAATGAATGACAAGACTGCAATGAAGACCACAATGAATGACAATTCCTCCGCACAAGAACCTATTTATACAGAATTATATGAGGAAAAATGTTAATTTCAGGTTCTGATATAATATTACATTCAAGTATAGTAAATGGTAACTGTTCCTGCCTGGTAAATCCACACATATGCGATATGTAACACATTACTGGTTCTTTCCTACAAGTCTGATCTATTTTTGTGCTGTAATTTCGTATATACATTTACACAAGATGATATTCCCAGGGATCCAGTGAAGAAACAATGCAGTAATTTTTACTATACAAGTGTGGTAAAAAAATGAGGCAAAAGCACAATATGTGAATACATATTGTGCTTTTGCCTCATTTTTTTACCTCATATTTTTCCTGGATAAAAATACTGCAGTTTCCAGTACCAACAACAATTTTCTCTAATGCAGATTTAACAGAGCTTGTGATGTTGAGCTGCCTAAAAGGAATTGCTAATCAATGTTAGGGGCATGGTTGGACCAGAAGGCACGAGACACCTAGTCTTGTACTGATAATCTCCTGCTAGTAAAGCACTGATTTTATAGAAACCGAAAGACACAGCCTAGTAAGTGATACATCCTTGGAATCAGAGTCTCTGCCTTTAAATCATGGTTCATGTAAATAGGTGTAAAAATTGCATGTATTGTGCACAGCGTTTTTCCTGCCAACAGTCTGGATTTCGGTACAGCACGTTCCACTGCAAATACTCAACTTGTGCACATACTGAAAAAGGGAAGGAAGCATGAATGGAAAATTGCACTACCCGTGGTAAATGTCTAGTCTGTAGCCATGGGAACACAAAGGCCTGAATAAGAACTGTAGACATTAAACAGTAGGAGATTTTTCGTCAAGAATATTTGCAAAGTTACTTAATTTTTTTTATTTTAGGTACATTGGATCATTAACATTGTTGAATATAGCATTTAAATGAAATATACAAGATTAAAATTTACCTTTTAGGTAAAGTAAGGGTTGATACAGATGTCCGTGGATCTCGGCCTGATCACAGTTCACAAGGCACGGATCGGCAGCGACTCTCGCAACTGAAGTATGATAGCTTTCTATATTTCTGTGAGGCTGACATGCTCAAATCGGAAGACCTGCGGTCAGTCCGTGCATTGTGATCTGTGATCGGACCGAGATCCACAGATATCTGCATGAGTACATCACAAATCTCCAACAATACAGTAAACTGTGATTAACCCTTACATAGGTGACTGTATTCTTAAGGGGGTTTTCCAAAAATTACAAGTAATCCTCTATCCATGTGGTAGGGAAACACTTGCTGATCGCTGTGAGCCTGACTTCTGGTACCCCCAGCGATCTCAAGAGTGGAACTCTAGATCCCCAACAGAAGCCCTCTGCAGAGCTCCATCCTTAAAGGAGTGGATGTATAAATGTCGTCCTCTGCTTCTTTCATTCATTTTCAATGGGGCTTCCAGAAATAGTACAGAAATAATGCAGAGTAGAACTTTCTACTCGGCTTCCTCAAGCAGTCCAATAGAGATTGAAAAAAGCGGAGATCGAGCCTGTGCACCATCACTCCAGTCAAGACGGGGCTTGAACCTCTACATAAAAAAAATGTGAACACTATATCTCAGTCAATCAGTGGTTGGCACAGGAAAAGGTATCACAATTTGTGACTATCCCATCTTGGAAGAGTAGATAAGTAGGGCCTCATCTATTCACGGTGGGGAAAATAAGTATTTGATACACTGCCAATTTTGCAATTTTTCCTACCTACAAAGAATGGAGAGGTCTATAATTTTTTATAGTTGGTACACTTCAACTGTGAGAGAGAGAATCTAAAAATAAAAAAACAGAAAATCACATTGAATGATTTTTAAATAAATTGTATTTTATTGCATGATTTTTGATCACCTACCAATAAGCAGCAAGAATTCTGGCTCTCACAGACCTGTTAGTTTTTCTTTAAGAAGCCCTCCTACTCTGCACTCATTACCTGTATTAACTGCACCTGTTTGAACTCGTTAACTGTACAACAGACACCTGTCCACACACTCACTCAATCACACTCCAATCTCCTCACCATGGCCAAGAACAAAGAGCTATCTAATGACACCAGGGACAAAATTATAGACCTGCACAAAGCTGGAATGGGCTACAGGACAATAGGCAAGCAGCTTGAAAGCAACAACTGTTGGCGCAATTTTTAGAAAATGGAAAAAAAACACAGGATGACTGTCAATCTTCCTCAGTCTGGGGCATCATGAAAGATTTCGCCTCGTGGGGTAAGGATGATTCTGAGAAAGGTCAGGAATCAGCCTAGAACTACATGGGAGAAGCCGGTCAATGACCTGAAGAGAGCTGGCACCACAGTCTCAAACATTGCCGTAAGTAACACACTACTACGTCATGGATTAAAATCCTGAAGGGCACGCAATGTCCCCTTGCAAACGTAGCACATGTCCGGGCCCATTTGAAGTTCGCTAATGACCATCCGGATGATCCAGAGGAGGCATGGGAGAAGGTCATGTGTTCAGATGAGTCCAAAATTGAACTTTTTGGTATCAACTCCACTCACAGTGTTTGGAGAAAGAAGGATGAGTTCAACTCCAAGAACACTGTCCCAACCATGAAGCATGGTGGGGGAAAATATCACACTTTGGGGGTGCTTTTCTGCAAATGGGACAGGACGACTGCACCGTATTTAAGGGAGGATGGATGGGGTCCTGTATTGCAAGATTTTTGCCAACAATCTCCATTAGTGTTGAGCGATACTGCTCGATATCAAAAATATCGGATCGGAATGGTATAACCGATATCACTAAATATCGCCGATATCCGATTCCGATAGCGGAAGTCCCATGTAAGTCTATGGGAACAAAATATCGCAACAAAAAAAACCCTTTCTTTCGTTGTAAACACAAAATATACACACATAGAATACATATATATATATATATATATATATACATGTCATTGTGACATATATATATATAAACATATATTTATAGTTTATACACTTCTACATAGTAAAATAGACTCTGTGCTTGAGAATTGCTAAAATCATCAGAGAATGTATTTGCCAATTTTTTCCGCCATATCTGCGTCACGACGAGGCACTGGTGAAGAAGAAGGGCGTGCTCTTCGTGGGTGTACACTCACTCAGTGGCGTGAAAACGATGGCCGACCAGTGTAAATGTTACTGCAATGTAAGATCGTGCCCCACAGCTCTTCAGTTCCGCCTCCTCATCCTCCTCAGTGTGCAGAAACTAACACGAAGGTCCCGCCTCCCTACAAAAGAGGGGCCCTCTCCAGATGCTAATGACACATGTGACTTGGCAGAGATGGCTAATGGACACGAGCAGAAGTGTGAAGGGATGGAGCAGTCAGAGCTCTCCCCCCACGGAAGCGACCCGATCGCCACGGAATCACCGTTGGGCACCCGGCCTGTAAACCCTCCTACGCTGCAAGAAGCGGAGGATACCCTAAGAGGCCTGGCCCGGCACCGGGAGGAGGTCGCCAGGATGGAAGCGAGCTGACGTGCCCTAAAAATAAACTTGGAGCGGCGCCAATCCCTCTTACCTGAAGTGTCTGTACCGGAAGGTGAGGCACCCGTTCTAGTAGAGGAGCCCTTGCAATGTGATCCGGTTGACGTTGTCGCAGTGGAGGCACCCATTCCTGCAAAAACCGCAGCACTGTCAGCACCCCAGATCCCGCTGTCTGCCCCCGTCGCTGAGACAGAAGAAGCGACACCCGTCCTCATGGAGGAGGCCGCGCAGGCACCAGAGCACTACCTGCCTGTACCGGAGCCCCGACTGTCATCTGATTTAGAGCCGTCTGCTTCCTCCGCAGGGGAGCGCCGCCAGGACTGGGGGGCGCCAGGAGAGCTGCCGCAAACCGGACATTGCAAGCTGCAGTGGAGTGGTGGAGACATGGAGCTGCTGGTGGAGGAGAATTTCAACCGGCGTCAGGAGGAAGAGTGGAGACGTTGGGAGCGGGAAGCAGAGCGACAAATGGAGCAGCGAGAAACCCTAAAACTTCGCCAACGTAACCTGGAGAAGGACCGGGCAGATAAGGACCGGATGAGAAAGGATAAAGGAACCCTGAGGAGCCGCGGCGTAAGGGTGCAGTACGGAGCTTTAAATTGAAAGGTGGTTGGGGCTTCATCCAGGAGCCTGGACTTTATTTAGAAGTTTTTGTGACCCGGCGGGACGTGGAGACTCACCTCCCAGAAGGACACCCGGGGAGGGACCTGTTGCCAGGAGACTTGGTGACTTACACCCGACACTGGGGTTACAATGGGTGGTACGCCCTAAATGTTACCAGGTGCGACCCCTACTCCCCAGAGTGTCAGGAACCTGTGAGACCCTCGGAGCCTTCAGCCTCCCACATCCAGGCCTCTGCAAAAGTGCCCACCCCACGCCGTAAATCTCCACAGCCTCCCTCAGTGGTCTCCTCAGCAGCCCCAGCTATGGACATGATAACTATAGCTGGCCCGTACCCGGCGCCTGTTAGGCCCCCTGGGGTTCGTTCAGTCCGGGACATAGGGTTCCAGACCCGGAGGGAGATGAAAGAGGTGGCCACACAGACCCAGATAGTGGGTCACGACTTGACTGTACAGGCCACACGACGTCATCAGGTCCTGGTGGTCCTTGGTGCCTCGGATGTTTGGCAAGCATCAGAAGAGTACCAGGTGGTAGCTGGAACACCCCGGCCAAAGAAGTATAAATAACCCGGACAGGGTCCCTGTATGTAAATAGTTAAATTGTTGATAAATAGTTAAATTGTTGATAAATAGTTAAATTGTTGATGTACCCGGACGGGTGAATGTTCATAAAAAAGTTTTTTAATTTAATAAAAAAAAAACAAACACATTTTTCATTACTTTTATTACAGTCTCATCCTGCGACGCCATCGATCTCCTGTAAAAAAATGAAAAAAAAAAAAAAGTATACCACCTGACCACGCAGTCCATAGTAACGAGTGTCCCACGACGATCCAGCTCTGCTACATCAGAATGACAGGCAGAGCCTGTCATCCCGGCGCAGCACAGCTGATTACCTGCTTCCCGGCAGTGACGTCATCGGACTGGTTTACGGCCGGGATTACCCTGCAGTCACTGCAGTTATCGCGAAAAACTGCATGTGACCGCCAGGGAGAAGATAATGGCGGCCTCAAGCAGTCCAGGACGTGACCGCCGGAGATCTTCTGCCAGGTAAGTGCCGCTGACTCCTGACAGACCCGACCGACGGACACTCACAGTGACAGTGACAAATCCGATTCCGGTATTCGATATGACGAAAATATCGGTATTCGGAATCGAAAGGCCGATACAGCTAATATCGGCCGATATCCGATATTTGCAGTATCGTATCGCTCAACACTAATCTCCATCCTTCAGTAAGAGCATTGAAGATGGGTTGTGGCTGGGTCTTCAAGCATGACAATGACTCGAAACACACAGCCTGGTCAACTAATGAGTGGCTCCTTAAGAAGCATTTCAAGGTCCTGGAGTGGCCTAGCCAGTCTCCAGACCTGAACCCAATAGAAAATCTTTGGAGGCAGCTGAAACTCAATGTTGCCCAGCGACAGCCCTGAAACCTTAACCCCTTCACCCCCAAGGGTGGTTTGCACGTTAATGACCGGGCCAATTTTTACAATTCTGACCACTGTCTCTTTATGAGGTTATAACTCTGGAACGCTTCAACGGATCTTTGCGATTCTGAGATTGTTTTCTCGTGACATATTGTACTTCATGTTAGTGGTAAAATTTCTTCGATATACCTTGCGTTTATTTTTGAAAAAAACGCAAATATGGCGAAAATTTTGAAAATTTTGCAATTTTCAAACTTTGAATTTTTTTTCCCTTAAAACAGAGAGATACAGTCAGGGCCAGAAATATTTGGACAGTGACACAATTTTCGTGAGTTGGGCTCTGCATGCCACCACATTGGATTTGAAATGAAACCTCTACAACAGAATTCAAGTGCAGATTGTAACGTTTAATTTGAAGGGTTGAACAAAAATATGTGTTAGAAAATGTAGGAATTGTACACATTTCTTTACAAACACTCCACATTTTAGGAGGTCAAAAGTAATTGGACAAATAAACATAACCCAAACAAAATATTTTTATTTCAATATTTTGTGGCGAATCCTTTGGAGGCAATCACTGCCTTAAGTCTGGAACCCATGGACATCACCAAACGCTGGGTTTCCTCCTTCTTAATGCTTTGCCAGGCCTTTACAGCCGCAGCCTTCAGGTCTTGCTTGTTTGTGGGTCTTTCCCTCTTAAGTCTGGATTTGAGCAAGTGAAATGCATGCTCAATTGGGTTAAGATCTGGTGATTGACTTGGCCATTGAAGAATGTTCCACTTTTTTGCACTCATGAACTCCTGTGTAGCTTTGGCTGTATGCTTGGGGTCATTATCCATCTGTACTATGAAGCGCCGTCCAATCAAGTTTGCAGCATTTGGCTGAATCTGGGCTGAAAGTATATCCGGGTACGCTTCAGAATTCATCCGGCTACTCTTGTCTGCTGTTATGTCATCAATAAACACAAGTGACCCAGTGCCATTGAAAGCCATGCATGCCCATGCCATCACGTTGCTTCCACCATGTTTTACAGAGGATGTGGTGTGCCTTGGATCATGTGCCGTTCCCTTTCTTCTCCAAACTTTTGGCTTCCCATCATTCTGGTACAGGTTGATCTTTGTCTCATCTGTCCATAGAATACTTTTCCAGAACTGAGCTGGCTTCTGGAGGTGTTTTTCAGCAAATTTAACTCTGGCCTGTCTATTTTTGGAATTGATGAATGGTTTGCATCTAGATGTGAACCCTTTGTATTTACTTTCATGGAGTCTTCTCTTTACTGTTGACTTAGAGACAGATACACCTACTTCACTGAGAGTGTTCTGGACTTCAGTTGATGTTGTGAACGGGTTCTTCTTCACCAAAGAAAGTATGCGGCGATCATCCACCACTGTTGTCTTCCGTGGGCTCCCAGGTCTTTTTGGATTGATGAGTTCACCAGTACTTTCTTTCTTTCTCAGGATGTACCAAATTGTAGATTTTGCCACTTCTAATGTTGTAGCAATTTCTTGGATGGGTTTTTTTCTGTTCTTGCAGCTTAAGGATGGCTTGTTTCACCTGGATGGAGAGCTCCTGTGACCGCATGTTTCCTTCACAGCAAAACCTTTCAAATGCAAACACCACACCTCAAATCAACTCCGGCCCTTTCATCTGCTTAATTGAGAATGACATAACAAAGGGATTGCCCACACCTGTCCATGAAATAGCCTTGGAGTCATTTGTCCAATTACTTTTGGTCCCTTTAAAAACAGGGTGGCACATGTTAAGGAGCTGAAACTCCTAAACCCTTCATCCAATTTTAATGTGGATACCCTCAAATGAAAGCTGAAAGTCTGAACTTCAACTGCATCTGATTTGTTTTGTTTCAAATTCATTGTGGTAATGTCTAGAACCAAAATTAGATAAATGTTGTCTCTGTCCAAATATTTATGGACCTAACTGTATGTCACACAAAATAGTTAAGAAATAACATTTCCCACATGTCTACTTTACATCAGCACAATTTTGGAACCAAAATTTTTTTTGTTAGGAAATTATAAGGGTTAAAAGTTGACCAGTGATTTCTCATTTTTACAACAAAATTTACAAAGCCATTTTTTTAGGGACCACCTCACATTTGAAGTCACTTTGAGGGGTCTATATGGCAGAAAATACCCAAAAGTGACACCATTCTAAAAACTGCACCCCTCAAGGTACTCAAAACAACATTCAAGAAGTTTAATAACTCTTCAGGTGCTTCAAAGGAGCAGAAGCAACGTGGAAGGAAAAAATTAATATTTAACTTTTTAGCCACAAAAAATGATCTTTTACAAACTTTTTTTTATTTTCACAAGGGTAAAAGGAGAAAATGGTCAGATAAAGTTGGTGTGCAATTTCTCCTGAGTACGCCAATACCCCATATGTGGGGGAAAACCACTGTTTGGGCACACGGCAGAGCTCGTAAGGGAAGGAGCGCCGTTTGACTTTTTCAAACTAAAATTGGCTGGAATTGAGATTGGACGCCATGTCGTGTTTGGAGAGCCCCTGATATGCCAAACAGTGGAAACCCCCCACAAGTGACATCATTTTGGAAACTAGACCCCCTAAGGAACTTATCTAGATCTGTTGTGAGCACTTTGAACCCCAAAGTGTTTCACAAAAGTTTATAATGCCTGGGTGTGAAAAAAAAAAAAACCAATTTTCCACAAAAATGATTTTTAGTCCCAAATTTTTGATTTTTCCCAAGGAAATTGGACCCCAAAAGTTGTTGTCCAATTTGTCCTGAGTACGCTGATACCCCATATGTGGGGGTGGAAACTGTTTGGGCGCACGGCAGGGCTTGGAAAGGAAGCAGTAACGTTTTGGAATGCAAACATTGATGGGGGTCATGTTCCGTTTGTAGTGCCCCAGATGAGCCTAAACAGTGAAAACCCCCACAAGTGACCCCATTTTGGAAGCTAGACCCCCTAAGGAACTTATCTAGATCTTTGGTGAGCACTTTGAACCCCCAAGTGCTTAACACAAGTTTATAATGCCCAGGCATGAAAATAAAAAATCCTATTTTTTTCCCACAAAAATTATTTCTTAGTCACTAATTTTTTATTTTCCCAAGGGTAACAGGAGAAATTGGACCACAAAATTTGTTGTCCAATTTGTCCTGAGTACGCTGATACCCCATATGTGGGGGGGAACCACTGTTTTGGCGCATGGCAGAGCTCGGAATGGAAGGAGCACCATTTGACTTTTTCCAACCAAAATTGGCTGGAATTGAGATTGGACGCCATGTTGCATTTGGAGAGCCCCTGCTGTGCCTAAACAGTGGAAACCCCCCACAAGTGACCCCATTTGGGAAACTAGACCCCCTAAGGAACTTATCTAGATCTTTGGTGAGCAATTTGAACCCCCAAGTGCTTCACACAAGTTTATAACGTAGAGCCGTAAAATTAAAAAATCATATTTTTTCCACAAAATTGATCTTTTCACCCCAATTTTTATTTTCCCAAGGGTAACAAGACTCCAAAAGTTATTGTGCAATTTGTCCTGAGTGCTCTGATACCCCATATGTTGGGGTAAACCACTGTTTGGGTGCATGACAGAGTTTGGAAGGGAAGGAGCGCCGTTTGACTTTTTCAACGCAGAATTGGCTGGATGCCATGTCGTGTTTGGAGAGCTCCTGATCTGCCTAAACAGTGGAAACCCCCCACAAATGACACCATTTTGGAAACTAGACCCCTCAAGGAACTTATCTAGATGTGTGGTGAGCACTTTGAACCCCAAAGTGCTTCACAGAAGTTTATAACGTACAGCCGTAAAATAAAAAATCTCTTTTTTTTTTTACTAAAATGATTTTTTCGCCCCCAATATTTTATTTTCACAAGGGTAACAGGAGAATTTGGACCTCAAAAGTTGTTGTCCAATTTGTACTGAGTATGCTGATACCCAATATGTGGGAGTAAACTACTGTATGGGCGCACGTCGGGTCTCGGAAGGGAAGTAGTGACGTTTTGGATTGCAGACTTTGATGGAATGGTCTGGGGGAGTCATGTGGCATTTGGAGAGCCCCTGATGCGCCTAAACAGTGGAAACCCCCCACAAGTGACCCCATTTTGGAAAATAGACCCCACAAGGAACTTATCTAGATGTGTGGTGAGCACTTTGAACCCCGAAGTGCTTCACAGAAGTTTATAACGTACAGCCGTAAAAATAAAAAATCCTTTTTTTTTTACAAAAATGATTTTTTCGCTCCCAATATTTTATTTTCACAAGGGTAACAGGAGAAATTGGACCCCAAAAGTTGTTGTCCAATTTGTCCTGAGTACGCTGATACCCAATATGTGGGAGAAAACGACTGTATGGGTGGACGTCTGGGCTCGGAAGGGAAGTAGTGATGTTTTGGATTGCAGACTTTGATGGTATGGTCTGGGGGCGTCATGTCGCATTTGGAGAGCCCCTGATGCGCCTAAACTGTGGAAACCCCCACAAGTGACCCCATTTTGGAAAATAGACCCCACAAGGAACTTATCTAGAAGTGTGGTGAGCGCTATGATTTTGTCGCCCCCAGTTTTTTATTTTCCCAAGGGTAACAGGAAAAATAGGACAAATTGCACAATAACTCTTGTGGTCCAGAGTACGCTGATACCCCATATGCGGGAGTAAACTACTGTTTGGGCGCATGGCAGAGCTCAGAAGTGAAGGAGCACCGTTTGACTTTTTCAACGCAGAATTGGCTGGAATTGAGATCAGATGCCATGTCACATTTGGAGAGTCCCTGATGTGCCTAAACAGCAGAAACCCTCCAATTCTAACTCCAACCCTAACCCCAACACACCCCTAACCCTAGTCCCAACCCTAACCACAAACCTAACCCTAACACACCCCTAACCGTAATCCCAACCCTAATCCTAATCCTAACGTTAGCGCCAACCCTAACCCTAACTTTAGCCGCAACCCTAACCCTAACGGGAAAATGGAAATAAATACATTTTTTTAATTTTATTATTTTTCCCTAACTAAGGGAGTGATAAAGGGGGGTTTGATTTACTATTTATAGCGGGTTTTTATGATTGGCAGCTGTCACGCTAAAAGACGCTTTTTATTGCAAAAAATAGTTTTTTGCATCACCACATTTTGAGAGCTATAATTTTTACATATTTTGGCCCACAGAGTCATGTGAGGTCTTATTTTTTGCAGGACGAGGTGACGTTTTTATTGGTACCATTTTTGAGCACGTGACATTTTTTAATCGCTTTTTATTTCGATTTTTGGGAGGTTAGAATGAGCAAAAATCAGCAATTCATGAATTTCTTTTGGGGGAGGCGTTTGTACCGTTCCGCGTGTGGTAAAATTGATAAAGCAGTTTTATTCTTCGGGTCAGTACGATTACGGCGATACCTCATTTATATCATTTTTTTTACGTTTTGGCGCTTTTATAGAATGAAAATAATTTTATATAAAAAATTATTATTTTTGCATCGCTTTATTCTGCGAGCTATAACTTTTTTATTTTTTCACTGATGATGCTGTATTATGGCTCATTTTTTGCTGGACAAGATGATGTTTTCAGTGGTACCATGTTTATTTATCTCGGTCTATTTGATCGCGTGTTATTCCACTTTTTGTTCAGCGGTATGATGATAAAGCATTGATTTTTTGCTTCGTTTTCTTTTTTTTTTTAAGGGGTTCGCTAAAGGGGTTAACTAGTGGGACAGTTTTATAGGGGTGGTCGTTACGGACGCGGCGATACCAAATATGTGTACTTTTATTGTTTTGTTTTTTTTATTTACAGGAAAGAATGAATTTATTGGGGAATATTTTTTTTTTTTTTTATGATTTTTTTTACCACTTTTTATTTTTATTTTTTTTTACTTTTTTACTTTGTCCCAGGGTGGGACATCACTGTATTTTAGCAGATCGCTGGTGTAACAGTGTGCACAGCACTCTGTCACACCAGCGATCGCTCTGGCATCGCTGCAGGCTTCCTCAGCGCCTGCTCTCAGCAGGCACTGAGGAAGCCGCCTCCCTGCAGGACCCCGGCGCCATCTTGGATCCGGGGACCTGGAGGGAGGACGGACCCTCGGAACAGCGCGACACATCGCGCTGCTCTGAGGGTCTCAGGGGAGCGCGCAGGGAGCCCCCACCCTGCGCGATCCTCCCCTGTGCCCCGGGTACACCGCGATCATGTTTGATCGCGGTGTGCCAGGGGTTAATGTTCCGGGAGCGGTCAGTGACCGCTCCTGACACACAGTCACGGGTGTCAGCTGTGTTAATCAGCTGACACCCGGCAGCGATCAGCTGCGCTTCCCCCGGGAGCGCAGCTGATCGCCCATGACGTACTATTCCGTCCATGGGAATTAGGTCCAGGGTCACATGGACGGAATAGTACATCTGATGGAATAAAGGGGTTAAAGATCTGGAGATCTCTATGAAGGAGTGGACCAAAATCCCTGCTGCAGTGTGTGAAAACTTGGTCAAGAACTACAGGAAACATATGACCTCTGTAATTGCAAACAAAGATTTCTGTACCAAATATTAAGTTCTGTTTTTTCTATTGCATCAAATACTATTTTCATGCACTAAAATGCAAATTAATTATGTAAAAATCATACAATGTGATTTTCTGTATTTTTTTAAGATTCTGTCTCTCACAGTTGAAGTGTACCTACGATAAAAATTGCAGACCTCTCCCTTCTTTGTAGGTGGGAAAACTTGCTAAATTGGCAGTGTATCAAATACTTATTTTCACCACTGTATGATTATCAGGTACTGATATCAGAATGTGAGGATTATACAAATATTACACAGTCATATCAATGCAAAATGAGTATTATGTAAAAAATATGCCTCATTTGATTTACTTTTATTAAAGAAATTAAGTAAATCACAATGAAGTTGTTGGGATGATTTTTGCTGTAAATCTTTTTTTTTATTTAAGGCTATATATTTAATTACCACCTCTGTTTTTTATACACCTATACTCAAAACTGTTCCTTTTATTCGAACATGTAGCCAAACAATGGTCACATTGTGATACCTTTCCATGTCTCCTATTGACCAACATAAATGCATCTACCTTTTTAATTCCCATTAAGCTTACTCTGCTTTCTAAGCACCTAATCTACCTCCCGGATCATTTATAAGCCTCCATCCTGTTCCTACCTCCCTGTTCTGTCCATCTCACTTCTCCCACCCCCTTCAGACATCCAGCACTGTCAAGCCAAACACATGATAAATTGCCTTGTCAACAGTATTCATTCAGGGACCAATTAATTCCACAGAAATGAACTAGGGGCCATCAGTTGTTGAAAAACTCCTAGTGCAGGGAGCAGAGCCTTCTATTCGAGAGAGCGGACGAGAGAGGGAGGAAAAGAGAGAGACGCAGAGGAAGAATAAGAGGCCTTGGAAGTTAGTTTGACAGAAATTGGTCATTTAATGCATAAGTGCACTGCAGACAGCCCCTGTCATAGCGGCCAGCGTGCTAAAACTCCCACAGAGGTTTATTTATTAATTATAGAGAGCTGTATGGGGCCTTTTATCTGTCTTAGCCCGGACTCATCAACTTTACTTCTTGTCACAAACAGATCTTGTGGCACTCAAGACGATAACAAAGCGGGACAACAAATCCAACCCTACAACAAACTCCAAGGAACAGATTATGTTCTAAAACAAAATGGAAAAAAAATTCTCAGTTTTGATATAGAAGATAGTTTGTCATATGTCATAAAAGCTTAGATTCAATACTTACAGCAATACTTGACTGAGGTCTAGAGATCAGCGTTTTGATAAAAAATGGAAAGTCTTCTACTAAATTTTAATGCTGCAAGTAACAGAATAAATTCCATACATAATGATTGCATCTACAACGTTTCTACATATTCATTCCTATCACTCAGATGAGCTCAATGTGTCTTTTTTCAACAGTGCTAAAATTTTCTGAAAACACTCCAAGACTCTAAAGCAAAAGCTACTTGCTACCAGGGCCGGATTGGGACGGCAATTCAGCCCTGGCATTCCACAGCACATAGGTCATGCTGCCCCCAATACCCACTTTCCTAAAAGGGATCTCGTACAAATATTACTTTGCCTGAAATTGGAGGAAGTCAAAATTTAATGACATTATGTGTAAAAGTCTTAAGGAACAAAAAGCAACATTTGGGTCACCAGACTCACCACCACCAGTATGTTCCATGGATACCTTTGTATGTGAGGATGTTTAGGGTCCACTTTCCTTAAAGTGGAAAATCCATTTAAAGTGTGGCCACCCTTGCAGTGGCCGAGCAGTTCAATGCCCCTTCCCACCTACTTGTTTTCCATCAGTCTCTATGTTCTATTTATTCCTATAATGCGAGAACTGTCAATCAAGGAAGGTGGGGTTGAGATTAATGCAAAATTGATGCAAAACAATGCTCACACGTGCCAAAGGAGTTCTGTGTGCCAGTCCTTGGTTTGAATAGTCATTGGACCAAGCTCCTGTGCTGGGATGAACTGTCATTATGTGTCCAAAAGATGCATTCTCAGGAAAATTTGGCTTTTTGGTCCCTTAGCAATATGTATGCTGTACAGTATACACTATGCGCCTTTATAACCATCTTCTCCTGATATCAGCACCATTCTAGTGCTCTTCTGTTTCTTGGGCCTACATTTCATCATCTGTGTAGACCAGAAGTTGATTTTCTCAATATAATCTATGAGACCCACAAGGAGTATCTGATGGGATAACTTTGAGAAGGTGACTTCCGGTCCACACAAAAGATGCTGTATGAGCCAGCTAGTCTGAATAGTGGTCACATAGAGAAGAAGAGCATTGGAACATTGCTGATAACACAAGATCGAAACTTTTTTTTTTTAAAGTCACTTCGTTGCTAGCAGCCATATGGCAATAAATTCATATTTACCATTCTGTCCCGTTCTGCAGAATGTCCCTCTACTCTTCCTTTAACCCCCTTCAACATGCAGTCCCATGTAAGTAACATGACTTCCCCACTTTTCAGACCTTTCCCACACACAGTTCCATGTAAAAACATCACTGCGCTCCCTTCAGCTTCCTCCAACATATAGTCCCATGTAGAAAAAATTAGACATCACCACTTACCTTCAGCTCCCTACAGTGTATAGTCCCAGTAAAAACACACTACTCCCCAGTCTCCACATTTCAACCTCCTCAAATATACAGTCCTATGCAAATGACATCACTTCCCACATTTCAGCCCTATCCAACATACTACATTCAAACTCCTCCATGATGCAGTCCTGTGCAAAAAAGACATCAATTCATCCCTTTTAAATGTCTCATGCAAATAATATGACAAACTACCATTCAGCAGTAGTGAATGACCACCGAACTAGACCCCTGCATACCTCCTCCTACATACCACCATCCACCGGCTCTTCTTTTGATTAGTTGCTCTGGCACCTTGCTATCCCCACATCACACTTTAACTCTGACATAAGTCCGGACTTACTAATCAAATGTGGAGCCAGTGATGCAAACAGGAAGGAGCAGGTTGCAGGGCTCTCATCTGGTGGCCAATAATGAGTTGGCTGATGGACCAGGAACCTGTGAATCTTGTTACTCAACACTCCTCTCCTCACTTCAGTGTCTCCAGCATACAGCCACATGCAACAAAAACTGCACTCCCTTCTTGAGGTACCCACCCGTGCAGTACATTGCCTCTCTCTGTCCATCTTTATGCAGTCTCCTCCTGCAGTGCATCACTCCTCTCAGCTACATTTTGTAGTACATCTCTCTTCTCAGCTCCTTCATATACAGCCCCATCCTGCAGTACATCACTCCTTTGGCCCTAGGGAATAATTTTCAACTATGGGAAAGCAATTTGAATAGCAAGTTAGCGTAAAATAAATATTACGTTGTAAATTTGTCCAGTCTGGCATAACATAATCTGCTATTGAGGCTGCATTTAAAACTTGGGCAAAGTATTTGAAAAGTATGTATGTGGATTTCAGGATCTCTACTTCTAGAGGGAAACAGGAAACTGTAGTTAATCCCTTGTATTTTGAGTCTGTAGTTTCCAGCAGGAGATGCCAAATATTGTATTCTTGTTGCTTTATGAGAGGTAAAAAGAAAGGCTTAATAATTAATGTTGCTTTTTATTGCCATAGCAGGCTAAGGTAAGCATGAGATGGCAGAGGGAGTCAGCTGGAAAGCGCCTTGTCTGCCACTTGTCACCTTCTCCAGGTTACCTGATATGTGATAGCCTGAGAGGTGGCACACACACACGGCAGCCTCAGCTTTAGTCTCCATGAATGGGAACAGACACTGCTGTTTAGACAGCTCTTGGTGAATAAGCAGAGCACAATTTAATCAATCATTCTATTGTAGAAACTTACGACAAGCTCCTGTAAAATAACTTATTACATTAATAGTAAAATTAATTAGAGTTCATAATAACTGCAACTACTTAGAGGGATCCTAGTCCAATACTAGTAGGATCAATAAATGTGTAACTAAAGGGGAATTTATACTGCAAGATAATCATGAAGATCATAGTTAAAAAAGTTTGTTTCACAATTGTCTTGCCATGTGAACAAGCTGACGATCATCCGATGAATGAGCAGAACGGTCGTGAATACAGTAAAATTAATTTTTGTTCTTTGTTTGCTTTGGTGTGACTGTAAATAGGCAAACGATCGTCGATAGGTAAAAGTTTACCAACTGAGGGTCATGACGTACCGACATGACAGTAGACAGTAGTAGCTGGACGGGCGCTGGAGATCCACCTCTTACCTGAAAGCATCATAGCTCGTCTTTTGATTAGCTGGCATGGCACGACGTCATATGTCTGTCACGCAGCAATGATGATGTTACGCCAGGAAAGCCAATGAAAATAAGCTACAGATGCAGTCTGTTAAGAAGTAGTTCTCGCACTCCTATCCAACAGCGACAGACCACGATCGTTGCCAATGGACTGGTTTGTGCAAATCAATTTACTTGTATACTGTATCTCCTGTGAGCTGTGAGATAAAAACATTCATGGCCATTGCTTGCTAAAAAGCTTTCAAATCAATCAATTGATTCAGGTTGTTAGTGTTTGGTAGTTTTAAAATGTTATACATGATATACAATATGCAAATAATGTACAGTAAAATCATGTAAAATAAAATGTAATATATTTCATAGAAGTTCATAGTTGTAAAAGTTAAAAGCCATCAATTAAAATAAATCTACAGTTTAGATCTACATGAACTACAAGCGGATAGGATCAAGCTCAACCACTGTTAGTTGCTCAGGGGTAAAAACAATATGACAATATAAAAGATCAAACCCCAGCACACTCCAAAAAAGTGAAGAGAGAACTAGTTGCTTTCAAAATTTAATTAGTTTATCTTGTACAAAAAAAAATAGTTTCCAAACAACGTTTCGGCTCAGGCAAGAGCCTTCATCAGGAAGACAATCTGTTCATACATAACAAAAACAGTATATATTATAATCAAAAGACAAGAAAGATAAATAGAAAAAACGCATAGCTACATGTTTACAGTATATAACATATTCTACGTTGGATATTATTATATAGCGTTATCTGGTGTACATACTGAAACCGCTTGTGATAGGTGAATGGTGTTATGGAGATAGGGTGGGGAAACAAGAGAACAGAAAAAATTAAAAAGGAAAAAAGGAAAAATGAAAAAAGAGATGGGTCACCAGATAACGCTATATAATATTATCCAATGTAGAATACGTTATATACTGTAAACATGTACTTATGTGTTTTTTCTATTTATCTTCCTTTGTCTTTTGATTATAATACAACATATACTGTTTTTGTTATGTATGAACAGATTAAAATTTTGAAAGCAACAAGTTCTCTCTTCACTTTTTTGGAATGTGTCTCGCAGCCGCAAATCATGCAGCTATGGAGACTCAGACATAATTTACGAGCACGCCCAAGATACTCGTAGAACACCCATGCATGCTTGGGAAACTTGAGTAACGAACACACTCACTCGTCACTAATGTATAGCATTCAGTTACCATTACCATATGAACTTAAGCAGTTTGTCTCACCATCCACTTCACCACTCAGTTGGCTAAACATCTCATTAGCAAACTCCTGCTTTTTTTTATCAACTATCTGCATTTACTTCCTAGCTTAGACCTGCAGTTAGCCATTTGTCTTCTGTAAGCACAACAATTTTATCTCTGCTAATACTAGTGCTAATCACAGTATCCAGTTTGCCTGTTCACCCCTACTGCCTTGCAGTTAACCATTTGTCGGCTCATTGCATACCTCTCCGCCATTGACCATCTGTCTGCTGATAGCATACAACTATTTATTTATTATTTATATAGCATCATCATATTCAAAAGGCTTTACATATCTTATCATCACTGTCCCCACCGAGGCTCACAATCTAAATTCCTTGTCAATATGTCTGTAGAGTGTGGGAGGAAACTGGAGTTATCAGAGGAAACCCATGAAAGCATAGGAGTGTGGGAGGAAACTGGAGAACCCAGAGGAAACCCACGCAAACACGGAGAGAACATACAAACTCCTTGCAGATGTTGTCTTTAGTGGGACTTATTCATGACCATGGTGGGCAGCACGGTGGCTCAGTGGATAGCACTGCAGCCTTGCAGCGCTGGAGTCCTGGATTCAAAGCCCACCAAGGACAACATCTGCAAGAAGTTTGTATGTTCTCTCCGTGTTTGCGTGGGTTTCCTCCGGGTTCTTCGGTTTCCTTCCACACTCCTAAAAAACATACTGATAGGGAATCTACAGTACAGACCAAAAGATTGGACAAACCTTCTCATTTAAAGATTTTTCTGTATTTTCATGACTATGAAAATTGTACATTCACACAGAAGGCATCAAAACTATGAATTAACACATGTGGAATTATATACTTAACAAAAAAGTGTGAAACAACTGAAAATATGTCTTATATGCTAGGTTCTTCAAAGTAGCCACCTTTTGCTTTGATGACTGCTTTGCACACTTTTGGCATTCTCTTGATGAGCTTCAAGAGGTAGTCACCGGGAATGGTTTTCACTTCACGGGTGTGCCCTGTCAGGTTTAATAAGTGGGATTTCTGGCCTTATAAATGGGGTTGGGACCATCAGTTGTGTTGTGCAGAAGTCTGGTGGATACACAGCTGAATATTATTATTATTATTATTATTATGACCTCAATGCTGCAAAATAACAGTGTTAACCAACTAATTTGTCTTCTTCACATCCTGGATTGACTATCTTTTCTTCTTGAGTTGAAAATGAAAAACATCCTTTAGTTTCTGATTAGCAAGGACTAGTGTTGAGCGATATGATAATGCAAATATCGGCTATCGGCCGATATTAGCTCTATCGGCCTTTCGATAATTCGTTTCGATATTTTCGTCTTATCGAATACCGGAATCGGATTTGTCACTGTCACTGTGAGTGTCCGTCGGTCGGGTCTGTCAGGAGTCAGCGGCACTTACCTGGCAGAAGATCTCCGGCGGTCACGTCCTGGACTGCTTGATGGCCGCCATTATCTTCTCCCTGGCGGTCACATGCAGTTTTTCGCGATAACTGCAGTGACTGCAGGGTAATCCCGGCCGTAAAGCAGTCAGTCCGATGACGTCACCGCCGGGGAAGCAGGTAATCAGCTGTGCTGCGCCGGGATGACAGGCTCTGCCTGTCATTCTGATGTAGCAGAGCTGGATCGTCGTGGGACACTCGTTACTATGGACTGCGTCGGTCAGGTGGTATACTTTTTTTTTTTTTTTTTTTTACAGGAGATCGATGGCGTCGCAGCAGGATGAGACAGTAATAAAAGAAATGAAAACTGTGTTTTTTTATTTTTTATTAAATTAAAAAATTTTTTTGGAACATTCACCTGTCCGGGTACATAAACAATTTAACTATTTATTTAGACTTCTTTGGCAGGGGTGTTACAGGTACCACCTGGTACTCTTCTGGTGCTTGCCAAACATCCGAGGCACCAAGGACCACCAGGACCTGATGACGTCGTGTGGCCTGTACAGTCAAGTCGTGACCCGCTATCTGGGTCTGTGTGGCCACCTCTTTCATCTCTCTCCGGGTCTGGAGCCCTATGTCACGGACTGTACGAACCCCAGGGGGCCTAACAGGCGCCGGGTACGGGCCAGCTATACTTATCATGTCCATAGCTGGGCTGCTGAGGAGACCACTGAGGGAGGCTGGGGAGATTTACGGCGTGGGGTGGGCACTTTTGCAGAGGCCTGGATGTGGGAGGCTGAAGGCTTCGAGGGTCTCACAGGTTCCTGACACACTGGGGAGTAGGGGTCGCACCTGGTAACATTTAGGGCGTACCACCCATTGTAACCCCAGTGTCGGGTGTAAGTCACCAAGTCTCCTGGCAACAGGTCCCTCCCCGGGTGTCCTTCTGGGAGGTGAGCCTCCACGTCCCGCCGGGTCACAAACACTTCTAAATAAAGTCCAGGCTCCTTGATGAAGCCCCACCCACCTTTCAATTTAAAGCTCCGTACTGCACCCTTACGCCGCGGCTCACTCAGGGTTCCTTTATCCTTTCTCATCCGGTCCTTATCTGCCCGGTCCTTCTCCAGGTGACGTTGGCGAAGTTTTAGGGTTTCTCGCTGCTCCCTTTGTCGCTCTGCTTCCCGCTCCCAACGTCTCCACTCTTCCTCCTGACGCCGATTGTAATTCTCCTCCACCAGTTGCTCCATGTCTCCACCACTCCACTGCAGCTTACAGTGTCCGGTTTGCGGCAGCTCTCCTGTCGCCCCCCAGTCCTGGCGGCGCTCCCCTGCGGAGGAAGCAGACGGCTCTAAATCAGATGACAGTCGGGGCTCCGGTACAGGCAGGTAGTGCTCTGGTGCCTGCGCAGCCTCCTCCATGAGGACGGGTGTCGCTTCTTCTGTCTCAGCGACCGGGGCAGACAACGGGATCTGGGGTGCTGCTGACGGTGCTGCGGTTTTTGCAGGAACGGGTGCCTCCACTGCGACAACGTCAACCGGATCACATTGCAAGGGCTCCTCTACTAGAACGGGTGCCTCACCTTCCGGTACAGACACTTCAGGTAAGAGGGATTGGCGCCGCTCCAAGTTTATTTTTAGGGCACGCCAGCTGGCTTCCATCCTGGCGACCTCCTCCCGGTGCCGGGCCAGGCCTCTCAGGGTATCCTCCGCTTCTTGCAGCGTAGGAGGGTTTACAGGCCGGGTGCCCAACGGTGATTCCGTGGCGATCGGGTCGCTTCTGTGGGGGGAGAGCTCTGACTGCTCCATCCCTTCCCACTTCTGCTCGTCGTGTCCATTAGCCATCTCTGCCAAGTCACATGTGTCATATCTGGAGAGGGCCCCTCTTTTGTAGGGAGGCGGGACCTCCTCACACTGAGGAGGATGAGGAGGCGGAACTCCAGAGCTGTGGGGCACGATGTTACATTGCAGTACCATTTACAGTGGGCGGCCATCGTTTTCACGCCACTGAGTGAGTGACACCCAAGAAGAGCACGCCCTTCTTCTTCACCAGTGCCTCGTCGTGACGCAGATATGGCGGAAAAATGGCAAATACATTCTCTGATGATTTTAGCAATTCTCAAGCACAAAACCAGTGCAATTCAGGCACACAGGACTCGCTTATAGCGAGCTACAGAATCCTGTTCGTGACGCCCAAGTTGAGTCGCACAGAGCCAGAGGTTTTCGGGGTACTCGGCACCGAGCCCGTCGACTTCTATGGGGTATGTCACGTCTTTACCCGGCAATTGAATTAGAGTCGATTTTACTATGCAGAAGTGTATAAACTATAAATATATGTATATATATATGTCACAATGACATGTATATATATATATATATATGTATTCTATGTGTGTATATTTTGTGTTTACAACGAAAGAAAGGGTTTTTTTTGTTGCGATATTTTGTTCCCATAGACTTACATGGGACTTCCGGTATCGAAATCGGATATCGACGATATTTAGTGCTATCGGCGATACAATTTCGATACGATATTTTTAGATATCGAGCAATATCGCTCAACACTAGCAAGGACCCTTTGGGTCTCAATCACAATCATTCCATATTGACACCATATCATAACCTAGTGATAGATCAGCAATTCCTAAATTACAGAAATAATATTTTAATATCAAATCATTTATTTGTATTCGAGATTGTTTGCTTTCCTGTAGGTGTGTCTTTTTTTAATTATTCCCCTAAAAACTTTCCATTTTCCAAAATTATACACCAAATTGGTTGGGGTCTTTTACCTGGGAAATATACAGATATCAAGAATCATGGGGTTCTTTTGACAATTTCATTTTTCTTTCGAGGACCATGTACATATGATTCCTTATCTTGAAACCATAGGGAATTAAAGAAACTCATAGTGCTTTATGATTGCTGTATGGTGGCAATCTCCTTGCATTTCAAAATTCCTGTGCCATGTGATCACCAGTCAGTATTTACACAGGAAACAGCATATTCAAAGTATAATAGTAAATGCAGCTGGCATGTCATCAGGCAACAATGTCAGTGTAGCCTCTTAAACAAAAGAATTGAATTCAGGACAATAGATGAAACATTAGCATTGGATCTGTGTTTGATGTCTTTAGTTCTGTTGTATCTGATGCCCAACAGACTCACAAAGACTAATGTTAACCTGTTGTTCTCTAAAGGTACTGCCACACTTAGTGATCTCGTTAGCGATCTCAATAACGACGCAAGCTAATGAGATCGTTTTGTGATCGTTTTAATGTCTTAGTAGCTGCCACACTTAGTGATCTCGTTAACGACTCAAAAGCGGTTAGCGATCTCATTAACGACTTTAACGGTCATTGCGATGTAAAAAACAGCGCACATCGCTCACAAAACGTGCCAGACACAGCGATATAGGCTCACCAGCGGGACGCCAACGATCTAAATACGGTCCAGAACTCTAGTGAACGATCAGCGAGATCACAGCAGGGCCACGTCGTTGCTACATGCCACACACGTTAGCGTCACGAACGAGATCGCTAAATAGTGACGTATTTTAGCGATCTCGTTAGCGACGCTGTTTAGTGTGGCATACCCTTTAGTTACAGTTTTCAAGTAATTTCACGTTTGAATTAAACTTAATCATAGTTTAATGAAAACTTTTCTAACTTTGTATTATCATTTGTCCTTGAATTTCAAACATTAAAGTTTGCTGTCAGTTATTAGGAGTATTCCCATTAGGTGCCCATTAGATAAACATCAATCTAGGTTGCATGTGTATAAAGAATACCCATCAGCCAAATTCTAATTCTACTACCTTAGAGCAATGACCCCAAAACACTCATCTATGCTAATTACTTCTAGGTGAAAAAGAAGATATGTTATTCCATATGTTATGTCAGATGACATGGTCTCCAAAATCATCCAACCTCAACCCAATCGATCAATTGATTTGGACCACAGAGTGAAGACAAGGCAGCCAACAAGTGCTTAGCACCTATAAGAACTTCTTCAAGACTGTTGGAAGTCATTCCAGGTGACTACCTAATGAAGCTGTGTCATGCCTAGTGACGGGGTTCTTCCAGCGGCATCAGCGGTTTGGGATTTCTTCAAATCCTGTGGCTCCTCATACAAGAGGGGGGTACTTTCATGCCTCAGGATTCAATCCAGCAGTTTTGTGTTTATCTGCTGGCACCTCTATCTGCTGAACCACTGGAGATCCTGTTGCTGATTACCATTTGCCTTTTCGTCCACTCCTTTCTTACAATAGGTGTTTTCCATTTGTACTTCAGCCTATCCTATCACTCTGGAGGAGCTTCTAGTTAAACGTCACTGTTACCTCTGTTCCCTGCTGCTGATAGCTTACAACTACCCAGTTTGGTGGTGAAGGAGTATACCTTTTCATGACAGTCAGTTTGTGCCTTTACTAGAAGTTATCTGCATGGTTTTGGTCGTGTGTGTATTTCTTTATCCTCTCCTTTTTGGTTGATTACTCCTACTGTTCCCTTGTTTTCCACTTTTGTTGTTTCATGGGCATTTTTGTATAATTGCAGTTTCCTTTCAACCCAGTCTGTTACCCCTGTCTGTCTGGTTTGTACTATCCATTTCACATCAGTCCCATATGTCAGTGGGTGGGGGAGGGAATAGTTTCAGTGTGCATACAGGAGCATAGTAAGGTTGGAGACCAAGGCCTCTCTACCTTCTAGAGTACCCTGGGACAGGGATAGTGAAGGTCCCAGCTCCAGGAATAGTTGCAGGTATCCTCTTCCTTACTTCAGACCGGTACATCGATGACAAGTTGAGAGAATGCCAATAGTGATGAGGGAAAGTGCTTGGATAAGTTGTTATTCGAGAATGCTCGTGTGCTATCCGATTTCAGCGAGCTTGAATAATATGTTTGCAGCACATGTAGGGATTGCCTAACAAACAGGAGACATGCAGCTGCGGGGACTCGAATATTTGTTTTGAGCATGCCAAAGACACTTGGTTAGCACATGAGCATACTTGGATAACACCTTGGTGATTGGGGTGGATTAGAAAAGTTCAGGAACGGACCAGGAAAATCTTTTTTCTTTTTTTTATCAGCAGCAGCAGGAACACGTGCATTGATGGCACAGGCTTGAAAAAGTCTGTGGCACCACAAGGCCCAGCACAGCGCAAAGAATGACACAGTGACGGCCCTGTACACGTGCACAGCTAGAATGAGGAAGTACATGGCAGTCACTCTGGGGTTAGATCGCGTCTGTGCACTCTGATTGGTGTGATCGATTTCATTGTCCGATCACACCAATCAGAGCTGGCCCTAGTGACTCTGTGGTTGCTAGGCACCAGCCTATGATCGGTGCTCTTACAGCACTGATCGTAAGCTGGACATCAATGTTGCAGGCAATTTTATTGTCTGAAACACTGAAAAATGCCGTGATTGGTTGTTTAGAATTGAACAGCTAATTACAGCGATCGTAGTTGTGAAGATGTGTTGCCACCCCCGGTACGATGACTCCATGTACCCTGCTGCAAAAGGAGGCACCTGAATGTGATCTCTGCAACTGTGATTGCAGTGCAACATTATAGATATCACGTATCCATACATACAAGGTCGAAAAGGGGTTAAAGCACCACTCCAGCAATTTTTTTTTTATTTCACCTCTGGAGTGGTGCCACTAACGTAACTTCCATGCCCCTAGTATTATATTCATCAGTGGTTGTCTTCACCTGTTCCCAGTCCCTGTATGCCATATTGTAACCACAACTTCTGACTGACTGGAATTCGAAGGTAATAATCACAAGCTCCCAATGTAAGTCTGAGCTTGTTCTAGTCTTGCTCTGGCTCTCATAAACTTGCGTTGCAGCATTGGACTGAAGTGTTTGGGGCCCACAGGAGGAATTGACGCTAAGGTTCCACCCTAAAGCTATAAGAAAATACCTGTTAGCCATTATCACCGTTAAAATGGAGCATTGACTGTAAAACACAGTCTGCACACTATACAATTACAAGAGTTTACATTAAGGGTTTATTTGGTTAAAAGACACCGATCCATGGGCTCCACAAGGTAGTGACAACTTATTGATCATTTGGGTCCAACCATTGAAAACCGCATCGATCGGAAGAATTGGAAAGTTTTATCCATGACAGAGCACTTTTATCTCCTTTTTTAAAATGGAGCGTCAGGTGGGATGTCTGACCGCAGCTCCATTCATTCTCATTGGGTCTTCCAGAAAAAACAAGTGCAACGCGTGCAGCCACTGAGATAATGAATGGATCAGTGGTGAAGTTGCACATGCCGCTCCAGTCTAATGGGGATAAAAGCTCCACATTCTGCCCATCAGTGTGGCCCCACCAATCAATAAGTTATCACTTAAGCTGTCGAGAGGTGATTACTGGTTTTCTCTGGAAAACCCCTGTAAGTGCATATTGTTGCAAGTATTGCAGGTACCATAATGATTAATGAAGGTGCCAGGGACTGCGAGGGTTAATAATTTAAATATGTGGGGGATGATATTTTTGAATTGGGGCCTCAGGGAAGGCTATTGGTCAGAATGGAAACAGGGAGGTTCAAAAAGGTATATAGGATTGAGCAGGAAAGTTCCCCCCCACTTTCCTACCTTCTGTCCTGAGGTAAAACACCGGGAGCAGAGGGGGCACCAGAATGGCTGACGTCTTGGAAAGAATGGTGCTGGAGCGGTGGCTCAGGAAGGTTCCTCATGGCTCCTGGAGGTTCTGGCAAGGTCACAGCAGCAGAGTGCGGCGGATCCTACCCGGCGAGGAAGAGACAGATTTCCAGCAGCTCAGGGTAAGCCTCATCGATATGTTCGGGCACCAAACTGCCTGTCCTCAAGCCACTGCCCGAGAACTGTGCGAGCAGTGCATTGTGTTCGCATAGGCACAGTGGTGAGCACGTCACCGGCTGACAATGTTATCAATGCGAGATCCGTGGTTGCGGGTCGTCGCCGAACACTTACACAGCATTCAGACCGCCCCTGACTGGCGGTGTCGGCTGGCGTCAGGAGATACGGGATCTGCCGGCGGGGCGGCAGCCGGAGTAGTTCCTGCCATCATAAGACAGGGTCATCGGTTCAGAAGGAGGGGGTGGGGCTTTCCCCATCACTGATGCTAGGCCTACTGCTAGAGGTGCTGCAGGACAGACAGTAGCACGAATTACATCAGGTAGGCAGCCCAGCTTGCATAGCAGCTCCCGCTCTCCTCTATTGCTACAAAAGACTGCAGGTCCGATGCCAGGGTGCAGGGAGATGTAAGGTGGGCAGCTAAGTGAGGGTCCCAGAAAGGGGAATAGTTATACCCCTCTGCCATTAACGGTTTGAAGGAACAGTACTACAGGGCAGCTTGGAACAGTTGTGCCTGTTTTTTTTTAATGCAACCCCCGTATTTTTGAGACTTTACCTTTGGATCATGCTGCCATGATGGAGGTCGGGGATCTCGATAGCGGCAGTAGGCAGAACTGTGCATCAAATAGCATGAGGACTGTTGCTGGTTCTCAGTTACTTTTTATAGGAAGTGAGGGCGGCAGTGGCGTGCGGAACCGGAGACAGAAGCGGAATTGGATATGACAGATATGATCGTAGAACGAGTCGGGAGACTCCGTCATTGTCTGGGTCATCAATTTCTTCATCATCTTCCGCAGAATCGTCTGACACGCCTGCTGGGGGTGAGTGGACCTGCAGCGGGGCTTGGCCCATGGCAGCTGCTGCGATGCAAACTAATCATGACAATTTTATTGATCTTTTGAGGGTTTTTTTAGCGGAGTTGGAGAGATCGGATTGTAGGTCAGTCGATATGGGTTCGACAGGGGAACATTTGTTTCCGCCAGGTCAGTCAGATGTTAGCGCCAGTTTTGCTTTTCGTGATTCGTTGTTTTGCGGTGCAACCCCATTACGGACTCGTGTGTCTGTGGAGACGAGCGAAAGAATATTAAAGCACAAATTCGTGGATGTTTGGTCACTCGCTCCTGTAGATCATGTGAATGTAGTCAAAGAACGGAATTTTGAGCGGGGTTCGGATAAAAAGGCATAAGTTGCTAAAATGTTCGGTAATTGGATTCAGGGTTTTTCTACTGTAGCTTTCATTCTGGTTCAGCATTTTCCAGAGAAGGGAGTGGGGCTTTTCATTTATCTAGATACAATATATAGCGCATATAAGTTGCACTGAGGTGCAGCTAGGTGGCGCTATGACTAGGAGTTTAGGCGTCGCTTGGCTTTGTCGCCTGCTATAGGGTGGGCGTCTAAGGCAATCGATGTATTGATACAGCTAATGATGTTGCAGCGCCTGCAGTCACCTCTTCCTTTCACGGGGGAGCTGCTGTGGGGGCATCGTCAACTTTGGCAGTGACACAACGTCCTACAGGAGCGTGCTGGTTATTCAACGAAGGGCACTGTAGGTTTTTGCAACATGCAAATTTAGACATGAGTGCTCAGTGTGCGGAGGAGCATACTTAGCACTCCGCTGTTTTAGGAGAGTTAAACAGCCTGAAAAAGTTACAGTCCCCCATTCACAAGAAAATGCTGGTGTTCTTTCAACAGATGCTGCATTGGTTAGAGCTGTACCCAGGGAAAAGGAAGCAAGCCTTCTTTTTGAAAGTTTTTCTTTCGGATTTAAGATTCCTTTTCAACCTTCATCTGGAGGGATATTTTCAAAAAATTTAAAGTTGGTTTTGGAGCGCCCAGAAGACACAAGGGAAAAGATACAAAAGGAAGTTAGGACGTCTCGCATGGCCCCTTCGCTTCCCCTCCTTTCTCCAATTTGAGAGTATCTCCTTTGGGTTTGGTTCCAAAAAAGGAACAGGGCAAGTTTCATCTGATACATTTGTCATATCTGTGGAATTCGGTTAACAATGCTATTTCAAAGGAGGAGGAGCCGGTATGGGAATTGTGCATTGTTGTCGGATATTGAGTCGGATATTGAGTCAGCCTTTTGTCTGTTGCCGGTTCACCCATCATGCGACCATATCTTGGATTGCATGTTGGATGATAGCTATTTTGTGGACATGTGTTTGCCTATTGGATGCTTGATCTCATGCTACTATTTTGAGTTTTTTTCTTCATTCCTAGAGTGGATGGTGCGTTTTGAGTTGGGAATTCCATCAGTTATACGGTATTTTCTTTCTTTTTATTGGTTCGGGCAATGATAACAGTTGTGCTTATCTGTTGCACATTTTCTGCCGTTTGATGGAGAAAAAAGGGGTTCCGATTGCAAATGAGAAAATAGAAGGGTCAGTTACGAATCTTTCCTTTTTAGGAATTGAGTTGGATACTGTGGCCATGGTTTTCCATTTACCTGATGAAAAGTTGGCAAAGTTAACAGCTTTGATAGATCAGTTCATGATGGCGAAAAAAGCCAAATTAAAACAGGTTCAATCTCTTTTAGGTTTGCTGGTTTTTGCCTGTAGGATAATTCCTATTGTGCGTGTTTTCTCTAGATGCTTGTCTTTGGTAACAAGGAGCGTAGAAAGGCCTAACCATTTTGTCAAGATTTCTAGGTTCATAAAGGAGGATTTGTTGATATGGCAAACATTTTCACACTCTTTTGACAGTAAGGCGATATGTCAGGAGGACGAAGAGTCGAATTTTGATTTGCAGTTAGTTACAGATGCGTCGGGTCGTTGCGGCTTTGGTGCAATTTTTGATTCGCAGCTTTTCATTGGGAAGGTTATCGTGGGTTTATTTTTATTTATTTATTTTACTCACTTATATAGCGCCATTAGTTCCACAGCGCTTTACAGACATTATTAATGTAGTTTCAGATGCTTGGTAGGATTGAAACGATTAGAAAGTTATGCGTGAATTCCATTGTCTTAGTCATACACGGGGGGGTAATGATTTGGGTAACATAAAGTTGGCTGAACTCATTGGGATCATAAAATCTGATTTTACACGATTTAGGAGATTGTTTCCTCAAAAATGCATGTTAGTTTGGTCTGAAGTGGTGCCTTGTAAATGCTGGAGGAGAGCACGTGAATTGGAGGCGTTGGAAAGGGCACGGAGATTGCTGAATATGAGGATATCTTGTTTTCTGCATTCTACAGGAGGGGTGGCCATTCGGCACCGTATGTTGGAAGATGATAATGGAGATCTTCTGATGGCCGATGGTGTTCATTTGAACACAATAGGTAACAACATACTGTTAAATGGTTTGCAGGAAGGTGTGGAATATGCCTTATCCTTGTTGGGTGGCGGTGGTCGGAAGGTCGAAGAGGTTTTTCCACTTCCTCCCTTGGCGGTAAATTTTGGCCAATTGTAATTAATGCTCACTGTGTACAGTGACAGACATGTTGGGAGTTGTTACAGGAGTTAAAATTTGGGTCAAATAACGATGGTGTTTGTAATAAAAAATTTATAAATTAAAGCTGTGACCATTTTCCACCCAACAGGAAGTTGTTGTCTTTATTTAATTTCGAGTCGTAAGAGATCATCCCGGGTAAAGTTGTAATATAGTCTTGCAGGCACCACAATGATTAATGACAGTGCCATGGACTGCAAGGGTTAATAATTTAAATATGTGGGGATGATATTTTTGAATTGGAGCCTCGGGGAAGGCTATTGGTCAGAAGGGAAATAGGGAGGGTCAAAGGGATATATAGGATTGAGCGGGAAAGCTTCCTCTCTCTTTCCTACCTTCTGTTCAGAGGTAAAACTGCTAAGATAGGAAGCAGTCTTTAATCTCTAATGTTAATAATCTTATCCTAATTAATGTCAGACAAAACAAATGGCTGCCATACACAACACAATCTATTATACCAACACCAATAATACCACATACAAGGGAGAAATACCACCACACCATGACTGGACTACATGTCACCACCACATAGTGAAAGAATAATACCACATACAAGGGAGAAATACCAACATACCATGACCAAACCAGATATTACCAGCATAAAGCTACATACAAGGGAGAAATACCTCCACAACCTGACCAGACCACATATTACCAGCATGTAGCTACCAAATAATTCCATATTCAAGGGAAAAATACAGCCACATCATGACTGAACTACATATTACCACCACATAGTGACAGAATAATACCACATACTGTACAAGAGAAAAATACTGCCACACCGTGACCAGAACACATATTACAGCAAGGAAGAAATACCGCCACATCGTAACCAGACCACATAATGACTAAATAATGCCACATACAGGGATAAATACTGCCACACTGGACCACATATTATGAAATAGTGACCGAATATTACAATACTGATCACTAATAAAAAACAATACTAACAACACTGTTATTACCACTGTTTACATTATACATAGGAGCTCTGTATATAGTATATAATATATAGTGTAAGCGTACAGGTAATACAGTGACTCACCAGTGACATTATACACAGGAGCTCTATATATTGTGTCAGTGTATAGTGTGCGTGTACATGTGTGACACTGACTTCCCAGTGACGTCTCAATTTAAGTCCTTCATCTTCACTTTTCTTCCTCATCTGGCACAGACCACTATCAGTTCTTCCAGCCAGGACTCATCTCTCCAGAAAATAACATACAGACATCAATTGCTGTTCGATTCTAGAACACATTCCCCAGTATTCTAAAGAGTTAATTACAGTTAGGTCCATAAATATTTGGACAGAGACAACATTTATCTAATTTTGGTTCTAGACATTACCACAATGAATTTGAAACAAAACAAATCAGATGCAGTTGAAGTTCAGACTTTCAGCTTTCATTTGAGGGTATCCACATTAAAATTGGATGAAGGGTTTAGGAGTTTCAGCTCCTTAACATGTGCCACCCTGTTTTTAAAGGGACCAAAAGTAATTGGACAGATTAAATAATTGTAAATAAAATGTTCATTTCTAGTACTTGATTGAAAACCCTTTGTTAGCAATGACTGCCTGAAGTCTTGAACTCATGGACATCACCAGACACTGTGTTTCCTTCTTTTTGATGCTCTGCCAGGCCTTCACCGCGGTGGTTTTCAGTTGTTGTTTGTTTGTGGGCCTTTCTGTCTGAAGTTTAGTCTTTAACAAGTGAAATGCATGTTCAATTGGGTTGAGATCAGGTGACTGACTTGGCCATTCAAGAATATTCCACTTCTTTGCTTTAATAAACTCCTGGGTTGCTTTGGCTTTATGTTTTGGGTCATTGTCCATCTGTAGTATGAAACGACGACCAATCAGTTTGGCTGCATTTGGCTGGATCTGAGCACACAGTATGGCTCTGAATACCTCAGAATTCATTCGGCTGTTTCTGTCCTGTGTCACATCATCAATAAACACTAGTGACCCAGTGCCACTGGCAGCCATGCATGCCCAAGCCATCTGTAAGGTTCTATGTATATATTCCTGAAACTCAGTTTGTTCGTCAGCCATTTTACTTTCTGTCTTGCTGCAGCTATCTTGCCCTCAGTCAAAATGGAGTTTCCAGCTTGCATGTTCCCGCCCTGATTCTCTCCTTTGCTTCTTAAGCAGCCACAGCTGAGCAATCAGTGCTTCAGAATCTAGCCTGCAGTGAACCTGTGACTTGACTCCTGTAAGCCTTGGACCTTGTACTCCAGCTATTCCTACTGAGGAACTCTGAAGCACTTGTGGACTCTGAACCCTGCTCTTTGAAAGACCCACGTTTGCATGGACTTACGGTAACAGAGAAGAAGATCCTGAATCTGTATTGGAGAGTGATTGCTGAGCTTGGATTACTCTGGCCTGCTGTGTCTCCTGTTTCTGTGTCTGCAAACTGTGTGACTATTTCTGCCAACTTGTATGAAGTAATACAGGACTTTTCTATATCAAACCTGTGACTCCTGTGTTTTCATCGCACCCAAGCACAAGACGCTATATGAACTGTACTACATACATTACAAGATTCTGAAGCCAAAAACGTTAGTGTCTGCTGGGTCTGGAAGGCTGTGTCTGCTGTACTGTGGATATCAGACGTCCGGTTGTACTTTCTGTGATGACAGTGGTTGTGACTTCTCACAACCATTCCAGGTGAGCAATTCCCTTAAGTTTTTTCTTTTTGCAGTGTTACCACAGGTAAACACTATTGTTTTTTTTTTTTTCCTTTCTTTTCTCTTTTTTGTCTGCTGTAACTCTAGATATCAGATGTCTGGTTGAAACTTTCTGTGATGATAGTGGTTGTGACTTCTCACAACCATTCCAGGTGAGCATTCCCTTAATTTTTTTTCTCTCTGCAGTGTTGCCACAGGTGAACACTATTGTTTTTTTTCTCTCCTCTTCTTCCAGTAATCCTGTCTTAAAAGATCTGGAAAATGGAGGCCCGCATAAAGGAACTTTGCGGAGTGACTGATAATATCCTTGCAGATTTGCAGAATATAAAGACCCGTTTTTACAAATCTACAGGACCTCAATAATCACAATTTGCAAGTGGTTGGACAGACTACCCAGGATTTGCGAGCCAGGATTGAGGTTCTAGAGGGGCGAGTCCAGGCTCCTGCCGTAGCCCCGAGTGCTGGGATTCCCAAGTTGCCCCCTTTTCGTTTTGGCGGTGAACGTGAGAAATTCAGGGGATTTATTAATCAATGCAATCTTTTTTTTTCTGCACATGCTTCACAATTTCCCACTGAACGATCTAAGGTGCTTACTATAATTATGTTGCTTACCAACAAGGCTTTAATGTGGGCAAACCCTCTGATTGAGACTGAGGATGATTGTTTGAATCACCTTGATGATTTTATTTCAGCCATGGGGCAGGTGTTTGATGACCCCAATCGAGGTGCAACAGCTGAAGCAGCCATGTTAGCTTTGCGCCAAGGTAAGCACTCAGTAGCTGAATATGCCTTGGATTTCAGGAGATGGGCCCTTGATACCACCTGGGACAGTTCCGCCAAAAAATCTATTTTTCGAAAGGGGTTATCTCCACTGATTAAGGATGAACTTGCTCGTGCCGACCCTCCCACTGCGTTAGGTGACTTTATTAACTACTGCATCCGTATTGATACTCGTCTGACTGAACGCAGGCAAGAGAGATGGTTCAAAGCAATCGTACTAACCTTTTCCTACCTTCCTCT